>BTHU01000003.1:44939820-46139820 GCA_036184795.1 Tokudaia tokunoshimensis | reverse complement strand
AAAAGAGCTAAAAAGCAAATGTTTGTCATAATGCTATTTCTCTCAAATATGTTGAATCTGGTTTGATAATTCCATTAATTTACATCATTTTCCTGGCAGACTTCCAGATCTTGCTTTCCTTTCATAACACAACTCAGTCAAATCTACTAATTCTATTGAATCTTCCTTTTTTCTCCTCTGAATGTCACTTTTCATTAAAATAAATCCGAATTTTCCTCATTGACTTGTTTAGTATCTATAACCTCTAGGGTCAATTATTTTTAAATTCTCATGTCAGTCAAGGACCATTGAGTACAAGTATGTTCTGGACAGTTAAAATATGTTTTGCTTCAAAATATATTCCATTTCCCATATTAGAATTAGAAATTCCAGTCAAATATTAATTTAATTTAGGTTAAGCACCCTATTATAAATTTTTATAACTTTATCATAGGATTTGCAAACTATATTGTGTTGCTAAAACAAAATGCCTGAGGCTGGATATTTTATAAGGAAAATAGATTTTATTTGACTCATAATTGGACCTTTATTGGCCACCTGAATATGGTTTGGGAAATATGCACCAGATAGACAATATTCTATTGTGCCAACTCATGTGAAGAAAAGTCACATCACAGGGAAAATAGGAATAATGAAAGCAGTAGCCAGACTCTTATACAAATAATTATCCTAGTCCTGAAAGAATAATGGGAATTGTTCCTGAGGGTGGCTTCTCAATGGCATAATCTTGCTGTGGGGCCTCAAAGGAGATGACAGTAAGTTGTGACTCAAGAATCTGTAAACTGTGTGAGGCATAGGCTAGGCAGGTATCGATATATTGTGTTGCTTTTATGGACAACATGTCCCTCCTCCATGCATTTTGTGGGGTCACCCACTAGGCCATGGAACTTCCACAATCAGCCTCATGGCACAAAGGCAGATACTGCTGGCAGAGATACTAATACCTGTTGTTGGGCAGTGGACCATGAGTGGTAGCCTGGTCCTAGGTTGAGCTGAAGGCTTTGAAGCCTCAGAGACCCTGAAGGGACAATAGGAGCTTTGCCTGCTCCCTGGCACCAGGCTTCTGTCATGTAGACACAGTCCCCCATAGATTTTTTTGTCACCAGTCACATAAGGGCAATGCCCCAAGCCCTTCCACATGTAGATGAGGCATCCCTAACATCTCAGACCAAGACAATAGGAAAAGAGATGTGACCTACGGTCTTGTAGGTTCAAGAGAGAGATCTCCCTGCTAATGAGGTACCTGGAGGCCCAGAGGGTGTAGCCAATAAGCTTTGCTTCCCAGACATTTCACCCTGCAAAAAGTATTTAATTTCAGGCCCACCCTGAGAAGGGAGGTATGGTTTTATGCATCCACTTTCCACTGAGGCAATAAACGATTCAGAATCATGGACTTTCTGTTTTTAACCATATCTACTGTGGGCAGCCATGGAGAAGAACTTTGCCTACACAGCTGCTGCTACTCAATCTCGCATAGAAGACCTCTCTGCACTCTCAGCGACAATGGCTACCAAGCCTGTCACGGTCAAGCCAAGGACTTTCCCTGTGGGACTAGCCAGGGTCCCCTTTTCCCCCAAGCCCTGGGCTAGATCCAGCCTGAAGGCCCAGATTCCATTCTCAGTTCTTCCATGACTCCCAGGAGCACCTGGATGTCCAGGAGACTGAGAACCCCTTGCTTTGTTGCATACCAGGGGTCCCCTGAGCCAACTCTAGCATCCCCCACCTCTCAGACTGTGCATCCCTATCCCCCAGAGCACACACCCCTGCTGGCAGTGTGGGGTAAGTGTAATCAAAGCCCCACATCCTGCCTCCCCAAGAGGCTGTGCCCTTTGGCACTACAGACACTGAACACATAACCCAAAAATTTTGGCTCTTGTGTGGTTAAATAATTTCATTAATTTTAGTGTAGTTTTTTCTAATCTCAAGCTGCAAATCTCTATTTATGAAATGTTTATTTTATGTTTTAAATAATACTGTGTATACTTGATATATCATTAGGAAACATGTACAAATGGTTTAGATGATAATTTTGACATGAACATTAGGTAATAGAATATTTTGGAGATATGACAGAATTATAAATTAATATGCTATAGACATTCATTTGTTTGTGAATTATAGGGAATTGGAAAAGAATGGTTAACAGGGTTGGAACAATTGGTGTTATGACTCTTTTCTTACCAGCTTAAGTTTAGATAAGTAAATAAAAACAATATTATAATTTGACTCCTTGAATTTGTTAATTCAGTAATATAAATTTTAGAAAAACCTATTTTAAATTTTTACTACAAAATGATTGAGTCTGTGGTTTATGTGATCAAATGACTAGTGCCAAATTTTCATTGGACCAATACAATCTACCAAAATAACTTCAGGGCCAAAGAAACAGATGAAATCCAGAAAAATAATAATAACCTGAGGGCTTGGAGTATTTACCTTTGTTTTAATATAATTTTAATATGGACTATTCAATTGGAGGTATATATATATATATATATATTTTTTTTTTTTTTTTGGTTTTTCGAGACAGGGTTTCTCTGTATAGCCCTGGCTGTCCTGGAACTCGCTCTGTAGACCAGGCTGGCCTCGAACTCAGAAATCCGCCTGCCTCTGCCTCCCAAGTGCTAGGATTAAAGGCGTGTGCCACCACCGCCCAGCAGGTATATTATTTTTAATAAAACTGTTTTAAAACCATCTTACATACTTTCCTCAAAATCTAATTATGAACTTTCTAACAAATATAAGCTTCTTCCAGAAGAGCTCTGCTTTTATATTCTTGATCTTTATTCACCTATCTTTTATTTCATTCCTGAATATTGGACAGAGATTTATTTCTAGAGATTTTTTTTCTTTTATATTTTCTGTTGTATCATTTTTCTGTAGCAAACTATTAGCTTAAATTCCCTATGGTCTCATTAGAGCACTTCCTTATTAAAACATATCCTCACTCTATGCTTTGCAGATTCAGTTTTTTTTTTTTGTGAGCATCCAAAAAGATGCTAAGCTTAATATTTCATTCGTTGACAAAAGACATTTCATGATGTACTCCTTTGTAATTTATAAATTTTGATGATATAAAGGTCATTCTTCAAAGATGCAGTATAAACAATAGTAGGATTACATTTCTTATTTATATGTGTTAAGCTTATTTGTGCATTTAGGTATTTTCTATTATATTTTATTATACACATTATTCTTCTTGTTTCTTCTTTTTCCTGTACCCTCTCTGATTACTCTATCTGTATGCTAACTTGTTCTTTTTCTCCTCAGTTAGCCTCTTCTCTGCTTCATGTCACATATTCTATGAATCTGGCTTTGAATCTTCCTCTCTGAAAATCTTTGTTTTCTTCCATGGTACATTTTCATCTTTCCTGATTTACTAAGCCACTAGCTCCCTTTTTCCTCTCTTGTCTATAACGTTCTATTTCTAATTGATATTTGAAAAGTAGTTCCGACTTCCTATGAACCAGATTCTATTTCAAAGGGGTTCATGCTTCAGCATAAACAAAATTCAAAAGCAAAACAAAACAAAAGCCCCAATGTTCTTATCATATTATAAGCAAAACACAAAATAAAAATATTTAACAAATAAAAGATATACATATTTGGTGGTAACATAGATATAGATATAGATATACCCAAAATAGACAGATAGGTGTGAAATTAACCTTTATTTGGGTGCTAGATATAAATGTTCTTTTATTCACCTGATGTACTTGCCACCTTGGAGACTTATTGTTGAATAAGCTCACCCTTTCTAGCTCTTTCTGAACTCTAGCTGGCTGGTTCAACTCAGCTGTTCTGGCTTAAACTCCTCTACAAGCCTTCTCACTGAATTGCTCTGCTTGGCTTCAAAGTAATTCTGGCAATTTGTTCTAATATTCTGGTTCTGTCTTATTTTCTGGCTTCAACTGTCTCTGCTGACCTTCCCTGAACTGTGTGCATGAATTCACTAATTAACTCAATTCCACTGTGCTGTGCTCATTGCACTGACTTCCAACTCTCTGACTCTTTCTCCATGAAATGCTCTTAAATAACTTTTCTGTTCTGTGCTGTTCTTACGAATGTTGGGCATATCCTGTCTCTTACACCCTCTGTCAAATCTTTCTCTGATTTATCACTTTGTCCCTCAATTAGATGTTACTTTCAAACATGGCTACTTCCTCCTACATAAAATTTTACATTTTTTCTTATTTCTCCCAGAAACCCCCTCTCCCACCTCACCTCCCTGCTTCTATGAGGGTGTTGGCTCATTCACCCACCACTCCCACCTCCCCACCCTGGCATCCTCTACACTGTGGCATTGAGACTTCAAGGACCAAGGGCCTCTCCTCCCATTGATGCCAGACACTGCCATCCTCCACATGTGGCTGGAACCATGGGTCCCTCCATGTGTACTCTTTGGTTGGTGGTTTAGACTCAGGGAACTGGTACTTACGAAGGGTGTGTCTGTATTCCAATGAATGGAATTAGAGGTATGTGGTGTGTCTGCATTCCAGCCAGGTCATTAATACTTAGAATGTCTTTGGATGTGATCATACTAGCCCTGTTGTTGGACGGCAGCCAACAAACTGGGAAAAGATCTTTACCAACCTTACATCCTACAGAGGGCTGATATCCAATATATACAAAGAACTAAAGAAGTTAGACTCCAGAGATCCAAATAACCCTATTACAAAATAGGGTACAGAGCTAAACAAAGAGTTCTTGCCTGAAGAATATTTAATGACTGAGAAGCACCTAAAGAAATGTTCAACATCCTTAGTCATTAGGGAAATGCAAATCAAAACAACCCTGAGATTCCCCCTCACACCAGTCAAAATGGCTAAGATCAAAAACTCAGGAGACAGTAGTTGTTGGTGACAATGTGGAGAAAGAGGAACACTCCTCCACTGCTGGTGGGATTGCAAGCAGGTACAACCACTCTGGAAAGCAGTCTGGCATTTCCTCAGAAAACTGGGCATGATACTCCCAGAGGATCCTGTTATACCACTCCTGGGCCTATACCCAGAGGCTTCTCCTGCATACAATAAGGACACATGCTCCACTATGTTCATAGCAGCCTTATTTATAATAGCCAGAAGCTGGAAAGAACCCAGATGTCCCTCAACGGAGGAATGGATTCAGAAGATGTGGTATATTTACACAATGGAATACTACTCTGCAATTAAAAACAATGAATTCATGAAATTCTTAGGCCAATGGTCAGAACTGGAAAATATCATCCTTAGTGAGGTAACCCAATCACAAAAGAACACACATGGTATGAAGTCACTGATAAGGTGATATTAACCCAGAAACTTGGAATACCCAAGACACAATTCACATATCAATAGATTTCCAAGAAGATGGAAGGAGAGACCCCCTGGTCCAGGAAAGACTGGAAATAGGGGAATACCAGTACAGAGAATCGAGAGGGGGTTGAATGGGGAACAGGGGGAAGGAAGAGGGTTTATGGGACTTTTGGGGAGGGAGGAACCTGGAAAGGGGGAATCATTCAGAATGCAAATAAAAAAAATATAGAAAATAAAAAAAAACCTTTAGAGATAGGAAATGGTAATCCAGATGATTTCCATTCTTTAAGACTCTATATGTAAGTTTGCCTATTCACAATAGACAAATGATGTGAAAGTCCCTGAGTCACCACTCCAATGCTATGGAAGTACCAAAACCCTTGAATCATATGAACATCTGTGAAGTCCAGCTAGGCAAGGATCTGCCTTCTTCTTAGAAGCTTATTTGGGCATACTAGAAGCTTATTTTGGGGGTCATTTCAGGGCTTTACTTTATCTACTTTGTGTGACTTATCTGGAGATTTACTCTAATGAATGGATATCAACTTTAATGACAGTAGTGCTGCAAGTTTTTAGAATATTGAGATGTTCTTGTGAATCAATTGCATAAATCAAGTTGTCCTTAAGCAGAAATGTGTGGACAGCAGTGAAGTATGGATTGTTTGGAAAGAATGCTGTGAACATAGGGCCACAGGTTCTAAACACTGGCTTCCCCAGAGCTGAGTAGTCTTTGAGTGTTCTTTAGTGCTCTACTCATGGAGACTTTAAACTACATTGCTCTAAATGGTGACATTAACTCTAGTAAAGTGTGTGCTTAGTAGTCAGGCTCTGAACATGTTATAATGGTAGAACCAACTTGCATTACAAACATGAATTCAAAGTATGAATTAAAAACAAAACATAACAAAATAGAAAGCCAACAACTATTCTCTGATAAATACTGGAAAGTTGGAACCTTTCTCCACTAAGGAGGGAAAGCTAAGAAACAGGTTTGTGAAAAAATGAATTTAAAATTGGCATTGAGACTGTGACATTATCCACACATATATCCAGGGGTATATGCTGTACACATGATCACATACGTATACGAATCTGGAATTCATTCAGATAATAGACTGTAAGACCCCAACCCTCAGTGAGTAGTACTTACTTAGAGATGCCCCTGAGTGAGACACCGAAATGCAGATTGATGCAAAAGCAAGAGGTCTATTTTCCAGCACATTGGGGTTGACCTTCAATTAGTCCCTCAAGACAAGTCACTAAGAAAGCAACCCTGAATGGCTATTTGCCTCGAGTCAGATTTAGGGATGGAGCTAAGAGTGAGAGAAAGAGTGCCTGTGACTAGAAGGATGAGTTTACACTAGTATTTATTCATAATCAACAACGAACAAATATAAAGCGAAAAAAGATCGAATTCATTCACACACACACACACAAACACACACACACACTCACTCACTCACTCACCTCTGCTCTGGTAAGTATTGTAGCCTAATTTCTATAGATGCACAGGCAAGGCCTGCAGCACTTCTTCACTATGCTTTGATCCCTGCTGGAACCTCAGTCTAGAGTTGGGGTGTCTGGAATTGGCAGGCTAGCTTCAGGAATGAGTCAGTCTCAACACAAAGAGTCTCAGTTGGGGCTCTCAGGAATGAGCCAACCTTAGCTGCCAGACCAGGGTTTTTAACTCTCTTTCAGCCCAGGCATTCAGCACTACTTTATATGACACTAGGCCTTATCATTTGTACACACACACACTCCAGACTTGGTCTTGTTTTAGCCAATCAAAATTGAGGCATTTACTTAGTTAGGGCATTTACCTTATCACATTTCACACATATTCACACACTCTGATGTGGGTTACATTTGTAATTTCTTTTATATTGCTTACATTTATTCCTTCCACTATTACAAGCAGTTTTTATACTTTTTAGGGGAACAGGTTACTTCAGCCAGGTTACAGTTCAAACTTATTGGCTAAGCACATTGACCTTTAAATCTATTGGCTAGCAAGCATGACACACATTTGAATTCTACCTGGGACTTTCCAGAGGGTCAAGTAACTATCATTCGGTACATTCTGAGAATTTTTTTCTCATGAGTGTTCCTGTGGGTGGAGAATGAAACTTGGCCTAGCCTTGACTCCAGGCAGGAGGGGGAAGCTTTAAGGAGGGTATGGGACTGGCAAACCCCTTAGGGTCCCTCAAAACCTTGATATAACTATAGATTTATATTTATGGTCAAAGCTTTTTGTTAACCTTTTATTATCAACAGACCAAGAAAATTCTCTAGTAGAATGAAATATGTTTCAGAATCTGTCTTTGTCAGTCACCTTGCTAGACCATCAATATTTCTGAGGTTTATTTACTCAAACAAATGTACATTTGATCTTCAGAAATTTGTCACAGCAAATTAACAGCTGCAATATGAAAAGCAATGCATGGTGACCCCCTAGTATATGATCCTCAAATGACCTGAACATGTCACAACTGATGTTGTTAATAACAAGCTATGACATTTTGTGTTAAATTTTAGTCATCCAAATGTAAGTGAATCAAATGGATTTTTGAAGACTTTATAAGATGTATAAACAGAGCAATGAACTCCTGTTCATTTTAGGTGTCACAAAATGTAAATTAAGTCATCAAGGTCAGAAAAAAAGATTTTCTTTCTGAAACAGAAATAAATAGCAGTCCAATTAAATCAGTAAGTACACTTAATCCATGTATTAACTGTTAATTTCTTCAAATCTATAGTCTGTTTATTCTTCTAAGAATCTGATGAACCTTTAATCAACTGAACATCTCTAAAAGCGTGGATTTAAGTTTCATCTCTGTGGGAAATTACTTAGGAATTGTTTGAAAAGGCTTTAAGAATCTTATCACCCTGCTGGCTTACCCTTCCCTGTTATTTATAGGCACATGCTTAAAAAATTAACTATGAAACCCCTGCAGGACTTCTCATTTCTTAACAAGCCTCTAGGGACAATATAGCATTATAAAACAGACACTAAGTCTATTAGCACAAACACTAAAGAATCCCATGGAGAAATATGTTTTTACATATTACATTACACAAGTTCAGATGAAACAAACCTTCAAAAAAAACGACATGATAATTTCACTAAGATCATTCATCTTCCATGTATACATTTTATGTATGTATTACAGGACAACAAAACACTTGAAATGCAGTGCCTTAAACTACAAATGAGGCAATTGCTTGTTTGTCAGAGCACTGTCTGTAATTTATAAAGCCCAAGCTGAGTAATATCTTTCTGCATATTAACCAGCAGAGGCAGAGGTAGTTACAGGAAGGATCTCAGGAAAGGCTGAAGCACATAAGACCACCTTTCTTCCTGCAAAACTGCTGTACACACACACACACACACACACACAAACATATATATACACATACTGTTTTTCTCTCAAGCAAATAAATAGCAATCCAGTAAAGTCATTAACTACACTTAATCCATGCATTATCTCTACATTTCTTCAGATCCATTGTTTTGTATATATGTGTACATATGTATTTACATACAAATGATTGTCGTTAGATTTTCTAAATACATATTGTTTATTCATATTAATTATAGCTATTAAACAATTAAAATTTAATTGATTTTCAGAATAATTGTATGATAATACATTTTTCTTTTTTAGTCTTACAACAAAACTTCAATTCTTCTTTGAAAAATGCTTTACATTTATTTTTCAATAATTTATTTCAGTTGACAAATCCTATATATCCCATGCTATTATTTCTTAGTCATACAAATACTATTGAAAGATTCTGTTGGTATTGTTATATTCAGTACTACTGAACCATACAGCACAAGTCTGATGCCATTATTTACTTAACATTTTATGGGTTTCTTTTTTTCTATTTTTAGGGAGATATTTTACTTATTTACATTTCAAATGTTATCCCCCTTCCAGGTTTCTCCTCTGCAAGTGCAACAGTCCAACTGTGAGGACAAACTGGGTTACTTGAAAGGGGGGCTGGAAATGAAAAATGATTGGAGTGTGAGAGAAGGATGAAGCCAAGACAAAATTTTCTGATCAAGGCTTAAAGTTTAATATTCAGCACTGTATTTATGTAGGGAGAGCTCACAGACCCCTTCCTTTGTTTCAGATAGATTATGTTGCTTTGTTTCAGCTGGATTAGGTTGCAAGGCAAGCTCAGTGGGCAGACTACTCCTGTAGTAAATTGCAGGTGCACAGTAATGATCCACTACGCTCCACTATGTTAATAGCAGCCTTATTTATAATAGCCTGGAATACATTGGCACAGAGGACAATCTCCTGAACAGAACACCAATGGCTCATGCTCTAAGATCAACAATTAACAAGTGGGACCTCATAAAATTGAAAGGCTTTTGTAAGGCAAAGAACAATGCCAATAGGACAAAAGGGCAACCTACAGATTGGGAAAAGGTCTTTACCAATCTTACATCTGATAGAGGCCTAATATCCAAATTATACAAAGAACTCAAGAAGTTAGAATCCAGAGAACCAAATAACCCTATTAAAAATGGGGTACAATATCAACCAAGCAGAGCCCCCCCCCCACTCCAGAAATCCCAGGGACTAAGTCATCGAGCAAGGAGTACACATGACACCAGCTGCATATGTAGCAGAGGATTGCCCTGTCAGGCATCAATAGGAGGGGTCCTTGGTCCCATGAGGGTTCAATAGATGCCACAGTGTAGAGGAATTGAGGGCTGGGAGGTGGGAGTGGGGTGGGTGGAGGAACTCCTTTATAAAAGTAGTGGAAGGGAGGATGGGATAGGGGGCTTCTGGGAGGGGGAGAACTGGGAAAGTGGATAACATTTGAAATGTAAATAAAGAAATCAACAAATAAAAAATGGAGTACAGAGACTACCCCACCTAGGGATCCATCCCATTTGCAGACACCAAAAACAGATACTATTGCTGATGTCAAGTTGTACTTGTTGTCAGGAGCCTGGTTTAGATTTGCTCTGAGAGCGTCTGCCAGAGTCTGACAAACACAGATATGGATGCTTGCAGCCAACAATTGGAATGATTGTGGGGACCCCGATAGAGGACTGAAGGAGCTGAAGGGGTTAAGAACCCATAGGGAGAACAACAATATCAACCAACCAGACCCCCCCCCAAAAAAAAAACTCCCTGGGACTAAACCATAACCAAAGAGTACACATGGGGAGCGGGGACTCATGGCTCCAGGTGATTGTGTAACAGAGGATGGCTTTATCTGGCATCGATGGGAGGGGAGTTCCTAGGTCCTGTGGAGGCTTGATACCCCAGCATAGGGAAATGCTAGGACAGTGAAGCAGAAGCAGATGGGTGGATTGGGGAACATTCCCATAGAGGCAAAGGAGAGGGGGATGGGATGGGGGTTTTGTGAAGGAGAAACTAGGAAGTGGGTTAACATTTGAAATGTAAATAAATAAAATAACCAATAAAAAAGTTTTTAAAAATTGGGTATAGAGCTAAACAAAGAATTTATAACTGAGGAAAATTGAATGGCTGAGAAGCACCTAATGATATGTTCAGCATCCTTTGTTATCAGGAAAATGCAAATCTAAAGGACCCTAAGATTTCACCTCACACATCAGAATTGCTAAAATCAAAAACTCAGGTAACAGTAGATGCTGGCGAGAATGGATAGAAAGGGGAACTCTTCTCCATTGCTGGTGGGATTGAAAGTGGGTACAACCAGTTTGGCAATCAATCTGGCAGTTCCTCACAAAATTGTAAATCATTCTACCTGAAGACCCAGCTATACCTCTTCTGGGTTTATTCCCAGAAGATGCTCCAACATTCAATGTCAGATGCTTCACTGTGTTCATAGCAGCCTTATTTATAAGAGTCAAAATCTGGAAAGAACCCAGTTTTTTGTTTTGTTTTGTTTTTTGTTTTTTTGTTTTAGACATGGTCTCACTGTGTAGCCTTGTCTAGCCTGTAACTCACTTATGGATCACAATGGCCTTAAATTTACAGGGTGTTGACTGTCTTTGCTTCAAGAGTGCAGTGATTAAAATTGTGAGCCACCACTTCTGATTGTTTAAATGCTTTTATATCTATACAGCAACTATGACCACACAACAAATTTTTGTTTCATAATAAAATCTTTTTTCACATTGATAAATAAACATATGTTGATCATTATGTTTATGTAAAATATTCAAATAGGAAATGTCATTATTCTACAGTAGAAAAAGGAGGCTAAAAACATAGGCTCCTTAACTGATAAGTTGAATTTAAAACAAGCAAACAGCTGTTGTAATAGATATGAGATCACTCATTTATTTTCACACTGAATAAATTTGTTGTATTGAATTTGTATTTCATTTACACTAGCTATTAATCTAGCAGCAACTTATACTTCAATTTACACATCAAATATACCAGCATTTTCATGACGATACAAAATAAAATGCTTTAGTTTATATATATGAAAAAGGTATAATTTACAAAACCAACTCAAAAAACTATATAACCATGTAGGTGTTTATGGTAATTATGCAATGCCAACTTTAATTTTGATATTGTCATTTACATTAGTATTTTTAATTTATATTTAATTTTTATTTGGGTGTGTATGTCTAAGTGTATATGTGTGTGAGTGTGTGTTAGTGTGTGTGTGTATCTGTGTGTTTGTGTGCGGTTTTGTGTGTTTAATTTTGAGCATATGCACTTCATGTTGCAGATGTGGAGGTCAGAGAACAACTTTTGGAAGCCATTTCTCTCTTTCCATTGTAGGTTTCAGGGATCGAATTCACATCATTAAGGTTGGGTGGTAAGTATAATTTTTTCACTGAATTATCTAGCTTGATCTAATTTTTGAAAATGTATTCTTTTCAGTGTACATTTGTATGCTTGAGTACATGAACCATGCCGTGCACTGACCAAAAAGTCATAAAAAGCAAAGTGGATCCCCTGAAACCAGAGACAATTTTACACTCCTGATGTAAGTGCTGGGAACTACACCCAGCTCTTCAGGAAAAACATGTGTCCTTAACCACAGAGCTATCACTTCAGTTCTTAATTTTTTTATTTTAAATACCCTACATATTTAGGTTGAAATGTTATAAATTATGATATATAATTTGGTGTATTTCTCTAGAATGGCAGAGAAACCTCATATAGATTAGATGATCCCTATATAATCTCACTATAACAAGTGAGTAAAAACAAAATATCTGGGTCTTTTATAATTTCACTTATCAGAGAACAATCAGGGAAAGAAGAAATGCCTCAATTCCATTTGTTTCAGTGGACTGAAGTGCTAAGGAGAGGTCTGACATAATAGAATTTCACAAGAAAAACTAAACTAATTTAACATAACAAAATATATAACAATAAAAGCTCACCTTATAAACTATTAAATACATTGTAGTTGAAAATCATCCATCCATTAACACATTTTGTTTTCTCAGAGAATGTTACAAGGCAGATACACACACATGTGTATATATATATATATATATATATATATTTACATTATATGTTATATATAATTCAGACATATATCTATAAAAAGGTAGATATTAATTACTGTATCTCTAATAATTTTGCATTAATTTTATATCAAACACTGAGGATGAAAAATACAAATGGTAAATATCAGATATTATAATGACTTACCACATGCATCATAGATCCAAATCAACATAAAGAAATTAAATGCTAATTTAATGATATTTATTTTTAATACAAATTAAAAATATTTTGGCACTTATATTTAAATTTAAAATGTAAAACATAAGAGTGATGGTCCTAGATTATGCCAGTTTTGAATGTATGATATTCCTAGCTCTAGTTGTTCATAAGGAGACAGAACATTCAACTTTAATGCTGTCAGTGCGTGTTCTGAAAATGTGGAATTGATACAAAGCACTCAGCTTCATTCATTAAAAATAAGATGCAAAATGTATGTACCAGAGGTGCAGCTCAGTCTTTACATGGGTCCCAAAGTACTGGAGTGGGGGCTATCCCAAATACTGTTCCCTGTTCATGGAATATGTTCTTCTAGCTGGATTGCCTTGTTTGGCCTCAGTGGGTAAGGATTTGTCTAACCTTGCAGAGAATTGACATGTGAGGGTGGGGGGAAACTCAGGGAAGCCCCCACTGGCTCATAAGAGAATGGAAGGAGAGATGGGGGAAGGATTGTGCGATGAGATGGGATGACCAGGCATGGGGCAGTGAGCTGATGTAAAGTGAATATGTAAAAGAAAAAAAGAATAAATAATAATAATAATAATAATGTAATAGTAATAGTAATAAATAAAAATATATAAAATTATTTCTTAACAAACTTATGAAGAAGCAAAACAATTTCTAATTTAAGAATCTTTGGCTGGGGAAGGATATTTGAATTTCAATATGGGTGTGGTGTAAGGAATTGGCAGTGATGGAAGTAAGATATACATATCTTTCTCCAAGGATGAATGGTTGGTGACATGCTAATGCAGCATAAGTTGAAAACACTGCCAAAACCTCCATGTAGTTATTGAGTATCATGACATTATTATAGTCTAATTTAAATTTTTCGAGAACACTTTCAATAGACCATAGTTGAGGCAAATAATCTCAAAGAAAGCCTATTTTATAATAGTCTTAATTTTCTCATGTACACACAAACTGTCATCTCTCAGCTATTATGGTAATAACATAACACAAAATATCCCAAAACTGTTGGCAATACAGTACGCTGCAAGACTGTGCTAGTCATTTACTCTGAGAATCACATGGCCTCCTAGAAGCTGTGCCATTGTGACTGGCCAGGTTTTGGACAGCACTATAATGAACAGCTGAAGTCTGGTCAAAAATCAAAGTGTGAAGCACACAGAATGTGAATCAGTTTTATAAAATGTTACAGTATAAAAAGTATAATTTTAGTGTTTTAGGAAGTAAGGGTGACATTTTTAATTCATGTGTTATAAATGAGTGTATTTGTGGGCATTGAGTCCATGTGTGTGTGTGTGTGTGTGTGTGTGTGTGTGTGTGTGTGTGTGTGTGCTGTGGATGTGTTTGTGTGAATGCAGATTCCCTGGTCTTTGTAGGCATGCATAGAGCCTAAAGGGAAGAGTCAGCATGTGCTTCTCAATGGCTTCTACAACCACAGTTTCTAAGATAGATTTTCCAATCTCTGCTATAAAGTGTGTCAGTGAACCCTGGAGATCTGCCTATACCATTGCTATACTAAAGTTGTGGTTATAAGGAGCCACATTAGGCTTTGACATGGTGCTAAGGATCCAAACTCTAGTTCTCATACTTGTGTCCTGGCATTTTACCCATTAGACCATCTCCTTAGCTAGGGACACACTTAAATATAAAAGATAAGCTCATCTCCATACACGTACATGGATGCATAATCACCATGATTATGATGTGACAAACTCTGGAACATGAGAACTATATTAGCTAACAGAAACATTATAAAGTTATGGAGGCACAGAAACAAGTGGCATTCAGTTCTCATTAAGATCAGTCATTAAGAACAATTGAACTAAAGAAAAACAGGGTCCATGAAGAGTCATTTCTACTGCAGACATCATGTATCACAAACAAAACAAAACAAACAAACAAAAGACAAAAAAATGTTGTCTGGATTTTTCAAGTAGGGTTTATGTTGCCTTAATCATTGTAGATTACTTCATATAACTATTTGCTCTTGACATTTTAGTAACCTGTCAACCAACTGAACTTATAGATTATATCTTGAGAGAGAAGAAGTGTCTTTTGCTCCTATGTATAATCCTTTGGTTATATGTTCAGGCTGTAACAGAGTCATGTGGTAGTTCTAGTTCTAGTTTTAAATTTAATTGCTTTTGAGAAACCTCAATATAGGTTTCCATAATTGCTATACTAGTTTGCTCTTCATTCAACAGTGAACAATGGTTACTCTTGTAATCTTTGCCAGAATTCGTTATCTGATTTCTTATGATATGCATTCCAACCAGGGTGAAGTGCTATCTCACAGGAATTTTAATAGGCATTCTTTGTATTGGCTAGGCATGTTATTTGTCCATATGTTTCTTCTGTTGAGAATTGTATGAAACCATCTGCAGGAGATACATGCAAAGGTTAGCAATGCGAATTCAGTTCACTGTGGGGAATGTTTTGCTCCTCTCCTCTTTTATTCTAACAACCTAAGCATCTGAACTCTAGTACTGTTTCAAGAATGAAACACTGGAATCTTACTGAAAGACATAATACCATAAAACCTAAGACCCACAAATACTTATCCCTCCCTGCCTCTTTTGTAGCAGACATATGTATAAACTTAAGATTGTGTGAGTATCCAATTACTATCAAATTGCATTTGCCTTAAGATTGAACCCAACCACAACTCTGCTTGAGTGACCAACAACCTGACGTAAGATAAGCCAGGTACCTGACAGAAAACCAATTACTGTTCTGCTAAAGTAATGTAGCAATAAGATGATTTCTAATGGTATTTTGCTGTACTTATAGATGAGTGCCTTGCACAGCCATCATCAGAGAATCTTCCTCCTGCCATAGGTCGAAATAAACATAAAGATCCACAGACCAATGATGTACAGAGAGTGGGAGACTCTGGAACACTCCTCATTAAACAGCATGTCTCCATAAAATCCCCCCCCTCAGAAATCAGTGAACTCTATGTAAGAAAATGTGAAAGAATAGAAGAGCCAGAGGGGAGGGGAGACACCAATGAATCAATAATTTCTAGATATTGCTTTTTTGGTACACATATGCTCTCACAGACTCTGGGGGAGCCTGGATCCTGGGCCTGCACAAGTCTGTATGAAAGACATGGATACAAGTCCCCATACCTAACCCAGAAGCATTCTTCAATGATAGACACCTGCAAATGAAAATTTAGTTTTCTTTAAAAGAGTCTCAAGGAGTATACAAACTACTCTTAAGGGAAGGTCCCATGTTCAGCAGGAGATGGCCATCAGAAAACAGACTCAATGACATCTTTGTAGCTTCTTTTTCTCATTTTTTGAGGGATCACTTTCTTTTAAATATTTTATATATTATGGCTTCTGATATTGTGATTATGAATAGTCCTGTGTGCAAAAAAAATGTGTGTCTCTTTTTCTACATGGATTTCTTATGCTTTTTCTTTGGATTGTTTTGTTGTTTGGTTGTCTTTGCCAATTATAGTTTATTTTATTCTTCTTCTTTAGATGTCTATTTGTTTTCAAATATATGACTGAAAGGGTATGAACATAGAAGGAGAAAAGAACTGGAAGCTATCAATAGAGAGAAAACCATAATCAAAATCTATTGTATAATTAAAATGTATTTGCAATAAATAAAAAAGAAATTTTAAGGTGCAAATTCAGACAATTGGCATTGGAAATTCAAATAAATAGTGTATAACGGAACAAACCCAGGAATAGAAGATGTGCTGGGGGAAGAGGTCATCCTGAGTTCCAGGTATACTCCACTATGTCCCCTGGAGATAAGAGCAGTTGTGGTTTCATCACTAGGTCAGTGCTAGGGATAATTTAAACGGGTTGGTTTCGAACTTGTCTTCTAGAAATTGAGTTTAGAGTTATTTCTCTAGCAATTTAATTGTGTATCTACATAAAGTGTTATTGAATTTTGTTGATTTTTAAGCAACAATAAAAAGCTTATATAAAAACAAAACTCATGTCACAACAGATTGCAAGTGATTGAAACTTAGGCTAGAATACAACCTACCTGTAGCAAAAAATGGAACTGCCATTAGACTCTGGTCATAGCTCTGAAGGTTAAAAAAATTATTCATTTATTCAATGTGTACTATGAAGCAGTTATTTAACTGATTAGTGCTCCAATATACTCATTGCAAAATGAAAATTATGGCCAATGAAAGAGGCAAATGAGTTACAGATGTACATAACTCATAACAATAGCTGACCAAGAAAAAATACTATCAAATATTATTATTATATTCATAGCTCTCAAACCTTTAGCTATGATTAACTGAAGAACCCACTGAAGGACACCTTTGCTACTTGTGTCTAGTGAAGTGACTCTAATACTGCAAAGGATGAAATGAAGAAAAGTTGCTTGAAAAACTCGAAGCATGGACTAAAACCCACCTTTTTCTAATTGTTAAGTTTACCACAAAAAGTCTTTCTGTGTTGTCTTTTTTTTTGTTTTATTTTCAAAACCATATTCATTTCCTCATTTTCAAGTGTCTGAATTTCAAAGTCTGTTCAATTAATTGCTTAACAATGTTGTTAATGTGTGTAATTGCACAACAACTGGAAATTAATGTTGCCCTGAAAATTTGATAGGGTATCCTTAAAAAATAGTTCATGTTCTATTAAATTCCATATCATTACTTTCTCTTACAAATTATAGCAGGTCCTTCTCCCATGCCCGAGAAACCTGTTCCATATTACATAAAGACCCTATGAATAGCTTGTAGGAATAAGTTGTTGTGCAAGGATTTCCATGCTATCATACTGTCTACTTCCTTTTCTTTTAACTACAGTCCAATTCAGGCAATTACAGAATCCATCCATACAACGTGAAATGTTCCAGAGTTGAGGGAGAACCTTACCTGAGGCACAAATTTAGTAATTGTTTATGCAGACTATGTGCACAGATGCTAGATGAGTATGCAGAAAATATACCTTAAACTGATTGAAGTTAGAAGGATTGACTAAAGCTGCTAGTGACCAAGGAGTCAATTCACCAGGTTTAGCAGTACAAAAATGTGGATTAAATTTTTTATTTGGTTGGTTGACGCATGAACTCACTATGGGTCATAAAAACTGAGGGTGAATTATAAAACAGAGTTCCTCATATGTAAAAAAATATAGGAATAATAAAGTAAATTTATATTGTCAAATATAATTCATCATTCATTCTTAGAAAAGAAAACATTAAAATATGTATCTTCCATAAGCTTTATTGTAAATATTTTTGGTATTATAAGAATGACAAATGCAGTTTTGTCAGCAGAAATGGGTACCAAGAATCTAAAGGTTGTATTCAGTTTTTATAGCAAAATACAAAGAGAAGAATAATTTGAGTGATCACTTCAGCATTAACTCCTTGATTGGAGATATGACAGTCACAATGACTACAATAAAAGCACTTGGTATGAGATGGAATCTCAGGGTTGTTTTGATTTGCATTTCCCTAATGACTAAGGATGATGAACATCTCTTTAGGTGCTTCTCAGCCATTAGATATTCTTCAGGTGAGAACTCTTTGTTTAGCTCTGTACCCCATTTTTTAATGGGGTTACTTGCCTCTCTGGAGTTTAACTTCTTGAGTTCATTGTATATCTTGGATATTAGCCCTCTGTCGGATGTAAGGTTGGTAAAGATCATTTCCCAGTTAGTTGGTTGCCGCTTTGTCTTTTTGACAGTGTCTTTTGCCTTGCAAAAACTTTGTAATTTAATGAGGTCCCATTTGTCTATTCTTGATCTTAGAGCATAAGCTATTGGAGTTCTGTTCAGGAAATTCTCCCCTGTGCCCATATGTTCAAGGTTCTTCCCTAGTTTCCCTTCTATTAGTTTCAGTGTGTCTGGTTTTATGTGGAGATCTTTGATCCACTTAGAATTGAGCTTAGTGCAAGGAGATAAGAATGGGTCAATTTGCATTCTTCTGCATGTTGACCTCCAGCTGAGCCAGCACCATTTGTTGAAAAGGCTATCTTTTTTCCACTGGATGGTTTTAGCTCCTTTGTCAAAGATCAAGTGACCATAGGAGTGTGGATTCATTTCTGGGTCTTCAATTCTGTTCCATTGATCTACATGTCTGTTACTGTACCAATACCATGTGGTTTTTAACACTATTGCTCTGTAGTTTCAAAACAACCCTGAGATTCCATCTCACACCAGTCAGGATGGCTAAGATCAAAAACACAGGAGACAGCAGTTGTTGGCGAGGATGTGGAGAAAGAGGAACACTCCTCCACTGCTGGTGGAATTGCAAGCTGGTACAACCACTCTGGAAAGCAGTCTGGCGGTTCCTCAGAAAACTGGGCATGACACTCCCGGAGGATCCGGCTATACCTCTCCTGGGCATATACCCAGAGGCTTTACCTGCACGCAATAAGGACACATGCTCCACTATGTTCATAGCAGCCTTATTTATAATAGCCAGAAGCTGGAAAGAACCCAGATGTCCCTCAACGGAGGAATGGATTCAGAAGATGTGGTATATCTACACAATGGAATACTACTCTGCAATTAAAAACAATAAATTCACGAAATTCCTAGGCAAATGGTCAGATCTTGAAAATATCATCCTTAGTGAGGTAACCCAATCACAAAAGAACACACATGGTATGCAGTCACTGATAAGGGGATATTGACCCAGAATCTCGGAATACCCTAGACACAATCCGCATATCAATAGATTTCTAAGAAGATGGAAGGAGAGACCCCTGGTCCTGGAAAGACTGGATGTAGGGGAATGCCAGGACAGAGTAACGAGAGGGGGTTGAATGGAGAAAAGAAGGACGGAAGGGGGCTTATGGGACTTTCGGGGAGGGAGGAAACGGGAAATGGGAAATGATTTGGAATGTAAATTAAAATAATAATAATAAAAAAAAAAGCACTTGGTAGTGACTAAATACTTACACCATGATAAATTTCTTATCAATGTTCCAAGAAGTGTCCAGGCAAAGAAACTAGCTCTGAGCCCCAGAATACAGAACAGATATTTCTGAGTAAACTAGATGTCTGTTCGTACTCAAAGAGTTCCCTTTGAATAGATATTTCCCTTTAGGAAAACTTGCACAAGTATTTCAACTGTGTATTGTAACTAGCCCTCTTGCCTGCTCTAAGTGTTCCTTCTTGGAATCATTACCCAAATAGAAAAAGAAATGTCTCAGTTTCCTAAATGTTGCATGCTCTGGGGCTAAGTTTACAGTGTTGTTGTTGTTGTTGAAAAAAACAATAAATTTAGTTGAACACACAATAACACTTCACCAATAGAATGAGAATACATGTGCAAAATTTTAATTTTTTTTAACACAAATTTACTGTCAGGCTGATAAGCACAGCCATTTTCTGACTTGCAGTATATAATAGCAGGATTATTGTTTTAGTAATCTGATCCAGAGGAAAGCACTACATTTTGCAAGAAAAGTTCATGTGATAATCTTTCTTTGTTAAAGAGGAAAATAACATCATCTCTGTAAATAAATATAGATTTCTGAAAAAAGTTATAAAGTTAACTACAATCAGCAAGACTTGAATGATTCAGAATTGGTAATCAATTATCAGTTCCCCATTAACTTGACAGTTTTGCAATTATGGACAATGGACTGATTTAACAAAATGACAATGAGTTATTGAAACCTTAATTAGGGTGTTATGCTGATTGCAGCTCTACTTGAAGTTTGATTCTCTTTAAATAGTAAATTAGCACAGCCTAAGTATTAGAGATGTGACTACCGAACTGGTAAATGCAATTTTGCTGAAAGTCAATAGAAGTAAAGGCCAATAGTTTGTGAAGCAAAACCAGTATATTTTTATAGTCCTGCCACATAGTTGTGTCAGCTCAGTACCCCCTGCACAAAAATCGAGTGTATAGAATCAAACTCCGTTCTCTACTTCTCTGACACCAAGTAGTATGCAAGCCTGCCTTAAATGGGCTTAAATCAGAAAAGACCAGGTACACATGGGCTATGATGAGCTTAGAACCAAATGCTGAATTCTCTTTTCCAACAGAAAAATAATGGCCAGTGAATACACTCTTTTCACTCAGTAACTCTTTGGTTAAAGCATTGTTGCCTTTGTGTACATGTTTTTTACCTATATCTCTTTCATAGTTTGTATATAAAAGCTTTGAGAGGGGTACATGATCTGATGGATCATTGAAACTCTGGGCTTGTAGAGTAGGCATGCTCTAGTTGTCTAACTCATTCTAGTTAGGTAAATTGATTTTCTATTCAGGGTTAAGATGTTTCTAGGCAGTGCTTTAAGCACCAGGCTATTAAGGACACCACTATAAAAAAATAGCATGTATTTTCCAGTTTAGCATTTATTATGTGATATGAAAGATTGGCAACAAAAGAACTGAAGCATAAACACTATTCAATAGACGATACATAGAACATGTTGTTATGATGGTTTTCTGACCAATACTTAAATTGTTACTCTATGGTAGTCAGAAAAGTTAACTACAAGTATATATTAGATTATGTATTATATGAAATAAATACTTAACTCCTTCGTTCTGAGAATTGACCAATAGAATTTAATATGAAATGAAGTTGTTACCAGTCCATGTCACTAGCTCAACTTAGTAAAATATTGATAATTATCCTGAGGATCAGGTGATACATTGCTGCAAACTGTATTTTAATGGACAGATATATTATAAGCTTGGGAAAAATTAACAAATAATGCTTTTATTTATTAACTTGTTCATTTATAATTACCTTTCAACATCTGGTTTAATATTATGCTTTGTCATTAAGGTGATTGAAGGTTCTCTAAAATATAGCAAGAATAAAGGGCTGTGTCTTACTCATGTGCTTCTGTTTCTTGGCATATATGTCAAAGGGTCATTCTATTTGAAAATGGTTATGAATGATTGGTTACCCTATGTGACATTCTTGTTGACTGGGATGAACTAAGCTCTGAGTGAATTTATATTTCAATATCATACTATGTGATTATATGAAGCCAGGCCCTCTCAAATGACATCTGAATCTCAATGCCAGTGGGAAATTCTAATGCCTTTGTTCACTGTCGTTCAGATTGATTTCCACCTTTATTGTTTCTATATAGCTTAGGGCTTTCTATCATCTTTCAGAAGCTAACCACAAGCATTACTTTATTATTATAATATGAATAATTTTCTACATTTCAAATTACTGGTAACTTTATCGTAATGTCTATATTCTGACTAATACAAACAGTTTTTTTGAAATTAATAGGAATTTTTAAGCTTTAATTTTATGAAATCAAAAACACATTCTTGGCATCATAAAATTTATTGCTAAGAAAAATCTAAGTAAAAAATTTTTTGATAAAGTTAATTATTTAAATACTAATCATAATATCATAGAGAAATTATACAAATATAATGAACTTCTACAGATTGTTTTGAAAACATACTTTGTAAAACTCTACGCTGAATCCTATCCACATCTTATAAGAACTACATTTATATTTGCAAGAATACTATGTAAGAATACTTTTAAAAGTGAACATTAGAGTTTCTTGTTAACCAGTTTTTTTTCCAATAGCATCTATATATAAATCAAACTATTGAGAGAAAGGTGTTTTTAAGCTGTTGTGACTATAATGAGTTCACTTTGGTAAGCTCCGGTATAGCTTGTATACAGTTATGGTGCAAATTTTGGAAAACAAATATTTTGGATTAAGGTTAGAATAAATTCCTCTGAGTTAAGTACCTTGTTTGGAGGTATTTGTTATATCCATCTAAATGGACTAATTTTGCATTTGGTACTGGGAAGTGCGGTGCCATTACAAATAATACATAAAGCATGTACATATGACTTCGGGATTGAGGTAAGTAGAGATTTATTAATTTAGAGGCTAATTCTATAAGAATCTTTGTGGTTTGAAGGGATTGCTGGTAAATCCATGGTTTTGCAAGTAAGTTGTGAGATGAAAACAAGGCACGTTATTGGAACCTAGGAAAGAAGCTTTGTATGAGTTGGTGAAGAGCTAAAATGAATTTTAATACAATATCTAGTGTGAGGAAAAACTTCCAAGACACAAAATTAGATGTTTTGAGAAAATATTCCTAAGTCAAGCATGGGATGGATGAATGCTTTGGTTATGGTTTGGGGTAAAACGTAAGAAGAAAATGATAAGGTATTATAAACCAAGAAGAAATAGAATGGACAGTCAATCTCTGATTATATATTATTAATGTAAAAAGTATCACAAGTTCTTGACTGGTTTTAAGGTAAAAATTAGGAGAAATTCTCTTAATTATATGTATAGTGCCACATATCTCATAGCTGGTTGCCATATGTTACAACAATATGTTTTGAACTTTTCATAAAACAGATTTTCAGGTAGAAGTACTTGGTGTCAAAATGTGTAATTTTGTATAATAATAAGAAAATTATTTCCATTATACATTTAAGAGTAGAATTTCTAACCCACAACTATTATCAAAGACACTCTGAGAATTCAAGCTTAAAAAACCAGAAATTATCCCTGTGAGTGACTGGCCATTACCTGCATTTACCTATGATTTTACTGTAAATTTGCACAATTTGTGCTCTTATGTGAACCAATCAGGGTATGTTCAAAGCATTTCTTCTTCTTCTTCCTTCTTCTTCTTCTTTCTTCTTCTTCTTCTTCTTCTTCTTCTTCTTCTTCTTCTTCTTCTTCTTCTTCTTCTTCTTCTTCTTCTTCTTCTTCTTCCTTCTTCTTCTTACTTCTTCTTCTTCTTCTTCTTCTTCTTCTTCTTCTTCTTCTTCTTCTTCTTCTTCTTCTTCTTCTTCTTCTTCTTCCTTCTTCTTCTTCTTACTTCTTCTTCTTCTTCTTCTTCTTCTTCTTCTTCTTCTTCTTCTTCTTCTTCTTCTTCTTCTTCCTTCTTCTTCTTCCTTCTTCTTCTTCTTCTTCTTCTTCCTTCTTCTTCTTCCTTCTTCTTCTTCTTCTTCTTCTTCTTCTTCTTCTTCTTCTTCTTCTTCTTCTTCTTCTTCTTCTCCTTCTTCTTCTTCCTCCTCCTCCTCCTCCTATTCCTCCTTCTTCTTCTCCATCATCATCATCATCATCATCTCCTTCTTCTCCACTTCCTCCTCTTTCTACTTGTCCCAATTGAATAAAATGCTAAGTATATGGCAACTTTTAAAAACACAACAAAAAATGCAAAAATTCTGGAATTTTTAACCTATGCATGTGACAAAATGAAATATTTTGCTTAAATATCTAGTCTGTCATTTTCAAGAAACTGACAAGGCTGAGGCTGACTAAATGCTTTGTACGTAGAGTAGTCTCTAAAACATGGACCCAGGAATTCTTCTAAGCAAAGGCCAAAATCAGAATGGTGACATATCAACCAAGACCCCAGTGCCTTGCACTAAATACAACAAGAAATATGACATAAAGGGAATGCTGGGAGCAAACACTGTCTGCTAAGAAAAAGGAAGGATATAACCTAAGCAAGGGCTCAGTAGTCACTGTGACCACCACCACCTGTGAGGCCAGGCTGCTTCCTACCTGGATTGAGAGACCAGAGACTTGGCTTTAGCAGGCCATGTGGCCTTTACAGATTGAAAGTGTCATTCCACCATAAACAGCTATAAGGGTAGGGACACTCTGAAAATATGCTGTTGTCATAATTATCTAATTTCAAATCAGGGTTTCTTCCTCACCTTTGATCACAGATACACAACTTTTATTTTTATTGTAACCCTTAATCGCTACTAGAGCTGACTAGGTATCTGCCCTTTATGCTATTAAAATCTATTTCCCCAGCAAGAAATCCAAATTATAACTTGCTGTGTTCCATCTGGGCTGCTCTTAACTGTAACTGGGTAGCCCTCATGGCCATGTATTCATAGCTCACTTACCACATGGCAGCTTTCTCTTCTCTCCTTTTGCCTTTCTTTAGTGGTCTCAGATCCCAAACTCAGGAAGCCAAGAACCCTGCCTAACTGTCTTCTACACACCTATTGGATATAGCCATCTTTATTTGCCAATCAGGAATAACTTGGGGTGTGGGCAAGGTTACATAGCATCACTTGGGTATGTCACTTGGGTACATGCAGACTCTCAGGGCAACCAGGCCTTGTGGGCCAGTATTTAGTATTGCAATTAAAGCATGAGAACAACCTTCAACAAGCTGGTAGGGTGGGATTGTCACTGAAGTGGAGATGGAAGGTTAGCATTATATAGAGAGTTATTTTACAGTAGTTAAATTATAATTTACCTTGTCTGGTTCAGAAGTCACCATCTATCCATTGCTACTTTGATCCTTACAACATGTTTCCTCTCCAGGAATGAAAATGCTTACTCTCTGTAGTTCCCAAATCAGGTCTTCAAGGCACAGAGACTTCTAGTTCTGGGCAACAGGTCTAGGGAGTTCTTTCTGTCTCAGGATGAATTTTATCTATCCCAAGCTCCAGGTTTAGGCTAATCAATGCAGTGTGAATGTACTTTGTGTGCAAGGACAAAAATTCAGTAAATCATGGAAGAATATAATGAAATCACTGTCACCATAATAAAGCTCACTTAAATCTTCCAAATTCTAGCCTTTCTGGGAGAAAGGGCATCAGTGTGTCCTTCTGTCTCTGGCTTACCTGTGCTCCCTTTCTTCACTCATGCGTATATACCACAGAACAGTCATATTTAGATACAGAATGAAGGTGGGCATCAGAAAGTCAAACAATTTCCTTCCTAGAACTGTTTAGCTTATAATTAGGGACATTTAGCCTCTAAAATATTGAAAAAAGTAAATTTTTGGGTTTTAAACCATATGGTATTCTGTTTTGCCAGTCAAAACAAAATAATTCAAATTTTATAATATACAGTTTTATAGACATTTTACGAGAAGCTTTCTAATTCTCTTGAGAAATCAGAATTGGGCTCCCATTTTACATAGAAAACCAAAGGCATTATTACTGATCTAATGGTACAGAGTTCTTCTTCTTGTTCTTCTTCTTGTTCTTCTTGTTCTTGTTCTTCTTCTTCTTCTTCTTCTTCTTCTTCTTCTTCTTCTTCTTCTTCTTCTTCTTCTTCTTCTCCTTCTCCTTCTCCTTCTCCTTCTCCTCCTCCTCCTCCTCCTCTTCCTCCTCCTTCTCTCCTTCTCCTTGTCCTTGTCCTTGTCCTTGTCCTTTTCCTTCTCCCTCCTCCTCCTCCTCCTTCTTCCTCTTCTTCTTCTTCTTCTTCTTCTTCTTCTTCTTCTTCTTCTTCTTCTTCTTCTTCTTCTTCTTCTTCTTCCTCCCCTATTGAGAAGAGAAAGGCAGAGAATATTTTCAAGTATAAATAATTGTATGTAAGGGAGAACTTTATGAAAATCAAGTTTTGAATAAACCCTATTCTCAAAATTAAAAGGATGCGAGTTATTTCCCACTGACTAAATGTAGCTTTGTAACCCCCTTGGTACTTTATTTATCAATGTGAATCAAAAAGGAATTTAAAGATTGAAAAGGAAGGGGTACTGTCTCTTCAAACCATGTGAATCATGCGTGACACCACACATTTCAGTTTCAGTAACACAATAAACAGAAAAATAAATTAACCATGTCTTCTTTTTAAATGTTATTATATTAATAGAAATCATGTTAATAATCATTATTGTATATAATTTTTATAATCAAAATTTAAATGTACAATATTTTATCTACCTTCATTAAATAATTGAAAATGTACCTTTTGTTTTTAAAATGGTATGGTGTTCTTTAAAACCCCACTAACTCCACTTCTTGCTGCCAATATGTGTATTGGGGCAGAACCTTCTTGAAAGCACCTACTGTGCTTTCTTTACATCCTCTTGTGATGTGTATATTCTGTCACAAAATAAACAAAACTCTCTTACATGGGTCTTATTAGTATCTTAAATATATGTAAGTCATTAAATGACAGAAGTGATCTTGGCAACTCATTCTAAATTCCACATCGTATCTTTTATGAAAAAGTCGCTAAAGATGACTTGCAAATTTCCATAATGCCTAACATGTAGCTGGATGTGTACCTTCTTTGCATGAGGATCCTAGCCTGTCTCCAGTGTTCCTGAGGAACCCAAAGTAGGTCACCTCATGCACAATCATTAAAGAAAGTTTGCTTTGAGTTTTCCTAAGTCTGTAGCTCCTTACTTTCCCAATCCCATATCCATCATGATTGCTTTTATACTGCTAAGAAACATCACTGTGGTTTAGTTTCTTATCATTCTCTTTTTCTTGTCCAAATATATTCTCATTTTAAAAGCTAAAAATCAATATCGAACAATACAAAAGACCAGTGATGCTGAAAGCAGTATTTACATTTGAAAGCATCACAGCCAACAGTCATACAATGAAGTTATAAGGTAAACACTCATTAAGGTTTGGACAGACATTATATTTCAGAACAGGCAAGAGCCGTCCTTCAGGCAGTCCAGAAAGAACAGGATTCATTAAAACAGTCCATTCACTCTTCCTCCTAAATTAAAGCAAATCTGGGTTTCCCCTTTGGCTGCTTCAGTGTTCAAAGGGAAGATCAGCTACACTAAAATTACCTCAAGTTCAACATGTGTAGAAGACTTAAAAACCAATGTAAAACTATTTTTTTTAAAAAGTGACCACAATTAATAATGCTGAATCTTTTCATTGTTTTTATGTATTATATTATATTATATTTATTATATTATATTATTTTTTAACTTTTTTTTCTAAGTTTTTTATTTACATTCCAAATCATTTCCCCTTTCCCATTTCTTACCTCCCCGAAAGTCCCATAAGCCCCATTCCCTCCCCCTTTTCCTCATTCAACCCCCTCTCACTTTTCTATCCTGGCATTCCCATTCCCGTACATCCAGTCTTTCCAGGACCAGGGATCTCCCCTTCCATCTTCTTGGAAATCTATTGATATGCGAATTGTGTCTAGGGTATTCTGAGATTCTGGGTTAATATCCCTTTATCAGTGACTGCATACCATGTGTGTTCTTTTGTGATTGGATTACCTCACTAAGGATGATATTTTCCAGTTCTGACCATTTGCCTAGGAGTTTCGTGAATTCATTATTTTAATTGCAGAGTAGTATTCCATTGTGTAAATATACCACATCTTCTGAATCCATTCCTCCGTTGAGGGACATCTGGGTTCTTTCCAACTTCTGGCTATTATAAATAAGGCTGTTAAGAACATAGTGGAGCATGTGTCCTTATTGCATGCAGGGGAAGCCTCTGGGTATATGCCCAGGAGTGGTATAGTAGGATCCTCCGGGAGTGTCATACCCAGTTTTCTGAGGAACCGCCAGACTGCTTTCCAGAGTGGTTGTACCAGCTTGCAATCCCACCGGAAGTGGAGGAGTGCTCCTCTTTCTCCACATCCTCGCCAACAACTGCTGTCTCCTGTGTTTTTGATCTTAGCCATTCTGACTGGTGTGAGATGGAATCTCAGGGTTGTTTTGATTTGCATTTCCCTAATGACTAAGGATGATGAACATCTCTTTGGTTGCTTCTCAGCCATTAGATATTCTTCAGGTGAGAACTCTTTGTTTAGCTCTGTACCCCATTTTTTAATAGGGTTACTTGGCTCTCTGGAGTCTAACTTCTTGAGTTCTATGTATATATTGGATATTAGCCCTCTGTCAGATGTAGGGTTGGTAAAGATCATTTCCCAGTTAGTTGGTTGCCCCTTTTTCCTTTTGACAGTGTCCTTTGCCTTACAGAAACTTTGTAATTTAATGAGGTCCCATTTCTCAATTCTTGATCTTAGAGCATAAGCTATTGGATTTCTATTCAGGAAATTCTCCCCTGTGCCCATATGTTCAAGGTTCTTCCCTAGTTTCCTTTCTATTAGTTTCAGTGTGTCTGGTTTTATGTGGAGGTCCTTGATCCACTTGGAATTGAGCTTAGTGCAAGGAGACAAGAATGGGTCAATTTGCATTCTTCGGCATGTTGACCTCCAGCTGAACCAGCACCATTTGTTGAAAAGGCTATCTTTTTTCCACTGGATGGTTTTAGCTCCTTTGTCAAAGATCAAGTGACCGTATGAGTGTGGATTCATTTCTGGCTCTGCAATTCTGTTCCATTGATCTACATGCCTGTCACTGTACCAATACCATGCAGTTTTTAACACTATTTCTCTGTAGTACAGTTTGAGGTCCAGGATATTGATTCCTCCAGAAGTTCTTTTACTCTTGAGAATAGTTTTAGCTATCCTGGGTTTTCTGTTATTCCAGATGAATTTTTGAATTGCTCTTTCTAACTCTATGAAGAATTGAGTTGGGATTTTGGTTGGGATTGCATTGATTCTGTATATTGCTTTTGGCAAGATGGTCATTTTTACTATATTAATCCTGCCAATCCATGAGCATGGCAGATTTTTCCATCTTCTGGGGTCTTCTTCAATTTCTTACTTCAGAGATTTGAAGTTCTTGTCATACAGATCTTTCACTTGTTTGGTTAGAGTCACACCAAGATACTTTATATGGTTTGTGACTATCGTGAAGTGTATCATTTCTCTTATTTCTTTCTCAGTCTGCATATCCTTTGAGTATAGGAATATTGTATTATATTATATTAATAAAGAAATCCAATCTTGGAAACATTTACAACTGTCTCTAATCTGTAATGGGCCTCTCCCAGGTTTGTATAACATAACACAGGATGGAGAGAAAAATAATTTGGGGAGTACATTGCAAACATGAAAGGCAAGCAGAACATTAAGAGTTTTCAATATCCTTTAACTGACTCCATCAGGTCCAAAAACAGATAAAGATCACAAACACAAATGGGCAAATAATATTGTCACACATGCAAATTCAAGAAGAAACTGGTAAAATAAACTAGTATGTATTGCCTAATTTCACAAAATGTGTAGATTCAGAGTTAGTAAAATATACTGCAAATATAAGTGGTGGTCATGATTTAAAAATTATATCTTTATGTGTGTAGAATTAAATTTCTATGTAATATGTGACTAAAATAATGGTGGTTTTTATAAACTTATCAAGGCAGAGAAATATTAGCATTCTTATTCTTTCTCTTGTTAATTTACTAGTAATTACTGGCTTGTTTCAATAAAGCTAAGAAAACCTTCCAACAAAACTCAGGCTAATAGGAATAGATGAGCTCTTTCAATGCATATCAGGGAAAACCAGGGGTGTAAAAGTAATCCCAAAGAGTCATTATTGGTTACAGCTGACTGCTTTGTTTACCTCAATGGTTAACTCTAAACATTAGTTAAGATCTTATCTATGCCTTTTGTCTGAACTTCTATTTGATGGTAGCAAACTAAAATTAAGTTGAATCGTATATAATATATACTTATAAATTATATAAGTACTTTAAAAGGTCATATATATGTATATATGTATGTATATATGTATATGTGTGTATGTGTGTGTGCGTATGATCTTTTATGTAACAGAAATAAATGGAGTAAAGGTAGTCATTCCAAATGGCATCCATGGCTCTCTCAATTATCTAGCAGCAAGAAGACATGCAGCAGCCTTCACACTGGCAAGCCTCTGAGCAGAGGCTTTCTGATGACACATTAACAAGGCTGTTATCCCTTTTGACTTCACAGTTTTCTAACACCACATCCTGAAACCCTCACATCCCAATCATTCACAGCAGTACTGCAACAGGAAGATTACAGGAATACTGCTGTATGCTGTCTACACAGTAATTAAGCTTCTCTTAAAAATGAGTAGTGCCTTTTTAATAGTTCCTTTGGAGGTTTCATGAACAACATATGTTCATTTTCGCAGGAGCTCATCTTTCATCAACACCTAAATTCACAGGAAGCCTCCATGGCTTTTTCAGTTAGAGGCCTGCGCATTACCTCATCCATCATCCTGGCACAGCAGCAGTGGCAGATCAGAGGCATTAACCTGCCACATAGTGATTCACTGGTTTTCAAAGGAGCTTCAGTTTGGGTACCAGATCGGAGGTATAAAATGTATGGGATGTGTATATGTGTGAACACACAAATATGTGCCAAATGGGGCTTTAAAATTCACATTGACAAAACAAAAACTTGGAGTTTAAGGAAAACAGCTTGATCCAGACACAATATTTATGCAGTGGAAATCTTAACTAATGAATCTATTTTCTTTTTCTGTTTTATCCTTTCTACTCTATTCTAATATTGCTTAGCATGTCTCTATATACCTGAAGTTATGTGTTAATTTTGACATCTATATAAGATTAAGAAAAATAGTCTCATAGCAGTGGAAATAATCCACACAATGCTTGTTGTGCAAGTGTGAAGACCTAAGTTCAATTCGTGACCACCAGATGATTTTGCTTTGTGCAAGGCACTGTGGGTTGTTGTAATCACTGAGATAGCAAAAGTGGGTGGAAATCTATCTAGTCTATCATGTCTCCATGATCCTCGGTTCCAATGAGAGATTGTCTAAAAAAGAAGGTGATAGTGGATATTTACACCTGTCCACCAATGCCTAAGCACACACATGCGCCTGTATATTTAGACATATCTACATATGTGCAAGTGTGTATGTGTGTACACACACAACACTCACACAAATGATATCAATAATAAACAAACAAGCAAATATACTTAAAGAATAAAGATAATAATCTCAAAGACAAAATAACAGAATAACAGTTCCACAGAAAGTGTGATCCTGAGGTGGCACGTACAGCCATTGTGGGAACACACAACAATAGTAATAATTGTTATTTTAATCATCTTAGATGATTAAATCCTTTATCTATTTTATCTGTGGAGATAACTGAAACAAGAGCTCAGAAGGTCTAGTGTTGATAGATTCTTAGGGGAACTATTCTTATATGAAGTTCTGAAAGGTAATACTTTCTGGGGCCTAGAAACTGACCTATAAATGAAAGGCTTTGGCTAGATCCTTGCTCTAATATTTTCTGTGTTCCTTGATTGATTGATCAAAGTTTTGGACACATCAATTTGCTTATTTAAAACAAAAAATAATAGGATTCATAATTTGTGGCTATTAGGAGGCTTTATTGTCTGCACTTCCTTTATAAATAATCTCCTACGTTCAGTTTCACCAAATGGGAGCATGTTCAACTTCATAATGTTATTTTTGGTAATAGTAATAGCCAATCCTATTCCACATTTGTTATTAGAACTCCGTCTTTTGGTTATCAGAAGGTGCATTGGGCTTAACATGATCATCCTCAAGGAATATACTATGTTTTAACTTGAAATATCTTGGATTATGGCCTCTGTAAATAAAACACTTCTTATGGCTTTAAAAATGATAAAATCATACTGTATTGAATTACCACTGGTCCAAGCTTCTTGTATCTTCACAGGGAAGAAGATAGGGCTGGCAAGACTTCTCGACAGAAAAAAAAAATGACTTTTATCCAACATGATGATTTGAGTTCATCTTTAGGATCGACACAACAAAGGAAGAAAACAGACTCTCACAAGTTGCTGTCAGAACACCACACATACAGCACACATGCCCTTCCCATTCCCCTAAATACATAAACAGAATGCTTTCAAAATACCTCTTAACAAAGCAAAACCCAAGAAGTGTTCAGGAATGTTACATACTGTAGAACTGCAACTATCATATGTAATCTATAAAAGTATGGAGAAATTATCCAAAAAAAATATAATTGCTCATCCCTCTGAGAATATTAGCCCAGAGAAATTTTACCTTGATCGAGATTGCATTCCCACTCAAACCCTGGAGGTATTGTGGATGAGAGAAGGAGGAAAGTCACTTGATTTCAATCTTCATTTGGAGCAAACAGGCTAAGAAAGCCCAGAGATAAAGTGTCTATCACAAAATATCTCTGATGTAAATTGTTTAAATTTTTTAGTAACAAAGCATGTAAAAGCTGAATAGATAAATAAATATTCTAAACACTAGGATCCCCAGAAAACAACTCAGCTGACAAATAAAGACAATGAAAAAAATGAAAAATGATATTCCAAATAATGGAATCTGAAACTCAACAGGAATAACAATTAGAGGAAAAAAACAGAACTGGATAAAAATAAGATTATTTCATAATCATGACATCATTACAAGTAAATAATATAATGATTATACATCAACATGTGCCTAATAACAATACCCACCTTTATGAATCAAGCACTTTATACACAACAAAGGAAACATGTCTCAATATAATAGTGAGAGACATAAGTATCTAACTCCATTCACAAACTAGCTCACATTAAATACAACAATAAATGATTACAAGAAAAATGAATGAACTGTAGAACATTATGTTAGTCAAACATAAGTCACACAAAAGAATACAAATTTACATGTACTCTACAATATCTCAAAAACAAAATATTAAATTATTAAATAAAACAACCAACTGAGCAACAAAATGGACAAAATTAAGACTAGATCACCTTAGACATGAGTTACTAGAGATGGGAGGGTATTTGTCTCAGAGGAAGGCAGAACATATGGAAAGTGATGCAGGAAGATCAATAAACATTTGCTTAGAACACACTATGAATTATTCTGTTATTTCCTATTTTATAAAGCAGTAGTTTAAATGGTTGTGTCTTACTCTAAGAGACTGCATTTTATTCTTTCATCAATTTCTTTTTTTCCTTTTTTTTATTGAAAATAATCTTCATTTACATTTCAAATGCTAAAACCCTTCCTGGTTTCTCCCCTCCCCGAAAACCCCCAGCCCCTCCTCCTAGCCACTGCCTCCAAGTATATGCCCCTCCACCCAACCCACTCCCACCTCCCACCCCCTTGATTTCCCTTTGTTGGGGCATCTATTGAGCCTTAACCTGACCAAGGACCACTCTTCCCACAGATGCGCAACAAGGAGTTCCTCTGCCACATTTTTGGCTAGAACCATGTGTTCCTCTTGGTTGATGGTTTAGCCCCTGGGAGTAGTGGAGCTTCTGGGTCACCGACATCATTATTCTTCCCAAGGGGCTGTAAACCCCTTCAGCTCCTCCGGACTTCCCTCCAACTCCTCCATTGGGGACCCCACGCCCAGTCCAATGGTTGGTGTTAGCATCTGCCTCTGTATGTGTAAGGCTCTGACAGGGCTCCTCCGGAGACAACCATGACATGCTCCTTTTGGTATGAACTTCTTGTCGACCATAATAGTGTGTCGGGTTTGGTGACTGTTTATAGGATGAATCCCTGGTAGGGCAGTCTCTGGGTGGCCTTTCCCTCAGTCTCTGCTCCACACTTTGTCTCCTTTGTAGCTCCTGTGAGTATTTTGTTCCTTTTCTCAGAGGAACCAAAGCACCCCCATTTCAGTCCTCCTTCTTCTTGAACTTCCTGGGGCCTGTGAATTGTAACTTGTTTATTTTGAGCTTTTCAGCTAACATCCACTTCTCAGTGAGTGAATACCATGTGTGTTCTTTTGTGATTGGGTTACCTCGCTCAGGATGACACATCTTGAACACATGGGCACAGGGGAAATTTTCCTGAATAGAATACCAATGGCTTATGCTCTAAGAACAAGAATTGACAAATGGGACCTCATAAAACTGCAAAGCTTCTGTAAGGCAAAGGACACTGTCAACAGGACAAAACAGCAACCAACAAATTGGAAAAATATCTTTACCAATCCTACATCCAATAGAGGGGTAATATCCAATGTATACAAAGAACTCAAGAAGTTAGACTCCAAAGAGTCAAATAACCCTATTAAAAATGGGGTACAGAACTAAACAGGGAATTCTCAACTGAGAAAACTGGAATGGCTCTGAAGCACTCAAAGAAATGTTCAGCATCCTTAGTTATCAGGGAAATGCAAATCAAAACAACACTGAGATTCCACCTCATAAGTGGAATGACTAAGATGAAAAGCTCAGGGGACAGTAGATGCTGGAGAGGATGGGGGGAAAGAGGGACACTTCTCCATTGTTATTGGGATTGCCAGCTGGTAAAACCACTCTGGAAATCAGTTTGGCAGTTCCTCAGAAAATTAGACACAGTACTACCTGAGGACCCAGCTATACCACTCCTAGGCATATACCCAGAAGATGCACAAACATGTAATAAGGACACATGCTCCACTATGTTCATAGCAGTCTTATTTATAATAGCCAGAAGTTGGAAAGAACCCAGATGTCATTCAACAGAGGAATGGATACAGAAATTGTGTATACAGTAGAGTATTATTCAGCTATTAAAAACAATGAATCCATGAAATTCTTAGGCAAATGGATGGAACAAGAGATTGCATTTAAGAATCAGCTTCTGGGGCCATTTGGAGGGTGAAGTGGATTATCAACCTTTGCTGGACCAGAACCTGAACCATGTGTTTGGAACCAACTGACCAATATAGGTGAATGAATCACATATTCCTGATTTAAAAATTTTGGGGTGTGAGTCAAAAGTGTGGAAAGTCATTGGTGTGCTAAAATCATATCAGAAAATCAAGACACAAGAACTTATCAATGGTTCAAGATAAAAATAAATAGTGTGACTTCCTTACCCTGACATCATAAAGTGACAGATAATTTATACTGTGACAGTATGGCCTCACATCCAACTGTCATCTGATACTGTGTAGATGTGTCAGGAGTAACAAGGAGAGAACTTCTTGTCCTTAGAGCTTATACTTGTCTAGTTCTCCAGTTTTCTTAACTCCCTGCACATCCACTTGCTTTGGCCAGGGCCTGCTGTTTCCTGCTCCCAGTTTATTAAGTGCTTCATGTAAGTGCTGAGCACTGCATCTTTGCTCTGAAAGCCTGACTGTATCAGCTCCCATGACAGCTTCTTCCTCACATTAGTCAGAGTCATTTTCTTATAAATATAGCTTCTCTTCTGCATTATTTTTAACAAGATGTTCTCTCTCTCTCTCTCTCTCTCTCTCTCTCTCTCTATATATATATATATATATATATATATATATATATACATATTCACATATAGCTAGGTTTACTGAGTATTATGTGATGTATAGTATGAAAGTAAATATCAGCATTAAAATTTGAATAGAGATGCCTGCATTCACCTTGGCCATGCCACCAAGGTATCAGCATCATATGACAAACTGCTGTCACTGAAACAGTTGAACCTCATGAATTTATCATTATTCAATAAATTCTGAAACTCAGAAAGACACGGATATATTTGTATATCGTTCTGGTCTAGTTTACTTAAAACAGTAAGCCAGGAGCTAGCAAAATGACTTGTTTGGTAAAATGCTTGGGTCACAAGCATGAGTTCTGGGCATCTATATATTCTCTCAGCATCCATGAATATCTGGGCAGAAGTGTGCCTATCATACTACAACTAGGAGGTTTATAAAGACTTAACCCGAAAGCCAATGAAGCCAACCAGCTACCTAAAGTTTTAGTGAGGGACTCAGTTTCACAAAACAAGGTGTAAAGTTGAAGTTTCAAATACAAAAAGGCAGTCATTGCTTGATAGTTGAAGACTAGCTGAATAGTTTGCGAGATCATCTGTAGTAGAAGCAAGAAGGGCAACATAAATACAAAGTAGAGAGTGATGAGGAGAAGAATAGATAGAAGGGTACAATCAAAGAAGAGAAACTACAAGCTATGGAAAGAGTTCCTGAGACCTATAACATCAATAAGTTCTGTCTCTGTACTTCAGACTTCAGACATATTATACTAGTCACTTTCTAAGCCTGAGAAATTCCAAAATATAGAGATCCTGGAGCTAAAACACAGGCTATTGCTACTGGTGTAAGAAACTCTCACTTGCTAGTTCTACATAAGAACTTTAACTCTTGATGAGCTGAAGTCTGAATACCCTAAGATATTACTAGGGCTGGGATATTTTAAAGCTGTGAACTGGCACCCAGGTTTGTTTAAGGGCTGTAACACTAAAGAAGACTGCATTCTGCATCCCCAACTCTCCTGATGCTGCTATACATGACTGTCAAACCTTTAAAAGTTGCACATAAAGAGCACATAAGGAGGTTTTCCTACCTTTGAATTACATCTGGTATGGAAAAAACCGTATCTTCTAATGCAACATTTCTCAACCTGTGAGTCATAATCCCTTTGGACGTCAAATGACCCTTTCACAGGGGTCACACATCAGATATACTGCATATCAGATATTTAGATTTTGATTCATAACAATAGCAAATCACAGCTATAAAATATCAACAAAAATAATTTTATGGCAGGATATCAGCACAAAATGAGGAACTATATTAAAGGATTGCAGTATTAGGAAGGTTGAAAAATACTGTGCTAGAGGGTTGGTATGACTCAGAATGCAAAGATCTCCACTTCGAGTATATCTTCTGTAAACTGTGGACTCTTCATCTTCCTAATCCATCTATGGAAGTTTGACTTCTCCTGCTGTCTTGAGTTATTGTCTAGTTTGTAGCTATGGATAACGAGGAGAATTAGAACCAATGCTACTTTATTTCTGACTACATTTTAGAATAAATTTGCAGGGTAATCTAATACAGGTTAAGAAAAGCCCAGATGCAGATGTAATGGAATGCAATTTGACTAGTGAGTTTGAAATCCTTCTTAGAACAATGTAGAAGACCCCAACTCACACATTTCAAGTCTTTGACTCCCATGAGACAAATGAAAAGATGAATAATGGGGATAGGTATTTGATTTCATGCAGTAGCTATGATCAGTTAGTGGATGCCTTAGGGTTAGAATCTTGGGTTCTATCCATCTCATCTAGTGAAAAAAGTGTTTTGTTCTTCACTTATGCCTCAATAAATTTAACAAACCACTAGAAGAATAATATATAACTGAGAATTTGGATGAGACATGACTCTTTATTACATAAATGCCTTTGCTGTTTTAAATGATTTCTACAATGATGGCAAATAGAAAAAACATTGATTTACATATTTTGCTATTTAGTTAGCTTTCTAAATCATAAATAATGATTCAATATCTTTTGTGAAAGGATAATTTTGACTCTCAGGAATTTATGGCTTAGTGACACTCAACTATAAGTAGGCCTTTTGCAAGATTTTCATTTGAATATTAAAAGCAATAGTATGTTCCAGGATAGCTCTGCTTTCACTTGTGTGCACAAAAATTGATAAGTCAAAATAAAGAAACAGAACTAAGGATCATTAATCTTGATTCAGTAAAAATGTATGACATTAATACTAACATTTACAAATTACCTGAGGTAGAAAAAAGCACAAAAAGCACAATATTTTGTTTATTAAGGCTGATGCACATATAAATTACAGAGCACTTAAACTAAACAACTAAATAATAAACTGCCTTCACTGGACTTTTTCCAAGTTCATTGTAACATACATCGTATTCAAATAGTATTTTGTTTTGCAGGAAATCTAAGATGATTCCCAAGAAAATGAGCTATGAATAAATTTGCCAATTTATAATCCACTCTTGCCTTTTTTGATGTGAAAGTGAGCATTTGGCTTCATGACTAGGGTTTCTATAAGGGAATACTGATTCTTGAGTATAACAACAGAATATCAGGCAGGCTGAATTGCTGAAAATTTCTTTTCATTTCAAAATAAAATGTGGCAAACTAAACAGACCAATGAGTGGAGTCTCAGTGTAAGTTACTACTGATATTTGCTAAAAACAAATAATTAAACTTTCATTTGGTCAGAATAAAATGCCAAGTTTCCTGTAACACATAATGCTTTCAGGAGTTCGCTGAGTTTAAATACCCCATGGAGTCAATATCTGTCACATGGCACATCTATCTTGTATGCAACATTTTAACTGAGAAAACAAAAGGACATGTTGCCAGAGCAATGTGTATATTTACATGTTTCTAGCTCATTCTCTCTTTGTGGGATTCCACAGCACTTGCAATTCAGGAATATTAGACACAATTAAAGTTTAATAACATGACTTATATTGTATAAGACATAGCCGAATGTCTGATTCAACCCTCCCTGATGTACGTATCATCTGTTCACCTTGACTGCTGGCTAGATCTGTGATTTTCTCTTAACCACAGGACACAGGAAAGTGATAGGCTGTCACTGACATGATTTTATTACTATGTACACCTAATCAATCTTCCTGCCAAACTGGCAGTCTCCCTCCTGACTTTCACAATGTGACACATCATGAAGTAATTGCCATGCTTAGATATTCATATGGGAAGGAAGAGAAGGCAGTCTCTGTGCCCTGGGATTTCCCATGAACCACTTGGGAGTATCTATACCTGAAGTCTCCTAGAAAACAGATTCCTCTATAATAAAAACCACCCTGAAGTTCCTCATTCCTCAGTGAGCCTTTGATGGCACAGTAGCGACAGATACTTGATTGCTATAATCTTTATTCGTTACAAATTATACCCCTTATTTCCCAAACACTTTAATCACCATTATTCAGTATTAAAGAAGAAATCTCAGAATTGGATTGCTAGTAGATTTTTGTCTTTGTTTTTCTTTTTTTGCTTAGCATAGACTGTTTGACTCTCTGTTTTCCAGGGGGCCTTAACCTTTTACAAATTGTGGATAATATTTATACTATAAATAAATTATTTCAAGAATTCTGACTATGTATTTCTCTCTATTGTTTATACTTGCTTCTAATAAACATATACAGAATATTAAAAGCCATTATAGTGAAAATGTCCTTTCTGTGAACTTTGCATAATCCCTAATCCCAAAGTATTCAAATGAAAATGCAGACATACTTAAACTGGCTTAAATCCATCATGGCTTTTTTTCTACATATTGGGAAGGAAAGCAATTTACACACACTTTCAATTCAAATCATCAAAATATCTTCATATAAAAGAAAAAACTGATGAACTCCAGAAATTTTACATCATATTAAAGAATTCATTATTCTTTAAAAATAAATACCTGAAGTAAAAATATCAGAAATAACCATTTAATTATAAGTTATCCTAATATGATATGTTCTATTGTTAATTTTATTAGCTTTAGGAATATATCCAAGTGAATATTAAATATTCATATTTATAAAAATCATATAGAATCATAAAATCAATGGATTGTTAAAGTTTAGAACATGCTTTATTTTCAAATTGCTATTATAATTTCATATTATTTTCAACTTTATTTTTATAAAATCTTCTTCAGTTCTTTAAAGCTTATCCTCTATATTGTTTAAGTGTTTATTTTCTCCTTGGTTTTCTTGTGATTTGTGAACTACATCTAACTTTTATTTCAATGGTAAGTATATACTTTCAATCAGTGCTTCTTTGAGATTCCAGAATGGTGTAATAATATAATATAGTTTACATTGCAATTTTCCCTTAGCTCCACATATTTTCTTGGAAAGGATGTGTTTTTTTATTGATATCATCATAATCAATACATTTTAAGTTATGAACTTTAAATAGACTATGTAAGTCAGCAAACTGAAATATATGGACTTTTAAAAATCAAGGCAACAATAGTGTCTTAGGGTTTCATTGCTGTGAAGAGACACCATGACCAAGGCAACTCCTATAAAGAAAACCATTTAATTGGAGCTGGCTTATAGGGATGGGTATTACTGCAATGGGTCTGACCATGATATTGTTTGAAGGAATGTGGATTTTGGCAAATTGGATTAAGAATGCAATGGAATGATTTCAGTGGGCTTTAATGGGTCACCTGACTAGGAGCATGGAAAACAGGGGTGTTGATGGTGATTTGAACTATGGGGCCTGGATCAAAAGGTATCAGAGAAGAATTCTAGTATGTGGCCAAGAGAATATTCTTGTGATACTTTGGTGAAGAATGTGGCTGCATTTTGCCATTTTCTGAAGAGTCTGCCTAAGCCTAAGGAGAAGAGATTTACATTGTATTGGCAAAAGTAATCTCAAAATAGCCTAATATAGACTCTGCTCAATGGTTAACTCTCATAAAAAAAATTTTGTTGAAATAGAGCAAGCTGAGCAAGGAAAAGATACAAAATGAATGGTTCAAGGATTAAAGGGGCACCAGGAATGGTGCTAAAACCTATGTTCAAGGAGATAAAAAGATTATAGACATTAAATGGAATTAAGGAAGGGGTGACTTTGGGCAAGATACCACTCAGCTAAGCTTCCATTTTGTCAAAGGGAATAAAAGAAAAACTTAGGTCCAGCATGATGGTATATGCCTTTAATCCCAGCTCTTGGGAAACAGAGGCATGCGGATCTCTGAGTTTAAGGGCAGTCTGGTCTACAGAGCAAGTTGCAGAACAGCCAAGCTTACGCAGGAAAGAAAACCATTGAAATGATGTAACTAACAACTGGGGCATGTTTCAGACCTAGCAATCAGCAGAACTTGACAGCTTTGACCACATGCTTCTAGCTTTAGAGTCAAGGATAGAAGAAAACAGTTGCAGAATCTCCCTCTACAATTAAGGAAAGGTGATGAGCTAGGTACATGGAAGGTATATCCCCTGAGGCCCATAAACTCATTGTGTGAAGATGTGAAAGGCCATTGTGTCCTGGATTGCCTTGGATAACATCAAGAGGTCAGAGATGCCAGAGCCATGGGATTCCTACCAAAGAATGTTGCTAATAGGAAATAGAATTATCCCAAGAGAAATAAATGTGCTAGCGTCAACAAAGATGAAAGCAGTTGGAAATTTGAAAAGAGTTTTGACATCAGACAAAGAGATGTAGAGTTTGGAGTTTGCCCAGCTTGTTTTCTATCTTGTTTGGCCCAGCATTTCCTCACTGTGCTCCCTTCCCTGGTTTTGGAATAGTAATGTGTATCCTGTGCTAAGATATGTTGAAAGTTTTTGATCTTTTTTTTTTTTAATTTTGTAGGGAATCATGGTTATCCTGAGTGAGGTAACCCAGTCACAAAAGAATACACATGGCATATATCACTGGTAAGTGGATGTTAGCCAAAAAAAAAAAAAAAAGACTTGGAATTCCAATGATACAATTCACAGACCATATCACATGAAATCCAAGAAGAAGGAAGACCAAAGTGTGGATGCTTCAGCCCTACTCAGAAGGGGGGAGAAAAGGAGTTAGAGGGAGGGAGGGATCTGGGAGGGAGAGAGAAAGGAAAGTGAAAGTGGGGCAAGGGCAGGTGTGGGAAGAGATAGGAAAGAAGTCAAGAGGGTCAGGAAATTGAACAGAAATATGGAGCAGTGGAGGATGGTGAACTGGTTGTAGCCACTAGAAAGCCCCAGATGCCAGGGAAGCAAGAGGTTCCCAGGATCCAAAGTGGATGATGTCAACCGAAATACCTAACAGAGGGGAGATAGAACCTGTACAGACTATATCCAGTAGATAGGCGTGGTCCCCAGTTGAAAGACAGGACCACTCACCCATCTCAAAACTATTAATCCAGAATTGTTCTTGTCAAAAGGAAGTGCAGGGACGAAGAGTAGAGCAAAGACTGAGGAAAAGGCCATTCAGAGACCACTCCACCTAGGAATCCATCCCGTCTGCCCACACCAAATCCAGACACTATTGCTGATGCCAAGAAGCACTTGCTGACCGGAGCCAGGTATAGCTGTCCCCTCAGAGGCTGTGGCAGAGCCTGAACAATACAGATGTGGATGCAATCATCAGACAAAATGTGGAGACCACAATGGAGGAGTTAGGGGAAGGACTGAAGAAGCCATAGGGATTAGAAACCCCACATAAAGAACAATAGCAATGAACCAGATGCCCCAAAGCTCATGGAGACTAAACAACCCATCAAGGAGTACACATGGAGGGACCCCTGGCTCCAGCTGCATATGCAGCAGAGAACTATCTTATCTGACATCAATGGGAGGGGAGCCCCTTGGACCTGTGGAGGCTTGATGCCCCAGAGTAGAGGAATGCTAGGACGCTGAGGTAGAAAGGAGTGGGTGGGTGGGTGAGCATTCTCATAGAAGCAGGGGGTGGGGAAAGGAAAGGAGCTTAACTGGTAAGGGGGATAACATTTGAAATGTAAATAAATAAAATAAGCAATAACAAAAGAAAAAGGAGATTATGTGAATCACAAAACAAACACTGAAATTTGGACTTTTAAGCATTGTTGATACTGTGAACAGACTATGGGAACTGTTGAAGTTTGACTAAATACATTTTACATTATGTTATGGATACAAGCCTATGGAGTAGTTTGAATAGGTATGGCTTCAATAGACTCCCTTGTGATAATGCTTGGCTATAGGTAGTTACATTATTAGGGGTTGTAGCTTTATTGGACTAGGTGTGGCCTTGTTTGAGGAAGTGAAATTCCAAGTATGTCACACTCTCCTTATGCAGCCTGTGGATTAAGATAGAGAACTCTGGGCTCCTTCCAGTACCATGTCTTCCTGTAAGCTGCCATGCTTCCAACCACAATGATAATATACTAAACCTCTGAAACTATAAGCCAGTCCCAATTAAGTATTTATTTTTTTCTATGAGTTACCTTAGTTATGGTGTCTTGTCACAGAAATGAAACCTGAAGACAACAAATTTTACAGATTTTTGCATTCCGCATCATTTCTTTCACATTTCACACTCTCTACTCCTTGATTCCCTCTGGGATTTGGCTTTCATAATGCTGGAATAATACTTGTCATGTTCACTTACACAAGAAGTGCTTTGGAGCCCTTTTTATGTATTTCTTATGTATCAAGTTGCCTTAGTCTCTATTTTTTTCTAATTTCTTTTTTTTCTTGGTCTCACATAAATATTTTTCCTATTTGAAATGGATAAAGAAATATGATCCACAGACACAATAAATAGTATTTTATTCAGCTATAAGAAAATAATGTTATATCTCAGAAAGCATGTATGATTTATATTACATAAAACAAGAGAAAGACAAAAACAAATACTGCATATGTCCTTTATATATGTTCTCTAGTTTTAATATACACATATTTCTGTGGTGTGTGTGTGTGTGTGTGTGTGAGCCTCTGTACATGTGTATAATCATGATGCGTAGAAGGAGTTTTATAGGGTCAAGAAAGATATTAAGTTGGAGGAGTTAGCATAAAGATTAAAGGAGCTCAAAGAGATTGCAACCCCTTAGGCAGTCCAACAATAGTAACAACTAACCAGACCCCTGGGAGCTCCCAGAGACAAAGCCGTCAACCAGAGAGCATACATGGGCTGATCTGTGGCAACCAACACATATGTAGCAGAGTACTGCCTTGTCTGCCCTCAGTGAGAGGATATCCCTAATCCTGCAGAGACTTGAGACCCAAGAAAAGGGAAATAGAGGGGTGGAGGAGGAGGGAGGGGTGCAGGGGGGATGCATGGAAAGGTGAAGTGGGTGAGTTGGGGTGTGGGGTGAGAACACTCTCTCAGAGGTAAAGGGGAAGAGAACGGCATTAAGAACTCTTGGGGGTGCTGAGCAGCGGGGCAAGATTTGGAATGAAAATAAATAAAACAATTAATAAAAAAAAATAGATTCTCTTTCCTGTGCTGTTCTGGCAAGAATTGGGAATATCCAGTTCTGACTCATTCTGTCAGATCTTTCTCTGACTGTCTATTTTTTTTTTTTTCGTCCATCAATTAGATGTCACTTTCAAACATGTCTACTTCCTTCTACAAACTTATTTTATCTCCATTGTTTGGGATTAAAGATGTGTACTAAGGGTATATGTGTATTCCAGCCAGACTGATTAAAGGTGTGCCATTCCAGCTGGATCACATGACCCTAGAAGGCCTTTAGTTATGATCTCTTGCCAGAATATCTATAGTGCTGGATTACACTTTCTCTACTGCAGACTTTACACTGTTATCTCACATCTACGAAATTATTGATTGACAAATAATTTCCCTATGTATTCTAAAATTTTGATTAAGATTTTACCACACAGAAAGAGGAACACGCCTCCATTGCTGGTGGGATTGCAAGCTGGTACAACCACTCTGGAAATCAGTTTGGTGGTTCCTCAGAAAATTAGACATAGTACTACCTGAGGACCCAGCTGTACCACTCCTGGGCATATATCCAGAAGATGTTTCAACGTATAATAAGAACATATGCTCCACTATGTTCATAACAGCTTTATCTACAATAGTCAGAAGCTGAAAAGAACCCAGATGTCCTTCAACAGAGGAACAGATATAGAAAATGTGGTATATTTTCACAATGGAGTACTACTCAGCTATTAAAATTCTTAGGCAAATGGATAGAACTAGAAAGTGTCATCCTGAGTGAGGTAACCCAGTCACAAAAGAACACACATGTTATGCACTCACTGATACGTGAGCATTAGCCCAAAACTCAGAATAAAAAAGATACAACTCACAGAGCACAGATAGAGCAGGAAGAAGGAAGACCAAAGTGTGGGCACTTCGGTTTTTCTGAGAAAAGGAACAAAATACTCACAGGAGCAATTATGGAGACAAAGTGTGGAACAGAGACTGAAGGAAAGACCACCCAGAGACTGTCCTACCTGGGGATTCATCCTATAAACAGTCACCAAACCTCAACACCATTATGGATGACAAGAAGTGCTTGCCGAAAGGAACGTGTTATGGCTGTCCACTGAGGGGCCCTGCCAGAGCCTTCCACATATAGAGGCAGATGCTAGCAGCCAACCATTGGACTGAGGGTGAGGTCCCCAATGGAGGTGTTGGAGGGAGGACTGGAGGAGCTGAAGGGGTTTGCAGACCCTTGAGAAAAAGGACAATGTTGACCAACCAGACCCCCCAGGGCTCCCAGGGACTAAGCCATCAACCAAGTGGTACACATGGTTCCAGGCACATTTGTGGTGGAGGAATGCCTTGTTGGGCATCAGTGGGAGGAGAAGTCCTTGGTCATATGAAGTCTCAATAGATGTCCTAGCATGGGAAAATTGAGGGGGTTAAGTGGGAGTGGGTTGGGCAGAGGGTCATCTTCTTGGAGGCCGGGGATGGGAGGATGGATTTGGGGTTTACTAGGATGGGGGGAAACCTGGAAAGGGTATAACATTTGAAATGTAAATGAAGAATATATTCAATCAAAAAAATAAAAACAAAGTTTTTACCACACAAAAGTGATAATTATTCTAAAAACATTTTCTAAATATTTTTCCTTTTTCAATAGCTTTTCTGCTATGGGGATTATGATAGCACACTTTTAAGACCAACTGGTTATCAGTGTAGTATCATTCTGTGTGACTCTTTCTTTGAATATTAGTTGTTTCAATAAACACAGTGAAATCTTAGAAGATGCCATCAATGTTTTGCCTTATATTTCCAAGTGAAATAGGATGAATTTTTCCCAATAAACTGTCTCACTGTCTCTCTGTCTTTCTGTCTCTCTGCCTCTCTGTTTCTCTCTCTCTCTATCTCTTGGAATGTCAAGGTGTCAAGAAATTACATCAAACTAATTTGTTAAATGCTTTGAATGTGTATCGGCTTTTAGAAGATATTGAGAATTGCAAATCTGACTACTTCAGCACAAAATTGAGATTATCATTTACGTGCAGCTCAGAGAAATTCTAATCTATAAACAAACACATGTCTGACTCATATTAATATGCACATTGTCAACAGATCAACTAAAATCTAAGCAAGAACACCAGAACAATACTGTACGGTAAAAATGTGCTGCTTTCTGAGTAAAAAAGTCATAAAGTGAATTTTTCATGGATGTAATTAATTCAACATTTAAATAAATTTATTAGAAAGATACATTTATATGAGTTTATATGGAATTTATTTTATGATTATTAAATTTGAATTAAAATGAATTTCATAGCAAAAGTTATAATGCTAAAATTTGTCAAAAGACCATAAAGCTTCAATGTCTGATCAGTAGTGTTGAAAGTTTCAAATATATCTTCATTTGAGCTTGGAAGAAACAAAACTAAGTATTAACTTCATTAATTTAGATTTTAATTTTAAAGAATGTCTGAGTTATCTCCCAATGAATTAATGTCAAATAGATCACCAATTAATTCATTCAAGGGATCTGGTTAAAAGAATTACTCCAAAAACATTCTAACAATCTAATAAAATAGCATTGTGAGATATTTTGATAACCATCTAAGAGCTCCTTTCCAAAATACTAATTTGTAGTCATTTAAGTATTTTCAAAGTCTGTAATGTTCATAGCAATTTCCAGTATGAGTTTTATCAACAAGTTGCTACCCATGTTAACAATCTTGTACTTCATGATGCTTAGAAAAATGAGCAGCATCATGATTCAGAAATAAATAACAAACTAATCCTTGTATAAGATGCTTAAAAATTGATTATCCCTATATCTGTGCTTCATTATTTTTCTCTATCTGATCTCCAAAATGGCCATTACTCCTTAAAGTATATGATATTACATAGAGAAGATAAATATCTCTGAGGTGTAATTCTGCTTTTCTTTCTACACACATTTGTAAAAACCACCAACGGCCTTTGCAAAATTTATACTTCACCCAGGCATGTGCATTAATATATAAACTTTGAAGAAATTAAAACTAACTAAATAAAACTGTCTTTACTGAACTCATATTGTGGCAATTAAAAGAAAAAGCAAACAAATAAGTATTTTAGACATTAAGTGATAGAAATATTGGAAATAAAGGGAAAATTATGTATAAAATGCAATTTTATAACAAGCAGGAAATTATTCTTCATAAAAGTTGTACTTAAGTGGAAATCTAAATACAAAATTATTCTCATAAACTTAGCAAGTTCACTGATGTAAGATGTCAGCCTGTCTACAAGTACTTGAAAATCAGAGAAACGAGATGAGAATAATAAGTGATGGAGAGAGTCACTGCATGAGTTTTAGAGACTGACTTCTATCCCATGTAAAATAGAAAGCCATTACTAATCTTTGTGCAAGGAATGACATGATTTGACATATATTAAATGTTCATCTTGCCAGGGTTTCTTTTATCTCTATAATGAAACTGTCCATTTGTTCCATCAAATTTGCAGGTTCACATGGGAAGTTCTGAGTTCTGGATGCCAATTATACATTTGAAACTTATATGACCTTTCTAGAGTTAATGAAATTCAAACTCATTATGCAGTGAGAAAATCAGGTATATTAAAAATTTGTATGAAACACATAAAATATGTTGTAAAACATGCTATAAATAATTAGAGCAAAAGTAAAATAGTGAATTATTATGACAATCTATTATACAAAAATTTTAATATGAAAAGGAGGCTTGGAAAATCATAAATTTGCAATGCCTTTTATGTGTATTCTCAGCAAAAAAAGGATGTTGCAATTAGAAAGGAAATTTTTAATATTTAAAACTTATGCTTTATTTTTATTAAAAATGGGGAATGAGACAGTCTTCAGAAACTCTTAAAATGTTATAATATAACTGAAGAATTAGAAGCAGAAATAACATGTTTCAATGAACTGAGAAGGCAGCTCAGATTGCTATTCTGTTTCATTGAGGAATCATGGCAAGATATGTTATCAACATCTTCAGCCAGGGACCCATTGAGAAAGAGAGACGAATACCCTTACCCACAGAACAAACCCACAGTTTTCTCAAGCATTAAATCAGATTAAGGATTTTTTTCATAATAAGTCAATATTAGAGAAGAAATCCATTTTGTTACTTGCTACATCCTGTAAGTTTAAAATCAAGTACAATCTTGTTTGAGGATTAGTAAGTAGAGGTCCCAAAATAGAAGTATTCACAAGTAATGGGGGAAAAACACACCTCTGCTGACTCTGAATGAGAGACAGTCATGTGAAGCATTTATAAAAAAAGAAGATTAACAGAGTCACACTGTGATGTTTACCAGGCTCTGAAGGTGATGGCCAAAGGAAATCTCATCCTCTGTGGCAAGCGGCAAGACTTATTGCCTGAAATTGACTGCATAATATAATAGCCTGACACTCAGTTCCATTAATTGCTGATTAACGATGGTCATAACTGCCTCTCTGGGTCACGGTTTTCTTCTTACTTGACTATGAATTCTGAATTTCACTACCAGTGAACACCTGATTTCTGCAACCTCCTACCTCCCAGGTTCTTCACTGTTGTACCAAATTAGAAAGAACTGAAACTGATTCTCTAGTACATGTGGAGATTTTTTTATTCCTGAACTTTTCAGTGCACTTTGTAGATACCATTTTGAGATATTAACCCCACTAAATGTATATAAGCTGAGAAGACTTTTGAGTAAATGAAAACTTTCCAAACACAGGATGTGAAATTAATGTTCATAGTAGCTGTTTATATGGAAAGGGGAACAACTTTACTAAAGTTTATATGTCGCTGTCAGATAATGGTTTCATGAACAATCTAGTTTAGTTCCCAACGTGAATTAGAAGACAGTTCCTCAAACTTCAACCACCTCTTTCACCCAACACGTCTAATATTATATCAACATTCTCAGCAGAAATGTTAAAAGCTAGGTATCAGATATTAACTCACATTAAATAAGGGAACAATTATAATGAAAATATAATGGTTTTGAGTACAATGAAACACACATTGACCTACAAAATGAAACAGATATGTCAGGTATACAATTATATCAACAGGTAAGTCATTGAGACAAAAGAAAATCAAGAATGACCTTTCAAAGTTAAACTATCACAGAGACAAAATGTTCTTCACAAATAGCTGTGTAGTATTCTATCTAACATCTGTAGAATATACATTCCTCAAAAAGATCATAAAACTTTTTCTAAAAAGGATAAAATTTCAGGCCATAAAATTAGAGGAAACTCAAAGAAACAACTACACAATACACCTCAATGTCTTAGGAAAAACAAGAAATGTGAGCTACATCCACAGATTAAAGACAAATAATCAAAATAAGGGAAAATTAATGAAATATAAGCAAAAATCCAAAACATCAATGAATAACTGATTTGATTATTTTTGAAAAGTTGATTTTTTTTGAAAAGTTAACTGATTTTAAAAACATTTAGTCAGTCTAAGTAAAATGAAGATAGCAAAGACCCAGATGAAAATTAGTGGTAGAAAATGGATGTGAAAATAAATGCCAATAAAGATGAGACTTTATCATTTAGGCCTAATTTGAATACTTACTTAAGAAGTATCAAGAGTATATTATTCAGTTAAGAGACCTGGCAAAGATGAAAACATAAGTTCTAAGCATTCATGATTTAAGCATATCTTTAGTGAGCAGTGAGATTGAACCAATAATAGTCTTCCAACAAGAAAATGATCAGGCAGATATGGATGAATTGCTGAATTCTACTACACCATTAAATAAAAGTTGATCCCAGCACTTCTCAAACTATTAAATGAAATAGGAAAGGGTAGAATGCTACTAAAGCATTCTATGAAGATCATATTATCTGATATTAAGACTAGATAAGGAAATAATCACAAAAATGTCATGTGATGGAGAGAGAGACAGAGACAGAGAGCTAGAATTGGGTGGCTCTTTGGGCGATATAGAAACCTAGAGCAGTAGAAATGTTCTGGAAACTACATGGGTGACCCTAGTGAGAACTCCTAGTAATGAAAGTTACAAAGCCTAAACTGGCCATCTTCTATAACCAGGCAAAACATCCAATGGTGGAAAAGGGACACCAACCTAGTCATAAAACCTTAGACCAACAACCTCTTCTCACTGTAAAATATACTGCAACAAAAATTGCTCAGAGCTTGAGGGAGTGACCAACCAATGATTGGTCTAACTTGAAGCTCAAGCCATTTTCAACAGTGCCTGGATGAGCAGGATCTAGAAGCTAGATGGTCCAGAGATCTTGGGTAGAACCAAACACAACTTGACAAAAAAAAAAAGACTATAAAATGATTCCTAATGATATTCTTTTATACTCATAGATAGGTGCCTAGCCCAATCCTCATCAAAGAGGCTTCCTCTAGTAGCTGATGGGAGTAGATGCAGAGACCCATAGCCAAAAATTAGGTAGAGCTCAAGGAACCCAACAGAAGGGTGGAAGGAAGATTGTAGGAGCCAGAGGGTCAAGAACACAGGAGAACATGGACCAGAGCATCAGCTAAATAGGGCCCATAGGGTCTCACAGAGACTAAAGTTTCAACCACACAACCTGCATGTACCAAGGACCACCCTAACCGGGTATGGGGATCCCTGGGATAAGGGGTCTGGAAGTCCAGGTGGGTAAGAATTTGGCAGTGACAAACAGAAACAAACACAGAGGCAGTTTGAATCTGAGTATATTTTGTGGCTCTCAAGCAAGGGATTTTATACATTAAACCAAACATGACACAATTCTTAGAAACCATATCCAGAGAAACAATCATGAATACCAACAAGAATCATTTGGCACAGTAAATACAAAAATCATCTAAGCATTACGTCTCTGAAACTACATGTTCAGTGAATCACAAACAGAACAGATAATGTCATCATCAAAAATATAACAATTCTAAAAGAATATGTTCAATAGGGTGATCGTCCTAAGCTAGTGGCATATTCCCAAGAACAGGTTGATAAATCTTTATGGTCAGTGCTCTTAACCGCTGAGCTAACTTTCTCGCCCCTATGGTTAATTATTGCTTAACATCTAATGCCTGATTTTTTATAAATCTTCAAAGCATAAATTTAAACTGTTTTAATTCTTTCTAATTAAGGCTTTCTTTACCATATATCAAAACCCACCTCCGATGACACATGTGAAGCCATATGAAATTTTATTGTTGGGAAAGTTTTATCTATCATAATAATTTTGTAAATGATTTGAAAAGTAAAGCATTGGTTTCCCTAGAGATAAGGTCATGTTAGTGACTCATCTCAAGGGGTGGTCATACCCATTATTTCATTCCCATTATTCTTGCTTAAAATTATTGTCTAGGCTACCAGGAATCTGTAGGTAAGAAAAAGAATGAAAGAGAACAAAAAAGAAAAGTTGCCATGAGAACTATGGCCCAATGTTTTCTCTGGCAGAGAGTTCCACAACCAGTTCCAGGAGGCCTCCTTCTTTTGAAGTCTAATGCCTCAGTCTGTGAAACTTGTCACAAAGATTCTACTGGGATCGGTGTGGCATGCATGGGTCTATGGTAGGTCTTCTTCATATATGTTGTTGTTGGGCTTGGGTTATTTGTGAGATTCCTAACAGAAGTGGGAGTATCTCTGACTCTTTTGCCTACTCTTGGGATCCTTTTCTTTCTGTTGGGTTGCCTATCCTAGCCTTGATATGATGGTTTGTGCCTAGTCTTAGTGTAACTTCTTATGCTAGGCTCAGTTGATATCCCTGGGAGGCCTGTTCTTTTCTGAACGGAATCAGAGGAGGAGTGGTTCTGGAATAGAAGGGAGATGAAGGATGACTGGGAGGAATGGAGGTTAAGCTGCAGTAGGGTTGTATTGTATGAGAAAGAATAAATACAAAGAAAAAAAGGAAAATTATTTTCAAAAATATCTTAATACATTTTTAAACCAAATTCAACAACACACTTACAATTTCATATTCCATGATCAAGTTATCTTCTCTCTAGGACTGAAAATATGAGTCAATACATAAAAATGAGCAAATATCCTTGTGTGGGGAGATATGCATAAATACATATTCACCCCAGAACAGAAACTGATAATAGTCCAATATACCAGTACCACTAAACTCTAACTTGATGATACAATGTATTTTTTTTTATTTACAAAACATGAGTGAATGGTTTCTTATAGAATTGGAAATGATTCAAAGCCAGCTGCATCACAGAAACCACCCCAGCATGAGTGACAGCTCACAAAACCTGGAAATCCTGGGTGGACAGCACAACCTACAGGCAGCTCATCTGTTTACATCATACTTTTAAACATTTTCCGAAACAACGTTTGCTGTTGCAATCTCAAGTTTATGGTCACTATTTCCACAGATGCTTACACAGGCTATTCTCTATTCCCCAAATTTTAATTTCATTCTTCCAAATTTTTCATTTAATATAACTTGAGAGACTTAGGATTGAAGGTAAACACCCCTATAATTATTGGTTTGTATGAAATTAACAAGAGCAACAAGAAAAAGAAAAATCTAAAGTCTATTGTTAGGCGTGAGAGTCAACATTTGCCCTTTGTGACATGCTATTATTAAGGCCTTGTAAAGTACAAATTCTTATAAAATATTTTCTTTTTACTTGTTTGATCAACATTAAAAAAACAATCAAGTTTTTTACACTCCTCTTGAGCACATGAGTTTATAAAACACAAGGGTTCTCTTCTTTATAAAAAAATAGGGCCATGTACAATAAATGTTTTGTGCATTGTGGGCTGTGCAGTTCATCACATAATCATTTAGTTTCCTCACTCTAACATTAACTGCTGTATGAATAAATGGACACAGCTGGATTCTCATAAAGATTTGGTTACTAACATATTTTGCAAATAAGATTAGGGACAGAGGCCATGTCTTCTGTGGAGTAAGATCACATATATGTAAAATATTTACTCATCAGTTTTGTAGATGAAAATTCAGGAAAAAAAGTTGTACAACATAACTGAATGGAGGGAAATGATAATACTTTTGAAATGAAAAACGAAGAAACAGGCATGGAAGAACCTGTCAAAAATTTTGCTTTTGTAATTTCCATGGAAAGGTTATGGGCTTGATGCATTGGGAATAGGAATAATGTTGATTCAAAGCACTCATTTGAAAATCTGATTTCTGTGCTGAACACCAATCACAATATTGAAGTTGATTATATTTTCTTTTTGTTTAGTGTCTTGTAAAATATAGGATACTGTGAGCTTCAAAACAGGTAACTGAGGTAAATATACTTTGTAAAGTATATCAACTTGTATGAAATAAATTATGCTCATAGCATATTTTCTAAAGAAGTTTAATATCTTTAGTAGTTTAAATATTTTCAATAATTTAATTGAAAATTAATATAATTTTTAAATTAACCTACTTAATCCAAAAGTGTATTCTATAAAGTACATAAAGCCTATGATTGATTATAAAGATTATTTTTGCATGTTTTGAAAACAATGAATAATAAAAATCTTCATCTGTTTAAACCACTGCCTATACTTTTGCTGAACAGATATCATTACTTTTCTGGGCAAAGAACAAAAAGAGGTAAAATATCACAGAAAATCAGAATGTTCACAAAAATGAAACAGATTAATAAATTGTTCTTTATCAGATATAGGTAGCTATATGTGCACATTTTTTAATATTTAATTTAAATATCTTGTTGATCATCATTACATTTCATTTATCTACACAGCAATGGAAATAAATAATTGAGACTTAAACAATAGCATTTAAAGAAATGGCTCCACAAACAAAATCTGAACAATAGCAATATCAATAGAAATATTAATATATAAGGCGATGAATTACATAAGATCAAAATCTTAGACAAAGAAGGGCAGACATCTAATAACTGCTAATGGAGGAAGAATTAGCCTTTCTGAGTAATTTCCCCTAAAATGGTCAACCCCAGGAACTTTTACTTACATATTTGTATATACAGATGTTTATGTATGCAACAGGAACGCAATGAAAGAGACTACTATCAATTTGAGAGGAAGGAGGATAAACTGAAGGAGTTGAAGAGAGGTGACTTCAGAAGACCTAGAGGGAAGAAAAGCAGAAAAGTGTAATATTATTTAATTAAAGCTGTATAAAAATATAAATTATTTGAAAAAAAGAAATAATTGAGGCAGACCTTCCTTAGCCTTCCTCCAACAGACAAACCATTGATGCCAGATACTGTCTGTCACACGCATTCCCAGGAAACCCACAGGCCTCACCAGCCAGGGAATCAGATCATCACTCTGCCTCCTGTACCCCAATACCAATTCCACAGTATTCCCCTCAGCTTTGTAGCACATCTTCTACTATAGTCTCTTCTTCTTTACTCCCATTCCTATGGCTTTATGCAGAATCTGTGGCACGAGCAGCTTTCTACCCTATGGACCTTCTTGTCTCCTCCTTCATCCATGCATTTGGCCATTCTCAGTTCTTAGCATTGATTTTTAAGACCTAGAAACACATTCTACCTGGGACCCTAGGTAGTATATGAGAAGCACTCTCTACCAGGCAACCCATGGAAACCACACAATCCTAAAATCAACAATGGCAACAAAAAATTAAAAAAATCAAGAGACAAATCATTCACCCAACAAAGAAAAGATCAGATATCCGCACCTAAAATAACAATCATCACAGCACCTAGAGGCCGGCATAAGAATCCAATCAATAGCTTCCGGGGCAATATGTCTCCACTACAGCCCAGCAACCCTACTAGATAGCTTCTGAGAAATGCAGCACAGCTGAAGCACAGGACAGGGGCCATAAAATTGCCTTCATGAACATAATAGATATCTTTAAAGAAGAAATGAGTAAATCCATTTTTAAAAACTATACAAACAAACAAACGGAGGAAAGAAAAGAGAAAACAGTTCAAGACCTGAGTGTGAAAATAGAATTAAAAATATAAATCTTAAAATTAAAAACTTTGAGAACTCTGGAAATTAAAAGTTTAGGAACTTGAACAAGAATCTTAGAGGTAAGGCTCACCAGCAGAATACAAGAGACAAAAGAGAGACGCTTAAGCACTGAAGACTGGATAGAAGAAATAAACAACTTTCAGTCAAAGAAAGTGTTAAATCTAAAAAATTCCAGGCAAAATTTATCAATGAAATCTGGGACATTATGAAAAGTCCAAATCTGTGAATAATAAAAGTCACAACCTAACTGATATTGGAAAACATAGACAATTATATAATTAGGATGTTTAGTCTCCTCTCAAAGGTACGCTTTCTTAAATATCCTGAGTGAGGTAACCCAGACCCAAATGACATGCATGGTATGTACTTACTGATAAGTGGGTGCTAGCCATAAAGTACAGAATACCCATGATACACCCCACAGAGAGAAAGAAGTTAAACAAGAAGAAAGACCCAAGCAAGGATGCTTGAATCATACAAGAGGAAATAGTCATAAGAGGCAGAGGGAGGCAGAGAACTAAAGGAGGAGGAAGAAGGAGTGGAATAGGGAATTCATGTTCAGGTGTTTTGAAGATGCAGGAGTGAGACCCAGAGGACCAGGAGAATGAATGAAAATCTGCAGTGCCAGGGCTGGGGGTAGGAGAGAATCTCTAGGTAGTTGCTGAGATCTGGGATAGGGAAGTCAATGCTGTAAGCTTAGTCAAGATACCTAGCAGTGGGGACATGGGACCTGAAGAGACTACCTCTTGTAGTCATACATCAACCCTATAGGAAGGAAAGTGACACCAACCCACCACAAAATATTCATCCAAAAATTTATCCTGTCTAACAGAAACAGAGATGGAGCAGAGATCAGAGGAAAAGCCAAGGTTCAACACCAATCCCTGACATTACGAATGACACTATTATGCTTGCAGAGCAGAACCTAACATAACTGTGATCTGAGATGCTCTACCAAGCAGTGGATTGAAATAAAAGCAGATAGACAAAGCTAATCATCAGATGGAGGTCAGGGACACTTAGATGAAGAGTTGGGGGAAGAAACGATTGCCCAGATGTAGATGGGAACCCCACAGGAAGACCGACGGGGTCAACAAACCTCAATCCCAGAAGCTCTGAGAATCTGTGCCACCACTAAAGAACGTACTGAGCTGGAAAAAGCCCTACCCCCAACCTCAGCCTGCACATATGTAGCAGATAGGCAGCTCAGTCTTCATGGCTGCCTTGTCTGGCCTCAGTGGGAGAGGATGAGCCTAATCTGTCAAGAACTTGATGTGCCAGGGTAGGGGAGGATACCTGGGGGAGGGGAGTCCCACCCTCTCAGTGGAAAAGGGGAGTGGTGCAACTTGGTGATGGATGGACCAGGAGGGGGAAGCAGCATTTGGGATGTAAACAAACACATCAAAATTAATTTTTAAAAAAGATAAAATGTACAATAAAATTTCTGGAGCACCACTTAAACTATTTGCACTAAGACATTTCATGTGCAAGATTTAATATGGTAACTATAAATTCACTATCCATGTTTGAGTTGCAGATCATTGAAGTTCTCGGTGTTGGCTCTACTCTGTCCTTAGCCTTCGATTGAAGTAAATTGATGTTAAACATATGTGTGCTGTTCATCAGGATTTAAAAGAAATATGACAGTTTTCTCCACATTTTACATAACTTACTGTTAAAAGGTATAAGTCAATCTTTCTCCTTTTGATATTGTCATTGTTAAAATGTGACTCAATTGTCAGACAAACATTATTTAATGTAAGACTTAATGTTGATGTTTACTTTACTTAAATAAAATAAATGGGACTTTGTATTTATTTTTATTTTTTATTTTGTTTAATCTTTTTTATAGTCCAGATTTTCTCTCCCTCCTGGGCCACACTCTGACTGTTCCACATCCCATACCTCCTCTCCCTGTCTCCAGGAGGATGTTCCCACTACCCTGGGCCCCACTCCAACAGACCTCCCCACTCCCTGGGAACTCCAGTTTCTTGAGAGTTAGGCATTAAAAAAAATGAATTGGAGGTTTTTGTTTTCCAATCTATTTTCATAAAGTTTCTTGATTTTATGCTGAGTTAACTTGAAAGCTCAGTCAAAAATTAGTCTTGTAAAATTACTTGAACAAAAATAATTGTATGTGTTGAATAAATGACATTCTAGTTTCTGACATTATGAGTCATGAACTCACAGCAAAAACCCTGATCCTCTGACTCTTACAATCTTTCTATTACCATAATTCCCCTGAGCCTCAGGTGACAGAATTGTTTTACATATGTATCATTTTAGACTGGCTCCATGTAGCAACAATTAATGAAAACAGATACCATGAATTTGAAAAGAAAACCAAAACAAGGAAAGTTATGTGTGGGTGGGATTAAATGGAGAAAAGAGAAGTAGAAAAAGTATGTAATTATAATATAATTTCAAAAAGCAAAGAGCAAAACGACAGTATAAAAAAGAAATGATACTATTTGAGAAAATTAAGACTAGTAACTATTTTAGCAAACACGATAGTAATAATAATAATAGACTTTAGGATTTAACAAAACTAAGATGGTAGTAAGAACTAAATATTTCTTCATGCACTTCTTGTCATCCATAATAGTGTCAGGGTTTGGTGACTGTTTATAGGGTGAATCCCAAGGTAGGACAGTCTCTGGGTGGCCTTTCCTTCAGTCTCTGCTGCACACTTTGTCTCCATAATTGCTCCTGTGAGTATTTTGTTCCTTTTCTCAGAAAAACCAAAGCACCCCCACTTTGGTTTTCCTTCTTCTTGAGCTTCCTATGGTCTGTGAATTGGAACGTACTTATTTTGAGATTTTGGGCTAATTTCCACTTATCAGTGAGTGCATATCATGTGTGTTCTTTTGTGATTGAAAGGAGCCTGTTATGGTTGTCTTCGGAGGGGCCCTGCCCAAGCATTGCAGATACAGAAGCAGATGCTAGCAGCCAACCATTGGAATGAGCGCTGGGTCCCCAATGGAGGAGTTGGAGGGTGAACTGGAGGACGTGAAGGGGTTTGCAGCCCCATGGGAAGAACTATGATGTTAGCCAACCAGACGACCCTGGGTTCCCAGGGACTAAGCCGTCAACCAAGGGGTACACATGGTTCCAGTCGCAAGTGTGGCAGAGGAATGCCTTGTAAGGCATCAGTGGGATGAGAGGTCCTTGGTTCTATAAAGGCTTAATAGATGCCCCATCGTGGGGAAATCGAGGGGGGGTGGCATAGATGGGAGTGAGTTGGGTGGAGGGGCATATTCTTGGAGGCAGGGGGTGGGAGGATGGATTAGGGGTTTTCTGGGAGGGCAGAAACCTGGGAAGGGTATAACATTTGAAATGTAAATGAAAAATACATTCAGTTTAAAAAAAAGAACTAAATATTACTGCCAGTTTAAGTACACAGCCTCTATGCAACCCCACTGCCCAGCATCAGCTTTTCTGGACACTTTTCATCAAATTTTACTTTTGTAACATTAGCAGATAGAAGCACACTTCACTGCATTTCTTCTGTTTTCCACTGATGCCTTGTGCTCATTGTTAGACTGTGCAATACCTCTTTTTTTCTGAGAAAATACTGAGTCAAGAATGAACTTCATTTATTTTTTAAATTGCACCCGAGATATGTTTCTCTCTTTTCATTCTCAATGTAGTTTCCCACTATTTCTAATGATCAATCTTTTGTAATATCTCTGCTCTTTTTTTATAGTTCCACTATTTTCTATTTCCTAAAAGCTATAAACACGCAAAGGTTTTATCATTTTGAAATCTTCTCTTTCAGCCATGCATAACTGGTTATGGGCAACAGTGATGAATAATTGAAAAGGCATTGAATACAGACACACTACGATGTTGCTTAATCTTTTTGATTCTTAGCTTATCAAGTTGCAAACACATGGTAACTTCTACTTTCTGATGTATGGATTGATGCTATCTACATGAAGACCTTAGTGTGCTGTATCTGACATTCCATAATTATTTAATAAATTAAGTAGCATTTATTTAACAACTTTATAGAAACATGGGGACAATATTTCTTCATCTTACTGCGACACACATTTCTTTTGGTTTTATCCAGACCATGTCACAAGCAGGATGTATTCTCTATTTTTTTTTCTTTTTTTTTTTTGCAGTAGAAGACACTAGTGGCGCATAACTCAATAAAACACATTATTGGGTCATGGGCTTCCCTGATGTGTCTGGAGAACAGTTTAGTTTGTAAATGAATACTAAATCTCAGAACTTATGTTATAGCAGACCTTGCATTCTTTAACATCACTGAAGACTGATAGTATTGACAGCCCTGTGACAGATCACAACACTTATTTGAAAAGAGTGAGCTGATCAAAATATTCATTGAGTGTTTTTCTTTAATCACCTGCCTGCATTATAAAGTTAAATGAGAAATCATGTAAGTAGATAAATTGAGGCATGCCTTAGTTTGATAAAATTAATGACATTCAAGTTTCTACTAATATCGATGAAACTTTAAGTTTGGAGGAAAATCAGAAGAAAAGTTAAAAATGTATTTAAAAGAAATTAATAGTTGCCCTCAGCAAAAATCACCTTCAGATGTGAGACTCATGTGACAAAGTCTAAGCACAGGAATAATGCTTGAATTTTTCAAATATCTCCCCTATGAGGCATGTAATAGATTATGTACTATTTCCCTGAACTGGGAGGGGACATTGACAGCATTATTCTATGTACTGGCTTCATTTTCATAATTTTCCTGTGGTTATTTAAGCTATCTTTTTCAAAAGAATATGAGTGAGTGCTATGTACAAATTCAGTGTCATGGTCACAACAATGCAAAATCCTAAAATTTCTCAAACATAAATCAAACAAAGAAATTAAAACTTAAATTTACTTAATTTCTCTGAGTTTGTTTTAGGGAAACATTATTCCACTGAGGTAAAAAAAATCTTTTAGGAAAGTTGAAACAGTTATGTGTACATTTTCAATGTAATGGTAGTATCAAGATGATATGATATTTTAAAATATATCAAACTATATTTAATCAGATTAACTAGATTTCATTAGATTTGATCAGAATAAATTAACTATAAAATAAAAATCAATAGTCTGGTCAGTGATTATGAGCAAGTTTTGTTCTGGAAGATGTGTGTTTAATTCTCAGCACCCACATCTGTTGACACAGTACCACAAGTAACTCAAGTGCTCTGGGATCTGATTCCATCTTCTAGCCTCCATAAGCCCACACACACATTTGAGCGTACATGTACTTAGATGCACACATAGACATACAACAAATGTAGCAAGCTATCTTAAGAAACTATTGTCATCTAGACACACAACTCTAGTAGAAGACCCATCTTCTTTGAGAAGACTTGCCAATACTAGGAACCTCTGGTGAGAGACTGCCCACTACCTTCTAACTCTTTTTAAGCCCTCTCAGCAATTGCCAAGATCATCCCCTCCTCTGGGCTCCATATCCAGGAACATAACTCAAACAGAAGATCAGTTCTTTGCCTGAGGCAAAGCCAGTACTAAGAACACCAGAAGCCACAGGGTATCCTATATACCACACTGGTCTACAGAACCTCAAAGGTCACACCAGTTCACAGACCCCACTAGGCAATGCAGGGACCTAAAACCCCAGAGTTGTGTTGGAATCATGGCTTATGTCTGGACAGACCACACCAGGCCAATGCAGTTCCATGTGGCAGAGGTTTATTGTGGGGGTAGGGACAAAGAGAGGGTGATGGAGACAAAGGGGAAAAGAAAGAAAAGAAAAGGGGTGAAGATCAGAAAGGGTCTGCCTTTTATTTAGGCTGTAAAGTAACTGCTGGCAAGTAAAGGTGGGAAGTGGACTCTGGGAATGTATGTCATTACCATGACAACAGATGCACAGGTCCCTGTCATCTATGAATGACATCCCTGTGTTCTGAGGCCATCTGCCAAACTGGTTCCTGATACCAACACTCAGAGGTCACATGGCTGATTACACCCCAGCTGAAACACCCTAATGAATCTGAAGATACATCAGTTGCCAAAACCATAGGCCTCTAAGGCCAAAATACTAGAGAGGAAACAAAAACCCAGGGAAACAACATCCAAAAACTATCCATCCAACAAAAATAAACTCGGTAATTGTCACCTAACTATATAGTAACTCTGAACCCAGAAGAGTAGTGGCCAGTATAAGAATATAATCAACAACAGCCAAGGTAATATGGTACCACCAGAATATACCTACCCTGTTGTAGTCAGCCCTGTATATTGCAAAACAGGGAAACTTAAGAAAATTACCTTAAATCCAATTTTATAAAGATGATAGAGGCTTAAAGCAGTAATGAATAAATTCATTAAACAAAAATAGGAAAGCACAAACAGACAGGTGAAGAAAATGAACAAAATTATTCAAAATATAAAAATGGAAATAGGAGCAGTAAAGAAAATGCAAAACTCAGGGAATCATGGAGATGGAAAACCTAGGTAAGGGAACAGGAACCACTTATGCAAACATAACCAACAGAAAACAAGAGATGGAAGAGAAAAATCTCAGGCTTAGTAGATACAATAGAAGGATAGAAAAAAAATGATACATTAGTCAAAGAAAATAGGAAATCTAAAAAGTTCCTGAAACAGTTATGTACTGACTGGTTTTGTGTGTCAATTTGACACAAGCTGGAGTTATCACAGAGAAAGAAGCTTCAGTTGGAGAAGTAACTTCATGAGATCCAGCTGGGGGCATTTTATCAGTTGGTGATCAAGGGGGGAGGGCCCATTGTAGGAGGTGCCATCTCTGGGCTGGTGGTCTTGGGTTCTGTAAGAGACCAAGCTGAGCAAGCCAGGAGGTGCAAGCCAGTAAATAACATCCCTCCATGGCCTCTGCATCAGCTCTTGCTTCCTGACCTGCTTGAGTTCCAGTCCTGACATCCTTTGGTGATGAACAGCAATGTGGAAATGTAAGATGAATAAAGACTTTCCTCCCCAACTTGCTTCTTGGTCATGATGTTCTGTGCAGCAACAGAAATCCCAACTAAGACACAATACATCCAGAATATCTGGGACATTATGAAAAGATTAAACCTAAGAGCAATAGGAATAGAAGGAAGACAAGATTACCAGCTTAAAGGTCCAGAAAATATTTTCAACAAAAATAATAGGAAAAAATTCTCCTAACCTGAAGAAGATGCCTATAAAGTATAAGGAGCTTACAGAAGACCAAATATATTAGGCCTGAAAAGGAGGTATCCCCCCAACACATAATAATCCAAACACTAAACATACAGAAAAAAGAAAGAATATTAAAAGTTGCAAGAGAAAAAGTCAAGCAACACATAAAGGCAGACCTATTCGAATTAAACCTGTCTTTTCAACAGAGACTATGAAAGTCAGTAGTCATAAGATAGATGTCTTGCAGACTCTAAGAGACCACAGATGCCAGTCCACGATACTATATCCAGCAAAACTTTCAATCACCATAGATGGAGAACACAAGATAGTCCACGGAAAGAAAACAAAAGAAAACAAAACAACAACAAAATAACCGAAAATATAAATTGAAACTATATTTATCCATAAATTCAGCCTTACAGAAGGTATTAGAAGGAAAACTCCAAATCAAGGAGGCTAACTACATAAAAGAAAATACATAAAATAAATAATTTCACACCAGTGAGTCCAAAAGAAAGGATACACATGTATGAGAATACACAAGTACACACATACACACACTCATACACACTACCACCAGTAATAAAATAACAGAAATTAACAATGAATCATTATTAATATTTCACAATATCGATGAACTCATATCCCCAATAAAAAGATCCAGGCTAATAGAATGGATGAATAGCGGGTTCAACCTACTACTAGATACAAAACACATACCTCAAAATCAAATATAGACATTACATCAGAATAGAAAGTTGGGAATGATTTTTAAAGCAAATAGTCCCAAAAACCAAGCTGAGGAAGCTGTTCTAATATGTAATAAAAGAGTCTTCCAAGCAAGAATAATGTAAAGATATGGGGAAGAACATTTCATACTCATCAAAAAAAAAATCCACCAAGATAACATCTCAATTTTTGATCATCTTTGCCCTATTGCAAGGCCAGCAACATTTGTAAAAGAAACATTACTGAAGCTTAAATCACACATTGAACCCCTCACATTAATAGTGGCAGACATCAAGAGCCCACTTTTACAGGTCATCCAGACAAAAATTAAACAGAAAAAAAAAGTGTAGCTAGCATCGTATGATTCAAATGGACCTAACATATACCTACAAAACATTTCACCTAAACGCTAAAGGATATATTTTTTTTGTCAACATCTCACAGAACTTTCACTAAAATTGAACACCTATTTGGTCACAAAGCAATTCTCAACATATACAAGAAATTTGAAATAGCCCCTTGTATTTGTCAGAACACCAAGGATTAAAGCTAGACTTCAACAACAACAGAGACAACAGAAAGCCTCATGGAAATTCATGGAAACTGGACACAAGCTTTTACTGAATGACAACTGGAGTGAGACAGAAATAAGGAAATTAAAGACTTCCTAGAATTCATTGAAATCATACCCAAATTTATGAGACACAATAAAAATGGTGCTTAGAGGAAAGTTCATAGCACTGGGGGTAGTCATAAATTAGAGAGATCTCTTATGAGCAACTTATCAGCACACCTGAAAGCCTTAGAATTTACAGAGGCAAGCGTATACAAGAGGACTAGACAGCAGGAAATAATGAATTTCAAGACTCAAATCAATTTAAAAAAACAATATGAAGTATCAATGAAAAAAAGTTTTGATTCTTTTAGAAAACCCTCAAGACAGACTAATACTTGTTTATATTAGTTCAAAGCAGAGAGAAAATATCCAAATAAACAAACTCAGAAACAAAAACATGGACATAACAACATATACCAAAGAAATCTAAAGAATAGTTAGGTCTTACCACAAAAATCTATACAGAATTGGAAATTTTAAAATAATTGAACAAATTTCTTGATAGATCCACTAAACAAAGTTAAGTCAAGATCAGATAATCAATTTAGATATACTTATAACCCTTAAGAAAATAGAAGCAGTCATTAAAGTCTCTAGACCAAAAGTAAACAAAACAAAACAGGACCAGATGGTTTTAGTGAAGAATTATCATACTTTCAAATAAGAGCAAATACGGATTCCTCAAATTATTCCACAAAATAGAAACATGGATTATAACAAAATTCATTTTATGATGATACAGTCACCCTGATTACAAAACCATGCAAAGACTCAACAAAGATAGAGAACTATATGTTCTTTTTCTTCTTGAGCACTGATAAAAGTCAATAAAATGCATGAAAAATGATCAAGAACACATTAAAAAGATCATCCAACATAATTAAGTAGGCTCCCAAGGTGCAGGAACAGTTCAACATATGAAAATCTGTCAACATAATTCACCATATAAATAAACTGAAAGAAAAAAAACCACATTTCATTAGATGCAGAAAACCCTTTTGACAACAATCCAGCAGCCCTTTATAACAAATGTCTTGGAGAGATCATGGATAAAAGGAACATACCTAAATATAATAAAAGCAATATACAGCCCAGCCAAAATCAAATTAAATGAAGAGAAACTTAAATCAATTCCACTAGAATCAGGGACAAGGCTCCCTCCATTTCTATTCAATATGGTACTGAAGATTTATCAGAAATAAGAAGACAACTCAAGGAGATCATGTGGATAAAAATTGGGAAGGAAGAATTCACAACACCACTCTTTTCGGATGATAGGTTAGTATTATCTTCTACCAGGGAATGCCTACAGCTACAAATACCTTCAGAAAAGTGCTTGGATACAAAATTAAAACAAAATAATCAATAGCCCTCTTATATACAAATTACAAACAGGTTGAAATAAACAAAATCAGAGAAACCATACCATTCACAATATCAACCAATGGTATAAAGTATCTTAGTGTAACTCTAAAAAAGCAAGTAAAAGACATGCATGACAATAAATTTAAGTCTTTGAAGAAACTAAAAAAGATATCAGAAGGTGGAAAGATCTCCCATGCTCATAGATCATATAGTAAGATTAACATAATAAAAATCACCATTTTATCAAAAGCAATCTTCATATTCAGTATACTATACATCAAAATTCCAACACAATGCTTTACAGACCCGAAAGACCAATAATCAACTTCATATGGAAAAACTAAGAACCAGGATAGTTAAAACAATTTTGTGCAATAAAAGAACTTCCAAATGTATCAGCATCCCTGAACTCAAGATCTACTAAAGAGCTATAGTAATGAAAACTGCTTCATATTACCATAAAGACTGGTTGAGCAATAGAATCAATTTGGTGAACCAGATCCAAACAACTATGAACAACTGATTTTTGACAAAGAAGCCAAAAAATGTACATTCAATAAAAAAAAAAAACCAAAAACAAAGCATCTTCAACATATGGTGCTATTATAATTGGATGTTGCTATGTAGAATTAAATACAAACAGACCCATATATGTCACCCTGTACAAAAACTAAAGTCCAAGTGAATAAAAGACATTGATATTAAACCAGGTACACTCAACCTGATAGAAGAGAATGTAGGGAATAATCTTGAATGCATTGACACATTAGACAACTTCTTGAACAGAATGCAAACAGCAAAGGCACTAAGAATAGTAGATAGAACCTCTCGAAAACTGTAAATCTTCTGTAAGGCAAAGAACATTGTCAATTAGACAAAATGACAGCCTACAGAATGGAAAAAGATCTTCACCAACTTCATATCTGATAGAGGACTAAATTCCAAAATACATAAAGAACTCATGAAACTTGCTATCAACAAACCAGAGTCCAATTTGAAAAGAGGGTACAGAACTAAACAGATAATTTTCAACAGAGGAAACTGAAATGTCTGAGCAGCAATTAAAGAAATGTTGAGCATTGTTAGCAATCAGGGAAACACAAATCAAAGTTATTCTGAGATTTTCTCTTACCCATTCATGCTGGTGAAGATGTGGAGGAAAAGTAAGATCAGTGGGAAATCTGAGATATGTGATATATTTTGAAGTACTAATCAAATATATATATATATATATACTTATTTTAAACCACTTAAGAAAATGAACATATTTCATAAATCAGATAAATAAATATCTAAATTTTATGTTCTTCATTTACACCCAATGAGTCTATAAATGTGATTCACGCATTTCAATAAATGTTTGTGGCCATTGAAAAGAGTGACATGAATAAAACCTATGCAGAAACTCCATAGCCCATTTGCAACACCACCAATGTTATAACTCAAAAGTTAAACATTGAAGAAAACACAAGTCACTAATGGTTGCAACTGCAACAAAAAATGAATTACAAGAGTTGGACTTCTGCCTAATGTTATTTGAGATAAACTTGACCCATACAGATGCAGATGCTCACAGCCAACCTTTGGACTAAGCACAGGGACCCCAATGGAGAAGTTAAGGACTGTAAGAACTGAAGGGGTTTGCAACCTTATAGGAAGAACCTCAATATCAACCAACCAGACCCTCTCCCCGCCCCAGAGTTCACAGGACTAAACCACCAACCAAGGAGTACACATGGAGGAACCCATGACTCTAGCTGCATATGTAGCAGAGAATTGCCTTATCTGGCATCAATAGAGGGGAGGCCCTTGGTCCTGTGGAGGCTCGATGCCTCAATGTTAGAGAATGCTAAGGCAATGAGGCAGAAGTGGGTAGGTGGGGGAGCCTCCTCACAGAAGCAGGGGGGGATGAGGATAGGATAGGGGGTTTGTAGTGGGTAAACAGGAGGGGGAATAACATTTGAATTGTAAATAAATAAAATAACCAATAAAAAAAGAAAGAGGAAAATAGCAGAAAAGAAAGAAAATGAGCAATATACAATAATAAATTTTATTACATAATCTCTATTTGTCCAATGTATACTATTGTTCAAATGCATATTTGAACAATACTTCTAACTTATTATAATGAAGTATATGCACTATTGGCAAAAACTTAGAATTATAACCACTTGGGCTCTCATTTATATCTTTATTTCTCTATTTTCTAGCTAAGATGCCATGGATCAAATCTATAATCATTCAGTTGCAAACACCCTGATTCTATTATTTTTCTCTGTTTCAAAGTTGCCTGAAAAATCCTAACTCAGGTTTTATATAATTATGTGCCTGTTTCATGCCTCCACCCAAGCAGCTGACAGCAGCTAGAGCTAATCTCTTCACTGATGAACTGCCCTCACCCTTCTTAGGAAAATGAATGCCAATCAAATCTTCCTATTGTGATGAAACCCTGATCTCTTTTTTTATACTCAAATGCAATTCTCTCTTATTTTCTCTGAAATGGACTTTCTTTCTTGAGTATTGAATGGCCCATTTCTGTTTTTTTTTCCCCACATAAAATAAATTTATCCCAACTTTAAGTACAGTAATCACTTCTAAATCCTAAACTTTAATCTGTTGGACCTAACAGTCTAATGATCTACATGTTATCTTTCCATTGAATTCTACCTTTGTATTAATCACATCTGCAATTTACTTTGTTTACCCTTATTTCTTGTCTCATTATTCTTAGGTATTTGGAACAAAAAATTTCTTTATTGCAAATGTAGTTGTCAATGAAGAGTCAAACAATAAGCAATGGGTTCTTTGGGCCACTTTTGTGTTTCCTTCATACTGTCTGTCACCTGTGGAAGAAAACAAGTCAATCAGTTTCATGTTAGAATGATGTGTATCAAGGCCATCAATCTTATGACATATAGTACATATTTTACATATTATATTTAATTATTTCTTAGCTTTCTATCATCCATAAACTAAAACTACTGCAGTCATGAAAGATGGATATATAAAGATAAATACATACATCTCTGTCATTTGTTTATAAAAAATAGTGAATGACTTAAATCAGAAGTGAAAATTACCCAAGAAACAAAGATGATGACATAGTTCATGTCCTCTTTCATCCTCCTGATATCATTTAAAGTATATGTTTAAAATTAACAGATAAATCAATTTGTGCCTACTTGGGGCTTCAATTATTTAGCCAATTTGGAGTCTAGCTTTTCTACTCCTCAAATATCTATTCTGAACTGAATTGCTTCCTTCCAAATTTAAATTTCATGCCACAATTTCCAAGTGCATCTAGAGGAAAGTGACTGGAAATTATATGAGATTAGAGTGGATCTATTACAGTCTTTTGTTGCTCAAAACATCAAGACACTTGATAAATTTCTATGTTAGTATATGTCTTGGTAAAATGAATATACTACCTATTGAGATTATTAATATTGTCAAGCACTCATTTTCCTATTTGTAGGAATGTATGGTGTAAATGTGTGTGTGTGTGTGTGTGTGTGTGTGTGTGTGTGTGTATCTTGAAAAGTTTGTGTTCTATTTTATGACACACAGGTGTTAAACGTGGTTTCCTTCATGTGAAGCTTCTCATGATTAACTTTTTAGGTCAGTTTGTCTATGTGGAATATCTAGCCAAGTTTACTAAATAGTTATTATATCTTTGGGCACTATACAATATAGACCAAAACAGAGAGAATAACCAGAATATTTTTTTTAGTTTTATCTAACAATATTACAACATCTGATATGGTGATAATTAATTCTGTCATTTAGTTGAGCTTGTGGGAGTTAGAGTCAATTTAACATAGTCATTCAGCTTTTATAGTCATAGACTTGAGGATGTATGTCAAATGGTATTTTAGATTTTTACTAAGTATGCCATGAATCTCAGCTTCTTTTCTAGAACATGAAATCACGTTTAGCTTTTTATTATGACCAGGACAAGAATATTCTAATTTGACAGATTTCTTCATGAAGAGGCAATTGATCATAGAGGTCAAGGAATTAGGTAGAAGTGATTTAGGTAATATGCCCCTCTGAATTACATACATGAAAACTGCAAATTAATAAGAATTTAGTTCTGCAGAACCAATGGTACCAATGATAACACTTATTTTAGTCAATACTTCACACACATTATGAGCAATTTATATGTCCAGAATAAACAGTATGAGAATTGTGATATTTCAGTTGTCCATGAGTCAGTCTTATCAACTTTGGTATTTTGCTTCAATGTCTTTAAACACACCTAGTTATTTTTCTTTCCCTATGTACAAGTTTATAATTTTTTCATTAGCCTTTCCTAAATAATAAAGTGATTATAGAGGTATTTTGCATAGTTTATATTCCAATGAAAATTACCAATATATAATTTGACAATGGATTGACTAAACACTCAGCAAATCAAAACAACCCTGAGATTCCACCTCACAACAATTAGAATGGCTAAGATAAAAAAACTCAGATGACAGTAGATGCTGGTGAAGATGTGGAGAAAGAGGAATACTTCTCCACTGTTGGTGGAATTATAAGGTGGTAAACCGCTCTGGAAATCAGATTGGCAGTTCCTCCCGAAATTGCACATAGCACTACCTGAGGACCCAGCTATACCACTCCTGGGCATATATCCAAAAGATGCTCCAGCATACAACAAGACACATGCCTCATTACGTTAATAGTTGCCTTATTTATAATAGCTGGAAAGAACCCAGATGTTCCTCAGCAGAGGAATGGATACAAAAAATGTGGTAAATTTACACAATGGAGTACTACTCAGCTATTAAAAACAATGACTTTATGAATTTCTTTAGCAAATGGGTCGAACTAGAAAAATATCATCCCGAGTGAGGTAACTCAGTCACAAAAGAACACCTATGGTAAGCACTCATTGATAAGTAGATATTAGCCTAAAAGCTCGAAATACCCAAGATAAATTTCACAAACCATGTGAAGCTCAAGAAGAAGGAAGACCAAAGTGTGGGTGCTTCAGTTCTTCTTAGAAGGGGTAACAAAATAGTCACAGGAGGAAATATGGAAACAAATTGTGGAACAGAGACTGAAGGAAAGGCCATCCAAAGATTGCCCCACCTGGGGATCCATCCCATATACAGTCACCAAACCCAAACACTATTGCGGATTCCAAGAAGTGCTTGTTGACAGGAGCCTGCTATAGCTGTCTCCTGAGAGGCTCTGCCAGAGCCTGACAAATACAGAGGCAGATGCTCAAAGTCAACCATTAGACTAAGCATGGAGTCTCCAATGGAGGAGTTAGAGAAAGGACTGAAGGAGTTGAAGGGGTTTGCAACACATAGGAAGAGCAACAATATCAACCAACCAGACCCTCTGCCCCAGAGTTCCCAGGAACTAAACCACCAACCAAAACATGGAGGGCCTCCTGGCTCTAGCTGCATATATAGCAGAGAATGTCCTTGTTGGACATTAATGGGTGGAGAGGCTCTTGATCCTGGGAATTCTCCATCCCCCAGTGTAGGGGACTGCCAGGGCGGGGAGGCAGGAGTGGGTAGGCGGGTGGGTAAGTAGCAGGGGGAGGGAGGAAGGGATAGGGTTTCTGAAGGCTGAAACCTGGAAAGGGAATAACATTTGAAATGTAAATAAATAAAATATCCAATAAAAAATCATGGAAAAGAGAGAAATAACTAATTGTGCATTCACATAGAATGGTAACAAGTTGCTACTAACAACTCTAGCTTTTATTAATTTTCACAGTATTAATGGGCTGTAAATTTTCCATATCTTTGTTTTCTTGTTTTTCAATGTGTTCAATGTTGGTAAACCTTCTGTTCTGTCAAATGTGTATTCTCTGAAACAATGACCCACGTTAATATTAACACTGTTTGAGAGAGTCTTAGGGGTTGGGGATTTAGCTCAGTGGTAGAGCGCTTGCCTAGCAAGCGCAAGGCCCTGGGTTCGGTCCTCAGCTCTGGAAAAAAAAAAAGAGAGAGAGTCTTAGCCAAAGCTAACTTATAGCAGATGATGTTTGTAACTTAATAAAGATGCACAATTGTCAACTTTTACTGGATTATTCCTTAAATCTTCATTACATGTCACTCCTGAACTTATCTCCTTTCATAAGAGGAAAGAGGCTTATAATATTCCCAGGATATGGTCAAATTGTTCATCATCCAGGCCATTATTGATTTATATGTACTACTTATGATTTACATGAGACTGTTAGAAATTTTTTATCTGTTTATTGAGAAAAATAATTTATCTTGTTATATGTCATTATGGTTCAATTATACCTTATGTGAACAGTGTGACACTTGTCATATAGGACTGAATCTAGAATAACTAATAGTTTTATTTTCAAGTCATGTATAAGGACTTGAGAGACAGACCAATGGTTATAGCACTTAGTGCTCTTACAGGGGACCTGAGCTCAGTACTTAACACTCACACTGACCAGCTCACAACTACCTGTACTGACAATTGTAGAAACCAATGCCTTCTGTTTCTGGGAACACCTGTACTTATGCTTATATACCCACACAGAGATAGAATAATTAAAAATAAAATCTATCTTTAAAATTGATAAGTAAAGATAGATATCAGCATTAATTTTATATTGTATAATATTTCAAAATTATTACCCAGTTCATATTCACATATATGTTTATGGAATGATACAAATGAGAAGAAATATACAAGTTTGTCTTTCTGTGTCTGGGTTGCTTCACTCAAAAAGATTGTTTCCTCGGGACCCTTTTTAAAAATAACTTTATCTAGGTTACCAAATACATCTTTGTAGCTAAATTTGACTGTTAATTTATAATTACTCATTTATTGAATATTCATTAGCTTTCATTAAAATGCATTACTCTCTCTAAAAATACAGGTTTCAGTATACTTTTAAAGGTACAGTGCTGTCTTAATTTCCTTCTACTTAATGCTTTAGGCCTCTTCTCGTGTTCAATGAAGTTTTAAACAAAAAAAGAAGTCATGGCCTCTACTTTTTGTATCTTTCAAAACAGTAAATGTTTATAGAGCCTTAGGGCTGAGTCTGTGGCACCTTGTGTGCCTTTTAAATTTTTTTTTCTTATTTCTCTGTTGGCCCCATGTATCTTATGTAACAAAATACTATCTCAGCACTAATGAATTCCAATGTGTGTAACCATCCCTGACCTTGGCCTAAAACTGAAAATTGAGAAATACATTATTTGAGATGACGAATTTACTTGGAAAACAACTACATTTCAAGCTTGATGTACCAAGATTTTTAGCTTTGAATTTTGAGCTCTTAAAACATGCTTCTCTCCACAGCATTAAACTCCTGTTTAAAGAATATCAACATGTATCCAGTCACTCAAAGGCAGATCCCACAACTGATTCAACCCCAGTGCAAATTAATGGGCAAATCTCATGAACTGTACAAACAGAGTACATCTAAAATGCATGTACAAGTCACTTCCCCCCCTTTTTTAATTGGTCAAAACTGTCATCTCTTCCAGTACTATTTAAGTTGTTTAATATCTAAGCAACTTCTAAACTGTATACCACACAGTATCACAATCCATGAAAACCCTACATACAAGTAACATTCAAAATGGGCAGTTAAAATTTAGATGTGTAGCTGTGATTACATGCTTGTAACATACAATTAATGAAAAAAATGTAGTAAATTTGAAAGAGCAAAGAGAAAAGTTTGGAAGGGGAACATGAGAGAGATTATTATAATTATATTGTGATCTCAAAAAAGTAATAAAGGGTATATATAAGATTAGCACTGTCTTTGGTATTCTATGATAAAGCATTAGTTATCCATTTTATCTAGGGCTGCCACTTCTCGGTTGTCTCGTAGCCATTCAGTCTTTTGCTGTGTATTGACAGGAGTATAGCTGTTGCCTGAGAGGCTCTGCCAGTGCCTGACAAACACAGAGGTGGATGCTCTCAGCCAACCATTGGGCTGAGCACAAGGTCCCCAATGGAGGAGCTAGAGAAAGGACTAAAGGTGCTGAAGGAGCTTGCAGCTCCATAGGAGGAACAACAATATGAACTAACCAGACCCCCAGAGCTCCCAGGGACTAAACTACCAACTAAAGAGGGACCCATGGCTCCAGCTGCATATGGAGTAGTAGATGGTCTTGTTGGACATATTAGGGAGGAGAGGCCCTTGGTCCTTAGAAGGCTTGATGTCCCAGTATAGGGAAATGCCAGGACAGGGAAGCAGTAGTGGGTGGGTTGGTGAGCAGGAGGAGAGGGGATGGGATAGTGTGTTTTCGGAGGGGAAACCAAGAAAGGGGATAACATTTGAAATGTAAATAAAGAAAATATCTAATAAAAAATAAACAGTGTAAAAGAAAACGTTACCACTGATTTCTATAAGAAACTAATTTGCTTTCCTTCTGCCTACAAAGTTTATTCACTCCCGCAGACTTGCAGCATACAGGAGCTCATGAAAATTATCCTAAATTCCAGATCAAAAAGGATTTTGATGTGGTTTTCAGCATCACATTTTTCTGTAGCTGACATTATATTTTGTATATAGATGTAGAAAAATTGAGTTTTAATGATAAGAACTTGTTCTTTTGCCTAATATTCTATCATCAACACATAAATACATGTATGTTACATTATAAGCTGATAAATAAAGTTATTGTATTGTTGATTAACATGTGGCCTTCCCAACTACATTCCATTGTAATTTTCATGCTATCTTAAGCAGATGTACATATCTACTTAGGTCTACCTATCCTATATCTTTAATATTCAGAATAGCAAAGCAATGCTTATTTTCACATTTTGGCATTGCATTGCTGAGTATATTAGGATTCTTAGCAGTGGTTCTCTTACTTTCTAATGCTGCAACTCTTTAGCACAAATCATCATATTGTGGTGAACCCCAACCATAAAGTCATTTTGTTGCTACTTCATAACTATAAATTTGCTAGAGTTATAAATAGTAATGTAAATATCTGATATGCATGATATCTGGTATGTGACTCTCAAAGGGGTCTCAAATCCCAAGCAGACTCTGCAGCCAATATGCTTTTTCATGTTACCTAGCTTTCTTTGCCAGAATCCAACTTGTTAAGGATTCATGTTGTTCTACAGCCCTTTTGGTGTACAAAAATCAAAGCAAAGCAGGCAATGATGTGAGTCTGATGATTATGCAACAACCTTTCCGTCAATCTTTGTTTTCCTGCACCTATCCTTTCAGAATGTACCAGGGGCAGAATCTCCTCTATGGACTTAAAATGACTGGTTTATTTATTAGCAGGATATTCTAGTGGAATTGTGAAGACTTGTACTAGGTAGGAATCCTGTGAACTTTCTCTGGGGGCAGGAAGCCACTGGGTTTCTAACCATTAAAGCTCCATGGCTGGCCTGCGATCTAGAGACCTCACCAGGCCATTGTCCCATGTTTGAGGTAGTCAATAGGCAGACAGCGAGCCTTTGCCTCAGGTGCAGGAAGCTGCCACTAAACAAAAGCATCTTCCATACTTGATCAGTAAGTCAACTCTTTAAAAGTTGGTGCATCCTTGATTTATCTCTACAGTAGAGTAATATAAGGCTTAGCCAGATCGGTGGGTTCTGCAAGACCTGATTCATCAAAGAGTGCAGGGAGAAGCATCTTCTTTGACATGGTTTTTAGTGAAACAGCTTTTTTATTGGGGGCAACAAGGGCTATATATCCTTGAGACGCAAGTAAGGGTTTGGGGGTAGGTATACATCATTGAATGGCGCTGGGGTATTGGAAGTCCATCGTTTGCATGAAAAGGAATTTGAGGTGATGCTGGACATATCCTTAAAGGAAAAGAGGGTATTAAACCTGTAATTTGGCCACCAGGTCTTGTACATAACCCAAGGGTGGTAGAAATAAGGGTTTGTGATCCAGGATATGTAGGTCCAGAACAAGGAGGAAACGGTCCTAAATTCCACAGGTCTTAGGACAGAATTTTCAAGGTTTGAATATGTCTTGACCTCACTTTTACTCCGGACTGTCTCCCCTACTTGTACAACTTTCTGGCTCCACAACTTTCTTGAGTCCATTGGCTATGAACTCCTTTGCAGAATGTCTCTCTTTAATTAGCTCTTATTATTTTAGATTGTTACTTTTATGTTTTCCTGCATTAGAATATTTTTCTTCACATAAAGCATAGTACATTCTAAGTGACCTATGTCAAGGTCAGTCTGGTTTAGACTTCCCTGTCAATTCCTCTTAAAATCTTATTTCTTTGTTGGGGATCTTGTTTGCTTGCTTACTTTGCTCTTCTTTTGGTTTGGCTTTAGCCACAGAAGTCAAAAACCTTTCCTTCATTTTACTTATTATTTTGAAAGTTTATCAATATTCCAGATGATATTATTATGGACTTTGGTATTTGTTTTTCTCAACTTGTTTTTTGTTCAAGGGTTTTGTTCCTGTTTCTTTGTTCTTTAGACAGTGTCCATTGTGACCTCATTTACTCTGTGGCTGAGAATGTCTAATAATTCCAAACCCTCACAGTACCAACTCTCAAATGTTGGGATTGTTGATATATGCCACTATGCCTATTCTCTGTATCCCTTAATGGTATTTTAAAACAATTGTTGTCCTTTGTAGCTGTTTCTGTTGGAAAGATAGTATTAACCATGTTGATATATATAAACTAATTTGGTTACCAGATCACTGGTAATAATCAATCACATTCACATATTAATATATTTAATATTTACTTAGATTATTTACTATGAAAGATAAGTATTTTTTAGTCTTTGCTCATTTAATAATAGGATGAACAAAAGACCTTTAAGCTGCCTTGTGGATCACAGAGGATCAAATCAAGCTTAAGTACGTGCTGGACCATTCAGAGCACTTGCAGAAGTTATTAAAAGTCAAATATCAGTTTAATAACAAGTTTAGTTTGTAGGTTACACATCCAGGCTACTTAAAGAACATATGTCCCCTTGTGAGGATACTATAATGGAATTTACTTTTCAATCAATCTCTCTCTGAGACTTCTTATTCCCTACTAGTCTTTCATTTTTCACTGGCTAATTTCTACTTTTCTTGTAGTTCTCAGTTTAAATGTCATTTCTCTCAACAAGTCTTCCCTAGTGACTTAATTTTAATAAAGATTACTCAGTTATTTCTATACAGAAATACTTTAGAGTAGTCTGTTCTTTTACTCTAATACATTTATTGCAATTTGTAAGTATTTACCAAAGTCAAAATTGGACAGTAATAGATTCACAGACTAGAAAGCCATATGTCTTGCTTGACTTTCTGTTCTTCCATTTAAATGGTCTTGTACAATCTAGATAGAATACCTCACTATTATATAAGGTATGTTTTAAAGCTATGAGTATATATATATTGTATATATATACATATATATATATATATATATATATATATATATGCAATAAGAAAAGGCAAAACATGTGATGCTTAGTAAATTTAAACAGTGGTGTGAAATATCAAAATATGTATCCATTTATCTGTGTTCAATGTATCCATCATCTATTTATTATCTATGTATTTGTCTATCTATCTATCTATCTATCTATCTATCTATCTATCTATCTATCTATCTATCTATCAGGTATCTATGTAAGTATGTATCTGTGTAAGTATGAATCAATGTATCTATATATCTATCTTTCTATCTATCTACAAACACTATTTTGAGGTACAGCTCCATGCATTCCAGGATGGCTAGGATTAACTATGTAGCAGAGCTAGATCTTGACATTCTAAAGGAATACCTCCACCTGTTGAATGCTGTGGTAACAAGCTTGTCCCATCATGCAAATTTAATCATAGAACCCTGTCTTTCCAGACCTAGACTGTGGGTGTGTTCTTCTCTACTAACACACAGTAGGTACTTAAAAATTATATCATTGTGATTATTTAATGTCTAAATAAATATATGGACATCAAATAGAATTTAGAAAATCCTTTTTTGCTTTGATTTTTTTTTTTAGTTTTTAGTAATAGAACACAATAAGTTGCAACAAATACTAGCACATTGAACTAGGAGAAAACAAACAGAAAGAAAAGAGCCCACAAAAAGGCACATGAAGCAGATATACATGCAGAGACCCACTTACTCACATACACAGGAATCTCATAAAAACACGAAACTGGGAGCCATAATATGTACACAAAGAAACTGTAGGAGATACATAATCTATATACATATACATATTCGTATATATCATATTCACATATGTGTATGTATATATATATACACATATAACACACATACACACACACACACACACACACACACACATGTTAAAAGCCCTAACATGATGGGTAAGTTAATAGAAATAAAAAATCATTATAAGTTCATGAGTAAGGGAACTCAGACACTGGAAAAAATGGTATATATTTGCTTATATGTTCATATTAGTTATTGAATCAATGATGAACTATATTCCATAGAATCATACCATTTGGTTGTAGACTAAGGAATTGAGGTGAGATAGGTATATCTCTCTACATAAGAGGAATAAATAGATAGTTTTAAATGGGTGGAGGGTACTAGAATGGAAGGATCATATGCAGATCAAATGGAGATAAAATGGAGGATGGATGGAATATGGGGGAAAGATGTAAAATTAAGGAACATGTAAGGCATAGTTTGGAAATCTAATGAAGTAGAAGCTTGTGTACATACACATACACATACACATACATAGATGAAAGTCATTTTTAAAAAAATCACCAAATACTGGAGGACACTGAACATTTCTTGTTGCCTAAAGAAGCCACCAATACTAAGAATGAATTACATATAATATAGATACTGTCTAAAAGGGTTTTATAAATATTGTCTAAAAGGGTTTGATGGAAACACCTAAACAACCCAGCGTGTTACTGAGACTAAATATTGTTCTCAAAAAAAAAATAAGCCGGGCGGTGGTGGCGCACGCCTTTAATCCCAGCACTTGGGAGGCAGAGGCAGGAGGATTTCTGAGTTCGAGGCCAGCCTGGTCTACAAAGTGAGTTCCAGGACAGCCAGGGCTACACAGAGAAACCCTGTCTCGAAAAACCAAAAACCAAAAAAAAAAAAAAAAAAAAAAAAAAATAAGCAAAACAAAACAAAGCAAAGCAAACTCTTACCCAGCACATTAAGCATAGAGAGGATGGAGAGGATGAACTGGTGCCTACATAAAGCCTTGACCTCTATATTCTAGTGTCTTTGGTATTAGAAGATAATCTGCATACTATCACAAGAAAAAGGTAAGTACCAAGCAGCCAGTATCCCTTCTTCAATTGTGTCTTGCTTCAAGATGCTTTTGTGCAATGATGGCACGAATATTGTGGAATTGGTCAACAAATATCTGTTTTGACTTTAGGCCCACTCTGTGAGACAAAACCCATACCTGACACTGTGTGGATAACTAAGAACCTGAAACTTATCCCAGGGACTTAGGGGAAAACCATATACTACTGTTTTCTTAAAAGGAAGTTAAAATAAAATAGCCCTTAATGACATTCTGATATACTCATAGATCAGTGCCTTGCTCAGCCATTATCTGAGAAACCTCCAGATAATTGTAAAAATGTAGACACCCAAAACCAGACAATATGCAGAGTGAGATACTTTGGAACACTTATCCATAAACAAGATGTTGCCATAAAATTCTTCCTTTCAGGACTCAGGGAATCTTGAGGACATGTGGGCAGAAAATTCATAAATGTCAGAGGTGATAGAGGACACCCGGGATGCAAGAGCCTCTAAATCAACAAGATTGACACACCGTCAAACTCATACAGACTGAGGTGGCATGAAAGTAGCTGCATAGGACCAGATGGGCTCCTAGAGCTATAAAGAAGTGGACATACACATACCCATCCACAACACAGACACTATCTCCAATTGATAACTTGAAAATAAAAGATTCCTTCAAGGAGGTGTCTTTGGGAAAACAAAGTACTCCTAAGGGTAGACTTCATGCCCAGCAGTAAACAGCCAACAGAGTAAATGGCCAGTGGAGATGATCAACCGACTGGGAACCACACTCAGGAATCTGATTGCCTTCCCAGTGGCAATCGGTTGCTAATAGTTCTTATCTGTGGGCAAGACTTTAAGCCCCCCCTCCCTTCTCCATGCTGGTATTTTTCCTGGTTTGAAATTTCAAAGGTCTTCAGGACAACTTGAGATCCATCTCATGAGTGGCACCAAAGCCTGACACTATTATTGGTGCTATGCTGTGGTTACAGACAGGAGCCTAACGTGGCTGTCCTCTGAGAGGCTCTACCAGCAGCTGAATAAGACAGATTTAGATACATATAGCAAACCATTGGACTGAGGTCAGGAACCCCTATGGTAGAGCACCTAAGGAGCTGAGTAGAATAGCAACCCCGTAGGAAGACCAAAAGTGTTAACAAACCCAGAGCCCTGGGAGCTCCCAGAGACTAAACAACCAACCAAAGAGCATGCATGGGCTGTTCCCAGGCTCTTGGCACATACATAGCAGTGGACTGACTTGTCTGGCCTCAGTTGATAAGGATATATCTAATCTTGCAGAGACTTGAGGCTCCAGGGAGAGGAGATGCTGGGGAAGGGAGAGAAGGGAAAATTCTCTCAGATGCGAAGGGGAAGGAAATGAATGAGAGGGTATCTGGGAGGGGGCAATGTCTGGAATGTAAATAGATAAAACAATTAATTAAAAAAAGAAATTGCACAGATCTTGTCCATCATGTCACTAGTACTGTGACTTCATATGTTCAGCTATCATGTATGTCAAGAAAATATTCTTATCTTGTAGTCATTCCTTTGCTTTTCTTCTTTCTACAGCACAATTTATTTTTTACAGAATTCTCAAAGTTACCACTTTGGAAAATCAAGTATAACAAAGGTTATTTCTTCATTAATCACTTATTGTAGCCTATTTTCTAAACTGATCATTCCACATGAATTTTTCTCAAGCTATAGGCATTTTAAGCTAAAGGAGAATCTATTCATTTTGTGATTGCACTAAAGCACCCATTAGATGAAACCTGTATACACACTATGCTTTGGTATGTGAAACTTATTTCAATCTTCTATCTTCAAGACAGACTCTATTTCTTGCTTTTGAAGAATATACATACTGATTCCCATCATGGCTGCACCAATATTTACTCTTTATAGCAGTAAATAGGTACATCCTTTTCTCTACATCCATTCCTACCCTTGTTAAGTTTATTATTTATCTTAACCATTCTGACTAGGTTATGAAAAACAAACTCGAAGTAGTCATAATTTTCTATTTATTTATTTTAATTAATTAATTAATTTTTTGCACTCCATATTTTATTCCCCCCTGCCACCCTCTGACTGTTCCACATCCCATACCTCCTTCCCATCCTCTGTCCCCACTTGAAGTCCCCACCCTCCACTCTCACCTGACCTCTAAACTCCCTGGGGCCTCCAGTCTCTTGAGGGGTAAGTACATCATCTCTGAATAAACACAGCCCTGGCAATCCTCTACTGTATGTGTGTTGAGGGTCTCATATTAGCTGGTGTATGCTGTCTGGTTGGTGGTCCAGTGTTTCATAGATATCAGGGGTCCAGATTAACCAAGATTGCTGGTCCTCCTATAGGTTTGCCCTTCTCCTCTCCTTCTTTCAGCCTTCCCTAGTTCAACAACAGGGGTCCCCAGCTTCTGTCTATTGGTTGGGTGCAAATATCTGCATCTGACTCAGCTGCTAGTTGGGTCTTCTGGAGTCCTGTCATGATAGGTCCCTTTTTGTGAGCGCTCCATATCCTTGGTAATAGTGTTAGGCCTTGGGACCTCCCCTTGAGCTGGATCCCACTTTGGTCCTGTCCCTGGACCTTGTTTTCCTTGGGCTCCGCTCCATTTCCATCCCTGTAATTATAATTTCCCTTATGTTAACCAAGAATACTAAGACATATTTTAAAAACATTTTTCATCCTTTTGTATTTTGGGAACTCTTACTTTAGATCCGTGCTCCATATTTTTTTTAAATAGGTTGGTTTTTTTCATATTTAGGGATTTTTGTTTAGTTTTTAGTATGTTTTACATACAGACTATCATATGTATAGCTGGTAAACATTTTTCCCAATCTTTAGCCAACTTCTTTGCTCAGGATAATATGCATTGTTGTACAAAAATTTTTCTTTTAATGAGATTCTAATTTTTTTATTATTATTCTTATTTTCTATATTCTTTATTTACCTTCCAAAGATTTCCCCCTTCCCGGTTCCCCACTCCCTGAAAGTCCCATAAGCCCTCTTCCCTCCCCCTGTTCCCCATTTGCCTAAGAATTTCATGAATTCATTGTTTTTAATTGCTGAGTAGTATTCCATTGTGTAAATGTACATGGAAAATAGCTCTGATAAAATTGAAGAAATATATATAGAAAAACACATTAAGATTGACTATTTCATGGAAAAATTATACAGATAAAGTGGTAGGCATAAAAATACTCCTAAGTTGATTGAAAATGGAATTATAAACATTTTCTGATAGAATTGAAAATCTACAAGGAAAATATTTCTTATAAAAATCAAGAAATATATAGAAAAACACATTAAAACTGACTATTTCATGAAAAATTATACAGATAAAATGGTAGGCATAAAAATATATCTAAATTGATTGAAAGTAGAAGTAAAAACATTTTCTGATAAAATTGAAGATTTACATGGAAAATATCTCTGATAAAATTGAAGAAATTTATAGAGATAAATTGGTAGGAATTAAAATATTCTTAAGCCCAGGATCTTCTGGCTTTCATTGTCTCAGGTGAGAAGTCTGGTGTAATTCTGATAGGCCTGCCTTTATAGGTTACTTGATCTTTTTCCCTTACTGCTTTTAATATTCTTTCTTTGTTTAGTGCATTTGGTGTTTTGATTATTATGTGCCAGGAGGACTTTCTGGTCTGGTTCAGTCTGTTTGGAGTTCGGTGGGCTTCTTGTATGTTCATGGACATCTCTTTGTTTAGGTTAGGGAAGCTTTCTTCTATAATTTTGTTGAAGATATTTACTGGCCCTTTAAGTTGGAATTCTTCACTCTCTTCTATACCTATAATCCTTAGGTTTGGTTTTCTCATTGTGTCCTGGATTTCCTGGATGATTTGGCTCAGGAGCGTTTTGCATTTTGCATTTTCCTTGACTGTTGAGTCAATGTTTTCTATGATATCTTCAGCTCCTGAGATTCTTCCTTCTATCTCTTGTATTCTGTTGTTGATGCTTGTATCTATGACTCCTGGATTCTTTCCAAGTTTTCTATCTCCAGAGATGTCTCATTTTGTGATTTCTTTATTGTTTCTACTTCCATTTTTAGATCCTGGATGGTTTTGTTCAGTTCCTTCACTTGTTTGTTTGTGTTCTCCTGTAATTCTTTCAGGGATTTTTGTGTTTACTCTTTAAGGGCCTCTACCTGTTCACCCATGCTCCCCTGAATTTCTTTCAGAGATTTTTGTGTTTCCTCTTTAAGGGCCTTTACCATTTGACCCACGTTCTCCTGTATTTCTTTAAGGGAGTTATTTATGTCCTTCTTGATGTCCTCTAACAGCATTGTGAGAAGAGACTTTAAATCCAACTCTTGCTTTTCCGGTGTGTTGGGGTATCCGGGACTTGCTATGGTTGGAGAACTGGGCTCTGATGTCGCCAAGTAGCTTTGGTTTCTGTTGGTAGGGTTCTTGTGCTTGCCTTTAGCGATCTGGTTATCTCTGGTGTTAGTTGGTCTTGTCTCTGGCTCTAGCTTGCCCCCTCCTATGGGCCTGTAAACCTGTGTTTATACTCCTGGGAGACCAACCCTCTTCTGGCAGGGTCTGTGCACAGAAGGCTGTGGATCTGCCTGGCTCCCTGCTGCAAATAGCGGCCAGAAGGGAAGACTCCTGTTTCTGCTGCTCCACTGATCATATACCAAGTGTGCTCCTAACTGTATTGCTCCAGAGAAAAGGTGGAGATCTCACCTTCGTGCTCAGAAGTGAAATCGCTGCTGGGAGACCACTCTCTCCTGGAGGGCTAAGCACAGAAGGCTTTGGAGCTACCTGGTTCTCTGCTGCAGATGGCGGCTGGAAGGGAAGACTCCTGTCCCAGCTGCTCCTGAGATTCTAATTTTCAATTGTTAGTATCTATACTATAGGTCATGCTTTGAAAGTCATTTCTTATTTTAATAACTTCAAGTACATTCCCTAACATTTTGTTATCTTATTAGTTGCTGTTGTAGAAATGTTTATTCCAAATCCCAGGTTTCTACCCCTCCTTTGACCAGTTACTTGCCAGATAAAAGACACACAAATTTTATTATTTACAATAAGCCTTAAACAGCACAATAGTTTGGCAGATATCTATCTTCTATGCTATTAAAATCTATTTCCTATAGATAACACTGAGTTGTTACTTATGTTTCTTCTGGGCTTCTTTTAACGCCAATTGGCCAACCCTCAGGGTCATGCTTTCTTGACACCTAACTCATGGTGATTTCCTCTTCCTCCTTCATCTTCTTTCTTTTGTGGTTCTCCTCTGGACCCAAGCCTGGGAATCCTAAATTCCACCTATGTCTCTTCTGTCCAGCTATTGGCTATTAGCACCTTTCCTTACCAATCAGAAATAACTTGGGGGAAAAAGCACATAATGTCACTTGGGTCTACATACAAACTCTCTTGTCACCGGGGCAACCAGGTCTTGGGGGCCTACAGTCAGGATTTCAATAAATAGCAAAATATCAAATCTCAACACATGGCACTAGGTCTTATGCTGAATTTTGTTTAGGGTGAGGGAAAGCAATCTATTTTCATTTTTTCTGCATGTAATTATCTACTTTTAGTAACATCGTATGCTGTAGATGATCATTTTTGTCATTACATATTATTGCCTTCTTTGTCAAAAGTCATGTGACTTTAGTATTATGGGCTTTCAAGTACATCCTCAATTCTATTTCATTTGTCATTTTGTCTGCCTTAGGTAGTATAATGGTGTTTTGATTACTTTTCTTCTATAATATCATTTTATTTGATGTCTGTGATGGTGATACCTATAGTGTTTTTTGTTGTTTTGTTGTTCAAAATTATTTTGACTATCCTGTTTCTGCTGTGTTTCCATATATATTGAAATTAATTCAACCTAATTTTGTTATTTTAGGATGATTGTGAAGACCCTTGCAATGTAAGAACTACTTTATTGGAAGTTATATTTTATAATAATTCAATAAATCATAATTAATACTTTAAATTTCTATCCAAATCAGTAGTTTGATAATCCATGTGCTGATATCTAATTCAATAAACAGTAAAGTTATAATGTGTTATAGTTATAAAGTTATATAGTTACATAGTTCATGTAGTTATGATATAATAACACTTTCATAACAATATTGTTTCTTTGAAACACTTAAAAATAATATATTATTGAAAATGTGATTATAAGAAAAATTTCTACTTTAAAGTTAAAAATATAGCAATCTGACTTTAAAGAAATAGTTTCAAGGAGTAAAATTACAAAACCTCACTTAACACTTAACAAAATAATGTGTTCAAAAACCATTTTGAATTTAATCTACATTATCCATGTTTGTTATTTCTAATGTTTTGAAAGAAATATTTAGACGTTTCATAGCTTTCACATAAATTATCCGTTCATGTAGGATTTCAAAAAACATTATAGGAAGTCAAAGGACAAATTGCATATGTACATTAGCCAAATGTTTCTTTTCCTTTTAGTGATGAACAGTTGAAACTTATTCAGTTAGAAAAATCATATGTTAATTTAGGTAAGTTATAGCATTATTAGTTTGGTGATTTATTAGTTTATTCTGTTTGTTTGAAGGATGCATTCATTCGTAAATGTACATAGAAAAAATTTAGGAAATGCAAATACAACTCAGTTATAGAATGTATGTTTAGCATACATGAGACCTTAGATTCAATACGCAGCAGAAAAACAAATAAAATCATAATGACTTATTTCTAGTTTACATTAATGCATGATATATAATTGCTATGTGTTGTAGATTTTGTCTTCAGACATAATACTTTCTTGTTTTTTAATTCATAAACGATATGCTTAAGACATGCTTGTCAAACCTGGTTATGACATAGCGATACATATTATTAAAGTTTATGTAAATATTGAAATCTGTAGCAGTTACTGAAGATTTTTAAGTAAAGGTGTTATTTTAAAAATGTAAGTCTTAAATTGTATGTTATCTATTTTATATTAGTGCAGTAATATAATGTTTTATACAAACACTTTTCTATTTTGTTTGAAATGCTGACTAGTTGGAACACAGTCATTTTGTGAGGTTTATTTTTCCTTCCTCCTTTATGAATTAAATTCTGTGATTAGAATCTAAGTAAGGCATTTGCAATAAAGACAGAATAAAAAGGCACAGGCAAACCTTCAGAAATGACATTATGGGTTATTTGAAAAGCCCAGTGAATCTCCTTTATTAAGTTCTGCAGAGCTCTGCTTTCCAGGCTTATACCACTGATCTGAGTGGTTTTGTTCCTGTTTCTTGGAGGCAGATGACCTGAATCTAGTGTCAGCTTTGCTTATAGGAAAATTTTGACTTCCACAATGTATCAGCCTTTCTGAATCACAGAGTCCCTCTGTGGCAAGGGAAACAGTAATAATCATCTACTCCAAAGCTGCTAAAGTCTTAAAGTAACAAAGAATTTGGTCAGTTCATCATGTACCCATGTCCTTAATCATGGAGTAGAACATTTGCTGCTCTTGTAGTTCATTTTGTTCCTATCATTCTGAGCAAACAAAATTTATATGTCTGATAGCAGGTAGCTGTCAAATGCTTTCTGCTTCCTGTTACTGTAGATATTCACAATGTGGTATTTTGTACCTAACATCTTTTTTGTAATATTGTGTTCTGAGGTCCTATGGTTTCATGTAATTTTGAGTTATTCATAAAGAACCTATGGAGGATGAATCAAGAAGGAGGTAAGAATCAAGGACATGACAAGCCTAGCCTGGCATCTTACATGCTCATTACTACAATTACAAACATATACAAATAAGATCAGATTCCATTTTGAAGAAGTATTAAAAAGTGCTATAACAATACATTTTAGGTAAGAGAAAATGGGAAATATAGGACCATTTTTTCTCACATGTAGTTATAAAACAGAGACGAATAAACTTAGATTTTAATGAGTTTTTAAAAGTCCAAGAGTCACAAATGATTTTTCAAATGTAGTTACACTTCATTTTCAGAGTTGTTAGGGCAAGGCAGATATTATATTTAGCAGCTACCATTAAAGCAAACCAACAATAAAGCAAGACAGGACTAAATATCCAATAATTGAAGGAAACTGTTACCATAATTATCAAGATTTTGCTGAAATATCTCTCTGGTTATCCAGATCTTTTCTATATTCTCCATATGCAGACACATATATTGAGATTGTAGTAGAAATTTATTTCTAGTAGTTAGTTTTAATTGTGTTATATTTAAGAGGGGAAATATCAAATTCACTTTTCTTCCCTATTTGTCAATATCTGCAAATAATCATTATTGAAATAATAGGACTTCTATGAGATAGGTTGGGATGTCCTGTTTCCCACTATGTGGTAAGGGCAGAAGCAGCATCTTCATCTTTATTCTTAATTCTAGGACTGAAGTTCAGAGTGCTCAAGTCAAGTTTAGGCAAACGGATGGAACTAGAAAATATCATCCTGAGTGAGGTAACCCAATCACAAAAAACGTGCATGGTATGCACTCACTGATAAGTGGATATTAGTCCAGAAGCTCAGAATACCCAAGATACAATTCACAGACCAAATGAAACTCAAGAAGAAGGAAGAACAAAGTGTGGATACTTTGGTCCTTCTTAGAAGAGGGAACAAAATACCCTTGGGAGGAGGTACAGAGAGAAGAGCAGAGCAGAGTCTGAAGGAAAGACCATCCAGAGATTGCACCACCTGGGGATCCATCCCGAATACAGTAACCAAACCCAGAAACTATTGTGGATGCCAATAATTACCTACTGACAGGAGTCTAATATAGCTGTCTCCTGAGAGGCTCTGCCAAAGCCTGACAAATATAGAGGTGGATGCTCTCAGCCAACCTTTGCACTTAGCACAAGGTCCCCAATGGAAGAGCGAGAGAAAGGACACAAGATGCTGAAGGACCTTGCAGCCCCATAGGAGGAACAACAACCAACCAGTATCCCCAGAGCTCCCAGGGACTAAACCACCAACCAAAGAGTACACATGGAGGGACCTATGGCTCCAGCTGCATATGTAGCAGAGGATGGATGTGTTGGACATCAAAGGGAGGAGAGGTCCCTTGGACCTGAGAAGGTCGATGCTCCAGTGTAGGGGAATGCCAGGACAGGGAAGCAGGAGTGAGTGGGTTGGTGAGCAGAGGGAGGGAGTATGGAATAGGGGGTTTTTGGAGGGGAAACAAAGAAAGGGAATAACATTTGAAATGGAAATAAAGAAAATATCAAATATCGGGAATGGAGAGATGGCTCAGAGGTTGGGAGCACTGACTGCTCTTCCTAAGGTCCTGAGTTCAAATCCCAGAAACCACAAGGTGGCTCACAACCATCTGTAAGGAAATCTGATGCTCTCATGTAGAGTGTCTGAAGAAAGCCACGGTATACTTACATCTAATAAATAAATTAAAAATATCTAAAAAAAATAATAAGTTAGTTCAGCGATAGCATTCGTATGTTCTCGATATTTGCATTCAGCATGAACTTCTGAAAAATCTTTGCTTTAAAGTGTCAACTCTGTCTTACACTGGGAACTGTGCAGAATTTCTTCTAAGAATACCCCACTTGCTTTCCCACATGTCTATAAATAGTGAGTTTTTAAACTAATCACTGCTTGCAGAATGAAGTTATACTAATAATGAGGGAACACATATCACATTTTGTTTTCTTCCCCAACAGCATTAGCAAGAGCTAATATTTATTGAAGAGTTTATATAATCAGATATTATTCCTAGAGTTATGCATGTATTAACATAGTCTTTCAACAGCATTATTGTTGAGCCATTGTTTTCACATTTTATCAGTGAAGAAATTTAAATATAAATAATTAGCGAATCTATTCCCTTATACTATGGAATAGAGAATCTTTTAATTAAGTCCAAGGTATTTGGCTTCTGAGTCATTGTCTTGTCCATTGAAATAAACTTGATAAAGAAATAAATGTTGATAGTTTATTAAGTGTCTGCTGCCATGGAAAATTTTCAGAAAAAGAAAAGTGCTCTGATGTTTGAATAACCAGCAAGTAGACAGTAATTCAACACATAAGGTTGTAAAGAGATAATCAGAGAGACTTGTAGTTCAGAACATGAAAGTACAAAAGAAACTCTGATGAAACACCAGTGCTTTAGAGATGAAAATATGGGAAACTCACTAAGAACAGATCAATAATAAACAAGTCGAAAAATCCAAGGGAATGCTGTAGCTGGAAATAAAAGACTTTTCATCAAATTTCCCAAAAAGAAAGTATTTGATAATTTATTTTTTATTAGATATTTTGAAATTTCAGTGAAGAAAATTGAAGGAAATAAAGAAACATATTATCATGGACTAATGCTGGACATGAAGAATTCATAGAGAATTATAAAATTGCCTCTTTGAAAGGTAAGTGAGGTTGAAACTTGGAGGGAATAAAGTGCAACAGAAAATTAGTAACTGAATATTTAAAATATTATTTAGGATGGCAATTAAATTTGCAAATGATTCTGAACAGTATATATTATGAACATTTTTTAAAAGGAAGAAATTATACTGAATTGAAGTCATTTAGACAATGAGAGTAAATATAAATCATATTTCGGTTCATATGTGTTGGGGGACTTAGGTCTAGCCATGTATGCTCTTCAGTGGTTCAGTCTCTAGGAGTTCCTAAGGGTCCAGATGAGTTGACTCTGTTGGTCTTCTTGTGGAGTCTCTATCCCCTTCCTGTCCCTTAATCCTTCCCCAAACACTTCCATAATATTCCCTGAGCACCATCTAATGTTTGGCTGTGGGTATCTGTATTGGTTTTGGTCAGTTACCGGGTGGTGACTCTCAGAGGACAGTTATATTAGGCTCCTGTCTTCATACAGGTACCATAAAAACTGGAATGATGCTATCCTTGGCTCTGTTCCCTGCCTGTTGATCCATTTCCCCTAACTGGGTTGCCTTGTGGGTAAGAATGTACCAGACTTGCAGTGATGTGATGTACTAGGATGGTTTGGTATCAGGAGTACGGAGTCCCCCTTCTCAGAGGAGAAGGGAAGAGGGGGTGGGAAGAAGCCGATGATGGCGAACTGGGAGGAAAGGATTTGCTGAGATACTGTTATAAAGTGACTAAATAAGTAATTTAATGGAAATATTATTATTTTGGTAGACATTTCTGTCTTTAGCTAAAACTCTATTGTTCTAAGGCATGTATTGGGTTAAACAGGATAAACCCTGAATTCTGAAAGAAAAAAGTATATCCACAAAGCATTCTGACAGTTTTACTAACTAAGGAAATGGTTATAAGTGGTCTATTCTGGAGTCAGTAAAAGGACAGGGTTATATAGCCGGATCCTCCAGGAGTGTCATGCCCAGTTTTCTGTGGAACCACCAGACTGCTTTCCAGAGTGGTTGTACCAGCTTGCAATCCCACCAGCAGTGGAGGAGTGTTCCTCTTTCTCCACATCCTCGCCAACAACTGCTGTCTCCTGTGTTTTTGATCTTAGCCATTCTGACTGGAGTAAGATGGAATGTCAAGGTTGTTTTGATTTGCATTTCCCTAATGACTAAGGATGATGAACATCTCTTTAGGTGCTTCTCAGCCATTAGATATTCTTCAGGTGAGAACTCTTTGTTTAGCTCTGTACCCCATTTTTTAATAGGGTTACTTGCCTCTCTGGAGTTTAACTTCTTGAGTTCTTTGTATATATTGGATATTAGCCCTCTGTCAGATGTAGGGTTGGTAAAGATCATTTCCCAGTTAGTTGGTTGACGCTTTGTCTTTTTGACAGTGTCTTTTGCCTTGCAAAAACTTTGTAATTTAATGAGGTCCCATTTGTCAATTCTTGATCTTAGAGCATAAGCTATTGGAGTTCTGTTCAGGAAATTCTCCCCTGTGCCCATATGTTCAGTGTTCTTCCCTAGTTTCCCTTCTATTAGTTTCAGTGTGTCTGGTTTTATGGGGAGGTCCTTGATCCACTTGGAATTGAGCTTAGTGCAAGAAGACAAGAATGGGTCAATTTGCATTCTTCTGCATGTTGACCTCCAGTTGAGCCAGCACCATTTGTTGAAAAGGCTATCTTTTTTCCACTGGATGGTTTTATCTCCTTTGTCAAAGATCAAGTGACCATAGGAGTGTGGATTCATTTCCTGGTCTTCAATTCTGTTCCATTGATCTACATGCCTGTCACTGTACCAATACCATGAGGCTTTCCCTGCATGCAATAAGGACACATGCGCCACTATGTTCATAGCAGCCTTATAATAGCCAGAAGCTGGAAGGAACCCAGATGTCCCTCAACGGAGGAATGGATTCAGAAGATGTGGTATATTTACACAATGGAATACTACTCTGCAATTAAAAACAATGAATTCACGAAATTCCTAGGCAAATGGTCAGAACTTGAAAATATCATCCTTAGTGAGGTAACCCAATCACAAAAGAACACACATGGTATGCAGTCACTGATAAGGGGATATTAACCCAGAATCTTGGAATACCCTAGACACAATTCACATATCAATAGATTTCCAAGAAGATGGAAGGAGAGACCCCTGGTCCTGGAAAGACTGTATGTAGGGGAACGCCAGGACAGAGTAACGAGAGGGGGTTGAATGGGGAAAAGAGGGAGGGAAGGGGGCTTATGGGACTTTCAGGGAGGGAGGAAACAGGAAAGGGGAAATGATTTGGAATGTAAATAAAAAAACTTAGAAAATAAAAGAAAAAAAAAGGACAGGGTGATATCCAGTGACACATAAAATAATCACACACATGGAAAAATAATACTCAAGTCATCTTTGCCAGCTACATATCTGAAAGAAGTATCTAAAATACACAACAATATCAAAAATAAACACAAAGAAAAAATCAATTAAAAATTAGGCATGTAATTAAAGAGTTTTCCATACATCATGATTTTTAACGAAGCAAATGACCAATTTGGTTAACTACCACTAAAATACTAAGCAACATACTCAAGAACTAGAGTTGTGAAATATAAATTGGTTTTATTGCTGAATTCATTGAGTTATTGTAAGGAAGACAAAGGATGAGAGTTTAGAAGGCCCATTTGATGAATGGTATACAGGATATTTGGGGTACTAAATTAGCAGCCTCTGGATGGTTGAGAAAAAGAAAATAGTTTCATAAGAAATTATAAGTCTAGATAAGTTACATTTTTTTGGAGGACTATAAGGTTAAGGTTGAAAATAGAATATGCAGTCAGGCATCAGATAATTATAATGCCAAAGCTAAAATAACAGAAATCGGTAGATTAATATGACAAGAATTAAATGTAGTCCATATTAAAAGGGCAAACAATTGTAATAGGCTTATTCATGAGGTACAAATGTCTAAAGCATCAATTTGGGAGAAGTTGATATTATAAAATATTCTTAATGCCAGAGTTTAAGGATGATAAACTGGGAGCCTAGACCTGTGGCATGTTAAGAACAACATTGACACAGGCTGTACTTGTCAGATGACCTGAGTTACACAACATGGAAGATATTCACATTCAGAAATTAGAAGTATATGAGATGAATTTTTGCCGATGGAGTTCACCATAGAAGTATATGACTAATGCATGGTATAGTACACCAATCTCTTTTTCTAAATGAACTTTAGTAGTTAGTCTGTTCAAAGACTAATTATCATTAAGTCGAGATTTATTCTACAATGAGGTTATAATTATTATCATTATTCAAAAGAAGATTGTGAGCTTCCCTGGTAAGGTAACTTCCAAGGTCACGATGAATATTTGCTGGAGTGAGGGGTGTACTAGCTGCTACAGAGAAGGCACAGGTTGTCATCTTATTTATTGGGAATTAGCTGGAGCCAAGCTCAACTTTACACTGAAGTCTATTTAATCATGGACTTCAGTAAAGAAGAAATCAGGCTCAATCCTTCTCCTAAGCTTGATTAACATGAGGATTAGCTCAGTTTCCTGACTTCTAAGTTGTTGGTCAATATTTTCCAGTAATGCTATGTACTGAATTTATTTTGTGGCACTACATGTGACTGACTTATGGAGTATAAACACAAAATTGTCTATGGTTTTCCATCTTTCAACAGTGACTATGACTTAAAGACAAATTGAATTAAGTCTTCAAAATGTGCATTACATTTGAACTCTGTTCTTGAAAAATTTATGCTGCCTCTTGGTTTTATCAGTGATATGTAAAATGTAGGAAATAAAATGGTGACTGGAATTTGCCTGAAATTTTGTAAACCTCAGTGCATTGTGAATATTACCTAAAATTTGACTGTAAAATAACCAATCATATAAAATTTGATTTAACGTATTATACAATCACACTATGAAATATAAAATTCACATTATATTTTATTGCTCTTAATTTGTGTGTTATAAAATGTTGTTGGTGAATCACTGTCAGTACTGGCTTGTTCTTTACAAGGAGTTTTTTCAGAAGTTTGACAAGTGTGTTTTCAGGTGATAAATTAGATATTCTTATCTTTTTCAGTTATTTGCAAATGTTCTTGAGATTCTTTATCATATAATGCTTTGTCAGGTTTTTGGTTTTGTTTTGTTTTTTCTCATTTGTTTGTTTGTTTAACAGGTTCTGTCTTTATATATGATGTTTTCTGGTTCTGTGTTTTAATAGAATTTCTCTGTTTGTAGATGTGTCTATCTCAGTATTTATGAGTGTTTCTTTAGCTTTTTCTTTGGTCTTTTTTCTCTTGTTTGTTTTGTACTATTCTGGTTTGTTTTTATTATATCTAATTTATTATTATTATTATTATTATTATTATTATTATTATTATATTAGATGCCTATTTAATCTTAATGCAGACAGAAAGAAAAAGTGTGGATTTGACAATGTTGGGAAGAGTGGAGAATCTATGAAGAATTGGGCAATAGGAAATCAAAATCATAATATATCTAATTTTAAAACTATTTTAATAAAAAATGTTCTTGAATAATTTAAGATTCATGAGAAGGTTTAAAGACACTATGAGGAGGTGTTATTTATTTTACATTGGTGTTAAAATTATGACTTCTTTAATTATCATTAAAAGTAAAACCATGAAATGGGCAATCATGTGTGCAGCTATATTTCTACGGTATTTAATGGCCCATGAAGATTCATGCTCAAATACAGAGTTACTGCTTTGACATAAAGATCTCTTGGGGCACTTTTTTATCAGTCAGATTCTCACATTCACTATCTTTAGTCCATGGGAGCCAATAGTGTAATTCTTGTTCCATTTTGATAATGTCCTATTGGTAATGTTCTACTGGGCTGAACACCTGTCTCAGTGGTTGCATATACCAGTGGTTCATCCTATATATTGATGAACAAAATCTATGGTATGTATGCAACACTTTATGCATCTAATAAATTGTTAATGTATATTTTAGCTATTTTTACTTTATGACCAATACCAAAGAAGAGACTGTAAAAATAAGAAGCAGGTGTTTTGTGGGCATATATTGACACTCTGAGACAAATACACCAAAATACTACGGCTGAAAGCTACTTAATTAAGAATGTATTGTTTGTGTTTAGTACTTAAAAGAAATGCAAAGTTATTTTCAAGACTGTTAGTAACTTTTTTATATGCCAACCAAAAATGGTTAAGGTGTAGGTTTTCAATATGCTATTCAACATTGTGCACTGTGACCTTCTTTTGCTTTTAGTGATTTTGACATGTGTGTTGTAATATGTCACCAGGATCTGTTTGTGCTGCACTGAGGACTAATGCAGTTGAACATCTTTCCATGTGCCATTTATCTATTAATACCTCTGGTGAAGAGCTTCATTATGATTTGTATTCAATTTCAAATCATATTGCTTATTCTTTTTTTTTCCAAATTTTTTTTATTTTTATTTTCTAAGTTTTTTTTATTTACATTCAAAATCATTTCCCTTTTCTCGTTTCCTCCCTCCCTGAAAGTCCCATAAGCCCCCTTCCCTCCCTCATATTGCTTATTCTTATATGTGGCTGATGAGTTCTGAGTGTTGTTTAACGTTCCCAGTATCTATGTAATTTTTTATTCTCTCAGTCAGATCACTGGTAAAGCAAATTTTTAATTGGATGTATGATTATCTTTTAATAAAAATTTTACTTAGAAATATATTCAATTAGTTGTATACAAAAACACTAAGCATCACTCCAATTTGTAAAATAAATAGCTAGGTAAATAAATAAATAAGTTGATAGGTAGATAGATAAACCAAATTATTAAGAGAGGAAAGATTATGATATAACACAATAAATTAATTATGAGGAGCAAAAGAAACTTTCTTATATGCTAAGAAATCATAAAATGTAATATGAAATTCTTAAGAAACATAAAGGTGAGGGGGCATTGATCAAAGCATACTGTATATATGTATGAAATATTTAAAGAATAAAAAGTGACTGGCATGGCATATTGGATGTATCCAAGAGCAATTTAGTTAACTTCTACTTTAAATGCTTGACAAAAATGCTGGCTCTCTCTCTCCCCCTCCCCCTCCCCTGCCCTTCCCCTCCTCCTTCCCCTATCCTTCCCTCCTCCCCTCTCCCCTCTCTCCCTCCCCCTCCCTTCCCCCTCAACCCCTACCCCTCCCCTCCAAGCCCCCTTCCCCTCTCCCTCTCTCACTCCCTATTCTTCCCCCTCCTCCTTATTGGAAACTTTAGATAATGGTTTTGTTATGGGAAGACTTGGGAGAATGTATAGAAATAGTGACACAAAGCCTAAAGCCTAAAAAAGCAACAAGTCCACTTTTGCCAAAATCAATTCAACTATCAGTAGAATACAAATTTCTCACATATCATTTTTTCTTCTCTGAAATTACACAAAGATTTCTTCTGGCAGTATTAAGTATGCAAGATCAGAGAAGAAAAACAAGTGTAAATAAAATAAAAATAAATGATAAAACTCATTTTTTCTAGAGAGATATATAACACTGATTATTAAAAAAGAGATCACGAATTTAAAGAAAGCACATAGATGCTACATGGGAGAGTTTGGAAAGAGGAAAGGGAAAAGAGAAATGGTGTGATTATTGTCTCTTTTTTTAATCATTTTTTAAAAGTTCAGAAATTGATGAAATTGTAAGTAGGAGACAATTAGAGAAAAGCCAGAAAAAACAAAATCTAGTTCTCTGAGATGAGAGTGACCTGCTACAACCAAAGTGCTTTCTTACACATGTGGTGGGCATTATTTACTTTGCACATACTTCTGATTCCATTGTGGTAGGGGGCACGGTGAAATAATATTGTTTAAATCATAGGATCTGAAAAAAAAACCCAATGGGGGTGAGCTTAATTCATGGTGGACAGGAAAACAGTAGAGTAGTTAAGAGTGCAGAAAAAGCTATACACCCAGGAGACACAGACACACACACACACACACACACACACACACACACACACACACACACACAACTATTCTCTCAAGTTAGGCTGCCACTCCTCCTGCTCTCACAACAGCTAAGAATGCCTTCATTTCCTTAATCTGTCATGGGATTAAAACACTCATTAAGTGAATCTAGTGATCTCACAATCAACTCTCCCTCTAGAACTTTCCTTACAAACACTCCCCAATATTTACTAATAATCCAGCTCTTTCTCTCAGTTTAATCAAGTTGAAAAATCTATGAGCCATTGCCATCTCAGAGAAGAGAATGAGGGAAAAATCAGTACAAGAAATGAAATGGAGAACACTGTTATAGATCCCATGGATACTGAAAGGATAAAAAAAAAAAATAAAAAGTCCCTCAGAAAACTGGGCGTGACACTCCCGGAGGATCCGGCTATACCACTCCTGGGCATATACCCAGAGGCTTCTCCTCCATGCAATAAGGACACATGCTCCACTATGTTCATAGCAGCCTTATTTATAGTAGCCAGAAGCTGGAAAGAACCCAGATGTCCCTCAACAGAGGAATGGATTCAGAAGATGTGGTATATTTACACAATGGGATACTACTCTGCAATTAAAAATAATGAATTCACGAAATTCCTAGCAAATGGTCAGAACTGGAAAATATCATCCTTAGTGAGGTAACCCAATCACAAAAGAACACACATGGTATGCAAGCACTGATAAGGGGATATTAACCCAGAATCTTGGAATACCCTAGACACAATTCGCATATCAATAGATTTCCAAGAAGATGTAAGGAGAGACCCCTGGTCCTGGAAAGATGTAGGGGAATGCCAGGACAGAGAAGCAAGAGGGGGTTGAATGGGGAACAGAGGGAGGGAAGGGGGCTTATGGGACTTTCAGGAAAGGAGGAAAGGGGAAAGGGGAAATCATTTGGAATGTAAATAAAAAAACTTAGAAAAAAATCCGTGAATAACTTTGTCTGCATAAAAGATACAATCTATGATAACTCACACAAGAGGAAATATATCAGTGAAATAAGCCTATAAATCTTTGTGTTTTATTAAATACTGATATTTACTTACTCTTCAAAACAGAAAGGACCAAAACAAATGGGGTATTACAAGATTTAAAGAAAAAATATGATAAGTCACCTTTTGCTTTTAGTATATATTTTCATGTAAAGAAGGAATTTCATTATATATTTTGTTTAATATGATAACTGTAAACCATTTGCTTCTTCCTTTCTGTAAGTTTGGCAATAAAATGAAAATTTTTATCGATTTTGAAAAATATTGTTTCAAATATGGATGTTAACACTAATACTAAAAGTAATAAACAATTACTCATACTTTGGCCATAGACTCCATTTACTATACATTCAGGCCATGCAATATTATATTTAATATTTCCAACGATTTAATGTTTGTGTCATTTTTTTCTACCAATACCTATCTATAAAAGTAACTACAGCTCAAACAGTTATGAAATATAATGTGGAGACATAATTGCAATATATTGCAGCAGGCGTGAGAGAATATACCTGGCAGGCCCATGCAGAGGTGTTCCCCTGAGGGATCAGAGGGATCATTCCTTAGAGCAAACCTAGTATAAAGATTTATTGTGGAACAAGGTGTAGGTAGAGAATGGGGGTGGGAAGAGATAGACAGAAAGAGAGAGAGGAAGAGAAACCAGTTGGGAACACTTGGGAAGAGACAAAGACAGTCAGACAGACAGACAGACAGACAGACGGACAGACAGACGGGCACGTAGGCAGGTAGGCAGACAGGCAGGCAGGCAGGCAGGCAGGCAGGCAGGCAGACAGACAGACAGACAGACAGACGGGCACATAGGCAGGTAGGCAGACAGGCAGACAGGCAGGCAGGCAGGCAGGCAGGCTGACAGACAGACAGACAGAGGGAGAGAGACAGAGAGACAGACAGACAAAGTCAGAGACAGAGACACAAAGACACACAGAGACAGAAAGAAAGACAGAAACAGAAAGACAAAAAGAGAGACAGTGGGGGAGGAACTAACACTTCCACTGCTGAACCTGGCTTGCAGCTGGCAGTCTGTGGATGATGGCACAAGCTGTTGTTACTATGTAAATGTTGGGCTGAGCCTAGAAGAATTGTCTGTAAACCAATACACATAAGTTAGTTAAGTTGTGACATTGAAATACTTTATACCAGAGAATTTTTTTTAACCTGGTTTCTGTCAGCATAGGCAATATTTAGATACAAGTCATGTCTTATTCAGGTCTATTTTAATTTGAATTCTTATATTTAAAAATAGTTTAATTTATTACAGCCCAAATTTGGAGGGCTATGATAAAGATTATTTTTTTTTCTTAGTCCATTGTTACTCAGAACAAATGGATTTTATAAAGAAACAATTTTATACCCAAAAGCTATGACTGGATTTGGGTTCGTTTTTCTAAAGGATATTATGATTTGAACAGAATTAAAGTCAAATGATAAGATCCATTATTAACATTCAAAACTATTACGTTATCTACACTAAGTTGTTTTACAATTTTAAGCAAAATTTAAATTATGTTTTTAATTATAAGAATCATTTTCAAGGATTGCATCATGTTAATTAGTGGTGTGATTTATTTATCATTTTTGTAATTACCTGTAAACATAATTCATTTGCATTATCATAGACCTTAAAGCAAAATAAAATACAATAAAACTAATTACTTTGTCATTTTACTACATGTTATTTATTTATTCATTTGTTTATTTATTTGTGTCCCTTGAAGGTTGGTGCATGTGCCTCTGTGCACATGTGGAGGTCTGGAAGAGTTGAAGTTGGTACTTGCCTTCCATCATGTGGTCCTGAGGATAGAACTTGTGTCACTGGACTTAGCTACAGGTGCCTTTAACTACTGAGCTGCGTCACTCTATACACTTTTTCCCAGAGTGCCTTTCCATGCGAAATGAAAATTCAGTCATAATTTCAGAAAAATAAAGGAAACAACCAAGGTAAATTAATTCTCTTCTTTCTTATTTCACTCTTCACAGTCAGCTGTGATGCATACACATAAATATCTCTGTTTGAAGTGCTGCCTGAGATAATTTTTAATGCTTGAAGAGACTTTCATATTAGTTCATCAATTAAAAATTACATACCAGAAACTTTTATATCCTTTTTCTTCTCCATAATGTCCACATCATCAGACTGTCCAGAGTCAACTTCTAGTCCCTTTGGGACTATTGCAGGAATGGGAATATCAAATAGAATTCAATGTCTCTGTTGGGGTCAGGATGGAAGATGAGAAAACTCACCTCAGAAGCAGGAGCTTATAACAAAAGCTTTATCTTCTATGCCGGTAGGGAGGCAGCCAGTTCCAGATCTGAACCATGTTCAGGAAGGGAGATTGTATAACATTTTTATAGAATGGGAACACAAAGCAATGGGCATGAGGTAAGCTGTTGCATTGATTAATCATATTTTGACACAAAGGGTTAAACAAGAAAGTTAACATTGCTGACTGGGACTTATCCAGGTCACCTGGTTTCAGGGTTCTTGAGATATCTTCTGCAGTCAGGTCCCCTTCTGCACTCTGACCTTGAATTTAGAGTGATAAATATACAAAGGAGTGGACAATCTGCACAGAGTGAATTAAGACAAGACAGGAAGCACATTTATGATTTGTGTGCCTTAGTAGGTAAAGGGATAACAGCATCTTCTCTCTTCATATCCCTTACTGGTTAACACACAAAAGTGAAACAACTGAAGATTCTGGATAGAAGTTGGGTTCTGGAGTCTGAAAACATGAACTCCGTTTTGATCCTACCAGCAAGGTGGAACTTTTTCCTGAGCTAGCTGGACTCAGGAAACTACCTCCTAACATTCTCAACTTCTAGCATAATGGCATTTACTCATCTTTTTCTAATGCCCATTAATGCCTCTAAGATCCTCAACCCTTGAAAACACAACTAGCAAATGTTAAGAGTGAAAATTATGCTTTCCTGTCCCCTGAATCTTATTGTCTAACATTCTAAGAGGTGACCTCCCCCCAGTTATTAAACATCCACTATAATCTAAATAATATTCTTTAAAATTTTAACACATTTAAGGGCACATAAAGCATATGATTTTAATCCATATGATAGCACAAGTGAAAATATACTTTTGGTCATTTTATAGGTAAGAATAGCACAATCTTAAATGAAACACCTCACTATAAGTGTCAGGTCTCAGGGTGTCTGAACATCCAAAAATGAGGTCAAACTGGACTACAGGATTTCCGGCAGTGAGATAAAACTGAGCATCCTCCAGGAATTTGTGAAATTAGTTACTATCACCTAAAAGGAGTCATTTCCCTAAGTCTGACAGAAGAGACATAGGGCTCCATTGACATGTAGCTGTGCTTGCATATGAAAGTTCTCTCAGGCTTCTAGGCTTCAGAAGTCCCAATTCACAAGTCTTTGTTATGAGTTTCAAAGCCAACAGACCAGTCATTTGTCCATCCTGTCCCCCTTAGAATCTCACTCTCCTTATAATCCATGTTCTTCGCTATTTCCTCACTCATTATTTCTTGCTATCTACTTCTCTTGCAAGGTTTATGCTCTATCTCTTGGTATCTCACTATCTCCTTCATAATACCCTGCTTCCCTGGTGCTGACAATGTCTGCTTGTCTATCTTCCTGGTCTGGATTTTTCCAGGTGCCTCTCATTGATGTTTTCTCTCTCATTCATATCTACAATAATAATAATTAAAAAAAACTTACCTATACCAGGAAAACCATGTTGGCAGTTTCTTTACTATGCCCCCTTGCAATAAATAAGTATAGTAAAGAAGATTAGGGACTTGAATCTCTGCCTCCAAATACATTGTCATTTAACTAAACATTTCCTGGGGGATGTTGAGTAGAGAGACAGGTATATATAGATAGGTCAGAGACCAAGACATACAGTAATGTGGTCTCCCATGATGTCTGCCCTCGAACATAGACTGGACTTCCTTATTATTTTCCAAAATAGAATACAGCAAAGATAATAGACTGCCATTTCTGAGTCTATACTATGTAATATATATATATATATATATCTTGGTTTGAGGATTCTCTTGTTTCTTTTCTATTATAATCTTCTGGAAGAAAACCCTGAATGATATAAACACATGGAAAGACCCACGTAAGTAAACTCAAAAGGGGGATACTGTGAGGTCTTCTAACTGGGCATTAATCAAAGAAAGCTAATCTGTCCTTATCCCTGGAAGCACTTACAGTCCTACATAATGCATCACTCTAGTTGTCTTATTAAGGCTGTGTCAGAATCATCAATTGACCCACTAAAAATACAGTATATGAACTAATAAGGAGCTATTTTCAGCTTCTGTGTTTGGGGTGATTTTCAGTGTAGTAACAAATAATACAATATTTACTTCATCAAGATACATTAAATAGGGGCTGGAGAGATGGCTCAGTGGTTAAGAGCACCAGCTGTTCTTCCAATGGTCCTGAGTTCAAATCCCAGCACCTATATGGTGGCTCACAACCATCTGTAACAAAATCTGACGCCCTCTTCTGGAGTGTCTGAAGACAGCTACAGTGTACTTACATATAATAAATAAATAAATCTTTTAAAAAAGATACATTAAATAAATGCATAGATAGATGAATGGATAGCAAGTTTTATATAAATACAATATGTAGAGCTAACAAATAATTAAATAATATTTTGCCTGAACCATTATGATGTGGGTTGCTTACAGATACACTAGAAGCAAAAAGTAATTTGCTTAAAAACAAGGGAGGTTTTTAAACATAAATCATTATATAAAAGTTTCTCCAGGAAGACTTTCAAACGCAAACAGCCTTGCCTCTATCAAGGATTGTTTAAGAAGGATGCCTCGGGGCTGGATTAGATGAGTTGTCTCTCACCTTTTGATAGTATGATGATTGGGATGTATTGAGCCCTTCTGGGGTATATAACCCCTCCTAGATGCTACTTGAAAGCTTGTTGAGACATGATCTCTTTTGGAATGTTACAAAAATGCCACATACATATTAATTTTAAAGACCATTCAAACTCATTTTATTTGAGACCTCTCTCTCTCTCTCTCTCTCTCTCTCTCTCTCTCTCTCTCTCTCTCTCTCTCTCTCTCTTTTATTTTTTTTTATTTAGTGAACAAGTTGTCTGTGCAATTCATTTACCAATCACTCATGTTTTGGCTTTTGACATCCCTTGGATTGTGGTTATAATTACATAATTCTTTATGTAAGAAAATCCTTCTCACTTATTATTTCTAGATGTGCAGTGCTGCATTTTGAACCATGCTAAGCCACACAATCAAAGCTGAAGTCAATAACACTAAATAATTTTGACACAGTAGCCAGAGAACTGCTGTATTCTTGAGGGCTTCAGCTCTTCTTATGTGAGCAATTTACCTACATCTGTATTCCTTTCCATTGTTGGGGTTGCAGTAACCTAAGACCTCAAGGTCACTTCTCATTGCTGGAAAAATTTGATCATGGCTCACTGTTACGGTTGCCCATGCTTTCAATATCCATGTTGCTAGGAAAATATAATTAGCAATTAAATATTCTCCCAACAAAAGAATAATCTCTACACAAGAAATAGAAAAGGAAATGGTTTTATTACTCAATAGACTTTAAAGTCAAATGTGTCTCACACCACAGGCATTGTAAAAAAAAATTGCAAGAACAGGGAGGTCACGCTTTTATAAACGCAAAGAGGTATAACTGAATAAAAGATATCTAAAAAGTAACTGATATGTTTTTATAATATGGCAGTATGATGCAGGGAAGAGGGGGAGTGCCTTAATGGGTCCATGCTAGGCACCCTCCCCACCCCTATAGTACCATACATACTACAGGTCTAGTATAAAATAAAGTATATTTGGGGCATGAGAATGGAGAGAGGGAAAAAAAGGGGACAGAGTGGGACAGACCAAGAGAAAAGAAAGAAGGCAAGAGGCTGGCCATGAACACGTGGGGACAGAGGGTGGGAGGAAAGGGAAAGATAGAGGGGGAGGCCAAAGAGACAGAGAGAGGCACAATAGTCCTTTTATAACAAGACAGGCTCATACATGGCTGTTGCTTGGTAACTGTTGGGCAGAGTCTAGAAGAAGTGCTAACAATAGCCACTTTTAATCTTTAAAGAAATAGACTTCATGGTATCATGTGCTATTTTATCTCACAGCACTTGAAGACTGGGGTTATCATCTGTGTTTGCTTTACACTCCTCTGCATGGAAACAATTCTCAAAACTTTATGGCAATAGGCGATTTTCGGACTGTGACTCTTGAAGATGATTAAGTTCTCGATATGGTAGACATTCTTGAGTTGAATGCTGGCAAAGAGGCTGTATTAGGTTTACTACTATGTCAAATATCTGGGTTGTGTACTAAGATGAACTGTACTTCATTTTAGTACAATTTCAGAGCTTTAGGCCATAACTGGCTTTTTGGAATGTTTCTTGGCTTTATTGAGAAGTAGTCCCATGGCAGAAGTGTTTGATGGTGTTCATAACCATAGGCTCATACATTTGAGCACTTAATCACCAGCTGCTATTTACTGAGTTTATTGACTCTTTAGAAGGAACAACTTTACTAGAAGAAGTACATCATTAAGAGCACGTTATTTGGGTTTTCACCTTTGCTCCACTTTTCTGCTTCCTGTAAATGTTTGAGGTGTGATTTCTCACATTCCTACTCCAACTGTCATGCAACTGAGTGTCCTGTGTATTCTATGACAGCGCAAATATTCATTGTATGTTTTCTCTTTTGAATTTAATCATTTATTTATTTATTTATTTATTTATTTATTTTACAGTCCATATTTTATTCCCCTCCTGGTTCACCCTCCAACTGATCCACATGCCATAACTCCTCCATGCACTCTCTCCACGAGGATGTCCCCACACCCACAACCCCAAGCCCCCACCCCTGACCAAAACAGACCTCTAAACTCCCTGGGGCCTCCAGTCTCTTGAGGGGTTAGGTGCATCTTCTCTGATTGAACCCAGACCTGGCAGACCTTTGCTGTATATGTGTTAAGGGCCTCATATCAGTTGGTGTATGCTGCCTGGTTGGTGCTCCAGTGTCTGAGAGATCTTGGAGGTCCAGGTTAGTTGAAACTGCTGGTTCCTACAGGGTCACCCTCCTCTGCAGCTTGTTCCAGCTTTTCCCTAATTCAACCACAGGGGTCAGCAGGTTCTATCCATTGGTTGGGTGCAAATTTCTGCCTCTGACTCTTTCAGCTGCTTGTTGGGTCTTTTGGAAGACAGGCATTATAGGTCCCTTTTTGTGAGCAATCCATAGCTTCAGTAATAGTGTAAGGCCTTGGGACTTCTCCTTGAGCTGGATCCCTCTTTGGGCCTTTTGCTGGACCTTCTTTTCCTCAGGCTTCTCTCTATTTCCATCCCTGCAGTTCTTTCAGACGGAAACATATATGAGTCAGAGTTTTAACTGTGGGATGGCAATCCCGTCTGTCATTTGATGCCCTGTCTTTCTGTTGGAAGTGGGCTCTGAATGTTCCCTCTCCCTGATGTAGGACATTTCATCTAAGATCCATCCCTTTGAGTCCTGAGAGTCTCTCACGTCCCAGGTCTCTGGTACATTCTGGAGGATTCCCTCCCTACCCCACCAAAACATTCTACCTCCTGAGGTTGCCTGTTTCCATTCTTTCTTCTGGCCTTCAGGGTTTCAGTCCTTTTCCCCCACCCAATCTCAGATCATGTTCCCCTCCCGCCCGCCATTCACTTTCCCTCCCTCCCTCCATCTCTCCCTCTGTGCACCCTTGTGGTTGCTTTCTTCTCCCTCCCAAGTGGGACTGAGGCATCAGTGATATTGCTGGGTCTTCAGGTAGATCTATTTCCAATTTTCTGAGGAACCTCTACATTGATTTCCAGAGTGGTTGTGCCAGTTTGCAATCCCACCAGCAATGGAGGAGTATTCCTCTTTCTCCACATTCTTTCCAACACGTGTTGTCACCTAATGTTTTGACTTTAGCCATTCTGATTGGTGTAAGGTGGAATCTCAGCACGTTTTAATTTGCATTTCTCTGATCACTAAAGACTTTGAACATTTCTTTAGGTGCTTCTCAACCATTCCACATTCCTCTGTTGTGAATTCTCAGTTTAGTTCTATACCCCATTTTTTGATTGAGTTGTTTGGTTTCTTGGTGGTTAGCTTCTTGAGTTCTTAATATTTTGGATATTAGCCTTTTATAAGATGTGTGGGGTTAGTAAAGATTCTTTTTTCCAATCTGTATGTTGCTGGTTTGTCTTATTGACTATGTCCTTTGCCTTACAGAAGTTTTCCAGTTTCATGAGGTCCCACTTATCAATTCTGGATCTTAGAGCCTATGCCATTAGAGTTCTGTTTAGGAATTTTCCCCCTGTGCCAATGAGTTCAAGATTTTTTCCCACTTTCTCTTCTATTAGATTCAGAGTATCTGATTTTATGTTGTGGTCCTTGATCCAGTTGGACTTAAGATTTGTGCAAGGTGACAAATATGGGTCTATTTTCATTTTTCTACATACAGCCAGCCAGTTAGACCAGCACCATTTATTGAAGATGCTTTCTTTTTCCCATTGTATATTTTTGGCTTTTTTGTCAAAGATCAAGTGTTTGTAAGTGTGTGGTTTTATTTCTGAGTCTTCAATTCTGTTCCATTGTGCTCTCTCTCTCTCTCTCTCTCTCTTTCTCTCTCTCTCTCTGTCCTAGCACCTATCATTTGCCTATACCTCCTGAAGTAGGAAGCATGTTAATCTTTTCTCTCCTTGTTGGTATTTTTTAAGTCTCCAAGCACAGATACTTTATTAAAAACATTTCCATTTTACAGCATTCTCACTCTTCTTTTACTTACTAGTTCTATTTCTTAATATCATAAGACAGAATATTAGTCAATAAATTTACTATCTATTGTTAGAATATGTTTTTCACGAGGCAGCCAGGAAACTAAGCTATGTCTATACTTTCCTCATAAGGTCCTAATGACAATCCAAAACCATTTCATTCTCTATTTCATTTTTATTTCTGTTGTTGACATGTTTGTTTGGCTTTCTTTCTAGTGAATAAGGAAGTAGATTACTAACTAGAAAATTGGCACATGTTCCCAAACACAGTAAACATCTTTACAGCTGTATTCTGTCCATCTTCTGGTTTCTCCAGAGTTAACTTCTCCATGTCTTTTAAAGTCCATCATTCATACTTGTCCAATTGATACATTTCCTTTTATGTAGTTAGTTATATCCAACCAGAAATTTCCCTTCACTTATTTATATTTACTCTTCATCTAATAAACATTTACTTTAAATACCAGAGCAACAGAAAAATAAGATCCACTTGACTTTAGTTCCATTCTTTCAAGCAATTCTCTATTTTGTTATAGCAAACTGAACTCTGAGTCACATATTCTGCTATTTTTTGCTGCAGCCATCTTCCTTCTGACATCTATTTTTCTTGCTACCTATTATTACTTCTCTGCTTATCTATCTACTTATATGTATCTTTGTCTACACACACATACACATACACACAATTTTTCTCATGATTTTAAACAGTACTTTCCAAAGATAGTAATGGCCTCAATTTCAAGATCTCTTCATTACAAAAGGTCTTAAGAATCTTCTCCTTCTATTTACTAATTTTTATAAATGTGATAGCTTTATAACCAAAGCTTAAAGGATCAAGGTCCCACAGGATATTTATAACCTTGTTTTCATCCTCTGTCCCTTTTCCTACTCATTCAACTTCAATCACACCAATTATATGGATATTTTCTGTACTCACATTTAATAATATTCTCCATCAGGATTTCAGGATTTGGTTTTATCATTATTTGGAATATTATTAGTGTATTTGTGTACAGTGTTTTAAACCATTAGCTATGTGAATCAGTAGAGATTTTTGCACTAAAAAGAAGGCATTCACTTAATCAGCAAATGACCATGTAGAATAGAAGCTTATCAAAGACAGGTGTTGCACTTTTTACTATGCTTCATGTTAAATAGAAAACAAACAAAACTTTCAGTTGTAAGTACTTAATCTGATTGTTTATTTAAATTAGTGGCAATACTTCTAGAATATTAACAAATTATTTCATATAGCTTCATTTCAATAACTTCATTTTCAATATTTTCTACAAACCAAGTAACATAAAGTATCCATTAAGACATTTTTGTGCTATTGCATAGTTTCTATTATAGTCAAGTATTTTTTTTCAAAATATTTTACATCATTTGTTGACTCTCTCACTGGAACATATCAAGACACATTTCTCAATATTCTAAATATGACGAGTATGTCAGCCCCACCTCTTCATTGATTTCATGACTACAGAATCAATATTTCCTTAATGCATAATTATATTCTCTTCATACTTCACAGCCCAGGCTAATATAAAATACTCTAATAATTATATTTATACAGATCATGCCTAGTAAGTGGTTACCAGATATGGTAGAAGATTTTGAAAAATCTCCAGAAATACACACACACACACACACACACACACACACACATTATATATACATATGTACATATATGTATGTATTTTATATAGTTTCTGATTGTGGAGGAAAAAATTACTCCTTTCTAATACTATACACACATTCTCACACACATAATGCAAGCAAACACATATAGACAAGTATACATTTCCTGATTGTGAAAAAGAGAATACTTTATAGCCTATCAAAAATTGATTAATCCTTGGTGTTTGAACGAACACACAGACATTGGCTAGAATAAACCAAGGAGAAGAGAATGAGCCTATCTTAAGGGGTATTAAAGATGACTTCTAGAAAACATGGCAGTCATATCAGATACTTTTGCATTGTGAAATTTCTCATGGAGACCCTGAAGGACTGTAGTATGAACCTTTTCAGAGAAACAAATTTAAAGGGCTGTTATTAAATGGAGCACTATAAACTAGCAGTTGAAATCAAGGATGAGGAATTATATGGAGGAATTGAGAAAATATTTTCGTGGAAGGATTTATTCTCATTTTCTTAATATTTTAAAATAAATTTAACATAACATCATGTTTTCATGATAGAAATTAATTATAACATTGCTTAAAATAATTGGAGTGAACATTTTATTTTTACATTAGAAAAGAATGATTAGAACTTGCAAGAAGTTAAAGGGAGTCTCTATTAATTATCTAAAATTAGAGACTAATTTTAATCTAAAAAAGAGGTTTTTTAATTAAAAGAGGTAATTTTTAATCTAAAAAAGAGGTTTGCTGGTTTGATTTTCAGGCATTTATGTTTGTATTTCTAAGAGGAAAAATATTAAAAATTCAAGTTGAATAAATAACTACGAACAACTAAAAAAGTCTGAATGCCAGTTTACTTCATAAATATACATAATTTTATTGTAATATAATTATGAAATAACAATATAGACAGATTAAGATGTTGTATCATAAAACAAAAATAGTCCATTGTCTCTGAACTGAATTAAAAGTGATCTTGAATTTAACCAACATTGTTTGCTTTATTTTAAGTATAAACTTTGAGGGACAGAGGAAATCTAATCTTTGCTTGAGTGCCTAACAATAGGTGAAAAGCCAAGTATGTAACATACACACACACACATACACACACACACACACACACACACACACACACACACACACACACACCCCACATACTCCACACAGACATGTATAGATTTTTGTCAATAATGGGAATAAGTAAACAGAAAGAAATACAACTAAATTTATGTTCGTATCAGTTACACTGACTCACAAGAAAATCAGTCTTCACAAATGGTTCCACAGTGAAGAAATGGAATCATAGTAGCTATAGTCCCCCCTCTTCTAATTAGCTTTTCACCTTGATAATTTATTCCACTTGCTGTAATATAACTCTGAAGCCGCAAGAAAACCAAACTGTAACATATTCTGTTGTCTGCTACTCTACTGATTGATGAGCCCAAATTTGATTGCTGCAGGTGAATTTCATTATTAACCAAAGCCTCTAATTGTTTCTCTGTGCCTTCCTTCTCTTCTAACAAAGAGCACACAGTATCTTTCCTTGTGTCTCTTCCCCTGGAGGAATAATGTAAGTCAGCAGGATAATTTTCTGTTTGAGGATGCATTGTCTCCTGGCTGTTTTCCTAGATGCATGTCATGTAAAAGGACCTGGATGACACTACTGCTTTATAAATGCTTTGTACTAAAGAGGTCCTGGCTGCCTTCAATGCTACAAAGTCATCCAAGCTTTGAGTTGATTGTCTTGTCATATCTGTCATCGCCTTACATCTGAAGCTGCTGAAATACCTAAATCAGATTAGGTCTTTTGCCTTCTACCCAAGTCAATTTCACTGGCTGCAAATGTAGTTTTGTGGAGTGTTTAAGGTTTAAATCAATCTCTTTCTTTCTCTTATTTTCTCAATATATATTAGAATTGAAAATTGCTTATAAAACTTTAATTACACACACACATATATATATATATAACTTTAAATATACAATTCTTTCATAAAAATGCAATAAGATATTATTATATATCATCAGTGTCAGGATATGTGTTACTGCTGAGGCTCAAACATAGTATTTTCTGAACAATAAATATCACTAAGATCTATTTAAAATAGATATAAGAGGAGTTCTGTAATTTTCGTGACAAAAAATGCATATTTAAAGAGAACTACGTATCTATGTTTATGCTTAAATAAAAGTATAAACTAACCTTTTGAAAGACTTTAAAAATTCCAATTGTTTTAATTGAAGCTTATCATTGCTTGTGAGAAAAAAATGAGGCAACAAATGAGGAAGGTCGCCCAGTTCTTGCAATGATTTAGGAGATGATTCTGATATGATTCTTTCAATTCTACCTCAATTAAGCAGTTCTTGCCAGTGTCTAACCAGGTCCCCAATGTATGAAATGCCCAGTCACTACAGAAACCATGACAGGATTCTTGATCTTTTCCCCTTATGTACAAATAAATGCTCAGTTTCCCTAATGAGCAAGACCTAAAACATCTATCCATAGATTTTCATTCTTATCTCACAAAATTTATTATTTGGGAAAAAAATGAAATTAAAACCTGTTTTCAATTTTAAAGGAATCATTTAGGGAATTACTGTATAGAAATACATATAAGTAGGATGGTTTTAGAGTCCCTTTTCCACACAAATAAGCAACACATGGGAACCCTGGCAACTGGTCAAGTTAGATATTAGATAAGAATTTACAACTTTGTAACTATACTGGCAAGGACAATGACATTGAGACAATGAACCTCACAGAATCATAATTCTCAGAAAACTTGTACTGGAGAAAAAAACCTGAAATGTGTTACCAACCAGAGGAAGAACTTGTTTCCTAGTTTCCATACTGTGCTAGTTTTTCAAACCACCTTGCCTTACAGATTGGAACTGAGACAGTGGCTATGGTGAAATTATACCTTGTCCCAAACTGCCTACATATGCCATCTATTTATATCTAAATCCTGTTTGTTTGTTTCTTCAAAACTGCATTTAAAGGGCCATTGAACTTCATTGTTCCTCTTCCCAATGTCAACAATGGTGAACAAATATCCTTTTTTGCTTATTTGGTCTTTTGCTTGTTGTTTGTTTAATTTTCTTAGGAGAACTTGTAGCTGGGCTTAGGTTGGTTAAATTTCCAGGACCCAGTCTCTGACCCACACAGCTCTAAGAACAATGGGCTCAGACCTTCTGATAAACACTAGCAACCAGAGTCGAATGAGACTGTGCTCTGAATTTTATTTTTCGTTCAGTGTTTTGGCCTTGATCATGGTGTATGATTCATTGATGCTTCTCTCTCAGGAAAATAAACTCTTGAGAGTGTGGTACCAAGTATAACAGGACAAGAAATGGCAACAATATGTATACTAGTGTACAGCAAATGGGTGCAAATGGCCATAATAACAGACACTAATTCTTGGTCCAGGTGTTCCATTGGTAAATGACCTCCATAATCAGTTAATCATATAAACCAAGAAGAAAATGGCACATAAGTTGTGGAGTCACCTCAAGAATGAAGATAACACAAATGAACACATTTAAATGGTAAAACTTGATGTGTATACAGAGGTTTGTACTTTTTAAGTTTCTTCAATAAACATTGCCAAGATTACTATAAATTTCCTATGACATCTTCTATGGCAGTTCCATGAAAATTATTTGACATTAATATTGGCTTATTTTGGTATGGATTGGTGCAAGGATATTATCATAAGGCCATGTGAATATTAAGCATATATTCTATTATTTTTCTGTATTCTCAGACACTATTTGTTTGAATTTACAATCTTCTTTCCAGAAACACAAAGTTATTTTGCAAGAAATTCACCTTGCACATGTAAGATTCTCCTTTGGGAATTTCAAATTTAATGAGCACTTTATTTCTGAGTAATAATGTTTGATATTTTATAAAGGCTTACACTCTTTCTGTTTTTTTCATGAACTAGTATCCAGATCATTAACACTGACATTTTAGTAACTGTGAGATGACAAGTTCTCGTGTGTCCTGGAAGAAAACCTTGAAATATGACAAAGTTATAGTTACATTCAAGGAATTAATTAAGTCAATAGATGTTATGGAAGATGATCTCTGTAACAAGAAAGATTTTCAACATTGCTAATATAAAATATGTTTATGACTTAAGCATCACGGTTAGGTCTTCAAACTCAATCTCATGTACCTTGCCTTTACAATCGGAAAGACATAGACGACAAAGAACAGGAAAGTTCTTATGTGTAATTACCCAGCATCTGAACCTGCATTCTTTGTTCTTCAAAAATACCCCTCACACCAAACTTAAAATGATCCTCTCCTTGTCTAAATTTAGATGGTATGAAAGAGAAGAATACAGAAAAATATTTATATTTGTTCACTACAAAGATTTCTATACCATGATTCTTTTTATTTATTATTTTAAAAATCTTGGCTTTCTCAAAACCTAGGATAGAAAACCCCTCTGGGGGTTAGAGAGATGGCTCAGCTGTTTAGAGCACTGATTCTCTTCCAGAGGTCCTAAGATCAATTACCAACAACCACATGGTGGCTCACAACCATCTGTAATGGGACCCAATCACTCACATACAGAAAATAAACAAATAAATCTTTTAAAAAAAGATTTTATTTTTAAAAAAGAAACCCCCCGCCTGGATATTTTTTGTTTTGTTTTGCTTTTCTCTTCTTTCTGATGCTATGTCCTGTTATTAAAGTAAATAAAATAACGAATGACTTAGTTCCTGAAGGGGAAGGAGTCTTATTTAAATAATAATTCTTGATAAAATTACTTCGAGAATATTACCTGTTTTTAATTTGTCATAATAAAAATATCACCACAATTTTATGCAATAAAATTATCATTGAACTTAATAAACATACATTTGATAAGAATATATTTACACAGATCCTGGTTGATATCATGATGTACTGATGCTTTCTCTTCTTTATAATTCTTGAACTAGAGGCCATAAAAAGTTCTTACAATAGGTATGGATTTTTTCATGAAATAATATAGTCAGTAAGAAAGTCATAAATTTCCAAGTATAAATTACTACTGCTGAAGGCTACCATGGCCCAATATATTTCCTTCAGGGAAGATTTACATTAGTTTTGAGAACGCATACTACCTGCAAAAAAAAAAAAATGCAACATTCTTTCCTCAGTCTTTTTGCCTAATATAAATCCTTTTTTTCAATTGTTTACCATTGTGAAAAACCAGGACATATTTATAAAAGAAAATTTATGACTAAATGAAAATTGCATCAGATTGCATGTTCATTTTTTTCTGAACATTTTGTTTAGACTTTAAGGTTTTCCATATCTCCAAAGGGAATTCCTGCTCACCCATCTCCACGCTGTGATTTTATACCGTTTGACTTTGTTCAGGTTTTAGACATGATGTCATAATCTCTGTTAGTTCATAGATATAAAAATCATGCTGTGACTGGAAAAGACTATTCTCTTGGAGTCATCCACTACTTCTGGTTGTTATGATCTTTCTGCTTTTTTTGCATAGACACCTGACTCTTGAGGAATAGAGATGGTATACATCTCATTTAAGATTGAATGCTTCAAGGGCTCTGCACATTGCATAGCTTGTATCACTGTGTTAAATACCACATGCTGAAAGAAGAAACATCTCTCATGTGACCTGAGTGAAGCAGCATTCTTTGTGTGCAGGACTGTGTCATTAGGACTCATTTTATTATTATGCTTACTTTGCAGAATAATAACAGTAGGTTTTACCCTAGACATCATAATCTCTATGGTCTCAGGTCTTGGTCTCACTAAAAAAAGTGCTTGCAACAGAATCCATCATTCACAGCCTCCAAAGATGTCAGATTCCTTGAGTGCTTTGAACTCAAGCCTTTAATGAGACAATAAATATTTTATTTGATATTGTGTGGGTGTTTATATGTGTATGTTTTCTTTCTTTTCTTCTCTCATATATTATATCCAGACAGCAGTTTCTCTTCCCTCCCCTCCACACATCACCAACCTCCCATCTCTCCCAGATTCACCATTTGCTGTGCCTCCTCTCAGAAAAGAACAGATCTCGCAGGGACATCAACCAAACACAGCATAACAAACTACAATGAGACCAGGTATATACACCATCACATCAAGGCTAGATGAGGCAGCCCAGAAGGAGGAAAAGGATCCCACAAAAAAGGAAAACACTCAGGAATAAACCCTGATTTTACTTTGGGATTCAAGAAAGAATACTAAGTAAGTCAGTCATAACATAAAACACCACCCCCCGACACACACACACATACACACACACACACAAACACACACACACACAGTCTCCCACCCTCCTTGGGGACTCACTTATAATTGCTTATTTATTTACATTTCAAATGTTATACCCCTTCCTGGTTTCTCCTGCACTAATCCCCTATCATTCCCTCTCCCCCCTGCATCTATGAAGGCACTCCTCCACCCATCCACCCACTCCTGCCTCACCATCCTAGCATTCTCCTATTCTGAGACATTGAGCCTCTATAGGACCCAGGATCTCCCCTCCCATTGATGCCAGGTAAGGCAATCCTCTGCTACATACAAACCTGGAGCCACCGGTCCCTCCATTTATACGATTTGGTTGGTGGTTTAGTCCTTGGAGTTGGTGGTTTAGTCCTCTGGAGTGTCTGTTTGGTTGATAACATTGTTTTTCCTGTAGGCTTGCAAGCCTCTTCAGCTCCTCCAGTCCTTCCCCGAAATCCTCCACTGGAGTCTCTGTGCTCGGTCCTATGATTGTCTGTGAGCATCCTCATCTGTATTGGTCAGGCTCTGGCAGTCCCTTTCAGAGGACAGCTATACCAGGCTCCTGTCAGCAAGCACTTCTTGGCATCAGCAATAGTGTCTGGATTTGGTGTCTGAGGATGGGATGGATCCCCAGGTGGGGCAGACCCTGGATGGCTTTTCATTCAGTATCTGCTCCACTCTTTGTCCCTGCATTTCCTTCAGACAGGAGCAATTCTGGGTTAATATTTTTTTAAGACAGTTGGATGGCCCCACTCCTCAAAATAGGGGCTGTACCTAACCTCTGGATATGTTCTCTAGAGGTTCTCTTTCCCCTTTGCTTGTTATTTTAGTTAAGGTCATCCTTGTTGGGTCCTGGAAGCCACTAAGCCTCTTGTTTTCCTGCATCTGGGACATTCTAGTGCCTACCCTCAGTTCCCCCACCAAGCCCCCCCCGCCACACCCTTCCATTCAATTTCCTGACCCTCTCTTCTTCCCTGTCTCCTCCCACAACTGATCCTGCCCCCATTCCACCTCACACCAGTTAATGGCTAAGATCAAAAACCCAGGTGACAGGAGATTCTGGCAAGGATGTGAAGAAAGAGAAACACTCCTCCATTGTTGATGGGATTACAAGCTGGTACAAATTTGGAAATTAATCTGGCATTTCCTCAGAAAATAAGGACATAGTCCTACCTGAGGACCCAGCTATACCACTCCTGGGCATATACCCAAAAGATGCTCAAATATGCAACAAGGACACATGTTCCACTATGTTCATAGCAGCCTTATTTATAATAGCCAGAAGCTGGAATGAATACAGAAAATGTGGTAAATTTACACAATGGAGTACCGTTCAGCTATTAAAAACAATGACCTCATGAAATTCGCAGGCAAATGGATAAAATTAGAAAATATCATCCTGTGTGAGATAACCCAGTCACAAAAGAACACACACGGTATGCACTCAATGATAAATGGATATTAGGCAAGAAGCTTGGAATACCCATGATATAACTCACAGGCAATATGAAGCTAAAGAGGAAGGAAGACCAAAGAAAAGTGTGGATGCATCAGTCCTACCTAGAAAGGGGAACAAAATAATCACTGAAGGCAGAGGGAGGGAGGGATCTTGGAGGGAGAGAGGTGGAAAGGGAAAAATCAGGACAGGATCACATATATTATTTACATACTATCTATATAATATATTAAAATAGGTTACATCGTTTTTCTCTTACTCTTTCACTCTTTCCTCCTTCCAGTCCTACCTGCTCTCCCAGGTATCCTTGCTCCTACTTCTCCTGTTCCCATCCTCTCCCACTGATATCTTCTATTTCTTTGATTATCCATATTTTATAACATGATATCTCAGCTGGAACTTCCCAGATTCTAAAAGTGTTAAGTACAGAGTCTTCTTGAGTTTGTTTTTTACTGCAATGCCAAATGCCATCTTTCCTTCTCAGATATACATTTCAGATAAGAAAGAGTTTTGGAGAAAATGACATGGAGTGTGCAGTGTTTTAAAATAGTAAGTGTTGTCAAGGTATCTGATTCAAAGAAATGGTCATAGATGTGACCAAAAAGAAGCTATCACAAAAATATAAAACATTTATAGTTTATTTAAAAGCATAAATTTGAAACATCAAAGCAAGATGACTTGAAAACTGTTGTATTCATGGTTCAACTTTCATTTATTAACAAACCAAATTATTTTAAATACTTATATAAATAAAATATCTTTATCAGCATATATTGATATTATAGGCTACAAAAGGAGAATACTGTTACTTAAAGTTTTAGGTCCAAACTGGAAATCAGCTGAAAGTTTCAGCTATGAGTAATATAAGTCTTTTCTAATGTGGCCAAATTACTTTCTTTTATTATAAAGTTGAGAGTATCATTTTTATCCTTTGGAGATAACTGAACTTTCTGTGAAGATTAGTGCAACACTCACTTTACTTCACCTTCATAGAGAAGGAACTATTACACTGAGCTCAGGTATTATTATATCCTAGATCCTATATATTAATTCACCTGTGGATATTTGAATTAAATAGTGATATTATGAAACAAATCTGTGTCCTAAGTTTGACTGTTATAGCAGCAAATATGAATTAAAAATGTATCATAATCCCATGATCAGAAATTTGAGATTTTCTTGGTTTTGTATTTCTTTACTGGGATTTATAGGAGCATGTAAATTTCTCTTTAAACCAATAATAAAGAAACAAACTTCACGGCTCATATTTTTGTGTCTTAGTATACTTCAATTTCTTATGTTTATCTGTACCTTAAAATGAATTTTATAAGGTCTGGCTATGATCTGTAGATCCATTTGTTCCAAAAATAAAAAGAAACTGAATAACAATGGGTATTATTTAGACTTCACATTTTGTTGCTTCTGTTTCTGTATTGGTTTTGCTTTTGACACACTTCCCTGCATATTACAGAACCCTACCCAAGCTTACACTTATTATTATTATTATTATTATTACTAATTCATGAGATTTATGTACTCTGATATTTCCTTTAACTGATACAAAACTATGAAGCAATATGAAATCTCATCATAACCTTTGGTTCTACTTTCACAATATTCCACAAATAAGGTAAATATTTTCTCTCTAATCATACCAGTTTTGCACTCTACAGAATATCAATGCAGCCTGTGTTTTCCTTCTTCTTTTCCTATACTATTGTAAAAGTAGAAAGTAAGGAGAGAAGAGAGGCGGCTATGGAGTTGCCATGACTTGGGAAAAATAGTATTACCACATATTCTTAGCCTGAAGCAAACCTTCAAACATGAGAAGTTTATGCTATGTTATATTTTATAATCAGTTTTCTATTTACTTTCACCTGTAATTTATTAAGCTCCACTTTTTTACTTTTTTAGGAATTAAGAACTTTAAAGTGGGTGATTTATAGCCACTTGTACTTATTTTATTGAAAACTGAAAGTGTCTTCATACATTTTAAGAAAATGAAGATGTGTAGAACATAGGATAGAACAAATTCAAATTTGACTTCACACACCTTCTTAGATGAGCCCTCAAGACACTAGATCTAAAGTAATTGCTAAGCATGGATAAGGTCATCATTACATTTTCATTAATAATAATAATAGTAGTAGTAGCAATTCTGTATTATTTAAAACAAATACTATTACTACTCATTTAACTTTTGTATTTATATTTTCAAAATTGCTCAACTAACTGTTACATAGTCCCTCAATACTCTCTTCATTTAAACTTTCTCATAGCCTTATTTTAAAATGTTGTTGCTTACCTATACTGATTTAATTATAGTGATTTAGAAAGAAAAATTTTCACACTAACATATGTAGATAAACCTACATTAAAAATTCCCAGGACAGAGAAACGAGAGGGGGTTGAATGGAGAAAAGAGGGAGGGAAGGGGGCTTATGGGACTTTCGGGGAGGGAGGAAACGGGAAAGGGGAAATGATTTGGAATGTAAATTAAAAAAAATAAAATAAAAATTCCCCAGTTGGACCTTAAAAATAATGAGTTTCATTGTTGATTGTGAGAAAGACTGTAAGGGAACAGAAGACAAGATATAAGACAGAGGAGGGGCTGGAGAAACTTCTAATAAGTTTTAACTAAACAAAGCATAATTTTCAGTTTTTATGTTGAGCTTTTTTACATACATTTTCTATATACATCTGCCTTTTGCTGATATTAAATAAACAAAAAGAGTTTATAATAGTAATTAAACAGACTAGCTGCAGGATGAGGTGAGCTCTCAGGTAGTAGTATGTACAGTGGCTGTGAATGACCTGGCAGACTGTTTTGGAGGACAGCTCATTTATTGAAATAGCTGGGCTAGCTTATGTAACTAGAGTCAGGGAAGACTGGAGATAAAAGGACAAGAGAGGAAGTTCTTCATTAGGGCAGAGGTCTTCCAAGTGTATCAGACAGATTAGTGGACTACTGGTCACATGATTTCTGAGAAGCCAGTTCTCTGGCTGGGAAAGAGATGCCTAATTGGATTTATCATAACATGACCAGTGTCTCTATGAGCTGAGTGGGCCCAAGTCTGATTTCAGTATTCCTGTTCTGTGGAATAGTTTGAGGAATATTGGTATAGGCTCTTCTCTGTAAGTCAGTTCTGTGCTAAAGTCATGTGGCACTGGGCTATTTTTTGGGAGGTGTGGGGTGGGGGGGAGTTTTGAAACTTTATTTCCTTTGGGGTTATAGGTCAATTTAAATTGTTTACCTGATCTTAATTTAACTTTAGTAAGTGGTATCTATAAAAAAAAACAACCAACCAACCAAACAAACAAACAAACAAACAAAAAAACCCACCCATTTCCTTTAGATTTTCCAATTTCATGGAATATCTTTTTATTTGAAGCAAGACCTCTGGATTTTCTCAGTGTCTATTGTTATGTTCCCTGTTCATTTCTGATTTTGCTAATTTAGATTTCTCTCCTTACCTTTTAGTTAGTTTGGTAAGGGTATGTCCATCTTGTTGAGTTTCTCAAAGAATCAACTCTTGTTTTTGTTGATTCTTTTTATTGTTCTTTCTGTTTCTAATTTATTTATTTTAGCAACAAGTTTGATTATTTCCTGTCATCTACTCTTCTTGGGTGTGTTTGCCTTTTTGTTCTAGAACTTTCCAGTAGATCTTGAGTAACTAGTATGAGATCTCTCCAATTTCTTTACAAAGCCACATACTGCTATGAACTTTCCTCTCAGCACTTTCACTGTGTCCCATAAGTTTAAGTAAATCATGCCTTCATTTTCATTGAATGCTAGAAACTATTTAATTTTTTTCTTTATTTCTTCCTTGTCCCAGTAATCATTGAGTAGAGAGTTGTTCAGTTCCCATGATTTTGTTGACTTTCTCTTGTTTCTATTGTCATTGAAGTCCAGTTTTAATCCATGGTTTTCTGATAAAATACAGGGGGTTAATTCAATTTTCTTCTATCTTGTTTTGTGACCAAGCATATGGTTAGTTTTGGAGAAAGCTTTGTGAGGTGCTGAGAAGAATGTATTTTCTTTTGTTTTGGGGTGAAATATTCTGTGTATACCTATTATGTCCATTAAATTCATAGGATTATTATTTTCATTCTCTGTTTAGTTTCTGTCTGGATGACTTGTCCATTGGTGAGAGTGAGGTTTTAAAGTCTCCCACTATTAATGTGTGGGGTTTGTTGCATAATTTAAGCTTTAATATTTTTTATGAATGTGTATACCCTTACATTTGTGTCATAGCTATTCAGAATTGAGATGTCATCTTTGGTGGATTTTTTTCTTTTGTGAGTATAAAGTATCTTTACTCATCTAATTTGTTTAAATTTGGGTGAAAGTCTATTTATTATTCATTAGAAATGCCTGATATTGATCGCACCTTGCGTCCATTTGCTTAGAAAAATCCTTTTTAGAAGGGCTGGAGATGACTCAGCAGTTAAGAGCACTGACTGTTATTCTGAAGGTCCTGAGCTCAAATCCCAGCAACCACATAGTGGCTCACAACCATCCGTAATGAGATCTGATACCCTCTTCTGGGGTGTCTAAAGACAGCTACAGTGTACTTACATATAATAAATAAATAAATCTTTAAACATAAATAAATAAATCTTTAAAAAAAAGAAAAATCCTTTCTTAGACATTTCTACGAGGCAATCTCTATATTTGATGCTGAGATATATTTCTTGTATGCAACAGAAATAGCAATCCTGTTGTACATCCCTTCTGTTCACCTGTGCTTTTTTATTATGTAATCATGTCCATTGATGTTGAGAGATATTAATGACCAAAGATTGATAATTACTGTTATTTTGGTGGTGGTGTTAGTGGTGGTGTCTTTCCCTTATTTTGGTTTTACTGGTGTGGAATTATTTATTTCTTGTGTGTTCTTGGATGTACTCAACTTCTTTGAGTTGGAGTTTTCCTTCTACTCTCTTCTGCTGGACTGAATTTGTGGATAGATATTTTTTAAATTTGGCTTTGTCACAGAGTATCTTGTTTTCTCCATCTATGGAGAGTGAAAGTTTTGCTGTATGTACTTGTGTCTGTAGTCTCTTAGAGACTGGAAAGCAGCTTTCTGGCTTCTAGAGTCTCTGTAGGAATGTCCAATGTAAGTCTTATATGTGTCTTTGTAAGTTACTTGTCCTTTTCCCTTGCAGTTTGCTTTGTTCTATATATTTAGTGTTTTAATTATTATGTGATGGGAAGATATTATTTTCTGGTTCAATCTGTTGGCTGTTCTATAAGCTTTTTGTAAGTTTATAGGCATCTTTTTCATTAGGTTGGGGAAATTTTCTCCTATGATTTTGTTGAAAATATTTTCTGGGCCTTAGGACTGGGAATCTTCTTCTTCAATTCCTATTATTCTTAGGTTTTTCTTTTTATGGTATCCAAGATTTCCTGGATGTTTTAAGTCAGTAACTTTTTAGACTTAATATTTTCTTTGCCTGATGTATTAATTTCTTCTATTGTATCATCTACATCTGAGATTCTTTCTTATTCTTATTATTTATATTCTTCTTATTCTTATTATTATTAACTTTAGTGGTGATGTTTTTGTCAGTAAGTACTGGTCTCTTACCTAGGTTTTTCATCTCCAGGTGTCTTAGTTAAGGTTTTGCTGCTATGAACAGACACCATGGCCAAAGTAACTCTTAAAAGAATACCATTTAATTTGGGCTATCTTACAGGTTCATAATTTCAAACCAGTATCATCAAGGCAGGAGCATGGTAGCATCCAGGCATCCCGGCAGGCATGGTGCAAGAAAAGCAGAGAGTTCTGTTGAAAGCTGCTAGAAGAGGATCTTAAAACTCATGGCCACAGTGACACCACCTACTCAAACAGAGCTATACCTCCTAAATAGTGTCACTCCCTGGGCCAAGCATATACAAACTGTCATACCAGGATTCCCTCAATTTGTGTTTCTTTTAGTACCTCTATTTTCATTTTCAGTTCTTTTACAGTTTTTTTTTCGTATTTTTCACCTATTTGGTTGTATTTTTTTATTTAAGGGATTTATTAATTTCCATTTGAAAGGCCACTACCTTCTTCATAAGATGGGATTTATGGTGATTTTCTTGTGGTTCAGTTGTATTAGGATATCCAGGGCTTGCTGTAGTAGGATTGCTGGGCTCTGGTGGTGCCATCTTGCCTTGAATCTTGTTGATTGTCTTCTTATGCTGGCCTTTAGCCATCTGGTTGTCTCTGGTCTCAGCAGGTCTCCAGAAATGCAGGCAGGGTTGTGGACTGTCTGTCCCTTTTGCATGCAGGCTTCTGGGAATATAGGCAGGGTTGTGGGCTAGAAAACAGAGTGCAGGGGACAGTGTGAATTTTGCTGCTGCTGAATTTGACATAAGGTGACCTGGCAGGCAAGGGTCACGGAGCAGGGTGCTACCTGGTTGTTACAGGAGTGCAGGCTGAGACGTGCTCTGGAAAATGGAACTCAGGGGATAGGGAGCAGCTCAATGTTGCAGAGTCTACCCCCAGAGTACCAGGAAGGAAGGGAATTAGGAGAGAGGGGTCTCACCTGGTAGACTCTGGTCCAGGCAGGCTTCCAGTATTTCAGGAAGAACTTTGGATTAGAAAACAGAGCACAGGAGACCTAGAGTAGTTTGTCACTTTTGGGGGTGCTCCAAGGGAACCTAATAGGCAAGGGCTTAGGGTGGAGGGAGTGTCCTACCTTGCCATCCCTGGTGTCAGCAGGAATCCAGGAATATAGGCAATTTAAGATTCTTAATTTAATATGGAAGGGATATCTGTAAAGGTTTATGATCAGTGATAACAGTACCACCTACACAATTCTCAGATATGGACATCTAGTCTGAAATATACAACAGGACTTGGCCATCAGCAAATTTAGAAAGGGCTTAAGAAAATGGCCAGCCAAATTTGTATGCACTCTGTAGATGTTGTATAGTCAAATAGTTCTTTACCTTGTTTTTCTGCCATATATAAATTATTTCATGTAATATATCTCAGATTATAGCACATTTGAGGTACTTAGCAATTGTACATTACTGTGAACATGTAAAAGTGTAGACTTAAGGATGTGTATATGGAAGGACAGAACTCTCACTGATCTATATCAGAATAAATCTACTGAATGGAAAACTTTGGGATATCTAGGGCAATATTAGAGATTCATGGTCAAGGGTAGAAGAACAGTCTAAAAAGAAAGTTTCCAAAAAGACTTCAAATATTTCATAAAACATAATTATGTGTGTGGTTATTTTTGGTGCAGATGCACTTATTTTAAGTTTAAAAGTATGATTCTTATTATGTATATTTCTATTTATCTGGCATTACATGTATTTATTTTGTTGTAAAAATTTTCTGATTTTTCTCACCAAGTAATAAGAAAAATAGCAATAGTATTCATATAGTACTTTTATAAAGGAAATAAATTTTTCAAAAATACTTTCAGGAGAACTTTATTATGCTAGTGATTTTTCTTGTTTTAAATTTTGTTATTTGTGGTCTCTCTAGTGTGTGTGTTTGTGGGGGGGTATATATGCTTGTATGTATGTTTGTGTAAAGTAATAAAACATTGAATTACATATCTAGCTCTCAAACCAAAGAGATGAATATGAGCCTTAGTATAAAAGTAGAGAGAACCATAATAATCTGGAATAGTTGAAAAGTATGGCCTTTGGCCATAACTGAGTGATTCTCTTTCTAGAATTTATAATGTATAAATAGAAGAAAGAGGCTCAGGTAACTGGAATGAAACATGGCTATCCTGGCTTTTTAAAAAATATTTTGCTGAAAGCTCTTGTCCCTAAAAAATTGGGGGATGAGAGAGTAGTGGTGAAAATCTACTGAGTGTGGTACACTTGTAAACTGATTTGGATTGATTAATTATTGATCTCTCTGATACTACAGAGCCTGTCTGTAGTGTGCAGAAAGCAACTGAGATGACTCCTGCTCAGTGTCACATGGCACAGGTAGGGCATGGTACTCCTGAGATAATCCCAGACATGCAGAGGTGGCAGGCACCACTAAGATGATCAAGTGAGTAGTAGAGGGATGGAAGACAAAGACAAAAAGAATGTGCGCACAATTAAGAGAGGAGGAAATGGAGACCCGAGGATGGTGAAGAACAGCCTAATGTGCATACGCAGAGATGCCACCTAAGGCAATGGTGAGGTGCTGGACTATGTTGCTGCCAAGAACCATATCTTCCCTCACCTGGGAATCATGGGAAAGCTGGCCCAAAAGACCTGAGAGCAGGACAACTGCCCGCATATCTTGCCAGCTGCAGTACTTGTAGAATGGCCTGGCACCTCTTCCAGGAAGCACTATAGTGTTTGCCCTGGTTATTAGGGTTAATGTTGGCTGGCCTGAGGACATGACCATAGGAAAGCAGGCCTTGCCACTACCTTGAGTATATGAGGATCTACAACCACATTTTGAGGAACCAGTATTTATTATTAGTATATAAGCAGCATCCAATCAAACAATTACACTGCCACCTTTTTGTCTAAATACAAAGGCTCTTTCTCGCTCTTTTTTCTCTATCTGAAACTTTATATATATATGAGGGTGCTCCTTCACCTACCCATTTCTGCTTGACTGCTTTAGCATCCCCTACAATGGGGCATTAAGCCTCCACAGGACCAAGGGATTCACCTCCCATTGATGCCAGATAAGGCAATTCTCTGCTACATATATAGCTAAAGCCATGGGTCCCTCCATGTGTACACTTTGGTTGGTTGTTTAGTACCTGGGAGCTCTGCGTGGTCAGGTTAGTTGACATTGCTGTTCTTCCTATGGGGTTGCAATCCCCTTCAGGTAATAACAACACATAGGAACATGGACCATAGTATTTATCTGAGGCCAGACATAAAGGTAACATTTCAACAGGATTTGCAAACTAAAACTGTTTTAACATTAATTTATTTCTTCACTGCTCTCTTCCAACATTTCTACGTTTACAAATTCCATTACAGAGAAAGACTATCTGCTTTAGTGTTGCATGTGGTGATTTTTTTCTACTTTTAATATACATTAACACTACAGGACTAAGATTTAACTCCATTAAAGTACATTATAATGAGTCACATCATCCTGCTCACATAGACCCCAGTGTACCTTTAATTTATTCCTTTCTACTATTCACAGTATTTCTTTTCCTAATAATGCTTTGTCATTTTCAGCAATTTCTGTAATCAATCTGTTCCATAACCACTATTTCCCTATTTAACCTGAAAAATATGTAACTTATCTGAAATCAATTTTGAAAATGTAAATTGTTTTATATACTATTCACAATGGAGAAATATAAGAAAAGTTTCATGGTATAGAGAATTTTGAGTTTCTTTAAACTCAGATGATAAATACATTTTCTTCATGATACTTTATTATTTTTTCAAATATTACTGTGCTGCTCAGACATACTATGAAACTAAATGGAGAGCATATTGCATGCTTTGTTTCTGTCAGACTAAGTGAAATTACTCTGTGATAAAATATCACTATGAACAAAAATAAATGTCATTTTTGTACATGTCATATATAAATGTTAAAGCAGTTACTCTTCTGAATTTAGCTACATATGTTAAGCACCCCCCTTGAAGAAGAAAAAGCTGAGAAAACACAAACATTACCATTGGAATTTTTAAAACATTCATATGCCCTTGCCAACATAATCCTGAAAGAGTTGCATTGATTTGAAAGATTTCGAGATGAACCATTATTCAAGACCCCTCGTGGGCATGCCACCAAACACACATGTAGAATGTGAAAGCCATTTTATTTTACAAGTCTTAGCAATTGTGTCTCCTGGTGACACCAAGAGAGTTTGAGCCTGAAAATTGTTTTTCAAATCCCCGTTACTTCTGCATACCATTTCAAGACTGAGTTGGTCACGTGAACACACATATTTTGCCACATTAGTATCTTTCTTAGCTGGCCTAATTTTGAAGATCTCCTATTGCCATTTTGTAAATTTTAGCTCATTTTTATCTTCTTTTCTGAAACCGCAGCTAGTGCATCCTCGAAGGTCATTTATTCCCAATTTTTATCACTTTCTATGTATTCTTGATACCACTGTGAGAACCACAGTCTGATTCTGTTTCTCACATAGTGATTCTAATTTTCTGTTTCTCATTAAGCTTCTTTGGGAGTACTTCTCCATAAGTGAGGCTTCTCCTCACTTGGACTACACCCTGACCTATCTGCATCTACTTCCCTCATGTCTGAACATTTTAGAGATACAGTCTGCCTCTGTTACATGACACCTTTCTATTTTCCATGCTTTTGTGGTATTGTCTTACAAGAGTCTATAGATGATACTTGATTGTGGTCATTAATAAAATATATTTTTTCTGATGTATTTCTTTTTTATTCGATATTTCATCTATTTACATTTCAAATGTTATCCTCTTTCCTGGTTTCCCCTCTGGAAAACCCCTATCCCTCTTCCCTTTCCCTGCTTCTATGAGGACGCTAACACAACCACCCACCCATACCCACATCCCCACCCTGGCATACAGGACCTAGGGCCTCTCCTCCTACTGATGTTTGACAAGGTCATCCTCTGCTACATATGCATCTGGAGCCATGGGTCCCTCCATGTGTATTCTTTGGTTGGTGGCCTTAGTCCCTGGGAGCTCTGGGGGCATCTGGTTGGTTGATATTGTTGTTCTTCCTATGGAGTTGCAAACCCTTTCAGCTCTTTCAGTCCTTTCTCTAACTCCTCCATTGGTAACCCTGTTCTCAGTCCAATGGTTGGCTATGAGCATCTGCCTCTGTATTTGTCAGGTACTGGTACAGCCTCTCAGGAGACAGCTATATCAGGCTCCTGGCAGCAAGCACTACTTGGCATCTACAATAGTGTCTGGGTTTGGTGTCTGTATATGGGATGAATCCCCAGGTGGGACAGTCTCTGGATGACTTTTCTTTCAGTCTCTGCTCCACACTTTGTATTTCCTCCCTTAAATATTTTGTTCCCCTTTCTAAGAAGGACTGAAGCATCCATCCTTCTTCTTGAGTTTCATGTGATCTGTGAATTTATGTATTTCTAAGTAATTTGTTTTTATTCTAATTAAAGCACATGGCATCATTTTAGTTATTTCTAAGAAACAACCAATAAATAAAAAAAACTAATCAATCAATTGAAACAATAGAACATAATTATTTCAATTTTTACTTTTTTAATTGTACAAAACAACCCCAAAAAGTCAAATTGTGTTTGTTGTGTTGAACTAGGGAATATACTTCTGACATTGCCATGCTCTGAGAATGTAAACATTCTTCTTGGTACCAAACTGACATGGAGCTATTTTCTGATAAGAAAAAAATGTAATTTTTCCATAAAGAATATTATAACAATATTTACTACTTCAGTCAGTGTTCTGATTTCCTTTTTGTTGCTGTGATAAACATTCTGATAAAAAGAAATGGAGAGGAGAAAAGAATTTACTTGGCTTACATGAGTAGGTCACAGTCCATCACTGATGGAAATCAAGGCAAACACCCAAGCTTGGCTTGAAGCAGAAATGAAAGAGGGACACTCGCTGCTCGATCACTTTCTATCTATTTCACATCAGCTTATGATTAGCTAGCTTTCATATACGGCTGATTCTCCTGCATCAATCAATACTTAAAAGGTGCAGGCAGGCCAAGCTGATCTAGGCAATATCTCAACTAAAGTTTCTGTTCTCAATATCTCTATGCTAACTCAGGGTGACAATTAAAGGTAACTTGGTCTGGCAGTGAGAAACAGGTAAGGATGATATACCAGCAGTATTGCATACATATTTCATTTCTTAGATAGAAAGTAAGTTGAAGAATCTTGATTTTTAGAAAGGGTCTCATGTATGGATGATATTGAGCCCCTGAAGCTACTGAGACTGCTTTGCAAATACTGGAATTAGAGCATGCAACACCATGTCTTGTTTAAGAAAATAAATTCACTCTTCCAACTATCAATCTCGTTTTTTCAATGAGATTTTGTTAGTCCCCCACATTTGTATATATGTTTAAGAGGAGTACTATGAGATTATTATTGTTTCACATAGGTGTTCACTTGTCACTGGAGTTAGCACCAATAAGAACTGAATGAGCAGTATATTCACAATGAAACATGGAAGCAACTGATGAAAGGTTGCATTAAACAGTCAAGAAGAAAAACAATAGGTAAGTTAACATGCTTTCGCTTTCCTGACTACGTTTTGTCTCATTTTTAAATCAGCTTGATATTGTCTTACTTAGGCTTAATGCCATGCATATATTTTAGTTAGACTTCTTTCACATTTCTGAGAAATTCTATGTTCTTTTAATCTTGTAATTTTTGGTATTAGCTTCCAAGCAACTTCAGAAGGCTAGAATAGGCAAAATTGCTTAGACGGGAGTAATTAAACCTACCTGGTTAGTCTCAGCTAAGACTTCAAAACCCTCCCTGCTCACACCATGTGTTTCTCCATGTTGATCAAGGACTTTCTATATGTATTTAAAGATAAGAATCCTGAACTCCTGTCTAACACACTTGAAGACCATTAAACTCTGGTCATATAAACTTGGCCATAATGCTGGGTGAAGTGTTGACTTCTAACTTGACCTTGAAAGAGGTCAAGGTGACATCATATGGAGAGATCGTGTGTTTATTCACATCATGAACTTTTCTTACACCCTGTTGGTAGCAACACTGACAAGAACTTTACCTTGATGCTACCTGAGGCAGAACCCTTTCTAGTACCCCTACCCCAGACCTAAAGATCTTACCTAAGGCATGTTGTAGTCTAGAATTCATGTTTCACAATACCACTGTCTAATTGGGGGGGAAAGGGCAGAAAAAGGTGGTTATTTGCAGCTGTCTGTAGCTGTCAGCTGGTTTCAAAAAGTCTCTATTTCTTGAAGGCCAGTTACTCTTTTTTTATGGCTCTCGATGCGCACTTCAATTGGGTCTTGCTGGTTGTATGCCTAACGTCTGAATGGGTTCCAAATGCGGGATCTAGCATTTGATTTCTACCAGCTGCAACTTGAACTGTGCTGTTTCTAGCTCTGTCACCAACTTCATGCCACAGGTAGTTTTATTAAGTGCTTCCTTTACTGATCTCATCCAAACCTCGTCGGTTGGACTCAAACTGTTGACACTCAAATCTTACTTGAGAGCTCAAGACCTCTTCTGAGCACTCTTCAGCATTCACAGTCATCTGTATTTTGACAAATTTTCATAATTTCTACTTCCTTATCTGAATACACTCCCCTCACATAGAGGATGACAAGTTATAAAAGTCATGTAAGAGGGAATTTTCCAATTAAGTCATAGAGAGACATATGTCTATTAGAAGGTGGATATCCAGGAAGTTACTGTAGTAATTACATGGCATGTGGTCTCCACTTACAGGGTTGGCTTTTGAGTCTTTCCTAAGTGTGGCTGAGTTCACACCTCACTCCATATGGGCTGTGGACTTTTGTTACAAAGCTACAGAATGACAGTTTGAGAACTATTGTTCTATTTAAAAACATAACAAAACAATACAGGCAAAACCTGTTGGATCTTGAATTTATGGTGACATTGCAATCATACAGGTAACATCTCTTTGCGCTAAGCATGCTGGTAGCACTGACTTGTCCATGAGATCACTTGTTCTGCATCTCTTTTCCTTTTGTCTTTTCCAGTACTTGTGGGTCATCTATCTGAAAGGATTGACAAATGACTGATCTTTTCTCATAAAACCTCCTTCGACTTGCTATTTATTTTCTGTATCTTTCTTGTTCCATTAGCAAAAGAGCTATGAGCCCATCTAATACTGTGTGTATAAAAATGTGGTAGAGTAATATCCGTATTGATTTCATGAACTGAAAAGTCTTGCGGAAATCATTTGAAAAATGCACCTAATATATGCAAACATGTGATACTTCCCTATTCATAAACATTGTCACATGTATGTATGTACATACACATATTTTTAAATATCTGTCCTTTTATTTTTTCTGTGTCTTAAAGAAATATTTAATAACAACTTCAATAAAATGAAATAAGAAAGAAGGAAAGTCTATTATGAGTACTTCAGCCTTATTTGATTCAAACAGAACAATTTATTTTAAATGTGCAGTTCACCATACCTATCACTGCACACTCCTCTGTGCCCATCAGAGAAGCCGGGCTTGTTATTGCCACCAGACTCAGATGCTGAGAATAAACCACTATGCTCATTAGAACACGCAAAATTGGGAATGTCTTTCAATGACTCATGCCGACAAATTACTGACTATCTTGAAAACTTGTTGTGTACAAGTTTAGCAGAAAGAAAGACGGATCTCAGAGAAGGAAATAATCAGTGCAGACCCACAGCTTAACAGATATTGATCTCCAGTGAGTCAGGTAACCATCAAAAGGAAAGATAATAAAAGTCAATAATGTTCCTTCCTGTCAAACTGAAAAATAAAAAGAATTATGAAAGAGACATGAAGAAAGAAAACCTGTGCAGTCCAAAGTAAGTGAGGGGAAATCTTTCTTTACCTCTATATGCGTCCATTTCTCTCAGGGAGAATTTAAGTGTTTTATTTTTTTCTTTTCCTTTATAAGTCATAATGGTGTTAAGTTCACTATCTAATACCATTCAAAGAGTCAACCCTCTGTTTTCTTTAGAGAGTATTGAATGGCTAACCTGTGAACTTTCTGTAAGAGATTACTCAGAAAAATAATTCAAACATAGCAGGATAAGAATCCAACCTAGGTGGCAAATATACAATATGTGAAAAATATACTAAATTTTAGGAATTTTTATAAACTATTAGCTTGATAAAACTTAACCAAAAGCTCACATTAGTTGACTTTTATGAAAATGTACATCGTAGGTGGCATTTTGTCAGTGTTTCTGAGAAATAGTGTTCTCTCTAAGAAAGTACAGAATGGTTACTTGTGTGTGAGGAATTTCATAACTTTCCCATTACTCATCTCATGTTTTTAGAGTGATCTTTTGCTGCAGACCATAATCCATTTTCTTTCAATATAGCATATATGTAAGGTGAGTTTGACTAGAAAACATTCTATATAAAGCGTAATTGCTATGTGTGACTTTTCCTGAGGTGATATAAAGGTACATCTGTTGACTCAACATAGCCCACTGGCAGAGCAAAGAAATGGTACCATTCAGATCTAGGTTGGTGGATCAATGAGTTTACTGGAGATACTTATAAAACAAGCGTGGCTCAGAGGCAGCTGGATGATCAGACCTTCCCTCCTTAATCATTCTTCGAGACCTCGTGTTTTCAATGTGGTGAAAAGAAGTGGTAGATAAAATCTCAGGCTTGAAATCTCACCAGCCTCTGACACTAGTACTCAAGAATGTGTCAAGTCTCATTGCTGTGACCAATATTTGGCTCTTCTGAGGACAATAAGAAGGGTCAGACAGATCAAAAAGCCATACCAACAAGTCTAGTTTGTCAGATTTAGTTATAGAAATGTTATCAACTCATTCATGCGCAGTGGCACCTCCCAAAACTGCCAATCTCTTCACACCGAGTTCTTATTTTATTTAGTTCTGCATGGCAACTGACTGTGCAATCCTGGATGCAGAGAGTTCTCTAGTGTAAAGCAGTAGAAGCAACTGGGTTCAGACAACATAAACTAACAATGAAGCCAACCTTTAGGAGACTATGTTATCCTCTCCATGCTTTTGTCAGGAATGTGCTACTAATGCTGTCCAGTGGTAAGGAAGATGGCCAGTTTTTTACAACCTGGTCAACAGAAGAGCTTAGTGGAATCCTTTGGTTAGAAAGTCACTTTGGCCAGGATTGAGAGATTCAGATTTTTTCCACCAAAGACCTACCTATCTTTGTACTATTGTACTCATGACAATTTTACATGTAGGCCGAGGTACTATGTTGGCCACAACATTAGTGCTGCCTCATGGTTACTTTTCATGACCATCTGATTACTGGATAAAGCAGTTATAAAAGAGTTGGCAGATGAAACAAATTTTTTAAATAAAATCAGTGATGCAGGAATAGAAACACTTGAGGCACATGGTTCAACTTTCTGGGTTCTTAATTTATTTTTTCATTATGTAATGTTGTGACAGTATTTACTGACATTCCTCCCCACTCCAATAGATTTGAATAATAAAGATCAAATCTTTTATGAATAGCATTCATTGAGACCAGATCTTTCATCTTTTTCCAAATATTGATCTATCTGAACCAAAAAGGTATGATTCCCATTTGTGCATTACTCACATTCATACATTTGCTAGTTTACAAATTTTTCTAATGAAAATACACTGTCTTAAGTATTCAGTATTCCTCTGTCTATAACTGTTTATTCCATAAATCACTGTGTGTGTATGTGTGTGTGTGTGTGTGTCTATGAGAGAGAGACAGAGACAGAGACAGAGACAGAAAAAGACAGATAGTCTCCCTCAGATCTCTAACACCTCATTGTCACTGAGGAGCACCAGACTATTTCATACTGAAATAGTATCTTGTGTATAATACCATTTATAGAAATGCAAACTAATATACAGAGAAAATTTGAAAAACTGTCAGTATTCATCTAGAAAGGGAGAAAGAATGGAAATCTGGGATTACAAATATAGGGCAATTTTTGCAAGTAAAGATGATATTCATTACTAAATGGCTATACTAATGATATGGATTTTGTTCAGGAAATGTGTTTGTTTTTGAGAATTGGCTTTACTCTATAAAGAAATCTGTCCTAGAATTCCCAGCGTTTCCCTGATAGTCTTGAAGTCACTGATGTCTTTGTTCTGGCCTCCTAATTACTGGAATTATAGGCATGAGGCTCAGCTACCACAACAGGTTAGTGAAAAACAGGAAAAGCAACCATGAACTCTAAAAATATACACCAAAATGTAGCCTTCATGCAAATTTGTCACATATTGTATTTTATGGAAATCATATGCCAAAATATGTTTTATAAGAAAGATCAAGATTGGAGATGGAAGCATTGGCTTAGCTGATCACTGATAAGTCAATAGTTAGAGATACTATGACTACATACAATTATGTGAAAGGAAACTATTGAGCAGGTTTGAAAGAGAAAAATCAGAAAGATGATGTCAATAATTTTAAAATAATTACTACTTTTTGAATATCAACTCAACATTATTCTATACTTACTGTAGTTATTTAATGGATTTTTTAAATTTAATGAATATTTTAATTTATTTGGTAATAAAGCAAAGAAGCTTATTTCTCTTTAAGATGTACCTACTTAACTATGGCTAAAGAATAAATGACACCTTCACAGAGGTGGTTTACCAGCACGTATTTGATCAAGGAGATATCATTGGCCCCAAAATGATTCAGGTTCCTGACAGTTCTCTTGATTGTCCACAAGACCCAGTAAGTAAAACCATATTGCACAAGATAATGTGTATCCTAGTAGAAACGTATAGGGTATGCAGTCTAGAATTGAACTAGGAATTTTCTCCTTGCTGGCTAGAATTCAAACCACTTGAGGGTTCTGCAGTTATTGTTAGGTAACTTAAAAACATCATATATTTACATTTTTCTACATACAGACAACCACTTAGACCAGCACCATTTGTTGAAGATGCTTTCTTTTTTTTTCCATTGTATATGTTTCACTTCTAGAAGTCCCATGACAGAAGAATGGATACAGAAAATATGGTTCATTTACACAATGGAATACTACTCAGCTATTAAGAATGAGGACATCCTGAGTTTTGCAGGCAAATGGATGGAGCTAGAAAATATCCTGAGTGAGGTAACAAAGACCCAAAAGGACATGCTTGGTATATACTCTCTAATAGGTGGATATTAGCCAAAAAAAATTAAAAAAAAATACAGAATACCCAAGATACAGGATTCCTCAGTCTGACTTGGGAGGGAGAAGAAAGCAATCACAAATGGAGAGGGAGAGAAGGACATGAGAAGGAAAGTGGACTGAGAATGGGGGAGAGAGGGGAGTGTGATCTGATATTGGGTGAGGGAAAAGGACTGAAGCTCTGAGGGCCAGCAGAAAGAATGGAAACAGGCAACCATGGACGGTAAAATGTTGGGGGGGGGGCCTCCAGAATACATCAGAGACCTTGGAGGTGAGAGACTCTCAGGACTCAAAGGGAGTCCTTAGATGAAAGGCCTGTTAGTAGGAAGAGGGAACTTATAGAGCCCACTTTCAGCAGGAAGATAGGGCATCAAATGAGGGAGGGAGTTGCCATCTCACAGTCAGAACTCTGACCATAGTTGTTCCTGTCTGAAAGAACTACAGGGATGGAAATGGAGAGAAGCCTGAGGAAAAGGAGGTCCAGCCACAGGCCCAAAGTGGGATCCAGCTCAAGGGGAGGTTCTAAGGCACGGCACTATTACTGAGGCTATGGAGCACTCACAAAATGGATCTATCATGACTGCCCTTCGAAAGACCCAACAAGCAACTGAATGAATCAGATGCACATATTTTCACCCAACCAATGGACAGAAACTGCTGACCACTGTGGTTGAATTATGGAAAGGCTGAAAGAAGCTGAGGAGGAAGGCGATCTTGTAGTATGAACAGCAGTCTCAATTAATCTGGACCTCGAAATCTCTCAAACACTGGGCCACCAATCAGGCAGCATACACCAGCTGATATGAGACCCCCAAACACATATACAGCAGAGGACTGCTGGGTCCATGTTCAATCAGAAATGATGCACCTAACCCTCAAGAAACTGGAGGCTCCAAGGAGTGTAGAGGTCAGGTGGGGTGGGGGTGGTGACATCCTCATGGAGACAGGGGATGGGGATTAGGTATGGGAAGTGGAACAGTCTGAGGGTGGACCGGGAGCAGTGGGAATAAAATCTGAAGTGTAAAACAAATAAACTTTTTTAAAAAGAAATTTTGGACATATAGATTGGTAAGCTTTGTTAAGCACCCTGGTCTGACTTATTCCTTCAACTTTAAGCTTAAAAATCATTTTCAAGGAGAACTAAAAGTAAAAATCCAGATTTGGACTCATCTTTTTATCATTTATATTCACAAGATCACACTTACTTTCACATTGCCAAGAGGACCTTCCCTATGCATTTTTATTCCAGAACAGTTGTCTCCCTCTGGAATTATTAGGACTTGACAGCTGTATATAAAGTTGAAATAATGGGCTTTGGCATCTGAGAGTGCCTTCATCTTCTTTCATCAATATAACTATAATAATTGAAAATGTCATGTTAAAAGGATTGCAAGCTACAGACATCTGTCACTTATAATCATAAAAATTTAGCTATGATTGCTAAATGTATGCATCATTTGGAAGCCTATTATAGATGCGTAATTATTTGCACTTAGGAAAGTGTGTGTTGTTTTACAATAATTATTTTTAAATAGTGAAATATGAAACCAATTTACAACGAATATTGAAGACATCCTTTATTATAATTAAAAATACATGTTACTTACCTGTTTATGGTCTAATTATGGCATGAAACTTGAATTTTTTTGTTGACTAGGTTTTTAAATCAGTTATATTTTTATGGGTCCTGGAAGAGAAAAGCTATTTTTGTTCCTGATCTCTAGACATACAGATATCAAAATACAATAACTATCATAAGAAATCACTCTTTGATAGTTTCAAAAATATTTTAACATAATTTACTAAACATTTCCATTATTTTGTTTTTCCAGAAAAAAAATGTTACTGAAATTATTGTTCTACTTTTATTACTGGTGCATAAAATGTGATTCATTGTCACATGGGCCAAATTTATATATTGAAAACATTTTTAGGATTTACACAAGTTTTAACTGTCTGCTCATGAAAAATTTTGAATCCCATGATGTCAATTATGATATAGGAAAATAATAGTAAATATATTTTTCATTTTTAATTTTAAAGCTTGAATTGTTATCTTTTATCTTAGAGTGGTGGTAATGTATACCTTCAGCACCAGTTTAATCAAAAAAGTATTAGTACATATCTTCTGGCAATGCTTCTAACCTTTGACAAATAAAGGTTAGGGAGATTCACATAAAACTACAACTCTAGATTCCCCTTTAGCGTTTTCTCATTAAACAGAACTAAAAATAAACTTTAGTAGGATGCATGACACTAAAATGATTTCTAAAAGTAAGTTTATAACGTCAATGAATGGTAAAACAATGGTTGGTTTTGAGTAAATCTAAGCAGTATGCCATCTTGAAGAAATGTCTTTCATCTGAATGAAATTATTTAATGTAAGAGCACATGAGTATATGCATACACTATTGTACTTTAGCTCATTGGCTTATTTCATTTAATATGATGTTCTTAGTTTATCCATATGGTAATAATTTGAAGAGTAACATCTATTTAAGAAATATATATAGTGTGTGTGTGTTTGTGTGTGTCTGTGTGTGTGTTTGTGTGTTTGTGTGTGTCTGTGTGTCTGTGTATGTGCATGTGCATATTTTGGTGACTACACCTCTGTCTCCTGAAATGTCAATTAAGTACTTCCACATGTTTTACATAAGTTAGTTACTGCATTATGTAGGGATAAAAGGGTATCTATATATTTGAAACACTGATGCCTTATAGACAGTATTTTAAATATAATGTAAATCACTTATCCCTGTTTATAAGATGTACCTTCAGGTGGGTTGGGTTTTTTGAGGGACGGATCAGAACCTTTTTAGTTCTGTATTTTACCATTCATTTAATTTGGTATGTGTTTCCTGAGACTTTTATAATATCCACAAACTCATTGGCAAGACTAACATCATAAATATTCCCCACATTTTCTACCAAAATTAGAGAGTATCCTATCGTATTTTGCATAAGACCTTACTCCGTTTTAAGTTGATATTTGTTCATAGTTTAAGATCACTACTGTTATATTAGCTGATAATGTCAACTTGATATAAATAGAGTAACTGTAGAGGAGAAAAATCTAAATTGAGGGATTTTCTCCATCAGACTGATCTCTGGGCATGTCTTCAGGGCTGTTTTCCTAATGTGGGATGGCACAACCCACTGTGGTCAGTGCTATCCTTAAGAGGATTAAACTGAGCTGTATAATTAAACAGTTTATGGCAATTTAATGTTGTTGATGTTTAACTTATCTGTACATGTGTGTCAGTCTCTGTTGGTCTACAGGTTTATCACATGACATGGGTATCATAGAGACCAGAAGAGTTCATCAGACCATTAGAAACTGGAGTTACAGATGACTGTAAACCACACAATTTGGGTACTACAAACTAAAGCTTTGTGAGAGCAGCAAGTAAGTGTTTTTAAACATGGAGCCATGCCTCCAGCTTCCTACTTCCTTGTATAAGGTACTTTGGTCATGGTGTTACTATTAATTTTTCTTCAGTTTTAGGAATTGTATTTTAGTAAACTTTTGTATATGAATTGTTTTATTCACTTCTCATTCATAATGATTACTAATAATCTATAGCATTATTTCCTTTGAGTATTTGATTCCTTGTTATCATACTCCAGTTTTTATAAGATGCCCTGGAACTAATCCAATGTAGCCATATCCACTTTAAATTATCACATGAAAATAATGCTGTATTAAGTATTTAATTATTTAATGAATAGGAAAATTGTAATAATACTCACACCTTTCAATAATAAGTTTTTCTAGATAAGAATATTGCTCCACTACAAATTTATATAATTATCTATAACTTATAGCTTTACTTTCTAAAAACAATATTCAAATTGTAATAGATGCTCTTGCATTAACATACATACACATATGTTTTGTGTTACAAATAAATTAATGAATCTAGTTTGATTTTTGGAATCTTAGTTGTAATCCATACTTTTTAAGGAAGAAGAAGAGTAGTAGTTTGTCTAGAACCAAATCACTTGTACTAAAGAAGACAAGGAGGTCTGAATTCTATGGCTTGCCATTATGGTTCAGGTGGATAGATAAGGCATTATTTCCTAGCCTTCTATGGGATTTGAGTACTAAACTCTCTAGTCTTTGAAATGCTTCCCTTCCCTTCTCCCTTAGCAGAAAATCTTGTCATCAGGGCCATCAGGGCACCTGTGGGTTAGTGCCCAGAATACTTGAATAGGACAGCCTGCATTATTTAGTAGACTAAATCACCACTTCCCAGATTCATTCTCTCTCTCTCTCTCTCTCTCTCTCTCTCTCTCTCTCTCTCTCTCTCTCTCTCTCTCTCTCTCTCTCATCTTGTAAACCCAGGTTTCCTTGGACACTTCTCTCTAATATACTAACATACAAACCACAGGGTTCCAGTTTGGATTCTTTGTTTTGTTTTGTTTTAACTCTCCTAAGGATTAGAACATGCAGTGAGCTAGAACTCAAAAAACCTTGTATCTGTTTCCTACAAGAGAAGTCTCTTGGTTAATTGTTTCTACCATTTTAAGAAAAACCTGGTTTTCTGTATCCAAGGTATCTGTAAAATTTGGATTGCTATGCCATACTTGTAATGCTCCTTTCATTATAAGTAGTCTATGAATTATTTAGAGACAAAGAGTAGATTTTAGCACTTGAATGGTAATTTAATGGGCCACACATTGAAATATTTTCTCTCTATTGCTGTGTCGGGTTTATATATTGTAGTTGTTTTTAATTTTCCACGTGTGATATTGATGACTTTGTTACTACACTAGAATGCAAATGATATTATTTCATTATTTACTGAAAACTCATTTGCTTATACTAATTATAACCTTAGATCTGTAAATCAGTACCCACTATATCAAATGAAAATAAAGAAAATCATATGTGCATTCTCATATATAAATAACCCATGTCAATGCAAGATTCTTAAAGTCTTGTTCTTATCTGCTTTGGTCAAATTTTTCTTCTCTTGTTTTTCATTGAAATTTTTTATATACAGTAATCTTTGATCATGTTTTTCTCCTCTCTCCATTCCCCTTTAATCTTCGTAGCTTTACACACCCAATTCATTATTCTTTCTCTCTCTCTTTCAAAACCACCAATAAACCACATAAATGAGTTAAAACAAAGACCAAATTGACAAAACAAAGTAAGATGAAACAAAAAGCCACAAAACCACAACATCAACAACAACAATGACATGGAGTTTGCTTTGTATTTCCTAACAGTGCCTGAACATGGGAACTGTACTGGAGAACAAGCCAATTTTTATATAGATTATAATAGACAATGTTGCATTAATATATTCAATATAAAAATGTTGAGTTGTGTCCATTTGAAATTCCTTAATAGATATTTATTGGGGGCAGGGCATGCTAAATACTTCGTTTCCAGAAAATTAAACTAGTAGACAATGATTTAAAATTTACTAAAATATCCTCACGCACTTTTGACTTATGAAAGAATCTTTTTCCAAAGTTTCATTTTACCAATGAGGTTGAATGAAACTCCACCTAAAGCCTGCTACTGAGAAGCTCCTACAGTTGAAGGTTTGTTTTCCTCTCTTCTTGCTTTCATTCTAGTTGAATGAAAAGATCTCCGGGATGAGACAGAAACCTGTGATAAGGGAGGTACCCAAGAATCAAAGGGGGTGACCTTAGCTGTGACTACATTAAGGATGTGGAACCTGAAGAGGCTTCCTCCTGTAGCCAGATAAGAACCCCAGTGGAGCGATAGAGACATCAACACATCCACAAAACTTTAAAACCCAAATTTATCATATTTACAAAAAATTCAGGAACAGGAAATGGATCAGAGACTGAGGGAAATGACCATCCAATAACCAGTCCGGCTTGAGACCCATGGCAAGCACCAATCTCTGACACTAAAATGATATTCTGCTATGCTTACAGACAGGAGCATGTTGCTCTTTGAGAGGGTGCACCCAGCACCTGATTCAGACAGATACAGTCACATCTAAATAGTGGATAGAGCTTGGGGAGTCTTATGGAAGAATAGGAGGAAGGATTGGGGATCCCGAAGGGAATGGGAATTCCACAGGAAGACCAACAGAATCAGCTAATCTGGACTCTTTGGACTCTCAAAGAACATACAAAGGCTGGACCTAGGCCTCCCTGCACAAATATAGCATATGTGCAGCTTGGCCTTCATGTGGGTCCTGAACAACTAGAATGAGGGCTATCCCCAAAGCTGTTGCCTGTACATGAAATATGTTCTACTATCTGAGCTGCCTCAGTGGAAGAGGAAGCACCTAATTCTCAAAAAGACATGAGGTGCCAGGGTGGGGTGGAATGATACACTGGGGGACCTCACCCACTCAGAGGGGAAGTGGTAGGGATGGGAGGATTGTGAGAGGGGTTAACCAGGAGGGGAGCAATGAGTGGGATGTAAAGTGAATAAGTAAAAAAAGAAATTAATTAAGAAAAAGTAAATTTTTAGAAATTCCAGGAAAGTTTTTTAAATAATACTCTTCAAATAGTTGATTTCTACATCTTTAATTATCTCTTTATTTGCATCCTTGACTCATATCTGTGTCATTAAATCTCAGAGTGCTTTGTATATACTGGATATTAGCCCTCTGTCGGATGTAAGGTTGGTAAAGATCATTTCCCAGTTAGTTGGTTGCCGCTTTGTCTTTTTGACAGTGTCTTTTGCCTTGCAAAAACTTTGTAATTTAATGAGGTCCCATTTGTCTATTCTGGATCTTAGAGCATAAGCTATTGGAGTTCTGTTCAGGAAATTCTCCCCTGTGCCCATATGTTCAAGGTTCTTCCCTAGTTTCCCTTCTATTAGTTTCAGTGTGTCTGGTTTTATGTGGAGATCTTTGATCCACTTAGAATTGAGCTTAGTGCAAGGAGATAAGAATGGGTCAATTTGCATTCTTCTGCATGTTGACCTCCAGCTGAGCCAGCACCATTTGTTGAAAAGGCTATCTTTTTTCCACTGGATGGTTTTAGCTCCTTTGTCAAAGATCAAGTGACCATAGGAGTGTGGATTCATTTCTGGGTCTTCAATTCTGTTCCATTGATCTACATGTCTGTCACTGTACCAATACCATGTGGTTTTTAACACTATTGCTCTGTAGTACAGCTTGAGGTCCGGGATACTGATTCCCCCAGAGGTTCTTTTACTCTTGAGAATAGTTTTAGCTATTCTGGGTTTTCTGTTATTCCAGATGAATTTTTGAATTGCTCTTTCTAACTCTATGAAGAATTGAGTTGGGATTTTGATGGGGATTGCATTGAATCTGTGTATTACTTTTGGTAAGATGGTCATTTTTACTATATTAATCCTGCCAATCCATGAGCATGGCAGATTTTTCCATCTTCTGAGGTCTTCTTCAATTTCTCTCTTCAGAGACTTGAAGTTCTTGTCATACAGATCTTTCACTTGTTTGGTTAGAGTCACGCCAAGATACTTAATATGGTTTGTGGCTATTGTGAAGGGTATTATTTCTCTTACTTCTTTCTCAGCCTGCTTATCTTTTGAGTATAGGAAGGCTTCTGACTTGCTTGAGTTGATTTTATATCCGGCCACTTTGCTGAAGTCGTTTATCAGCTGTAGGAGTTCTCTGGTGGAGTTCTTTGGGTCGCTTAAGTATACTATCATATCGTCTGCAAATAGTGATAGTTTGACTTCTTCCTTTCCAATTTGTATCCCTTTGACCTCTTGCAAGTAACCCTATTAAAAAATGGGGTACAGAGCTAAACAAAGTGTTCTCACCTGAAGAATATCTAATGGCTGAGAAGCACCTAAAGAGATATTCATCATCCTTAGTCATTAGGGAAATGCAAATCAAAACAACCCTGAGATTCCATCTCACACCAGTCAGGATGGCTAAGATCAAAAACACAGGAGACAGCAGTTGTTGGCGAGGATGTGGAGAAAGAGGAACACTCCTCCACTGCTGGTGGAATTGCAAGCTGGTACAACCACTCTGGAAAGCAGTCTGGCGGTTCCTCAGAAAACTGGGCATGACACTCCCGGAGGATCCAGCTATACCACTCCTGGGCATATACCCAGAGGCTTTACCTGCATGCAATAAGGACACATGCTCCACTATGTTCATAGCAGCCTTATTTATAATAGCCAGAAGCTGGAAAGAACCCAGATGTCCCTCAACGGAGGAATGGATTCAGAAGATGTGGTATATCTACACAATGGAATACTACTCTGCAATTAAAAACAATGAATTCACGAAATTCCTAGGCAAATGGTCAGATCTTGAAAATATCATCCTTAGTGAGGTAACCCAATCACAAAAGAACACACATGGTATGCAGTCACTGATAAGGGGATATTGACCCAGAATCTCGGAATACCCTAGACACAATCCGCATATCAATAGATTTCTAAGAAGATGGAAGGAGAGATCCCTGGTCCTGGAAAGACTGGATGTAGGGGTACGCCATGACAGAGAAGTGAGAGGGGGTTGAATGGGGAAAAGAGGAAGGGAAGGGGGCTTATGGGACTTTCGGGGAGGGAGGAAACGGGAAAGGGGAAATGATTTGGAATGTAAATTAAAAAAAATAAAATAAATAATTAAAAAAAATCTCAGAGTGATTATTTTGTTTGTTAATATGTAGGAATGTATTCTAAATATTCACTACCAATGAAACTACTTACCTACTGAACCAGATCTTGATTCTGACTGTCAGATTTTAGAATTCCCAAGATTAATTTTTTCTGAAAAAAATTAAAAAATAATTATCAAGAACTTCTGTTAAAATAAAGTTTTGTCTATGGTGTCTTTAAAACCACAAAATTATTCTTTGAATATGCTTGCAGGTCCCACCCAGGTGTAGCTGATAGGAGTTAGTTTACTTCAGATTATTCATTACAACTGGCTATCACTATTTGTTTACCCTCCTCTATGGGAAAACAAGTTTTTGCCCTGTGAAACTTGTGTATCACATGAGGCTTGTCCTTGTGATTGCACACTTATAGGAAACCCTCAGACTATAAATTGTCTGTTGTAAATAAAGTTGGCTATTGCATGGGATTTTAGATGAATGAGGAATTCATCTGTTACATTCTCCAATATTCCATCACCTCTAAAGAGATCAACAGGCTTTGGATCAAAATGACTGCAATTTTGATGAAAATCAATTAAATCATTTGAAACATAAAGAGATTGTTTTGAGTCATGAATACTAGCCTGAGTGAGGAAGTGTAAGAGCGATGACCTAATAGTTCCAGCTGCACAGTAGCAGATTATTTACTAGTAGCATCTGCTGAGAAGATGTAGTGTCATCTATGATGAATTTGAATAGATAGCCATCAAAATAATAAGGCAGAGCAATAGAGTTGGATTTCTTTTTTTAAATGGAACCCTCTGAGTGCTGAGTTGCATATATTATGGGTTAAAGAATGTAATACAGAAACAGGAGAGATAGGCTGCTTAATGATTATAGATTATAGACTTATGACATTATCACCAGAGAATAGTTTTATAGAGAAGAAAGTGATAATATCTCAGATCTGCTTCATTAAATAACAGTCTGGAGTACAGGAGGTATGGAAGAAGTCATAAACTCTATTGTCTCACCCAGTATCTGTTTCTGTATTTTCATTTACTAACTAAATTATTAATTTCATAAGTTTATTGAGTTTTTACAGTAATGGAAATTCTAATTAAGGTTTATAAAAATAATACTAGTTTAGCAGACAGTAAATTACTAGAGAATTGAATTGGCAATAAGTTAACTTTTTAAAAAGATATTCTTATAAGTAGTGAGATTGACAATGAATACAGCAGTTAAAAAGAGGTCTAATTTGGAGAGATTAAGGTTGAAGTCCTAGGACATGGGATTTTGTTTATTATATCCTGAGCTAGGTATAGTTCAAGAAAAGGAATGTTGAGTCCAGGTACTAAAAGATATGGCCCAGGAGATATTTCTATATAAAGTTGTAAATGAGTAAGGATAAAGTTCATTTACACCAACAAAAAGAAACAAAAGAAAAGTTCTGCAAAAATAAACAAACCACAATATAAAAAGAAACAAACAAGCAAGCAAGCAAACCAAGCAACCAACCATGGTATCTGTTTTGTGTTCTAACTCCAGGACACCAACCTAGTCTGGGGTGCAGTTGAGATGTCCAGTGATACTCTAAAAGAAAAAAGAGATGATTTTCTGTTTCCCGACAAGATAAAGTGGCAAATAGTTTCTTGGTTCAGGATGGTTTTTTTGCTTTGATACTTGTTTTAATTTTTCTTTATTTTCATGGAGAGGAGGAGACAGTGTGTGTGTGTGAGTGAATTTGCTTGGGTGGGGACATGGGGGATGATCTGGAAGTAGTTTGTGAGGGAAAGAACATAATCAAAATGTATTGTATGAAAATAATTTTTAAATAAGTAATGAGGAGGAGATTGAGAAAAGTAACCAAGGGAATTTGAGGAAATCAGAAGAATGAATAGCTTCAGCCCTGAAGGAAAATTATTAATCTCTATTTATTTATTTCTCATTTCATATGTGTTAAGATTTAAACAGTGAAAAGGGAATTGTCTCACGAAATGTTCACTGAGCATAGGATGAAATGTTGACAAAATACTATCATAGGACAACCCCACATTAAACTATCAGAGAAGGGTCCCTAAGGTGAAAGGAAACATAAAATTATCCAATGCACAATGACAATGGCAAAGAGATGTGGGCTATAAGGCTGTCAGAAAATCAAATCCAGTCTGGCTCTTCTAAATTCCATTATACTGAGGTAAGTATATTGTAAGTCATCATACAAAGAGCTTTAAACACAGCTCTGGCATGATCCATGTTGTTCTAATGAAGATGTTCCATGAAAAGTTAATTCATTCTTTAGGAAGTAAATATCAATCAAGCTTGCTCTTTGGCATTATGTAGACAACATAACTTATTGATTGACTATTTTATATTTTCAGCTCATAGTTTGGATGTGTATATACATAAACTCTAATTTAAAATGATATTTTTAGCATTTCTACTTTAGGTATAATTTATTGCAGTTGTCTTAATACTAAACTCTATTACAAATCTTACAAGAATGCTTATGTGTGCATCTGTATGTTTTCGTGTGTATCCATATATGCTGCATTTTTAAGAAGACAAATAGAGAAAAAGAATACTATTTTAAATAGCATTAAAAGCAAAAAAAATATTGTAGAAACTTCTCAAAAAATATGATCATAAAGTTTCTTATACAGTTCAAGTCAGGGATATAGAATAAAGTATATTCTATCTCCACACATATGAAGTTGGTTGTACTTCCAACTGTATAGTCAGTTAGTATTACATTCAAATAGCCAGATCATACAAGTTTATTCTAGAGTGTATTTTTGCATGAATTCCAATATGCATAAAACAGATTCATGTTTTCTTCAATTATTTATAGTTAGAAGTCTAATTTGTATAGGATATTATGGTGAATATCAGATTTTTAAAGAACATTACCAAGGAGAATTTATTCAAATTAGAGCTATGATGCTTATTTGACTCTATGCTAAACTGATAGCCAAGAGTATAAATAACAGAAGGGCTCAGCACTTAAGTTGAGTAAAACAGGAGAATGCAGGGATTTTTTTCCCCGTAATGATGCCCTTATTATCAGTGTGCTCCAAATGAACCAGTGAGGTTATGTAAAAAGGGCGATATTTGATTGGCTGGATGCAGGACCTTATTTTTCCTTTCCTTTTTTATTTGTTTGAAATAATATATTTTGGAAATATTGAGGAAAATGTTTTGGCTGAGTTGTTGCCAACGAAATACCATAAATCAAGGTACAGAAATAGAATAATATTAGTAAACAAGTGTTTTTTTTTCCCCTGTTATTTCAAATGACTGCTCTCTAAAAATGTGAACTAAATTTTCATCTGATTATATAGACTGAAAAATGGGAAAAACAACTCAGGAAACAAGGTGTGATCAAATAAAGCATAGAGCCACAATACAATTGGGGCACATGCATGCTGAAAAGCAAACAATTGTTCACTGTAAGCATATCTATGAATCTTAATAAGTTAAGTTTATTCAAGACAGTGGATAACTAAAGAGAATTCAAATACTTGATGTATTCTACTCTTTTGTGTAATTGCTCTTGGTACTTAATTATTGCAATCTACCCTAAAATCCCTTTACATTAAGATGTCCAACTAGCACAAGTTTGTATTCTAATTATTGGCATAATAATTAATGATAACACTCCTCTCTCTCACACACATGTATCCTAGTTCAGGTGATTGCATGTATCATGATCTATTTGTGATGCTTGTTAGCTTCTTTTGTTTTCTTTTGGGCACAAATTATTGTTTACCTTTAGTTTAGAAGAACGGATATCCTCTTTTGCCAGTGAGTTAGACTTGGATGCTTCAAGTAAGTGAAATACTTGACTCATAATATTTCCCTTCTTATTTTGAAAGAAGTTATTTGACTGGTGAAAGTGGATATACAAATTTAAAGCATAATCCTGGCAGCACATGCAGAATTGATCCCTAGATTTTACTAATTGGCAGGTGCTGTGCCTCATAAAATGTTGAGAATCCATGCAAATGATATAAACACCAGATGAGACTTGTCCAACAAGAAATCTCAAAAGCTTTTCCCGTCTGCCTGCTTAGAAATTAACCTAAATGATTCTTTCTGCATGTTATTTGTTATGATGATAAAAGGAGTTAGCTTAAAAAGAAATTGTAAGCCAAATATTTAGCCCCTTTAAACTTCCCATAAATGTTTATTCCCCTGAACTAACAATATCGGTATCCAACTCATGATGACGGTGGGAATGTGATGATTTGAATAAAAATGGAGCTCCCATAAGATCATATTTTTTAATGTTCAGTCATCAGGGTGTGGCAATGCTTGGAAAAGATCAAGAAGGAGGTGTTGCTTTGTTACAGTAGGCGTGACCTTGTTGGAGGAAGTGGGTCACTAACAGTGTTAAGCTTTGTTATTTTAAATGCCCTTTGCAGTCCAGTGTCTTTCTAGGTATGTCTCTCCCTGGGCCTGCTGTCTACAGATGAGGATGCAAAGCACTATGCTTCTGTTCTACCACCATGTGTATCTACTACCACCAGAATGGAAACAGACTAACTCTCCGAAACTGTAAGCAAGACTCCAATTAAAGGTTTCCTTTTATTAGAATTGCCTTGGTCTTTACAGCAATAGAATACTAAGACACTATGCTTTAAATTTAACACATTGTGTGTTCATGTATGTACTCATTATGTGAACATAATATATAGATCATCTATGGGAGTTCATTTTGAATATAAACTTGTATTAAAAATAATCTGGCAGATTAGTGGATGACACCTGCAAATGTGCCTGTGCCACCATATACAGAAAATAACATTGTGAAGTCTCTGATGTTATAGATGGGTGGTTTCTCTGAGATATTACAAATATGCTAGCCTTGTCAGACATGGTGAAAAGTAAGACACAGTGTCTATTAGGAGGTCACTGGAAGTATATTGAGGGCTATGTCTTGCCATGGTTCTCTTCTTAAACCCACTTTCCTTCGCTTCCTGACCATGATAATATTAACTCTTCTGCTTTGTCATAACCCTCCTATCAAGTCAGACTGAACTATCAAGTTTTCTTTGCAGTGTACTTATGTGATAATCATTGCATATTTGACTTTGATACTAAGGCTCTTAGTTCTGCCTTTAATTTTGTAATGTTCTCAGTCATCATCACTTTAAATATTGTGTGCCTAATTTCTCTTTTTTCCTCTCATGTTAGTAGTTTAACTACAAAAGTGCTTTAGTTAAAATTTTTGTTTCTGTGATAAAACACCACAACAATGTGAGGAATAAAGGGTTTATTTCATACTTTCACAGTCCAGTATATCACTGAGAATAGTCAAGACAGAAAGTCACACAGGTTAGGGCCCAGTGCAATGAGGACTACTTCTTAGTAGCTTCCTCCTCTTGACTTGCATACTCTACTTTCTTGTAGTACCCAGGACCATCAGCCCAGGGTTGGCACTGGCAACAGAGATCTTGCCTCTCCTACATCAACAACCAACCTTGAAGATGCTCCATAGCCTTACTCAGAGGCTATGCTGATATGGACGTATTCCCAATTGAGATTTTCTATTTATTCCAAGTGACTTAAACTACAAGTCAAGTTGACATGAACTACAAAGCACAAGTTAATCTTTCTTGCATTTCATTTTGACTAATTTATTGACTTTAAAAAAAATCTATTTTTGTAATTATCACAAATTTCTCAAGCTCTTTTATAGAAAGTCATATTTCTACTAAATTATTTTATACACTTAGTATTTTCTTTTTATGTTTTCTTAAAAGTTTGTTTTATATAATGTTCTTGAGGTGATGAGAATAAATGTCTGCTCACTTTAGATGAAGAAATCACCAACAGTTAAAGAAATAATATCACAAATTTAGTAAACCAATGGTTTTTATTTGGAGTTTCTTATAAGACCAGATAAGACTTAAATGCAGCAGCAGAAAAGGCCACTCCTGTATGGGTAATAGCTCATGAAAGCAGAAAATCCATGGGTGCACTACAAAGTAAACAGCTATTTCATCAGGTTACAGAGTATCTCTTTTAGGCTGTTTGTGTGATCTGAGACATTTCCATACCATTAGGCTGGTCTCCGCTTCTACCTGGCATCTGAGATGATATGAGATTCTTCTAGACACATCGGGAAAAGAGTCAGTCTAGTGTGTGTGTTCACTTTCAGGGATTTTCAGCAACTTTTGAATTTTTCTTTTTTCATTAATTATTTTATTTATTTACATTTCAAATGTTTCTCCCTTCCTGGTCTCTCCTTCACAGAACTCCCATCCATCACCCTCATCTTTTCTTCTAAGAGGGTGCCCATCCCACCCACCCACCATCCTCCAGCACCCCCCTTCTCTGGGGCATCAAACCCCCACAGGACCAATTGCCTCCCCTCCCAGTGATGCCAGATAAGGCAGTCCTCTGTTCCATATATAAATGGATCCATGGACAAGCCCATGAATACTCTGGTTGGTGGTTTTGTCCCTGGGAGTTCTGAGTGTTCCAATTAGTTGATACTGGTGTTCTTCCTATGGGGTTGCAAACCCCTTCAACTCCTTAAGTCCTTCCCATAACTCTTTGATTGTAGTCCCTAGGCTCAGTCTGATGGTTGGCTGTGAGTATCTGCATCTGTACTAGTCAGGGGCTGGCAGAGACTCTCAGAGGACAGCCAGACCAGGCTCCAGTCAGCAAGCACTTCTTGGCATCAGCAACAGTGTACTGGGTTTGGTGTCTATAGATGGGGTGGATCTTAAGGTAAGGCGGACTCTGGATGCTTTTTCCTTCAGTCTCTGCTCCATTTTTTTGTCCCTGCATTTCCTTTAGATAGGAACAATTCTGGGTTAAAACTTTGAAGTGGGTGGGTGTCTCTATCCCGCAAATGTTTACTTTCTGATCTTAAAGAGTCTCCCTCCAAGATAGAGGACACCCTTGTTTATGTGGATCCCCTTTCCTGGAATATTCCAGATTTCTTTCATTAGACCATTTAATAAATAGCATATGTCCTGTCTGCTAATTCCAAAATCTTCATTATATGCATTATCATCAGAAGGATTACATGACTATTGTGTCCTACCTTGAATTAGACAGAAAAGATGGGTTGAAATTGGGAATATAGTATTTTCCTTATAGAAAATGAATTGCTTGTGATGGCTATTTTCACAAAGAGATACCCAAGTTATGAGAAATTATATGGAATTATTTTAAAGTAGTGAATAAGGCCCTCCCTTAACAGAGAGGTTGTTTTGTTGTTGCTGTAGTAGTAGTAGTTGTTGTTGTTGCTTGATTATTGTTTGTTTTGTGTTAGATTTTAGCATGGAAAATGTAGTGAGTTTCTCAGACAGAAATTTATATAATACCTCCCTCACCAAAAGAAGAATTTTTACTCTAATTTTTGTTTAAAATAGCTCCTCTGTTATATTGCCAGTATTATCATATCTTGCCAGTTCATGACACCACTGATTTTTATTCAAATGTTATCTCAGTCCTAATAGTTCCTATTCCTCCTCCTCTTCCTCTTCCTACTCCTTCTTTTTCTTCTTCTTTCAGACTTCAAAGAGTAGCATTCTTGTTTCTTTGATGACTTTGCCTTTCCAATACATTTAGAAAAGGGATTGATTTTCAGTTCATGTAGCTTTATCTCTGCCTTAAGCTTGGTAATTCTGACTTTGAAGCTTGTTCTGCTCAGACCTATTCTTCTCTTTTCCATCTCACTAATAAAGCAATATGTACTTGGTTTTCTAGAATAACCTGAGTACTTGATCTACGAAAGTACCTAGTATAGTTTGAGCTCTATCCTCTAGCATTGGATTTCTATTGACTTCCCTAATCATTATTGATTAGTAGCAGGCACCAGAATTTAGAAAATACAAATATATAATTGTATAAAATTCTACAATAGGAATGTTAGGAGGATATACTTAGGAAAAAATGAGGCTCCTTGGAGAACACTGCTGATGGAAAGATGATTGGGAGAAAAAGTCCTTTCAGGAACAAACATCTGCAGAAGGTTATTATGAAGTTGGACAGATAGAGTTAGAAAGAGCAATTTTCAAATTCATCTAGAATAACAAAAAAACCCAGGATAGCAAAAACTATTTTCAAAATAAAAGAAATTCTGGGGGAATCACCATTTCTGACCACAAGTTATATTATAGAACAATAGTAATAAAATCTTCATGGTATTTCTACAGAGACAGGCAGATAGATCAACCGAACAGAAATGAAGACCCAGAAATAAACCCATACACCTATGGTCACTTCATCTTTGACAAAGGAGCTAAAACCATCCAGTGGAAAAAAAGGTAGCCTTTTCAACAAATGGTGCTGGTTCAACTGGCTGTCAGCATGTAGAAAAATGAACATAGATACATTCTTTTTTTTTTTTAATTTTTTTTTAATTTTTTTTTTTTTGGTTTTTCGAGACAGGGTTTCTCTGTGTAGTCTTGGCTGTCCTGGAACTCACTTTGTAGACCAGGCTGGCCTCGAACTCAGAAATCCGCCTGCCTCTGCCTCCCAAGTGCTAGGATTAAAGGCGTGCGCCACCACCGCCCGGCTCATAGATACATTCTTATCTCCTTGTACAAAGCTCAAGTCCAAGTGGATCAATGGCCTCCACATAAAACCAGATACACTGAAACTTATAAAGGAGAAAGGGAAAAAGAGCCTTGAACTCATGGACACATGGGAAAATTTTCCTGAACAGAACACCGATGGCTTATGCTCTAAGATCAATAATCACCAGTGAGACCTCATAAAATTGCAAAGCTTCTGATAAAAGGCTAATATCCAATATGTACAATGAATTCAAGAAGTTATACTCCAGAGAACCAAATAACCCTATTAAAACCCTGGGGCACAGAGCTAAACAGAGGATACTCAACTGAGGAATATCAAGTGGCTGAGAAGCCCCTAAAGAAATGTTCAACAATCTTAGTCATCAGGGAAATACCAATAAAAAACAACCTTGAGATTCCACCTCATACCAGTCAGAAGGGCTAAGATCAAAAACTCAGGTAACAGCAGATACTGTTGAGGATGTGGAGAAAGAGAAACATTTCTCCATTGTTGGTGGGATTGCAAGCTGGTAAAACCACTCTGGAAATCAGTCTGGCAGTTCCTAAGAAAATTGAACATAGTATTACCTGAGGACCTAGCTATACCACTCCTGGGCATATACCCAAAAGATGCTCCAACATACAATAAGGAAACATGCTCCATTGTGTTCATAGTAGCCATATTTATAATAGCCAGAAGCTGGAAAGAAACTAAATGTCCTTCAGAGGAACGGATTCTAAAAATGCTGTACACAATGGAGTACTACTCAGCTATTGAAAGCAATGCCTTCATGAAATTCTTAGGCAAATTCATGGAACTAGAAAGTGTCATCCTGAGTGAGGTAACCCAATCACAAGAAATCACACATTTTATATACTCACTGATAAGTGCATATTAGTCCAAAAGTTTGGAATACCCAAAATACAGTTCACAGACCACATGAAGCTCAAGAAGGAGGAAGACCAAAGTGTGGATACTTTGATCCTTCTTAGAAGGGGGAACAAAATACCTATGGGAGGAGATACAAAGCGTGGAGCAGAGACTGAAGGAAAGACCATTCAGAGACTGTCTCATCTGGGATCCATCCCATATACAGTTATCAAACCCAGAAACTATTGTTGATGTCAAGAAGTGCTTGCTGACAGGAGCCTGGTATGGCTGTCTCCTGAGAGGCTCTGCCAGAGCCTGACAAATACAAAGGCAGTTGCTTGTAATCAATCATTGGACTGAAAACGTGGAACCCCATGGAAGAGTTAGAGAAAGGACTGAAGGAGCTGAAGGGGTTTGCAGTCCCATAAGAAGAACAACAATATCAACCAACCAGACTTTCCCATGGACAAAACTATCAACCAAAGAGGACACATGGGGCAACCCATGGCTCCAGCCACATATGTAGCAGAGGATGGCCTTTTTGGACGTAAGTGGGAGGAGAAGCCCTTGGTCCTATGAAGGCTCAATGCCCCAGTAGGCGAATGTCAGGGGAGGAATATGTGAGTGGGTGGATGGGTGAGGGGGTACCCTCATAGAGGCATGGGGAGGGGGGATAGAATAGGGGATTTCCAAAGGGGAGACCTGGAAAGGGGATAACACTTGAAATGTAAATAAAGAAAATACCTAATACAAAGAAACAAAAGAAAAAAGAAACATACCTAAACTGGAGTCCTGATTACAGACTCCCAACTGTTTCCTCTTCCATACTGTAGGGTGAAGTTGGCCTGCTTCTGTATAGCTTCTTTTTCTTTTGTATTCTTTCCATTTCAGTCTTGTCTTTCCAGGACAGTTAATTCTTGTTCTGCCCCATGGACTAGTCTTAGCTAACAAACATCCTCCTCCTCCATATTATACCTCTTGTTTTATTTCTAAGTAGTTTGTTAGAACAACTTGTTTTTCTTTAAGTATATGAAATGTAGTTTTGCTAATATGCTCCATATATAGCATATAGATTACTTGTTTTAATTTATGTTGCCTTTGAATGGAATTTTCAGCTGTATAAATTAGATCTTACATAAATATATTTGTTATACACAAATATATGATTTGATATTTGTGGTAATAACATAATATTACTGATAGAAGAAACTATAAAACTATTCAATTTAACAATATTTCTCTTTTTTGCTGCAAACCCACATTATAGTCATTTTTTTTAAACTTTATTACAACAGGGTTTAGGAAAGCAAATAATTCACTGTCAAATATTTCAACAGAAAACTGGAAAGATCTACTTCTTGGAGAACATTGTGTTCTCTACAAAGACCTGAGTTATCAATACTGTCAACACTCATATATTCTGTCATCTCAAAAAAGTTATTGGTGTTAAATTGACCTCATGAACAATTAAAAAAGTGAAGATCACTTAACACAAAGGAGACATCCTATTTCAATACAAATAAAAGCTTAAAATGATGAACATATTGAACTATAGCATTATGTAAAACTTGGGGAAAGATTTAGATGAACGTTTTGGATTTTCTGATAAATAATCATCAATTTCTTGAAAAGAGGCAATTAGATAGAACTGTCACTGCATTACTATAAGGTAAGACTTCTAAGATAAATCTATTCCTCCACTGGTTGATCATATTGTTAATGTTACATTTACATTGCAAAGAATTAATGCTTCTTACAGCTGAAAAAAATATTCCCAGAGAGGTGAATTTTAGAAGTTACGCTAATTAATTTTCTTGTCATTGCAACCATGTATACGATAAGAAGTGACTTAAGAAAGAATGTTCACAGTTTCAGTAAGCTCTAATAGGAGTAAAGACATGGTTGATGACAGTCCTCAAAGATATGGCAACAGTAATATGAGATGATTGGATACATCCATTGGTAGTCAGGAAAAAAAGATAAACCATGGCCTAGAGGCATTGATAAAGAATTAAACTGGACTGCAGTTCCTAAATGTTTGCTTATTGCTGGTTTCTATCTCTTATATTCTACAACTTCTCCAAGGCAATAATACCAGATAGGGACTAAGTTTACAGCAGTAAGCCTGTAGCACACATTGTACATTCAAGCCATAGCATAAATAATATGCATTATTTTGTTCATAAATAATTAAGTATACTTAATTTGTTTTAAATGTGCTGAGCAATATTTTATTTTCCTTAGTTATAAAAATGGATAAGTCACAAAATTTAAAGAATATTGTTTTTGGCTTAAAGGATAAGATTATTTAATGGACGGTTCACATAGGTACCAATAATTTATCCATAACTCTCCTCCATTTTCCCTGTAATTTACCATGCTGTGAGTAAGAACAAATGAGTGCTTCCTGGGTGAATGTATATGCACATCCCTGTAATCCCAGCTCATGGAAGATAGGAGAAGGATTATGAAAAGTTCAAAGTTATCCTCAACTACATAGAGAATTCAGAACCAGTCTGGTCTAGCACAACTCCCTGTCACAAAACAAATAAAAATAAAACCTAAAGGCCATGTAAATGCATCGAGCTTTATGGAATCACAGGCTAAGAACTTTTTTAAGTGTTCTTTTTTTTTTAATTTGTTAATCATTTTATTTGTTTACATTTCAAATGTTAGCCTTCTTCCTGGTGGTTTCCTCTCAAGAAACACCCCATTCCACCCCCCTCTCCCTTGCCTATAAGAGGATGCTCCAACATCCACCCACCCACTCCTGCCTCCCTACTCTAGCATCCAACTTCTCTGGGGGATCAAGCTTCCACAAGACCAATTTCTTCCCCTCCCACTGATGCCAGATAAGGCAGTCCTTTGCTACATATGTAGCAGGAGGCATGGACCTACCCATGTTTACATTTCGGTTGGTGATTTAGTCCGTGGGAACTGATAAGTGTTTTTAGATTCATTTAAAGTTAATGTAAAATTAGTCCGTATAGTTCAGAATATTTGAAAGAAAAGAAATTGCAGAACCTATTTTGTTTACAATAATAACATATTAATGAAAATAGTTAAAAACATCTACCACCAAAATCGTTAAGTAACTTGGTAATAAAACCACTGTCTTATATCTCTACTGAATCAATTAACAAAGAAAAGCCATTAGAGAAAATAAGTGAATAACTTTCAAGAAATGAAACATACATACACACAAACAAACATACATGTTATTAAAAACTAATTTTTCTAACTAGATACAAGAGAAAAATATTAAAACTACAGGCTGTATTAATACTGTTAGAAAGTATTCTATAAAAATGTTTGACAGTATTTTCTGGACAAAGATGAAGAATGAAGCTAAGTGTAAGTCTTCAATAACTTTAAATGCTTAATATGGGGAACTATGGGATTTGTTGTTTGGGACTATAAAGATCAAGTGGAATACCATTTTTATGAGAACATGATTATTTAAATTACTCATTTTACTCTTTATTAACCACATAGCTAGAATAAATATGAAAAATGCTCTAGAATTATCGAATGTTTTTTAATAAAAACCTTAACTTTTCGTGTAATTTTCTAGAAATTTTAATATATTTAGTTGGGCCCATTTTACATGTTTACATTCCATGAATCATAAAGATTATTCTCTGTCAAACAAGTTACACAAAATTCCATTTTTGTTTGTTTGTTTTGTTGTTTTTGTTTCTTTTTTAAGTTGGATATTTTCTTTATTTACATTTCAAATGTTTTCCTGTTTCCAGGTCTTCCCTTTGGAAATCCCCTATCCCATCCCCCCTCCCCCTGCCTCTATGAGGGTGCTCCCCCCACCCACCCACTCCCATCTTCCTGCCCTGGCATTCCCCTACACTGGGGCCTAGAACATGCTCAGGCCCAAGGGCCACTCCTTCCACTAATGTCCAACAAGGCCATCCTCTGCCACATATGAGACCGGAGCTGTCATGGATCCCTCCGATGCGAACTCTTTCGTCCCTTCTCCAACTCCTCCATCAGGGACCCCACGCTCAGTCCAATGGTTGGCTATGAGCATCTGCCTCTGTATTCATCAGACTCTGGCAGAACAGTTCAGAAGACAGCCATATCAGGTTCTCCTCAGCAAGTACTTGCCAGCATCCACAATAGCATCAGGGTTTGGTGACTGTATATGGGATGGATCCCCAGGTGGGGTGGTCTTTGGATGGCCTTTCCTTCAGTCTCTGCTCCATACTTTGTCTCCATGTTTCCTCCTGTGAGTATTTTGTTTGCTCTTCTAAGAAGCACCCAAGCATCCGCACTTTGGTCTTCCTTCTTCTTGGGCTTCATATGGCCTGTTAATTGAATCTTGGGTATTTCTAACTTTTGGGCTAATATCCACTTATCAGTGAGTACATACTGTGTGTGTTCTTTGACACCCACATGAGGGTGCTGAGGAGCTGAGGGGGGTTACAGCCCCATGGATAAAGCAACAATGTCAATGGCCAGACCCTCCGGAATTCCCGGGGACTATACCACCAACCAAAGAGCACACATGTTGAGACCCATGGTTCCAGCCTCATTTGTGGCAGAGGATGGTCTTGTTGGGCATTAATGGGAGGAGAGGCCCTTGGGCCTGAGGGGATGCCCCTGTGTTGGGGAATGCCAGGACGGGAAGACAGGAGTGGGTGGGTGTGATATTTTCACAGTCCATCCATTTGCCTGAGAATTTCATGAAGCCTTTCCATTGTGCAAATGTACCACATTTTCTGTATCCATTCTAAGTACTCTTGGGTTTCTTTTCCTTCTGTTGGTTTTCCTATCCAGCCGTGATGTCAGGGTTTTGTTTAATCTTACTATTATTTTATTTTATACAAACAAAAGAAAAAGAAAGAACTGATTTGATTCAAAATTCTAGCTTTAAATGTAAAATAAATGTTTTATAAAATTAAAAACAACATTAATATATGATACACTGCAGCCTATCCAGATACTGGTATAAGTCTGTGGTTTTATTTTTCCTAGGAATTACTTATTGTTTAGGTAGTAAACACATAGTTGCTAAAACTAAGTCTTGGCTTATTCATGATGCAATGAAAAATGGAAAACATATTCTGGTAGATGGGTATAGGTTGATGAATCTTTTTTGACTCTTAGGTAGACTTTTTGGAAAAATAGATGAGATTCAGTTTATTACTTTGTCATAGAATTTTTAGTATACACAGATTACTGCCATGTTTTCTTGACTACATTAAAAAATTGTTTATAGTAATATTACAAAAGTAAAATCAACTATTTTAATTTTGAGATTCTTTTTAGTCAAGTAGGTTTTATATTTTATATAATTAAGATACAATTTTATCCAACCTTATCCTCATTTGTTAATTATGATTTGCTATTCTATTCATGATACATATACAAAATTTTGCACATAAATATTGGTATTTTCAAATGTTAAAAATATGGAAGTTTTTACCATAATTACTATAAAAAATTAACTGATAATAATTTGCCTAATTGTCCTAAATGTGTACCAAATAAAATCTTTTAAGTCCTACTCAAGTATATAGTAAACAAAATTAAAACTAATATATTCTAATGGTATTTAATTTAACTTGAGAAATAATTTGCAATATAATTACATTTTATTTATCTTATTTTGCCAATAGTTTTACTATGCTCTTTTATTATTTTGATTTCCTACAATTTGAAATATTTTATTCTGCTTTAAAATGTCTTTGTAAAGTACTGATATGAATAATTTATTATAATTTAAATAAGCTTGAGCTAATCGTGTTCTTAATAACATGTCCTGGGCATATACCCAGAGACTTTGCCTGCATGCAATAAGGACACATGCTCCACTATGTTCATAGCAGCCTTATTTATAATAGCCAGAAGCTGGAAAGAACCCAGATGTCCCTCAACGGAGGAATGGATTCAGAAGATGTGGTATATCTACACAATGGAATACTACTCTGCAATTAAAAACAATGAATTCACGAAATTCCTAGGCAAATGGTCAGATCTTGAAAATATCATCCTTAGTGAGGTAACCCAATCACAAAAGAACACACATGGTATGCAGTCACTGGTAAGGGGATATTGACCCAGAATCTCGGAATACCCTAGACACAATCCGCATATCAATAGATTTCTAAAAAGATGGAAGGAGAGACCCCTGGTCCTGGAAAGACTGGATGTAGGGGAACGCCAGGACAGAGTAACGAGAGGGGGTTGAATGGGGAACAGAGGGAGGGAAGGGGGCTTATGGGACTTTCGGGGAGGGAGGAAACGGGAAAGGGGAAGTGATTTGGAATGTAAATTAAAAAAATAAAATAAAAAAAAATAACATGTCCCTAAATACAGTGAAACTTTTACTTCTCTTTGATAAGTAACATCATGGAGCTCTTTGAAAAACAAACAGTTAACAAAGGATTCACATGACCAAATCATAGTTTCTTGGTTTTTACTTCCTCATAATTTCCACAATTATATTTTTCCAGTGTAGAAATTTTTATTATTTTTTCTTATGAAAGCTTCTTAAATATTGTGGATTCTGCAAGAGGACCTACTATAAGAAAAATCCAAAGGCTCTGTTAGAATAACTTGTTAATAGTTTTCCTAACTTCTATGTAGCATCTTTTAACATAGTCTTAGCTAACCTGGCTTCTTGGATGTGACTCTGCAGAATATGAAATAATTATTAATAGACATGTCTTTTTTTTGTTTTTAGTGAAAATCTCATGAGAAAACCTTTATAAAGCCAGATTTTACACCAACATTTCCAAAAGACTTCTATTTCACATATAGAGCATTCTTTCATTTTAAGAATTTATTTTACTCAGTCTTTGAAAATTTCATACTTTCTATACAATGGATATATATCAAGGCACCTCTATGAAGACCCCATTTTATCTCTTCTTCATTTATATGTTTTTGTTTTTCAACACTGACTCTATTACTATTGCCTACTGGGGTGATGACTGAATGTGTTGGCTTCACTTTGTGAAGTTACTCACAGCAGGAGTGAGTTCCTGAGTACAAGGGCCACATCATGCTCAGAATAGAGCATTTCACAGCACTCTCCCTTCATCCTCTGGTTCTTATATTATTTCTGAGATCTCTAGATATTCCAAAGCATTGGATGTGTTGATACATGGACAATTCTTAAAGTACAGAATGATAAAAAGGAGGTTCCCCATGACTATGCAAAAGCAGTTCCTAGAATGAAGGTTTTACACAGGTAAAAAGCAATTTGAAACTTAGAACATAATGAACATTATACTTAATCATCGAGCTGAAAGTGATAGTTACTTTTCCTTTTCATCATAGGTTTTGGCACATGTTAATTCTTTTAAAGTTAAAATTTTGAATATGAGTCCTGAATATGGATTAATTCATTTCAAGAAAATTCGGAGCACGGAGTACATTAGTTTTTTAAGATTAGAAAGCAAAGTGGTAAACTGGAGGCCAGAAGAAAAGAAAATGGAATATCTGTGGTATAACTGACAGGTATCAGTAAATGCCAATGGAGAGCTGTATATCAAATATGGCATGTGACACATAATTCTGCAGTTAAACATTGAAGAGAATGTTTTGCTGTACAGTTTCATTTCTATTTTTAAAGTAGATTATTAATTTTTATACAAGTTCTATTAATCCTCCAATCTTCTATATCCATTAATGCACTTACTTTTACATTGTCAGAGTTCCCAGAGTTTGTGATTTTGAAAAAAGTGCAGGCGGCTTTAATGTATACCTATGAAAGACATGAGAATTTTCACATTAAAATCTACATTCGTTCATATAGTCATGTCTTAACCATGTAAAAAGTTTAATAAAATCTGAAATCAAACAAACCATAAAACACAGTGGTTAAAACATCAGCATATCACAAATTAATCTAGGGGAAGCTAAGGGAAAATATAAAAGTTATAATGTAAAATTAAAACATGGGTGAATCATGCGTCTATATTGCTTAATTGTTTTCCCAAGAGCAATCAGGAGCCTTTAAAAATAAATCTTTGTATGTACCTATTCCCCTTGAGTTTTAACTTACTTTACATAAACTGGAGGTAGACAACTGCCACATCTGAAAGTGAATACTGAAATCTAATTCACACCATCAGGAATTCATTAGAACAGGAATTTCTGTGGAGAAGTGGTGACCTTAGGAGGTGACTAAGGTGAGGTCATTAGGTAGAATACCATGTTGAATCCTACTGGCTTTGTTTGAGAAGAAAGAGAAGCTTAAGCCTGACCACACACACACACACACACACACACACACACACACACACACAAACACACACAAACATACACACACACACACACACACAAACATACACACATACACATAAAAACATACACATTTCTATGCTCTCCTTCTTTTGTCTCTGCAAACAAAATGTAATTATCAATGAAGCTGTGCCAATTCACACTAAACTGTGAGCCCGAATAAAACTTCTTTCTCTCCAACTTATTCTGTTTGTTCTACTGATATTACAATAGAACACACACAAACATGGAGGGTGGCGGGGGGAGAGAGAGAGATAGAGACAGACAGAGAGAGAGACAGAGAAACAGACAGAGACACAGAAAGACAGAGACAGAGAAACAGAGAGATAGAGAGACAGAGACAGGGAGACAGGGAGACAGGGAGACAGAGACAGAGAGACAGGGAGACAGGGAGACAGAGAGTCAGAAGCTGTAGGTTTGATGATGCCTACCTGCACTTCTTCTGAGGCAATCTTCTGTTATTTTCCTTTTTCACAGCATTTTCTTCATCATTATACTTGCTCCTCAAATTCGCAGGACACTTCTGTGATCATACATGGCTCTAATCCTGCTTTTCTTGAGAGCCAACTCATGCATGAAGGAATATTGATGTATTTTTTTTCTTTCATTAAATTATTTCAATGAATTATTTCTTGTTATACAAAATATTGTAGAGAGAGATGAAACGACAAAGTTAGAGAGAAATTTGCATTTATTTTTATAACAGTATATTACTATATTTCATTTACTAACTATGCAAATAAAAAATTTAAGAACATGAGATAAAAATAACATATATATTTTCATTTTCCTTTAGGGCTTTGCATGATTTGTAAAGCACTAATATTTTTGTAGAACAAACATGCTTAAAGAACATTACAAAGATGGGTTGATCTTAATATATTAATTATTATATAGCCAATTATTGCTCACAAAAGCTCACAATTTATGTTGGGAACTTCAGCATGAATATAGCACAAGGATGAAAATATGTCTCAACAAATTTACTACAGGAAATAAACATATAACATCTGTTGATTTGAGAAACTGAGTCCTGAGGTAGAAAGATGACGCAACAATTAAGAGTCATATGTAGGACATGAACCTCATTCCAAGCACCCACATCAGGTGGTTCACCATCTCTTGTGGTTCCAACTTTGTTTCAAAGACCTCTTAAGAACACTTGCACTCACCTGTACACACACATACAAACACATGCACATGCAATATATTATATATATTCATACATATATAATTTTATATGTGATATATATTATACAAATAATGAGAAATAATAAAATAATTCTTTAGTAAAATAAATTTAATTCATACATTCCATAAAATTCTGGTACCAAAGATAATACAGGCAATTTATACTATTAGCAATTTGGTATTAACTGCAAGAATATTTGCAAATATATATGATGTGTAAATACCTACAAATGCAACATAGGGTATTCACAGTGAATATTAATTGGACTATATTAGAGAACCAACCTTATTGTGAATTGAAGTCCTTGCTTATAACTAGTAATGGCTTTATTAATTATTTTTATTTTTTATAGGAAAAAGAATTACATTCATCAAGAAAACACATCATTTATATTTATGAGCAAACATAATATTTCTTAGAAATATGATTTTAAGACAGATTTTGTAGGCCATATGCAAGATGTTGTGAATGTGAATTTTGACTACTTAATTATAGATTATAACTGTATCTGTTGGCAGATAAGATGTGAGATAAAAATGATGAAAATATACATCAAAGAATGAGATAGGCAAATAAGAAAGATTTTATATTAGAATAAATACGGAGCTAGAAACTTGTGAAGGTGTTTGTGAGGTAAGAATACAAAGACTCTATCCACTCTTCAATCCAAAACACTAACACCTATTGAAACTACTGGCAGTTTTTTGGAGTGCTATAATTAAGATACATGATAAATTAGGAAGATACATGTTCCAAGACAAATGTCACATAATAAAAACTGAAATGTGATGAAATGAAAATGAATTGGAGACTATAGCACATTATAGCTTCTTCTAAGAAGTAAACTTCACAGCCTAATTTCTTTACTTTGATTGGATTCCTACTGAATTTATGTCAAAATTCAACATGATATTTTAATTGCATATAATTAGCAAAAGCATAAAGAAATCAGATTACTTTAGTTTTATTTTATGTATTATGAAAAAGTGAAGCAAACAATATACACAGAGATAGCAAATGGTAACATATTTCATGATTAAGGTGAAAAGTCACATTTACTGGTTTATGATATGTTCTACACCAGATAAGAATAAGTAAATATATTCTCTATTGTGTAAGCAATCAAATAATACTTTCTTTTCTATCAAAATAATAGATTTAAACCCACAGATTAAACTACTATGGCTCAGAGGCCCTCACAGAGACTGAAGTGACAATAACAGACCCTATATGGGCTCATACTAGGTCCTTTGCATATATATTAGAGTTGCATAACTTAATGTTTTTTCATACTTCTTTTTTAAAAATTTTATTAATGAATTTATTGACTTTACAGCCCCATCTTAGCTTCCCCTTCTTCCTCTCCTTCCAGTCCCTCCCTCTCCCATCACCTCTCTGCCATTTTCTAGCCTTTCTCTTCTGAAAAGGCTCACAAAAAGGGAGGCTTTCCGTAGATATCAATCTGCCTTGATATATCAAGTTGCAGTAGGACTAGCCACAGCTTCTCTTATTGTGGTTAGACAAGGCAGCCCAGTTAGAGGAAATGTATCTAAAGGCAAGCAGTAGAGTCAGAGAGAGTTCTTGGTCCTGCTGCTAGATGTCCTACATGAAGATAAAGCTGCACATCTGTTACATATGTGCCTAGAGCCTATGGTCATCCATGCGTGCTTTCTGTTTCGTGATTCAGTCTCTGTGAGCTCCCATGGCCCAGGTTAGTTGGTTCTGTGTTTTCTTGTGTTCTCAACCTTTCTAGTTCCTTCAATCCTTTATCTCCATTTTTCCATAGAATTGCACAAGCTTCTCCTAATATTTGACTGTGGGTCTTGGCATCTGTTTCAATCAGTTGATGGGCGAAGTCTCTCAGATGATAGTTATGCTAGGCACCTTTCTGGAACTATAGCAGACTATCATTGGTAGTGTTGGAGTGGACTCTCATGGCATGCGTTCAAGCTGGGCCAGTCATTGGTTGACCATTCGTTCAATTTCTTCTCCATCTTTACTCCTGTACATTGGTTTGCAAGAGAAATTTGGGTCTAATTTTTGTGGCTGGGTTTGTGTCTTAGTTGCTCCATTGGAAGTCTTTTCTGTTTACAGGAGATGACCATTTCAGGATTCATACTTCCTCTTTGCTAGCAATGTTAGCTAAGGCTACTGTCATAGATTCCTGCAAATTTCCTTTGTCCTGGATTTCTATCTCAGCCAAGCGATGTCCCCCTTAGCAATTCCAATTTTCTCTCCAAGTACTCTCTGCCTCCATCCTTCTCCACATAATCATTCCTGTTCCCTTCCTTAACCCCTCTCCAATATGATGTCTCTTCTCCTCTCACCCCCTACATCTATTCTGTTTCCAGTTCTCAATGACATTCAAAAAATTTCTCCTTGACAATCCTTGTTACTTGGTTTCTTTGGTCTGTGTTTTGTAACCTGGTTATCCTGTAATTTATGGCTGCTATTTACTTATAAATGGGTAACATACTGTATTTGTCTTTCTGGGTTTATACTACCTCATTCAGAATGATGTTTTCTAGTTTCATCTATTTTGCCTGGAAGTTTCATAATGGCATTATTTTTTAATAGCAAGCATATTCCATTGTGTAAATATACCATATATTTTTTATCTATTCATCAGTAGAAGGACATCTAGGTTGTTTACAGTTTCTGACTATAGTGGGTAGATTGGTAAGCAGGGGGAGGGGGAATAGGATAGGGGGTTTTTGGAGGGGAAACGAGGAAAGAGGATAACATTTGAAATGTTAAAAAAAAGAAATGATCTAGTAAAAAATGAATTAAACTCCTATGAACATAATTGAGCAAATGTCCTTATGGTATGCTGAAGGATCTTTTGGGTATATGCCCAGGAGTAGTATAACTGGGTCTTAAGGTGCACTATTCCCAATTTTCTGAGAAACTGACAAACTGATTTCCAAAGTGGCTGTGCCAGTTTGCAACCCCACCAGCAATGGTCGAGTGGTTCTCTTGCTCCACATCCTTACCAGTATGTGCTTTCAAGAGTTTTTGATCTTGGCTATTCTAACAAATGTAGGATGGAATCTCATGGTCACTTTGATTTGCATTTCCCTAATGACTAAGAATGTTTAACATTTCCTTAAGTGTTTCTCAGCAATTAGAGATTAATCTATTGAGAATTCTCTGTTTAGATCTGTATTCCATTATTTAATTGGGTTATTTGGTTTGATGATGTCTAATTTCTTCAGTTCATTATATTCTTTGGATATTTGCCCTCTGTCAGATATAGAGTTGGTGAAGATCTTTTCCCAATCTGAAGACTGTCTCTTTTTTGTCCTATTGAGAATGTCTTTTGCCTTATAGAAGATTTTCAGTTTCATTACATCCTATTTATTAATTATTGATTTTAGTGCCTCAGTTCTTGTGTTCTTTTTAGGAACTTTTCTCCAGTTCCGATGTGTTCAAGGTTTTTGGCACTTTCTTTTCTATTAGATTCAGTGTATCTGGTTTTATGTTGAGGTCCTTGATCCACTTGGACTTGAGCTTTGTGCTAGCTGATATATATGGGCCTATTTTCATTCTTCTACATACAGACTGACTGCCAGTTAGGCCAGCACCACTTGTTGAAACTGATTTCTGTTTTCCATTGTATAATTTTGGGTAATTTTTCAAAAATCAAGTATCCAAAAGTGTATGGGTTTACTTCTCTGTCTTCAGTTTGACTCTATTCTTCAATCTGTCTGTTTTTATGATATTACCATGTGGCTTTTTATTACTATTGTTCTGTAATACATCTTAAAATCTGTGATGGTGGTACATCCAGAAATCCTTTCATTGTGCAGGATTGTTTTAGCAATCTTGAATTTTTTTTTGTTTTCCCATACAAAGTTGAGTATTGTGCTTTAAAACTCTGTAAAGTATTATGTTCAGGTTTTGATGTAAATTGCATTGAATCTATAGATAATGATCTTGATAAGATGAATAGTTTTATTGTGTCAGTCCTACTGATCCATGAGCATGAAAGATCTTTCCAAGTTCTGATATTATCTTCAATTTCTTTCTTGTCATATAGGACTTTCACTTCCTTAGAGTTATACCAAGTTATTTCATATTTGTGTCTATTGTGAAGGGTATGGTTTACACAATTTCTTTTTTAGCCATTCTATTGTTCGTATATAGAAAGGCTAACTAACTTTTTTTTTTAGTTAATTTTTTACCAAGCCACTTTACTAAAGAGGTTTTTCAGCTGTTGAGACCTCTGGGTAGATTTGTGGGGTCACTTGTGTATACTATCGTATCATCTGCAAATAGCAGTACTATGACTTTCCATTTTGTATTCCCTTGATCTCCTTTAGTTGTCTGATTGCTCTGACTAGAACTTCAAATACTATATTGAATAGATGTGGAGAAAGTATACAGGTTTGTCTTGTCCTGAATTTTAGTAGAATTACTTTAAGTATCTCTCCATTTAGTTTGATCCTTGCTATAGGCTTCTGTATATTGCCTTTATTGTGCTCATGTGTGTGCCTTGTATCCATGATCTCTCCAAGATGTTTATCATAAAGGTGTGGTGGGTTTTGTCAAAAGCATTTTCAGCATCAAATGAGACAATCATGTGGGTTTTTATTTTTTCTTTCAGTTTGTTTATGTGGTAGATCACATTGATGGATTTTCATAAGTTGAAACATTCCTGCATCTGTAGAATGAAGCCTATTTGATCACGGTGGATGATGTTTTATTTAAATGTGTTTTTGAATTCAGTTGGCAGGTATTTTATTGAGCACTTTTTCATTAATATTTGTAAAGGAGATTGGTCTGAAATTCTCTTTATTGTTTGAGTCTTTATGTGGTTTATCTGGTTGACTTTGAGGCTTAAAATGAATTTAGCAATATTCACTAGATTACTATACTGTGGAATTATTTGAGGAAAATTGGTATCAGCACTTTTCTGAAAGTCTGGTAGAATTCTCCACTAAATCCATCTGGCCCTTGGCTCTTTTGGGTTTATATATTTTTAATGACTGCTTCTATTTCCTGAGGGGTTATAGGCCTATTTAAATTGTTTGCCTGTTCTCGATTTAATGTGTGGTATGTGGTATCTATCAAGAAACTCATCTATTTCTTTTGTATTTTCCAATTTTGTGAATACAGGTTTTTGAAGTAAGACCTGAGGATTCTTTTAATTTCCTCCATGTTTATTTTTATGTCTCCATTTCATTTCTGATTTTGATAATTTGCATATTGTGTCTGACTTTTGGTTAGTTAGGCTAAGTGTTTGTTTATCTTGTTTATTTTCTCAAAGAACCAACTCTTGGTTTCATTGGTTCTTAGTTTTGTTCTCTTTGTTTTTAATTTATTGATTTCAGCTCTGAGTTTGATTATTTCCTATCAGCTACTCCCCTTGGGTGTGTTGGCTTCTTTTTGTTCTACATCTTTCAAGTATACTGTTAAATGAATAGTATTGTATCTCACTAATTTCTTTATGAAGGCACTTAGTGCTATAAAAACTCCTCTTAGCACTGCTTTTATTGTGTTACATACTTTTGGTTATTATGTGCATTTATTTTCATTGAATTCTATAAAGCCTTTCATTTCTTTCTTTGTTTCATCCTTGACCAAGAGGTTACTGAGTAGGAAGATTTTCAGATTCCATGGGTGTGTAGGGTTTCTGCTGTTGCTGTTGTTGAAGTTCAGCTTTGGTCCATGGTAATCTGATAAAATACAGGGCATTATTTCAGTTTTTCTTGTATCTGTTGAGACTTGTTCTATGTCCAATTATATGGCCAGTTTTGGAGAAGATTCCATGGGGTGCTGAGAAGAAGATATATTCTTTTGTGTTTGGGTGAAATATTCTGTAAACATGTGTTAGGTTATTTGATTCATCATATCTGTTAATTTCATTATCTCTCTGCTTATTTTTTGTCTGGATATCCTAGTGTCTCTGGTACTGGTGGATCTCCAGAGAAGCAAGTCTGGCAGCAAAATGTAATCCATGGGAGTGAAATGCAGTTTAAAGTTAATGGTGTGTTTAGAGGAATATGTAGGACAAGGGTAGGGTCTTCCCTGATTCCTTTTAGTGATTACAAGCCTCCAGCAATGTAGGCAGAGTTGTAGGGAAGGAAATAGGGCACAGAGTATAGGCTGTAGTTTACTGCTGTTGATGCTGCTTTCAGAGGATTTGCTATCAAGGTTTGCGAGGGGATGTGCTTACTAGGTCACCCCTGGGTCTGGAAGGTCTCCAGTAAAGCAAGCAGAGTTTTGGGACAGCAAATGGAGGCCCTCTTGTAGTACTTCCAACAAAGATAGTGGGATATATCTTGATTCTTTTGCTTGTGCTTGGGATGTTTTTTCCCCTTAATACATCTACTTATACAGCTTTACTATGAAGGTTTGAGCCTAGTCTTATTGTAATTTGCTATGCTATGTCCAGTTGATATCACTGGGAGGTCTGTTTTCTTTTTTAAAAAAGAGAAAAGTTGGAGGAGTAGATATGGGGTAAGGGAGAGAGTTGTGTGAAGGATGGGAAAATGAAGGTTGGAGAAATGTATCTAAAGAATAAAAATTAAAATAAAAAAGAATGAAGGCAGTAGTAATAATATATTTAATGAAGTAGAAACAGAGAGACAGAATCCCATTTTCTTTGTCATATGCAGAAGCTAAAGCAACTCAAATGTCTACTATTAGGTGTTTGAAAATGTGGGTGAACATGATATTCCCTCCACTTTAGGTCTGTGCTTTCTTAGCCATGTTTCAAGCATCATACCTTTAAATAGATTTGAAAGTACCCTCTTCTCATACACTTTTGGACAACTAATTGTTACTCAGCCATCTCGACATAACATTCATGAAAAAGAAATACAAATGAGAATAATTCTAAGAACTGAGATATACAGAAAACAAATCATTTAACAAATTCACTGGAAAGACTTACAAAAGGAATTGATCCTGTGTTTCTACAGCAGCAAAGAATAAGCTGACTGTGTAACAACACAGCATAAACATGGAAAAAATTTTTCTTCTGATGGGTTTTTGCTGAAACGTGAAGGTGGGAAAAAAGTAAGTAAGGAAGAAACATTGGTCAGAGATTACAAAGATGGTAAATAAGAAGACCAGAAATGTAGACAGTACAGTGGAGAAGGAGGATGAGCCAAAATGTGAATATTGTTCCTTTGTTTCATGTTGAATATATTTATTTATTTATTTACTTATTTTCAAAAGGACTTTTTTCATGTAGTGTGTTATGATTATGGTTTCCTATCCCTGCTTCTTCTCAGACCCTCCCCACCACCATACTTAAAGAAATCTATACATTTTCTTTTTCTCTGTCACTAGAATACAAACAAGCATATCAAAAATAATAAAATAAAAAAAAATAAGCAAACCAGAGTAGAACTAAACAACCAAGCCAAAAGAAAACAGGGAACCAAATCAAAAGCATAGGAAACACATATAGATGCAGATACACACCTGTTTATTCACATAGAAATCTCCACCCACAAAAACCTTGCAAACATAATATATACATTATGGACCAGTAAGGTAGATTAAGAAATTTAAATGCCAATGAGATCATTTTTCGTTGACCATTAGTGCTGGGCACTGCGCCTTTATTAAGAGTGATAAGAGTGGTTTGTAAAGCCAGTGAAATTCCCTTGAAGAAGTATTGTTTTGAGCTTTGAACAAGACAATTAAAGCGAGGGGCGGTTGGGGGTTGAATGGGGAACAGGGGAAGGTAAGAAGACTTATAGGACTTTGGGGGAGGGAGGAACCCGGAAAGGGGAAATCATTTGGAATGTAAATAAAAAATATAGAAAAAAAAGAAGTACCATTAATGTTTGAGTTTCAAAATGATAATGTTTGAGTTTCAAAAGCCCTCGTAGTCTTATGTGTTTGAACAATTGCTTCCCAGCTTGTAGTGTTATTTTGGAAGGTCACAGAATCTTACTGGGGTGTCTCAGTGGGTCACTGAAGGAGGAACTTGATGTTTTGTAGCCCTTCCTGACCTTTATCCTTCCTTATTGTAAGTGAACAGGCATTATTTTTCCTGATGCCATGCTTTTCCCTCTTTATGCTATATGTCACACTTACATTTGTTTACTACAGACATTGAAGATCTTATATTTGAGTGATTACTATTTTTTAGCTAATTTTTTCTTTTTTTACTGATATGAGGTAGGGACTTGATTCAATTATTCTTTAAAATTATGCACAAAAGAAAACAATTAAGTAAATGACTTCCAATTTAAAGCATTAAAGTGAGAACTGACATCAGAAAAATAGAACCTTTCTAGGAACAAATTCCTCTTTATCTGAAGAGGAAAGATTCCTGTACTTGAACACCCATTTTAACAGCTTCAAGACCATGGTTTGGGAGGCCTAAATTTTATTAGTTGGGAAGGCTTAGCCTAATATAAGACCCAGTGATCATTGTTTCAGTAGTAACAAAGCTGAAAAAAAATGAGTAGCAATCAATAAATTAAGTGTACTGGTGATTTCAGAGCTTATATTGTTACATTAAGTTATAATCAAAGTTCAAATAGGAAACCTTACAGCCCCTGTTATGTATGTGCAGAGGGCCTAGGTCCAGTCCATGCTTGTTCTTTGGTTGGAGGTTCAGTCTCTTGGAGCCCCCACCTAGGGTCCAGGTAGTTGACTCTGTTGGTTTTCCAGTAGAGTTCCTGTCTTTGTATGGTCATTAAAACCCTCCCCCAATTCTTCCACAAGACTCCTTTACTCCATCTAATGTTTGGCTGTGAGTCTTCATATCTGTTTGCATTGGTGTTGTAGGAAATATTAAAAAAGAGCTCCAAGTTCCCACACTTAATCCAGCTACTCTCAGCCCCAGCAGTCTCGTTGGCCAGTTCTTATCTCATGGAGACTCTTTGACTCTGAGCTCCTGAGATCTCTCTACCCAGCTCACTGAGTTCCCACTGGCAGGTCACTACCACACCAGCTCCAAACTACAAAACCCCCACAGTTTTCCTGGTGCACATCTGGCAAACCTATGCTTTGCCTTTCTCTCTGGACCACAACTGAGCTGCCATGTGAAGGAAAACACAACATAAACTTAGTTCAGAAACAACGGTAACTCAATCACTGGGCGCAATAACTGAAATCCTAATCTTGTAAGCCTTATAATCTAAATCCTCCAGTGGTGAATCCTGACAGATCTACCATTAAAACCGGGAGGCACTAGAAGCGACATGTAGTCCTCATGCTATCCCAGTCTTCCTGCTTCCTCTCTTTCCCTATCCACTTGGTAAGTCCTGCCTACTCACCCAGTGATTGGCTCATTTATTCATTAGAGGACAGTTAACAAGAAGTCACCTGAGTATATGACAGTGACTCATTCCTTAGTTAGCAACCCCTCCCAGGAAAGTGGAATTAGCATCAATATACAAGCAATCCCAGGGCTTTTTATAACACGTTGGCTGCTGGGTAAAGTCTCTCAGAGGACAGTTTTGTTAGGCTCCTGTCTGCAAGCATAATAGAGTATCATTAATAATGTCAGAGATTGTGGGATAGGCCTCAATTTGTGCCATTCATTGGTTGGCCATTCCTTTTGATTCTGCTCTGTGTTTACACATTTTGTGTTGAAGGTTTTGTGAGTGGATTGTTGTTCTTATACCTTCACTATGAGTTCTTCCTGGCTACAGAAAGTGGCCACTTCAAGATCTGTATCTCTCACTGTTAGGAGTCTGTACTTGAATCACTCCCATGGACAGACACCATGGGGCCTCCCCTTATCCCAGGTCTTTGGCACATCCTAGATATGCCCCACTCTACCCACCAATGATTTCCATTTCTCTTCTCTGCTCTTCCTACATATGATCCTGCAGCCTGTTCTCATCTCTCTCCCCTGCCCCCATTTCCATCCCTCCATCCACCTCCAATATCCACTTAATTTCCCCTTCTGAGAAGGATTCAATTATCCTCTTTTGTTCCCTCCTTATTTTGATTCTTTCAGTCTGTGAATTGTAGTGTGGTAATCTTGTACTTTATGGCTAATATCCACTTATAAGTGAGTACATACCATGCATGTCCTTTTGAGTCTGGGTTACCTCATTCAGGAAGATATTTTCTAGTTACATCCATTAGTCTGCAAAATCCATGATGCCTTTTTTTTTATTGTATTGGGCTTTGAGAATTCTTTTTTTTTTCATCTTATTAATATTTATTTCTTTTTTTTTAAATTTTATTTTATTTTTTTAATTTACATTCCAAATCACTTCCCCTTTCCCGTTTCCTCCCTCCCCGAAAGACCCATAAGCCCCCTTCCCTCCCTCTTTTCTCCTTTCAACCCCCTCTCATTACTCTGTCCTGGCGTTCCCCTACATCCAGTCTTTCCAGGACCAGGGGTCTCTCCTTCCATCTTTTTAGAAATCTATTGATATGCTGATTGTGTCTAGGGTATTCTGAGATTCTGGGTCAATATCCCCTTATCAGTGACTGCATACCATGTGTGATCTTTTGTGATTGGGTTACCTCACTAAGGATGATATTTTCAAGTTCTGACCATTTGCCTAGGAATTTCGTGAATTCATTGTTTTTAATTGCAGAGTAGTTTGGTACAGTAACAGACATGTAGATCAATGGAACAGAATTGAAGACCCAGAAATGAATCCACACTCCTATGGTCACTTGATCTTTGACAAAGGAGCTAAAACCATCCAGTGGAAACAAGATAGCCTTTTCAACAAATGGTGCTGGCTCAGCTGGAGGTCAACATGCAGAAGAATGCAAATTGACCCATCCTTATCTCCTTGCACTAAGCTCAATTCTAAGTGGATCAAAGATCTCCACATAAAACCAGACACACTGAAACTAATAGAAGGGAAACTAGGGAAGAACCTTGAACATATGGGCACAGGGGAGAATTTCCTGAACAGAACTCCAATAGCTTATGCTCTAAGATCAAGAATAGACAAATGGGACCTCATTAAATTACAAAGTTTTTGCAAGGCAAAAGACACTGTCAAAAAGACAAAGCAGCAACCAACTAACTGGGAAATGATCTTTACCAACCTTACATCCGACAGAGGGCTAATATCCAAGATATACAAAGAACTCAAGAAGTTAAACTCCAGAGAGGCAAGTAACCCTATTAAAAAATGGGATACAGAGCTACACAAAGAGTTCTCACCTGAAGAATATCTAATGGCTGAGAAGCACCTAAAGAGATGTTCATCATCCTTAGTCATTAGGGAAATGCAAATCAAAACAACCCTGAGATTCCATCTCACACCAGTCAGGATGGCTAAGATCAAAAACACAGGAGACAGCAGTTGTTGGCGAGGATGTGGAGAAAGAGGAACACTCCTCCACTGCTGGTGGAATTGCAGGCTGGTACAACCACTCTGGAAAGCAGTCTGGCGGTTCCTCAGAAAACTGGGCATGACACTTCCGGAGGATCCGGCTATACCACTCCTGGGCATATACCCAGAGACTTTACCTGCATGCAATAAGGACACATGCTCCACTATATTCATAGCAGCCTTATTTATAATAGCCAGAAGCTGGAAAGAACCCAGATGTCCCTCAACGGAGGAATGGATTCAGAAGATGTGGTATATTTACACCATGATGCCTTTTTAAATAACTGAGTACTATTCCTTTGGGTAAATGAGCCACATTATTTTATTTTTTTTTTATTTTAGGTCATTGATGGATTTTAGAGTTCTCAGTTCTAGAGTGTTGTATGTCTGCTAGTTTGAATGGAGATAGGACTAGTAGGGCAGAAAAATAATTAAGTTTTCATTGAATAAACAGTGTGCATGGGTTTTTTTGATATTTTTATTTTCCTCGTATTCTAGGCATCTTAGCCAATTCTGACCTACATTCTTGAAAGATAATGGATGGTCATTTATCATATTATGGTTGTACAATCCTCATCTTCAGGTATTTTTCTGAGAGTTTTAGAACATTTATTTGGTGAGAAACTTACATTTGAAGGTGGACCTTTGATAGTTATTGCCCTGTTGTGGCTCAGTGTCCTGTTTCTTGCTTAACCATAATGTAGAAACTTCCATCACAGGCTCCTGCCACCAGGAACTCATCTGTGTCTTCTCCATGATTATGAAGTAGAGTCCTCCAAAACCATGAGTCTTAAGTTGTATTTGTAATATTTTGTCACAGTTAAGCAATGGTCTCTAATGCAGACTCTAACTCTTAAGTTAATAAATGGCCTAGCAGCTCCAGCATGTCATACTATCACTTTCATCTGTTCAAATGTGTTCTCATTAACCAGATGAAATATTCTGACAATTCACTCCACAGCCATTAACTTATAGGTCATGAATATTTTTCCAATTACAGTCTATTCATTTGAGTTCTTACTACTCATTATAAATATCTGAGTCCTATCAATATTATTTTTAAAATAAATTATGTGATTTGTAAAAATATAACATGATATCTATGTTAATAGTCCAAGAATTGTAATCCGGTTTGATTTTAAATTTATGAGTGCTTGTAGCTCTTATAGCAGCTCATTTATGTTTTTCTCTATTGCTTTGATTATATAGAGCATTTAAAGGAATTATCTGTTTTGTATTCTCTCTTCTTATGAAACTATTTTCCCTTCAGACAAGTTTTAATTTGATATTAGACAGAAATGGCTCATATGGTTATATGCATTCTTTCATTTGTTCTACCTAAATGTGATAATTATAACTACCCATCTTTTGTGCTTCCATAAAAGTGTTTCACTTTGTCCTTTTGCATCATCTTAGGAATCACAAAGGCAGCTTTCTCTGTTCTCAGCCCACATCCAATGAAGACACAAAAGAACTGTCTAAAGTGAAAATTGAAAAACTTTTTAAATTTGAGACATAGAGGTTCACTTGACATCTGCAACAATTTTTTTGTGCAAGAGGGTTTACAGAATTCTGAATTATATCCTCTTTATGAGGCATATGCATAGTATCTAAAGTTTTTTTAACCTATATAGTTTATTCAAATTTTTAAATATTATTTTTATTGGTTATTTTATTTATTTACATTTCAAATGTTGTCCCCATTCCCAGTCTCCCCTCCTCAAACCCATCATCCAATTCCCCTTCTCATTTGCTTCTATGAGGGTGCTCCTCCACCTACCCACTCATTCCAGCCTCACCTTTCTAGTATCCCCCTATGATGGAGCATCAAGCCTCTATAAGACCAAGTAGTTCCCCTCCCATTGATGCCAGATAAGGCAATCTTCTGCTACACATGTAAGTAGAGACATGAACCGCCCCCCTCCATGCATACTTTTGATTGGTGGTTTAGTCCCTGGGAGCTCTAAGGACTGGGAGGGGTGGGGGGTCTGGTTAGTTGATATTATTGTTCTTCCTATATGGTTGCAATCCCCTTCAGCACTTTCAGTCCTTCCCCTAATTCTTCCATTAGTGTATCCAGTCTGTTGGTTGGCTGTGAGTATCTGCATCTATATTAGTCAGGTGCTGGTAGAGTCTCTCAAGGGATAGTTAAACCAGGCCCCTGTCAGCAAGCACTTCTTGCCATCAGCAATAGTATTGGGGTTCAGTGACTACAGAGGGGATGGAACTCCAGGTGTGATGACCTTTGGATGGCCTTTTGTTCAGTCTCTGCTCCATTTTTTATCTCTGCTTTTTCTTAAGACAGGAGCAATTCTGGGTTAAAAATTTTGAGGTGGGCAGGTGGCCCCATCCCTCAACTGGGGGCCATGCCTACCTACTAGAGGTGGTCTCTGCAGGTTTTATCTCCTGTATGTTGGGTATTTTGGCTAATGTTATCCTAGTTGGGTCCTGGGAACCTCTTGCTTCCCTGGAATCTGGAACTTTCTAGTAGTTACCCACTGTTCTCCACACTCCACTGCTACATATTTCTATTCATTTTCATGACCCTCTGGATATCTCTCCTGTCTCTTCTGATACCTGATCCTTCCCCACCCCCTTTTTCCTCCCTGTCCTCTCTCCCTCCGAGATCCTCCTTCTCTCTATAGCCTATGATTATTTTGTTCCCTCTTTTAAGTAGGATTGAAGTTTCCACACTTCGTAATTTCTTCTTGTGCTTCATAAGGTCTGTGAGTTGTATCATGAGTATTCTGAGGTTTTGGGCTAATATCCACTTATCAGTGAGTACATACCATGTGTGTACTTCGTTTGTGTGTGTCTGGATTACCTCATTCAGGATGATATTTTCTAGTTCCATCCATTTGTCTGCAAATTTCATGAAGTCATTGTTTATAAATAACTTTTGAAATTGATACTACTTTTATCTTCATCATAGTGGCCAACTACACATACTAATCCCCATTTTTGAATACTTCTAGAGCAAAATCAGGTTGAAAACACATACAAAAAGAACATGTTTTCAAATATGTCATACTCTTATTTTAGAATCTAGAGCAAATATATAAATAGGGAAAATGAGATTTTGCAATTGGTATTAGACCTTAATGCAAATAAATAAATAAATAAATAAATAAATAAATAAAATTTCAGGTCAATAACATATGATATAAAATTCCAGCAAATGTACTGTTCTATTAATTCAAATGTGATCTATATTTAATATAGAGCAATGTTTCTCAGTATTTGTCACAGTATTGGACTATTTACATATAGCTACCATAAGTTATTAATACATTAATTATAAAGTTAGAGATAAAAATATGTTCATTCTATCATTTTAAGCCATTCTCAAGTAACATTATTCAGAAACTAGTAACACTCCATATTCAAAGATCTAGCAATCAACATTAGAAAAAAAGAAAGAGCAGTAGTCCTGGATTAACAAAAATATTCTATTTTATTATGGCACCAGTTAAAGCTTACTTCTGCATAAATTAAATGTAGTCAAAAGATGACCTGAACTTGTTCAAGTGATCTGGGGCTGAAGGCAAGCTCATCTGAATGTAGCTTCCTCTCTGATACATGATTGAGCACAGCATGGTTGTCAGATAGCAATTTACCCCTGTTAAGTAGAAAAGAACCCAGAGTGTATCTGAAAAGACATTTTTACCAACTGTAATCAGCTCAGAATAAGTGGAGTGTAGGGTACATGGGAGACGTTATCAGGAGAAGTAATTAAAAATGTATCCAAAAGTTTATCTTCCTTAAAAAATAGCATTTAAATGTCAAACACATTTAAATAAGAGAGTACTGAACTTTCTTCCTTCAAAGCATTTAATAACGAAAATCCCTGTAACCCTAGATATGCCTTACTAACAAATCATTAGTGTAATGCTCAAATTCTAGGGCATCATTTCTAAGCTTGAATCCATTAGAAACTTATGGCATGTTCACATGTGGAAATGCATACATATGTCTTGTAAGAAAAATATAGCCAAAGCAACTAAATCTGGTCAAATGTTAATTATGAAAAATATCATTGAACCATATGCAAAATTCCCTGAACATTTTCACAGCTTCTGGAAGCCTAAAAATATGTCAAGAGAAAAGGTTAAAAGAAGAAAACAAAGGCCTCAAGTCTCCCAAGCAATTATGCCGGGAGATAAAGAACATAAAATTATTAATTTTTAAAAATATGGCAAATACAAATGATATAATAGGTTTCTCTTGAGTCTACTCTAAAAAGTCCACTGTTGCTATCTGGCATTTGAATACCAGATTATTTCATTTTGTATAAAATATTTGCTAGTAGTTGTTCTTTAATTCCGTGAAACATTTCTTCGGTAGTAAGGATATTTTTCTCTGATACACTATGGAATACTCTAAATAATGTTGAAACCCTTTATTATAATGAAAACAAAAAATGATTCCCTGAATTTTCATTTCAGAGAACATATGAGTGTTCATTTTCCATAGCATAGCCTTAAGACAAGCTTCATATCCTAATTAAACTCATAGACAGTCAGTGTGGAATATACAAGTAACTCAGCAGAAGGGGCAATTGCATCTCTTCTGTGCTCATATATTCAGTAATAAATCAAGCAGGAATTTTTGGACAATGTTCTTTATATGTACTTCTGCTTGAATATCTTTCAGGTGAAAAGATTTTACATCTCTACCTCCTAGAAGCATGAGGTGCTAGTGTTTTATTCTCTGTTATACACAGTTAACTTTCTCTATAGTAAAAAAGTAGTGATCTTGCTCATGCTCATTTCAGAAAACCCCGTTAAATAGAAATATGCCTCTCGGCGCTGCCACACACCTGAACATCCCCAAAATGCCATGATGGTTTTTTTCAGCATCAAGTACACTATTATAACAGCAAATTGCATGTCGTTTATTCATTCTTTTGCTTTTTATCCAACAAATGTTTATTCACTGTGCTATGTGGCAGAGATTATGTATAGCAAGGGTTTGTTAAGAAACCAAAGAAGCATTATTTTTTTTTTAAACAGAGCCCTTGCATTCAAATACAGGAAATTCTAAAGTAAATAACAAAATATAATATAAAGTGTAAAATGATTACAAGTGACCTATATATACAAATAAAAAAGCAGCAGAGTAGAAGATATGTAAATGTCAATGCTGCTATTTTAAATAGGGTGGATGTAGAAGGGCTTATTAATATGGTAAGAGTTAATTGCCAGGGAAAACCATGGAAGTATTTGGAAACATCTTCCCAGTCAAAATGCCTTTACATACCTAGAGATATATTCTAGAAGTCCAGGGGTTGTTAAGGCAATATAGCAAAATATATCAGGAAATAGGATAAAGTTATAGATGTCCAAGAGTTATATACATATACATTAAGTTCCGGAGTTTATATTTAAAATAGAATGAAAGGAGATTTTTGTAAAAATTTGAACAAATGTGTTGTCATTGTCACATTATTAATTTAAACAGAAACTGTGGTGTACTGCCTGAGTGTTGTTTATATTGCAAGATCCAGACAGAGATGACTTATATAAAAACAAATGCCTGCCAGCTATTGCAGCCGATGTTAGTACACAACCCTTTTCCTGTTTTCCCATTTAGAGAATTAGTGAATGAGAGCTGACAATCTCCCAAGTTGTTAAAGCTTTAATAACTTGTTAGTCCTTTGGTGCTCCAAAATGGAAGCAGCAACCAATTTGTGTCAAAAATCAATGTGATAAGACAAGTGGAATAGCACCATGTGCATTACGAAGCCCCTTCTTCCGATTTAAACATTTGTGTTTACAGAACAGCTGTGGAACTTAGGGTGTATCCATTCCAGTCATAACAGAAGACAGATGGCATGAGCAAATTAGAATAATTTGAAGAGGATTTGTAAACAAAGAGACTAATTACTGAACCATGGGCAGAGTGAAGAGGTCCCTCAAGGGAGTGTGTGGGAATCTGGGCTTGTTGCCACAGAGCAGTCACCACCTGTAAATCCCGGGACATGGAAGGAAGTATCCACTGGAATCTAGAACGAAAGAGCCATGCAAAGCCAACTCACTGAAAGAGATAATGAGTATTCAAAGAGAAAGTATTAAATATCCCAAACTCATTCCCCTCTATTGTTATTCTTTCTCTGACTTCTAATGTCTAAATGTAGATATATGAAGCAGAAACTGATTTTTACCATTATAGATTACCCTCCCCTAGCCAGGATAGTCAACAAGGGGATGCTAAAGAGTATTACAGTAAAGGAAAGTAGAACTGACCCATGATAATCAAAAGAGCATAAAGCCCCAAATGTAACCATCTCCTGTCTTACAGCCAAATAGATGCCAGAGATGACGAAGAAAGCATAAGCAATCCCATGTTTAATTGTGGCCTTCTGTAGAACAGAATAGAAGCTTTCTCCAGATTTACTCTGTAATAAAAAGGAACAGCAATAAAATTCACAGCAATAAATAGGTATCAATGATTCTTTGATGAAACCTTGAATCTTGAGTATTAATGTCTGCAGGTATGTATGATGACAGACTGAAAAGAGTTCATTAAGGTGCAAGCTGGAATTCAGGATGCCATTTTCACTAAAACCCTGCCAAGACTAATGGTCAATTCCATTGCTCAAGATAAGATACAATATGTAGACAAAGCATTTTGACAATAGAATTTGTTTCAGATCACTTCTCATAGCTCCCAAATGGCTTGGTGCATCACTGAGACTTCAAGCTGGCCTCAGTGAGAGTATAAATTACCCAGAACTGCTTCCCTATTCTTGTTTTCTTCCTCAAGAGTCCCAATATCCCCTGTGTGTCTTTACTCTGCCTCATGTACAGCTCATGTTAATTTTTTAAAAATGTCATACCTGTTTTAATGCAAGACTTTTGCATTGCCTTCCTGCTTGGAAAACAGGGACATTGTTATTTTTATTTACTGGACCTAGAGTTGCTTAAATGTCACAATAATAATTAATGAACAATAGAGACTATCAACTTGAGAGGAGGTGAGGATAGGAAAGGCTGGATGGTGGGAGGAAAAGGAAGAGAAAAAAATATAAAAATGAGGGCATAAGGTTGGATCAGAAGAGAAGGATCTGGGAGGAGTTTTGAAAGGGGTCAAAGAATATAAAAGTGTGTTTTATGAAATCTAAAGGAAATGAAAGTTTTCTGGAAAGAAAATCCTGCAACCCAGCTTCACATTTCTGATCATCTGTCAAATATTGATGCATTTTCTGGGGAATTTCTTACTCCCATAAATGATAATCTTTGTTTTTTTTGTTTTCCTTGCTTTATCCTGGATAGAATGTTTATCACTGTTCACACATCATGTGCTTTACATCACTATCTAGAGAGTTTTTCATAAAAACTGTATTTCTTTCACTACAGGAGCCAAGGCTTTTTCGTATTTTGCTCATGTTTTTATCCCTCTGGAAAAGATCAACTCTAGACTGATATGGGACATATTCAGCCTAAGTTTTAGAATAAATCAATAAGGCAAACCTTGACTTTGGGAGTAACAAACTGAATGATAGGCATGACTAGACAATCATTTCACCACTAATAAAATTCTGGTAAAAATCAGTAGTGAACAGTGAAGAACAGGCTATCAATAAAACCGATTTTCTACCTTGTAACAAGTAATAGCAGAATAAAGATATCTGAAAATGAAATAAAAATGGGTATAGTATAGAGAGACATGTTCCTACTTAAAAAAAAGATTATTCTTAGTTGAGAGTGTTGCAATTATATAAAGAAACCAGAAAATATTAATATTAATATTTTAAATACAGAAGCAGTTGATTGAAGGTTATGACTCAAATATAAGTAATATTTGTAGTGTTTATCAGCTAAGAAATTATAAATATGTTCCTTAATCAAATTTCCTAAGTACTTATCATTAATGATGAAAACTCTAATATTAATACATTAGATTAAATATTGATACATTTAAAATACATTTAAGAATGGAAAATGAAGTACTAACTGTAGAATATATACTTGATTGGATAATATCACATTGAAATTTCAATTATTGTATTCTAGTTAATTATATCATGAGGAGATGCTTCCAGGTGTTTGTCCTTGTGTTGAATTTTATAAAATACATCTTTTAAGAAATTGACCCATTTTGTATAGATTAACTGAGTTGGTAACCATACATTCATAAGTCTTTTCAAATTTTGCTAATATCCTCAGGGTTTTTTACTATATCTATTATTCTTACATATGATAATAGTCTAGGTGTTTCTTTTATTCTGACAGTAACACATATAAATATTTGTGTTAATGCATACTGAACACAGATATTCTCTATATCAGATTGCCTCTTTTCATTTATTCTTTAAGTTTTTAAACATGTATGCATTGTATCTGGATCATATCCACAATCCTGCCACCCATGGTGACTCACATGGTCCTTCAACACATATCACTCCCATTTCATATCTTCTTTTTATTATTATCCACTTAAACCAACTATTATTTCTGATAGATTAGTAAGTGTGGAATCCCTTATCCAAAGAGGCATGGGCAGCTCCTTATTGTAGTGTATATTGACTATTTCTGAGACTATTGTTATAACTGTCCAAGTGCTGAAAATGACTATTAACATTCAGATCTATTATGTAGTTGTGTAACAATCCTATACCCACAAAGCACAAGAAACATGGTAGAAGAAGAGTTGGAAAGAATGTAAGAGTTGGTGATTGGTCTATTTTGGTGAACATTCCATGGAAGCTTGAGTGTTATTTGTTTTCTTGTGTGATGAGGTAAGTAATGGATGTTAATGATATATAATATATTGATGATAATATTGAGGTAAAATATTCTATTATCCTTAATGCCTGCAGAATCTACCCATTCGCTCAGATGAATTTCAACACGTTTAAAAATAATAGTAATTTTTCTTTGTTTCTCTTTGAAGTTCTAATAATTCTTACTTGGATTATCTTGATGCTCTATAGGTGAGCAAATACTTATATCACATAATTTTGAAAATACAACCTTTATTATTAAAAGCCTGTTTTCCCCTAACACTTGTTTTGCTTTATATATCACTGTCTGTTATGTTTGTATTGGTAATGTTAGCATGGTAAATGTTATAGTGTTGTTTATTTAAATACACTTTTATAGATAAGTTGTATTTAGGTTATGTTTGTTGGCTCATTGTGATCATTTATGCCATTTATTGGATAACACAGATTAAAATCCTTCAAAGTGATTGTTGATACAATTGGATTGATTATTGCCATATCTTCTTCCACCAGCTGTTGGTTATCTTATTGCCTCCTTACTACTTTTATGATTTTCTTTTCTTTTGTTTTTCATATTTTTAACTTAGCACTTTAAGCATCTCCATTTTTTCCTTAAAAGTATGAATATTTGTTTTTATTTTTATAATGAAAGTTTGTCTTAAGCTCACAAGCATATTTATTCTATTGATATTATTGAAACAGGTATCTATCAAATTCATAATCAAGTCATGACACTCAGTTACTAAAGCATTACACAAAATGTTTTATGGAAGTTTATGATTTTACATTGGGCTGTATTCACTTACTACAGTAACAAGCATTACACAAGCCATGAATAATACACTTGCAGGCAATACACACTTACAAGGCCAATTGAAAATAATATTATGTCACTCCCCAAGTATCTCCTTTACAGAAATAAAATAGCACTAATTTTTAAGCAGTTTCATCCAATGACAAACATTGTCAACAAGAACTTAGTTCTCATTTCACAGATGAGAAACCTGGTTCACATGCTTTGTTGTCTTCAAACATTCTTTATCGATATTTCAGTAGCCCTTGATAGTTTTCATAATATCTGGAAATGATATACAGGAATTTGTTGGTGACATGAAGGGATAGCGGAGAAGCATTATACATTGCCGATGACATCCCAAGCCATATTTTTTCTTTTTATCATTTTTTTTTTTGGTTTTTTGAGACAGGGTTTCTCTGTGTAGCCCTGGCTGTCCTGGAACTCTCTCTGTAGACCAGGCTGGCCTCGAACTCAGAAATCCACCTGCCTCTGCCTCCCAAGTGCTGGGATTAAAGGTGTGTGCCACCACTGCCTGGCCCCAAGCCATATCTTAACATTCACATGATGTTGAACATAAACTGAAACTTGAGTAGGGCTTGGGATCAGTAAACTACTGCCCTATGATTCAAAGTCATCCTAATATTGTTTTTGTAAATAATGATTTATTGAAATACAACTGAATCACATTCTTTACAAATCTCTAGGGCAGTTTCCATGCTATAATTGCTGAGATTAGTCATTGTGACAGAAATTATACTACGGAGAAATGACCTAAAACTTATTATCTGACATTGCAGAGAAGGTTTACTGATCTCTGGTGCTTAGCCATTGTGATACCAATTATATTTGAATATTTGATGTATGTTAGTATGTGTGTGTATGTGCATGCATGTGTGTGTGTGTTTCTGTGTGCATTTGTATGTGTGAAGTCTAAAAACCACACTAGATTGTAGATGTGATGGTATGAAGATTTTAATATATGAAGTAGATGGAAGTTTCTGTAATGTAATATATTCTGAAATATGATTATATTTTATCTGGAATGAATGGTCATGAATAAGGGCTTCTTGTTATGCTGTTTCTAGGGCAGAGAATTATAGGTAGAATCTAAATTATCTAAAAAAAAAATGTTGAATGACTTGACATCTGAGCTTCCCAACAGACTTGTGATTTTGTTATCTGTAGGAATGAGCTTTGCAGGCAGATTTTATAACATTCTAGCAAGCAGTCAAGTAGTTAATCCTTATATATCAGTGGGTGTCCTTCTAAAACTGTCAAATCTTTATTACATTACTCTCATTTTTCCATATTAGCATGCTTTTGTTTCATATTGGAAAAGGAATGCTCTGCATCCTTCTAGATGCTAAACCTTCACATTACATTTTAAAAAGTATAACAAACAGCTGACTGAGATAGATGTAGATACTTAAACTGAAGTTGGGGACCCCGGTGGTTGAATTAGGAGAGGCTGGAAGAAACTGAGGAGAGTGACCCCATTGTAAGACCAGCAGTGTCAAATAACCTGGACCCCTGAGATCTCTCAAACACTTAGCCACCAACCAGGCAGCATGCATAAGCTAGTCCTAGGCCCCCAACACATAGATAGTAGAGGACTTCTGGGTCTGGTCTCAGTGGGAAAAGATGCACCTAACCATCAAGAGACTTGAGGCCCCAGGAAGTGGGGAGGTATGCTTCAGGAGGAAACAACCTCTTGGAGAGAGGGGGAAGAGGAACGAACACTATGTGTAGATGGGTGAGGGGGTGTCAAGAAGAAGGACAATGGCTGGACTGTAAAAACATAAAAGTAATAATAAAACAAAAGTGTAACTTCCATGAGGTAATATGACCAGGCCAATGAAAGTAATGTAACATATTTTATTGATGTGTGTAAATGATTAACCCAACTACTACAGATACTATAACACGAATTCTTAGATTCACCTTACAAACCTTGGATGATGTGTGATCATATTGTACATTATTATTATCATAATCAGTTTTACATTAGTATAATATTGTATTATTTCAGAGGAGTCAGCACGCACTCTTGTTGAATGGAGTTAAAGTTATATAAAAATTATTGCCTATTCTTTGGCAATTTGATAGTTTCAGATAATACAGTTGGAAGGTTGACAAAGTTATATAATAAAGCAGGATAAGAAAGTTCTCATCCTTATTAAAGGTTAAATAGCATGCAATGTTAACACAAGGCATAGGTAAACAATTTATGATAACCTTTGAGAGGAAAATAGGAGCTTCACCTGCTTCTGACCAGGCCCCTGTCACATGACCACAGCTCCCCATTGAGTGGATCAAGGCAATCAGTTACATTGGGGCAGTGCCCTAAGCTTCTCCACATGCAGATGAGCCATCCCTAACATTTCAGACCAAGCCAAAAGAAAGCATATGCTTTCAGAACACAATCCACTCCAAAATGTATAAAAGATTCTATCCAGAAGGAATAAAGGCATGAGAATTACTCCAAAAGTGCATCTCTTGAGAGCTTGCATACAACAAGAGCTTCCTGGGGCAGAGAATACTCTCTCAAAGCTTTCCCACTGGAAGCTCCCTGCATCTTGCCTGGTAGCTGCAGAAGCAGGAGCACCAGGCAGAAGTTACACTTCCCTCTCCCTGCTTTCTCTTCCTCTATGAGGGTGTTGTCCTACCCACTCCCATCTTCCCACCCTGGCATTCCCCTACACTGGGGCATCCAACACACTCAGGCCCAAGGGCCTCTCATTCCACTGATGACAAGAGGCCATCCTCTGCCACATATGTGGCCAGAGCCAAGAGTTTCTGCATGTGTACTCTTTGGTTGGTGGTCTAGTTCCCAGAAGCTTGTGAAAGGGGTCTGGCCAGTGACACTGTTGCTTCCTCCATGGGGCTGCAAACCCCCTCAGCTCCTTCAGTCCCATCTCCAGCTCCTCCATCAGGGACCCACATTCAGTCCAATGGTTAGTTGCAAGTGTCCTCCTCTGTATTTGTCAGGCTCTGGCAGAAAATCTCAGGAGACAGTCATATCAGGCTCCTGTCAGCAAATACTTCCCGGCATCCACAATAGAGTCAGGGTTTGGTGACTTATATATGGGATAGCCAATTTCCACTTATCAGTGAGTACATACCATGTGTGGTCTTTTGTGACTGAGATAACTCACTCAGGATGATATTTTCTAGTTCCATCCATTTGCCTGTGAATTTCATGAAGTCATTGTTTTTAATAGCTGAGTAATATTCTATTGTGTAAATGTACCACATTTTCTGTATCCATTCTTCTGTTGAGAGACATCCGGGTTGTTTCCAGCTCCTGGCTATTATAAATATGGCGACTATGAACACAGAAGAGCTTGTGCTCGTATTACATCTTGGGGCATTTTCTGGGTATATGCCCAGGAGTGGTATAGCTGGGTCCTCAGGTAGTAGTACTATGTCTAATTTTCTGAGGAACCATCAGACTGATTTCCATAGTGGTTATACGAGCTTGCAATCCCATTGGCAGTTGAGGAGTGTTCCTTTTTCTTCACATCCTGGATAGCATCTGATGTCACTTGAATATTTTATCTTAGCAATTCTGACTGGTGTGAGATAGAATCTCAGGGTTGTTGTGATTTGCATTTCCCTGATGACTAAGGATGTTGAACATTTCTTTAGTTGCTTCTCAGCCACTTGTGTTTCCTCAGTTGAGAATTCTCAGTGTAGCTCTATTATCCATTTTTTAGTAGGGTTGTTTGGTTCTCTGGAGTCTAACTTCTTGAGTTCTTTGTATATATTGGATACTAGTCCTCTATCGAATGTGGGATTGGAAAAAATCTTTTCCACATCTGTTGGTTGCCATTTTGTTGTATTGACAGTGTCCTGTGCCTTATAGAAGCTTTGCAATTTTATGAGGTCTCATTTGTTGGTTCTTGATCTTATAGCATAAGCAACTGGTGCTCTGCTCAGGAACTTTTCCACTGTGCCCATATGTTCAAGGTTCTTCCTCAATCCCTCCTCTATTAGTCTCAGTATACCTGGTTTAATATTGAGGTCCTTGATCCACTTGGACTTGATCTTTGTACATGGAGATAAGAGTGGTTCTATTTGATTTCTTCTACTATGTTGGCTACCAGTTGAACCAGAACCAGCACCTTTTGGTGAAAATGCTGTCTTTTTTCCACTGAATGGTTTTAGCTCCTTTGTCAAAGATCAAGTGACCAAAGGTGTGTGGGTTATTTTTCTGGATCTTCAATTCTATTCCACTGATCTATTTGGTTGTCAATGTACCAATTCCATTTGTTTTAATCTTATCACTATTGCTCTATAGTATAGCATGAGGTCAGGGGTGGTGATTCTCCCAGAAGTTTTTTTGGTGTTGAAAATAGTTTTCACTATTCTGGGTTTTTTGTTATTCCAAATGAGTTTGAGAATTGCTCTTTCTAACTTTATGAAGAATTGAGTTGGAATTTTGATGGGGATTACATTGAATCTATAGATTGCTTTCAGCAAGATGACCATTTTTACTATATTAATCCTGCCAATCCAGCATCTTCTAGCTTTAATAGTCTCTGGTGAGAAGTATGGTATAATTCTGATAGGTCTGTCTTTATATGTTACTTGACTTTTTTCCCTTACTGCTTTTAATATTCTTTCTTTTTGTGTGTGTGTGCATTTGATGTTTTGACGATTATGTGACAGAAGGAATTTCTTTTCTGGTCCAATTTATTTGGAGTTCTGTAGACTTCTTGTATATTGATGAGCATCTCTTTCTTTAGGTTAGGGAAGTATTCTATAATTTTGTTGAAGATGTTACTGGGCCTTTAAGTTTGGAATCTTTGCTCTCTTCTATACCTATTATCCTTAGGTTTGGTCTTCTCATTGTGTCCTGGATATCTTGGATATTTTGGGTTAAGAGCTTTTTGCATTTTGCATTTTCTTTTACTGTTGTGTCAATGTTTTTCTATGGTATCTTCTGCACCTGAGATTCTCTCTTCCTTCTCTTGCATTCTGTTGGTGCTGCTTACATCTTTGACTACTGATCTAGGTTTTCTATCTCCAGGATTGTCTCCATTTGTGATTTTTTTTTATTGTTTCCATTTCTAGCTTTAGATCATGGATGGTTTTGTTCACTTCCTTCACCTGTTTATTTGTGTTTTCCTATAATTCTTTGAGAGATTTTGTGTTTCCTTTTTAAGGCTTCTACCTGTTTACCAGTATTCTCCTGTATTTGTTTAAGGGAGTTATTTATGACCTTCTTAATGTCTTCTATCATTCTCATGAGATGTGATTTTAAATCAAAGTCTTGCTTTTCTGGTGTGTTAGGGTATCCAGGGCTCGCTATGGTAGGAGAACTGGGTTCTTGTGATGCCATGTAGCCTTGGTTTCTGTTGCATATGTTCTTTCCCTTGCCTCTAGCCATCTTGTTATTTCTGGTGTTAGCTGGTCTTGCTGTCTCTGACTGTTGCTTGTCCCTCCTGCAATCCTGTGTGTCAGTACTCCTGGGAGACCAGTTCTTTCCTGGAGATATTTTAGTTTGCAAAGCTGTGGCACTGGTCAGCTCAGGGGTGCAGACAGAAACCAGATGGATCCCATCCCTGGCTGTTTCTTGGTTCATGTATCCTGATAGCTCTGGGTAGGTTCTCTTGGGCCAGCAATTTGAGCAGAACTTGTCTTACCTGTGCTCATAGGTGTGTTGGCACTCCTTGGAGACAAGTTCTCTCCTGGAAGTATTTTGTTATGGAGCACTGTAGCACAGGATCAGCTCTGGGCACTGTGGCACAGGGTCAGTTCTGGACTCAGACTAAAACCGGAAGTACCCTGTCTTAGGCTGCTCTTCAGTTCCTGTGTCTTAAGGGAAAATTGTTTTTTGAAGAATATGTTTAGATCTCATTGACTGAAGAAATGTGTAAGTTACAGTGGTTGAAACACAAACTCATTAGAACAAAAGATCTATGGCCCTGTACATACAATTACGGTAAGCAATAACAGCAAGTGCAGAGCTGTTCTTAGGCCCTGTTTCTGGCTGTCCATTTTGTTAGTATAAACTACAGAAATAAAATAGAATAAGATTCTATTCACAGTTATTAGAAATCTTTTAATGTCATCTAATTTCATCATAGTCTTTCCTTTTCTCTGTTCCTTTGAAGTTCTCCTCATCTTCCTACTCTCCGAACTTAATATTCTTCTGCTTTATCTCCAAAGAAAAGCAATAAATAAATAAATAAATAAATAAATAAATAAATAAATTCAAATGAAAATAAAACTAACAACCAGCCAGAATAAGACATAAGCCACCAATCTAAACAAAACCAAAAAGAAGGCACACAAAAGTTATGTATCCCATTGGTTTCTTTTAAGATTATATAAATTATTAGCTTTCTACTACACAGAGTTTTGATTAAATATTAGAGCCAACTTAATAAAAATTATCTAAGTTGTGTGATTAACATGTATTTTCCTCAAAATGTATATAAGTATTCAGTTAATTTTTTTTCCGAAATGAAATTTGTTTACCGTTTGGAAATAATAATGCATAAACAAAATGATTATATTCCAGCAAGAATTTTAAAACTAGGCAAAGGTAAAATTATAGACAAAATTATTTGAGAAACAGGAACAAAGATTGTATGCAGAATTGTAAATATATATCAGATAATAACAGTATTTGCAAATGAACCAAAATTGTAAGGAGGTGATTCACAGTGAGAAGATAAGTTATTTTCTCTCAAAATTATACAACTGAAACCATTTTTGCATATTTCAGACATAAGTTTTTAAACTGTTAGGTAATAAACTAAGTAGCTTTACAGGAAGTAGCTCAATTTTTGCTTCTATTGGAACAGTCAAAATAAATATAATAATCTTATGTAGCAATTTTTAAAATTTCAATCAAAAATTGAGTTATAAAGTTCTGCCTCTTTTTTAAGTTCTGAGTTTTGTGTGGGGAAGACCTTTAATTGTCCTGAAACATAAGGATGTGGTATTAGTCTTGCTTTTACCATAAATAGTAATGAACACAATGGACCTGATCATTACTCAGAATTGTCTGCTGTAATATAAACTTATGTTAAATGATGTACACAATGTATCTATAATTTAGTACTGCAGATATTAGACCTGAAACATTGTGAAGGATAGCCAGTTATGAATGTCATGCCAAGGACAGGACTTGAACATGACAGATACTTAAAATAGGTTAACAATTACAAACATCTTTTAATAGAGAACCCCTTAACAACATTAAATGATTTTTAAAATATTTGTTCTTAAAGATCTCTTAGATTAGCACTGAGCTAGAATAAAGCCTAGCAAGGTATGACTGAAGAGGTTCATGGGCCAGTTGATGAGACTCATGACATGGATATAATAGGAAATGAAGGACATTACAGTTACAACAAATCAAGTGTTGAAGGACACTAAATATAATGACTTTAATTAGATTATCTCAGGAGTGATAAGGCATGTGACCTTATCAGATGATATCCACAGATGGAGGACCAGAAATCACAGATATTATATATAATTTTCCAATATTCATTACCTTTTGATTCCACTCAAATTTCCATCATAAAACAAAGAACAATGAAAAAATGAAGGAACTTACTTTTTGCCTTGACTTAGTATATTAATTCTTATAATCTATAGGGTATCAAGGAAAGTTTAGAATGAATCCATATTAGTATTTTTCTTATACCTGACTAATACAAAGCATGCACTTGATATCAAGAGCCAAAAGGCATGTTGTGGTGGAAATAAAGAATCTCAAATGTCATTCTTACAGGTTTGATCTCTATTCATTGAGCAATGGATCATCTTTAGTGGGTTTCAGAGAAGTGGTATGAATATGTAAAGAATATTGGGAAAATAACTCACTGAGAAAAAGATATAATAGACAGTTATGAGGTATGGAGAACAAAACAGATACCATCTTTCATAAGTGAGTGTCAAATTGGGAAATGCCTCTTTGGGGAACATGGAACGCCTGTCAGAATCTTAGTTATCCTATCTAGGGGCAGCAGGGCACTAGTACTTAATAAGCAGGACAACAAATGGTACAATATGTTCTGTAGGGTTTTTAACACATTCTCACATTGCAAAATTAATTATCTCAATGAAAATATAACTACTCTCAAGCTGTAGGTAAAATCTGTTTTGTGAAATTAGTGCGTCCAATATTTTTCTTGCCTCTTTTCTTAGTTATATTTAAAACAATACTGTGATAACTCATTTCCTATCTCAACAATGGCTACCAAAATTAATCAAAATAATGACTTATATTGTTTTATTTATTGATTTATATTCATCCCTGAATATTTGTACATCTCTGATAAATAAATACCCATTAGGTGGTTGTTCACCTGAATTGAATCAAGCTAATAGGATTCTAATTATGACCATAATCCTGAGACCATAAAAACTAAATTATACATGAAACATGACATAGAATCAAATCAATTTGGTCACTAAGAATGACAATAATGGAGAGTATACCTTCAAAATATCTTAAAATAAGTAAAAGTAGAGGAACTATATTAAACATTTCCAAATGTAAATTTTCAGAAACTGCAGATGTAAATCAATCAGTCACCAACATGTTTGCAGCACTATTGTGAGGACCTGAGTTAGATACCAACAAAGACAAGACAGCAGCCATGCCTGCTTAGCTAAGCCTATATAATATTTGACTGTAATATTTGACTACAATCTCAGAGTTGTGCATTTAAATCCTAAATTGGCCATCTTGATTTTTAAGAGATAAAGACATAGGCCTGTCATTAATTACATGCACTGCTCTCAGATAGGAATTAAGTTCTATTTTTGGAACTCATCTTAGGTAATTCAGAACTACTCATAATTTTAGCTTCAATAATCCTGACACCATCTTCTGGCTTCTGTGGGCGTGTGTACTCATGCATACACACACACACACACACACACACACACACACACACACACATGCGTGTGCACATGCACATGCACACACACACTGAGAGAGATACAAATAAAGGTACAAAATGTAAATTCTACTAACATTTAAAAGTATATTTTTTATTATAATATATAACATTTTATATAATAATATAAAATTATTTTTAAAGTTGATGTTTTAGGATAGCTATTTATATTGAAGTTTAAAATACTTTATTTAGTTTCTAGAAGAATACCATAAAAATTATTCAATGGAAAGAATAACAATTACAAGTCTCAAGGATACAGAGTGACCAGTGAAAAATGATCAACATTCTACAAAATGAAGCTACAGTGAAGGACAAGGGTGGACAAAGATGGAGATCTACCCAGCCCCTTACTGAATTAGATGCAGATACCCACAGCCAAACCTTGGACAAAGGTTGGAGACTCTTATGGAAGAATTAGGAGAAGTATTGAAGGCCCTAAAGGATGTGGGAACCCCAAAAGAAGACCAACAGAGTCAACTAACCTGGACCCCTGGGACTGGGAGCTCTCAGAGATTGAGCCTCCAACAACAAAATGTAAGGGTGCTGGAACAAGGACCTCAGCACATGTGTAGCGGACTTGCAGCTCAGTTTCCATGGCTGCTTTGTCTGACCTCAGTGGGAGAGGATTCCCCTAATCTGGCAGACACTTGATGTGCTAGGGTGATTGGATGAGGGTGGACCTCTCAGAGGAGAAGGGGAAGGGAGACAGGGGCTGGGGAAGGAACCCTGTGAGGTGGGGCAGGGAGAGGAAGTAGCCTTTGAAATGTAAATAAATAAAGAGCTTAAATGAAGTTACCCTATATTGGGTAATAATCTTTCTTCATCTTGGAAATAGATTATCAAATAAATTCTCCAAGCACCTCTTATTTGTTTTTTTACTAACTATTGATAATTTAATTATTCTACAACAATATTGAAGAGTGGTATATGTAAAAGATGTTATGAACCTTATCAGTGTTTGTTTCCTTGTAACAGATTGACTAGAGAAAATTCTTTATTTAAGTGTTTGCTAAAGTACATCTTTAAATCTGTTACAGCAAGTATATAACTAATCTTAACACTGAAATGTATCCATTAATTAGCATAATGTAGTTCATCTACATAGTCAACACAATTGATCACATTAGAAATATGTAGATAAGCTCCAGGCCTTTCTGTGTAAGCACATTAGAGAATATTAAATTATTTTATCTATTTTGTGATGAAAATATTTTTCCAATTGATTTTGTAATCAAGGTGATGCTTTAAGTGACAAAATAAGAATATTGAAAAGAAGGCTCATGTTCCATTGGTCAGTGTTTACTGATGGATGAAGAATAACCAGCAGAGACAGCACTTTCTAGTTAGTGAACTGGAAGGTTATATTACATTAATAATGATTCCCTCAGCTGTCAATTGATCAATAATTACAAAATGTTGATAACTGCATTATTGTTTAAAGGTAATTACAAATGTTCTTGTAAAGTCAGAAAACCAGGAAGAGAAGTTCCTAACCTAAAGTCAATTTGACCAAATTTTAATGTGCCTTTATACTGTGTAGATAAGTCTAATTTGACATTGACTATAATTGACTATTCATTTTATAGTTCATCCTACACGATACCATTATGTACTTAAGGTTTTATTATTCAATGATTCCAATATTGAATTCTTAATGAGTTTTAGGGACATGGCAAAGTTGGTTAACAATAAAAACATATGGTGCTAGACCCAACTTTGAAAAGTATTCGACCTTATATCTCATGTACGTTTATTCTCTTCAGTTTTTACTGTGATGTCTCTTTTTGATACTCATTAACATTCTCCGTTTATGTATAACTAACCAGAAAGTACAATATTACAAGATAGTTTAATACAATAAGTAAATTTTTCTGTGTAAACAAAATTTATTGATTTATCCATCAAGGAAGGGTTGCCATGTCCAGTACCCATTTTCCTCATGTAATTTATTCCAGAATGAAAAGCACATTCTAACATGGCTAATAGTTTTGGGCGTAACAGTTGAAAGTCTGATTTTTAAGTTATTTTAAACATTTAAGTAGCATGTTGCTAATATTTATTTTTTTAATTTTTTGTCATCCTCACTTATAACTTTTATATTTCACTTACATAAAAACTTATTCTCATTCCGTATAATTGATGTCATCTATAAATTTCTGTATAATTTAAGAATCATGTCATATGTAATATATAATTTGTTTTCACATTACATTTTGAACCTTCATTAAGATTCAAAAAGTTTTGTACGTGATAAAGAAATACGTGGATTTCCTTTATTTCAAATTTTTTTTTTGAGCAAAGAATATTCCCCCTGCTGTATAAAGATTTCATACACCTGCCACATCTTACTGTGTTTGTGTGACTCTCTTAATTTTATTGGGAATACAACCACCACAACAACTATATGTATATATAAACTAATATATTAGTAAAATATATTAATTCTACAAATATATTAAAATATACTGATATAGTTTATAACAATAGGTTTCTCTCTGTAGCTATGGCTGTCCTAGAACTCACTATGTAGAACAGAGGTCCAGCTGCTTCTGCCTACTAAGTACTGGGATTAAAGGTGTGTATCTTTATGCCTGGCTAATATTTCTTTAATATGTGAGTGCATTAATATCTTACCACAAAAAAAGTCCTTCTCTGGTTTCTGTCCCTTGATGATCTCCCTCTTTTATATCTATGTGCTTTCCTTATTGTAATTGCTCATGTCAATCAAGGTGCTAACCAACTCAACAAAAAGTTAAACATGTAATCTAAAATTCTAAAATAGAAGTTCCAAGACCTGAAGCTACAGGACCCTTGACCTCTTGGTGACTATGTTCACCAAGCCTCAAAGAATTCACTGACCTTGTGAAATCGCACAACACAGTCTCTCTTCAAAGGACCCATGCTCAACTGTGGTTACCACATTTGGGTTTTTATACAAAAAAAAAAAAAACCTAAGTTAAACCTGTTTTTATTTTAAAAAAGAAGAAAATTAAACATTTGTTTTTCTTTTTTTAAAGTACCAGAGCAAGAAGACTTTAAATAAAGGGTTTATGAATTTAAAGAAAGTGACATACTTTGAACATTACATGTAATTTTGCCTTTGATTTCTTAACCTTCTTAACTATAATGATTCAGAATTTTCTTTATAATGAGTTATAGTAAGTTGAAATGGTTTATAATGAAATGTCCTCCTTCAATGTAAGTTATATGAATAGCAGCATATCTCTGTGTAAGAAATTTGGAGGGGCTCACAGTAGATATAGAGAAAATCATAAGTAGAGTTATCAGGTAGAAATAATGATCTGTTTTGCGGATGCTTGTACCTAGGAACCATGTAACAAGACAGCTTACATAATAACATTAAAGGTTTGTTTTTTAAATTTCAGTTTTAGTGTTTAAAGTGATATCTGTACCTTATTTCATTTCTAAAGCTTAAATACAATTTATAATACACAGAAAATAATTATAAGCTAGAATGTAATACGATATAAATGAATGAACTCTGCTAATCATAAATATCAAAAATAATCATGAATAGTCTTTACAAATATATTTTATTTTTGATGTTTATAGTTATTTTATATAATGATTATTAATTTTTGGTGTAATAATAACATCTAGTTTTCAGGAAAATTGTACTTATAAAGAATGATATTAATTAAAATGTGATTTATTTTCTAAAATTGATTGGAATATGATTTATTTTTCAGTCTAGCAATACTGCCTCATATTTTATAACATACTATAGCAAAGTAATGCTCACTTGATCATTTAAATTCCCTACTTCTTTTATATCTCCAACCTATATACTTTTTAAGCACTAATTCTCAACTCCTACATGCTTCAGTTAAAAGGACTTGCTCCATTCAACTGTACTACTAGCATGTCAGTAACCAGGTCACAATTACCAGTCTGTTTAGGACATGCAGAGGAGTTTTTGCTATCCTTTCTTCTGAAGGTCAGGTCTACTGATAATCAAGTATCGTAACCTAGCTTTTCAGGTCTGTAAATTTTTATTTCTATATATTCTTCTTGTCTTGTATTAAGGAGGAGTGGGTCGGGAGGAGGGGCATATACTTGGAGGCAGGGAGTGGGAGGAGGAGTTGGGGGTTTTTGGGGAGGGGGCAAACTGGGAAAGGTTTTACCACTTGAAATGTAAATGAAGATTATATTTAATTTTAAAAAAAAGAAAAGAAAAGAAGTTTATGAAGAATAAAACAGAGGAGTGGTGCAAACAGGAACCTAGAAACAAGCCAAAGTAATTCTAAAAGAGAGAAAACTTAAAAAGAGATATGTGTAAAAGAGAAAAGAGGATAAAGCATGGAGAGAAGAAAACAAAGAGGAGGAAATTCCATTAATTTCAAAAATGCTAAAATTAAACAAATGTATTAAAGGTAAGAAATGTAAGATTTTTTTTTTAATACTACAAAGTAAAAATGCTATGAAAGTATAATAAAATGTAAAACAAAGAGAATGTGGTGCGGACCCAACACAAGAGACAAACAGAAGAAGAGAAGATAAAATGTTGCAACAACCTCCATCCAAGTTTGCAAACACTGGTGACAGTACATTATAAACAGAGGTGGCCTGTAGTGGAGTTAGTGACCTCTTTCTTTCCTGGGGATTACCCTGGTATTGAGCTTGTATGATCCATATGTTCACTACTGGCCATAGTTGTTTTTACTTTACTGAATTTCTTCCCTTGAATGCCAAAGCTCTCTATTGGCTGCACTTGGCTTGGCAGCCTATGTACTGGACAGCTAGTCTTATTTCTCAGACTCTCTGCTCATCTTCCTTGCAGTGGTTGCCATTCATCTAAGGAGCATCTCTTACTTTCCCAGAAATGTAAGAAAGAACACTAAAATGTGCACTTTTAAGCATTCCTCTTGGAGAAACGCATCCATAGGTATCAGGTAGACACAGAATTTTCAGGTTCTACATTTATGTGGATTTTAGGTGGGAGTTTCCAGATTTTGATCCAACCATTAAATACCAGGGTTCCAGTAAGTTGATAAGATTAAATTCTTCTCCCACAACCTGATGCAGAGTTAGTTTCCATCATAATGTCACTTCTTGAAACAAGTTGCCTGTCCTTATACATTGTAGCTCCTAACTGCCTGGTATTGCTTTTCTGCACAGTTGCCCCCCCCCCAGGACTCTGTATGTCACCCTAGGGCTACAGGAGATTCAGTTCAGACACTACCTAAAGGTTGTCTCTAGATGCCTAAGTAGCACAGTTTCAAACAAAATATCTCTACCCATCTCCTCACCTCCACCTCCTTTCTGTCCTAGCATTTCTCTGTCCTTTCTGTGGCCCCTGGCACCTGCTTTTAAGCTACAAAAAAATGACTCAATGGTATTCTGTTTCACCAGCAACCAGTTCTGTGAAGGAATCACTGTCTCAGGCAAAACTAGAACATGTTTTGTGGCTTAAGAGAGGCTGGGCTTGTGCTGATGGTGGGCCTGCCCCTGTGTTTTCACCAGTCTACCTTTGCTTTCCTTCTTCTGCAGCCAGTCTTTCTCTAGGAAAGCACCTACAACTAGAACAGCTTTGCTTGACTTTTAACCCTTCTGTTGACTGTATTCTAACAACACTGTTCTGGGATTTCATTGCTAATTTCTGGTGCCGTCCCTCTCCTTCTTTCTTCAGAATAGAATATATGTATATTATTTGACTAACAATTTGCAGTCCAGCAGCTTCTACAGATTTTTACAATTCTACTAATCCTTTCTAAAGTAATTCTGATTTGAAATTTTCTTGTATGTAAGAAATAAGAGGCATCACTTCTCTACAACCTTGAATGAGATACCAAGTAAGGGAATGTAAGATATGGGTAGTGAAAGCCAATATTGTTAGGACCAGAGAATAATTATTAAATAGAAGTTCAGATATTAGTAAATGAAGTTACTTATTCGTTAGCTATCCCTGGCTGGAGAAGTTATATTTTACCTTCCTATTTATGGAAACGTACAATCTACAGAATCTTGGTTAACACAGTATAGGAAACTGAAATTATTATCTGGAAATTGAAGCTGCTTGTGGCTGCAACTAGACAATAAGTTTAGGCATTTGATGTCCATGGCAAAGAACCATTATTCACTTTTATTCTCAGTAGTCCAAAGAATTCTACTTAGAGCTTGATAAATTCCATCTTTAAAAATAGTTTATTTTATTCCACATGCAGTCAAACTAAAGTTACCTTATAATCACATGCAAACTTCAATTTTCACTCTGCTAAAGAATTCTTTCATGAGAAACAAGGAAGGCATGAAGATAGACTAGTGGAATATAAAAATTAATACTTAGAAATAAATGTAAAGATTCACCCAGTTATTTAATAGATATCATCATAAAGCGTCAATGGCTAAAGCAACAGGCTAATAGTCACCATTTCAAAGGTAACTTTGCATATTTTGTAGTGTTGCTTTTTCTCAAACATGTTGTTAGAAAGTGAGGGACAGAGTGTAGATAAATGGTAAGACTCATGTGGTATAAAACCAAGAATGCAAACTAAGGAATATTAAAATATAAAAAAGGGTTTCTTCATGAATAAAAATTAAAGAAGGTTAAAGAGAAGAAGAAGGTGGTGTGGGAAGACAGGGAGGAAAAGGGAAGAGGTCAATCAAGAGAGAGAAAAAAGAAAGGAAATAAATAGGAATAGAGACACATTTTTATGTAAAGTATTTTTAACTTTCACAGATTTGAACTCAAAAAAAGACAAAAAAAATCCTTTAGTTTGTCTTTGCTCCCATTGAATGTGCTGCTGCTGGAGGACCACAGGTAATAACTGATGAGAGGATGGGATGCTATGGACGAAATCAATCAGGTAATGAATGCACTTCACTGAACCTTAATCCTTCAGACAGATGACTTCATGAGGCTTTATGGTGGACTTGGCATACAACGCTAACTTAACTACTGACCATTTCTTCATTTGGTGCAAGCCTTCACTGTCTAATCTCCCCAGAACACTGTGCTAAGTGAAACAAAACTAGAACAAAATATATACTACCGGCTCAGTTTGCTTTAGTTTCTATGATATGGAATTTGAAATCATTTTACATTCTCTTGGTAGACAAGACTAGATGTGGACTGGAAATCATCAGTGTATGAGATCTGATGTGAAATAGCATGCTGTTCAGACCAATCACCAGCAACTTCTAACAGTATGGTTTATTTTCACTATAAGTTAGCAAATGTATCAAAGGTATACACAAAGATCTGTGAGCAGAAGGGGATGTCAAAAATGTTATTTTGGTTAAAATTGGAGGAAAAAATTTAAATATACATCAAAGGCATTAATACAATGGCTATATCAACTTGCGTGTGTACACACATGACATTGTACTTTCTTCCATGTGGTTGAGTACCACATGGTTAGGATTTCTCTGCATTTTGACTACTTGTGGTTTACTGTTATGGTCTCCATCTGCTTAAAGAAATTCTATGATGAAAGGGGAGAATAAAACAACTATACTTTTAATATAGTTAAAAATTCTACTGATTTGGACAAATTGATGGCAATAGGCTCTCCTCTAGGAATCATGGCCTCTCCAGCCATGGGTAGTTGGGTAGTTTTACAGTACCAAGAATGGATCCCTCCTTTAGGTACGATTATACAAGATCAGGTATGCTCACATGGTATGGCAGTAGACATCCTTAAGTCAAGTTAGACAGATATTGATTACTCTCAAAGAAAAATGAAAGTATGTCATTTAGAGATATATCACTGTGCTGATCACTGTGGTTTATTTGTTTAACTACATATGACTGTTGAATGCTTTTTTCCACTGACATTTTACATAGAGCCTTTTGAGACTACAAAATCTAGTCACCAGAGGGAAGGCTTCAGGTCAGGTCCAGCTTAATCCCTCCAAGTCTGGTCTCTGAAGCATTGCTCTTCAAACTCTGGAAGGCCACTAAGGATATCAGCAACAGCGTACATTGTTTGGGGATTTCCTTGGACAGCCCTGACCTGCAACTATTAGTGAATTTTCCCATGCCAGGTTCTGGGACTTTTGTTAGACAGTTCATGGCTCTAGGAATAAGCATTATTACCCACAATGCATGACTTCATATAAACTATCCAAGAACAGATCATCATCTCAAACAGGCCCATAACACACAAAAACTTTAAAACAGTAGTGAAAACTTTCCAACTAAAAGAGTCCAGTCTCAGATGGATTTCTTTCAGATATTTTGTGAGACTAGCTTTTAATCCATACTGACAGTAATATTTATTGATGCATTATATTATCAACATTAGAAGTGTTGTTGCTACATTGTGATTTATATATATTTTGCTCGTTAGAGGTTTCTATTGTTCACACCTCTGCTTTTATCTTTTCCATTTTTTCTACTCTTTGACTGAACAATTTACATGATTCCATTTACTCATTTTAAAAAAAGTTATATTTCTTTTTAATATATTGGCTTACATTTTAAAATATGTATTTAGAACTAATCCCATTCAATTTTAAAATAATCATTTCATGATTCGTTGGATCTGCTAACAAAATTCTAATTTTCCTCTCATCACTTTCATTATGGCTATCACTATTTTTTCTTTCTCTTAAAATTATTTATTTATTGTGTGTGTGTTTGTGTGTGTGTATGTGTGCATTTGTATGTGCATCCACATGCATGTATGAGCATGTGCACATGAACATGTGTATGTATGGTGGTGCAACACCAGTGTAGTGCTCAGAGGAAAACTTTCTGTCATCAATTTTTTTCCTTATACCTTTATGTGGGTACTTGTGTTTGAATGCAGGTGCCTAAATTGTACAGAACATTTTCTCTTATGCCTTTTCCAGACCCAACTCTTTAAATATGAGAAAATATATTCATACATAGAGACATATATATAAAACCAAATAAATTATTATTATTTGAAATATATTACTATTTTTAAATCAATGAAAAGTAAGAAAACATTTTAAAATTATTCCTTACCCTAGTTATTTTTATACAGAATAATTTTGTGGCTTATAGTAGTTGATGTTTTTCTCTCTTAATCCTTTTAATTTTTTTGGACAGGCACAATAAATTCAGCAAATTTCTCAATTTTCTGGAAGGAATTTTCTCACTTTTCACTGCTTTTGAAGTATTATTCCACAACAGTGTTAATTCTAGATTTTGTCATTTGTTGCTTGGTTTTCCTTATAAAAAGGACTTAACTCTTCTCTACAATGGATGGTTTCTGAGAAGTCAAAAGTAATTATTACCTTAGATCCCTCTGAAAAAAATAATTTTACCTCTGACATCTTTCTTAAGTATCTTGTATTTTCATATTTGTTCTATATCCATATTGGGTGACTATATAATCAGAACACATAGCTGACTCTCCTTCCCTCCCCTCCTCCTCTTCTTCTTCTTTTTCTTCTTCTTCTTCTTCTTCTTCTTCTTCTTCTTCTTCTTCTTCTTCTTCTTCTTCTTCTTCTTCTTCTTCTTTTCTTCTTCTTCTTCTTCTTCTTCTTCTTCTTCTTCTTCTTCTTCTTCTTCTTCTTCTTCTTCTTCTTCTTCCTCTTCCTCTTCCTCTCTCTCTCTCTCTCTCTCTCTCTCTCTCTCTCTCTCTCTCTATATATATATATATATATATATATATATATATATATATATATCTGTGTGTGATCCTCTACCTAGTCTCCTCTTCTGATTGGTTTCATTTCCAGATGACTCCTCCATGGAAATGCATATTAGGAAGTTAGACCTACTTAGTCTTTTGTAAATATTAGTTTTATATAATTACAACATTGCTATTGGGTGCTTTGCTTCTGTCAACTTTTAACTTGGGTTGCTAACTCTTCAGTTTCAGAGGTTGTGCTCAAGTGAATGGGATGAACTTTAGCCTATTGCACTTTCTCCTTTGTCCAGTCTGTCAGACTGTGCCTTGTGTCACACCCTTTCTCCCACACAGACTCTATATTTATTCACTGTTCATCCATAGGCTTAAGTGTTCATGCTCTGCACAAAACACATCTATAGCTTTTTTTAAAACTATCCTATTGCTTTATTTTCTCTTGATAAAATTCAACCAAAGGGCTGAAATAGGGGAGCCCTGTGGTTGAATTAGGGAAAGTCTGGAAGAAGCTGAGGAGGAGGTCCACCCCATAGGAAGACCAGCAGTCTCAACTAACCTAGACCCCTGAGATCTCTCAGACACGAAGCCACCAACCAGGCAGCATGCACCACCTGATATAAGGCCCTCGACACATATACAGCAGAGAACTGCCTGGTCTGGTCTCAGTAAGAAAAGATACGCTTAACCCTGGAGAGACTTGAGGCCATAGGTAGCAGGGATGTCTGACTGAGTGGGGTGGAGTAGATAGGAGAAATGGGATAAGGAACTGTTAGAGGGCAGACATGGAGGGGGATAATGACTGGACTGTAAAAAAAATGATTAAATATAATTTAAAAATATTTCAAACCTATAGTAAAACTATGCTGCTTTTTGTTTATTTTCAGTTTATTCGGCTACAAATTGTGATACCTAACATTGTATTAATATTAACTAAATGCAGATTGTATTCCTTTTAATTTCTTTTCTGAGACCAGTACAGCATTAACCTCCAACTTATCCTGCCCCAGTGTCCTTAGTATTGGAATTACAGACCCATATGTAGCATCATGCCCAGTTGAAAATTCTGAATGGGCAGAGCATTAGTGTGTTTTTTATTGAATCTGACCTGTCCTTGGGATATTACTTGCAGCTGTGGCTGGTGCAGGATATAATTATAAAGTCATATATTCAGCTGAAATATCAGCACATTTTAGTTAAGGACAATAAAAAAGTACAGCAGGTCCTTGAATAGAACAAGAAACCCATTTTCTTACTTTTAGCTGTAATGAACACTTCACTAAAATGATTTTGACTCATCAAAATTTTCCATTAAGAAATAGCAAGAAGGAAACAGAGCATTCCAGGCACAGGCATTACTTGTTCTAATAGGAAAAATAGAGATGCAGGTTTGTATGTATAAAAATGTGGACTAATCAGACTGGGAAAGGACAAAAGTACTTCCTTTAAACAAAGTTGAAACCTTTAGGTTTACCTCTATAAAAGAGAAAAACTGATATGCAGAACATTTTACTTTTACACAGAACATTATAAAGGTGATATATATTTTAGTCTTTGCTCAAAGAAATCTGGGTTCTGGGTATGTAACAAGGCATTGTCATGGAAAGTGAATGTATGAACAATAACGATCCAGATTTCAGAAAATTTTAGAATGAACGCTGTCCTCTTCAAGCTTGCCTAACACATTTCCAATGAGTTATTAAAGTTTGTGCCTTTCTATCTTGCCTATTTATCTTACTTAGATATCCAAACTTATTAGTATAAATCCAATAATCTTCACACCATAAAAAACTGTGAAAGAGTTACGAAGATGAGACTACCTAGCAAATCCTGTCATTTGTCTACCACCCACATTTAAGGGAGAAATCCAATAAGAGGCCTGTCTGAGAATTTCCCTGTCATTGGATAGAGATCTGATGTTTATTTTCTCTTATGTAACGCTCACTGAATGTTTCGCAATACATGAATTAGAAGAACTGGAAGACAGCATCACTGGAAGTCTGGCATCAGTACTCCAGTGAGTTTGTTATCAAGGACATAGAAACTAGCCAGTATCCACTAGGAAACAATCTAAAGGGAGAGAAGTGTGCTGGAAAACATAGTCTTCCATGTCAGAAAGGAAGGATGTTGTCTTGAGAATCTCTTTCCTAGAAACTCTCTTATACTCTGCCTCTCACGCTGGAGGAAACATCCATAGAATCAACAAAGCAAGGGATAAAATGGGAGGAGGAACAGATATAAGAGCTGTCCTGCGTCAGAGTCAACTTGAGACATGCAGTGATGCTTTGAAAGGAATGAGGAAACGGTTCAGCTACATTGTGAGTACCTAATACTAAGGACCAAGTCAGACATTCACAAAGGCCACCACTTAATGTTACAACATACCTGGAAAACACTTTGCAGCTCCTATGTATACTCATAAATTATCTGCAAGCAATGTCAGTTTGGTCCCTTCCCAGTCCTTCCAGGCCTCCCATGCTTCTGCTTCATTTTTGCCTTAGCTAACCAGTCACCCATCAATGAAGACAACTGCAATATCAGCTTCATCGTTCCTTTCCCAAACACAGGAAAAAATTCATCAGTGATCTCTCCAGAAACAGTGATTTCTTTTTTTTTTTTTAACCTAAAATATATTCTTGAAATTTTCTTCACAAATTAAGGAAGTTTCTTTTTAGTGCCATTTTGGTAAAACTTGTGTCTTTCATTCTGATCAAAAATGTGCGCTGAATTTTAACAAATGCAATTTTATATCACATGAATAATCACATATGGATGCGCAGATAATTTAGCACATGTACACATAAATTTTCCTAACATCTATTATATTGAATAACTACAGTTTTAAATATAAATGGTATTTTTTCAGCCACTTACTATAATAATAAGTAAAAATTCGACATATAAAATTACAACTACCTAAAACCAGATAACATCCTGTGTCTAATTGTTAGACAGTAACTTTTAGATGTTTTAATGTTTTGATAGGTTTGGAAATTGTGTGTGTGTGTGTGTGTGTGTGTGTGTGTGTGTGTTTGTGTGTGCTTCTTCATCATATATTTATTGAACAAATATGTTATCAGGTCTGTAAGATTTAATTTTGCTTAGAAGAATACATATAATGAAAAATATTCATACATAAATACAGAAAAGAATATGTAGAATGTATAGAAATTAGACATTAAAACCAGAACACAGTGAGAAAACCAAATTTAACTGAGAGTTTGAATTTTCAGAATATCAAAGCTACAGTGTAAACTGATCAGTTGCAGAGCCTTGTGTTAAGGCTGAGAATATTATCCTTCTTGGAGTTGAACAAAGGACAGCTCCTTCAAAACCAGCAGGTCAGAATCTGCCGTAGCAGGTTTCCACAGACAGTCTGGTTCCAACCCTAGTCATGCCAAGCAATTTCTCTGAACCTCACGTCCACATGCCTTAAATCTGGGCCACACCCTCTGCTGGAGATCTATATAAGGACATTGGAAGAAGGAAGATTTCACTCTGGCTTTTCCTGGCCTACCTCGTGGGATGGAGTAACTGCTAGATCCTTGAACTTCCATCCATGGCTGCCTTGTGGAACTGAGCAACTGTTACATCCTTGGACTTCCATCCACAAGTACTGCTGACTATTGTTGGGGAGTTGAACTACAAGCTGTAAGTCATCCACAAATTCCCTAACTATATAGGGACTACCCATACGTTCTGTGACTCTAGAGAACCCTGACTAATACAGCCAGAGTTTGATATTACATGTCTTCATCCATTTGACTATCTATTTCATTCCTTGTATATGCTGGTATATATGATTCTGTGTGCCAACATGTGCATTCTAGTGTCTACGTAAGTGCAAGTGTATTGGCATGTGGAAGCCCATGGTTCTTGTTGGGTATCTTCTTCAATTCCTATACACCTTATAGGTGTTTGCTAGTTTGCTTGCTTGGTTGGTTGCTCACTTTCTTAGAACTTTCCTACTGGGCAAGACTGACTTAGTAGACAGTGAGCTCAGAGTATGAGCCTATATCCTACACTCTCTCAACACTGGTTTTACAGTTATGCATAACAGTTAAGGGAGTTCTTAGTCCTAATTAAGGTCCTCATGCTTGCAAGGTAAGCACCCTACCTCCTAAGTCAGCTCCCACCTAACTATTTCCATAATTCCACATTCTACTTAGTATTATCTCCCTTTGCTTCCTTTTATGTTTCTGTTTTGAATCACAGACATTTGCTGATGTAAATGTGATCTTTTTCTATCAGCCCTTTGAGATAGCCTACTATACATTTTATGGAATGTGTGTGTAAAATAATGCTCCTGTATTGCACATATTTTATTGAACTGTCTTCTGTGTGAATTACCTTTCTGACCTATACCTCCAATCAGATCTTTCCTGAAGAATGTATTAGTGATAGGAAAAAATGAGACACTGATCAAGCATGTGCTCTGAGGTCTGCTGTATGAAGAAATTTTATTTGAAAGGTAAACCTGACTACATGTCAAGCACTTACATATAAAGTCACCAGCCAGGATATAGAGGTACCAGCTAAGGATACATTTTAATCTCTGCCAACAAACCCCTGCAGCCCCAGAAGAATGGGCTTGGAACTCACAAATGACACTGCAAAGTCAAACTATGGAGGTTTTGGAGAAATAAAATACACACATTCACATATTTCAGTAGAGTACATAGACTAGACCTATATTGTGGGTTATATTAATTATGTTTGTATACACAAATTTCATAAAATGATGTGGGTTCTCAAGTAATACACTAATATGCAAATCATAAGCAATTCCATCTGATTTTAATCTCAAGTATAAATCTTTGATATAACTCTGATTAATTGTTTAATTATATACCTGTTTCTGATTGGGTGTGAAAATATTATATATCTAATACGTATAATAAGTTGTTTAATATAAGAAGATACCATACCCAATATGGGTGCACACACACTTAAATGTGTGTGTGTGTGTGTGTGTGTGTGTGTGTAAGCTATGTCAGAATATAACTGATTTAGTAATAATGTCATTGTTTTCAGAAATCTCTGAATGAAGTTTGTCATCATTGTCACCATATATTTTTGTTGTTATTTATTTACTTTACATCCAAATTGCAGCTTTCCCTTCCTCCTTTTCTCCAAATCCCACCATCACACTTTCCTTTTCCTCCTCCTTTTCTCTTCAGCAAAGGCGAGACCTCCCATGGGTATCAAGTAAGACAGGACTAGGTGCATCTTCTGCTGTTGTGGCTAGATGAGGAAACTGATCCAAAGGTAGGCAACAATGTTGGAGACAGCCCCTGCTCACACTGTTAAGAGTCCTACATGAGGTCCAAGCTGCAAAACTGTTACTATGTGCAAAGAACTACCATTTTATTTTGTGAATCAATTTCTTTCCTTAAACATCTTGTTCTGTTCAAACACAGTGGAAAGTTTATTTGTAGTTACATGATTTGGTTTGATCCTGAATGTTCAGAAGTTCTACACTTTTAAAGTTATTTTAAACTATTTTATCCAGACATCCTTACCTAATTTTAAAAGAATGTTAAAAAAAAAAACTTACTATTGGCAAAAAAAAAAAGGAATATAAATGCTCCCTCAATACATCCTATCTGAGACTCCTGGCAGCAAGAGATGAGGAGCCTGAAGTGGATACTTTCAGCAGGCAGACTGGACTTCAAGTAGAGGGAAGCAGACAACAAACCACCCCTAAAACCTTCAACCCAATTTTTCCTGCCTATAAGATATGAAGGGATAAAGATGAAGCAGAGATTAAGCCAAGTACTGACTGAGACCTACCCTATGAGAGAGCCAACCCCTGACATTATTAATGATACTTTTGCTTGCATACAGGAGCCTATCACAACTATGTTCTGAGGCTTCATCCAGCAGTTTATGGAAACAGAAGCAGAAACCCACAGTCAAACATTAGGCAGAGCTCTGGGAGTCTTGTGGAAGAATCAGGTAAGGACTGCAGTAGCAGGAGGAGTCAAGGATGTTACAAGATCCAAGTAACCTGGGCCCATGAGGTCTCACAGAAACTAAACCACCAACCCAAAACATGCTTGGACTCCTAGTCTTCCTACACATGTACATGTAAGAGATGTGCAGCTTGGTCTTCATGTGGGTGCCTCAACAATTAATTTTTTTCCAAAATATGGGAGCGAAAACCTTTATTCTGCTTGGGGAAAATCAAAAAGATTTCAAATACAGATGCTAGTAATAGGGAAAGACTGGCATGCATTTATGGGTATAGATAAAGCACTAAAGTACTTTTGATACCTAACAGATGCCCATCATCATTTAAAGTCCATCTTTTAAGTTACTGTTCTACATGTGCTTAAGTATCATGTTACTATGTCAGCCAGTGTCAACTGTTAAATTTCAGAACATCCCATTACAGTTTTAATCTATGTGAACTGAAAGAATTCCATCTTCAGCCTATCCATTTGTGATTCAGCTCCTTGTCATGCTAATGGTTTCTTCTATCTTCTTGTGGATATTACATATTGGGACCCTAGATATACATGCTGGTGTCGACAATGCAGTGTGTTGATAGGGTTGTCCAACTCCAGTACTCACAAATCATACCATTGTTGAGAAGTTGAGCAGTTTTGATATAATGCAGAACTTTACATTATAGGAAATGAGGCTGGCTGCTCCTGTCTTTCAGACTCATCACGCCCCTAGGTAACTTGGTTTCTTTTTTTATTGACCTTGTTATTGCATTAGAAATAAATCTTGGGCTGGCAAGATGTTGTATTGGGTAGGCCATTAAGCCTGACAACCTAAATTTCTATCCCCTCATACATACAAGTCAAAATTAGAGAACAGATTACCAAAGATTTCCCTCTGACCCTTACCATGCCCTGTCACACCAAACTAAAAATAATCACAATAAAATAAATAAGAGAAATTAAACAAATTGTAAGACTTGTTACTCATACTCAAGTGGAACTCTTTCTAAAAAATAGTATACACACATATTGAAAATATAGATGTATATTTATTCCTTATGTATTTATCTAAACAATTTGTTCACACACAAAAATTTATAGGGCAATCTTATATAATTCACATCTATAGAAAAATAACATGGCCTAACCAATTGGTAGAATACATTTATTGGGGAAGTGTCGTGATATGTAGACCCAAATAATTCAACACACTGGTTTAAATAAATTAACTCCATAATGGATTCTCAGTTAAGGTTCCATGTTAATGTTTTCGATATTTTTGTGCTACCTAGAGGGGCTAGAGAGATGAGTCAGCCATTAAGAGCATTTGATGCTCTTTTTTTTTTTAATTTACATTCCAAATCACTTCCCCTTTCCTGTTTCCTCCCTCCCCGAAAGTCCCATAAGCCCCCTTCCCTCCCTCTTTTCTCCATTCAACCCCCTCTCGTTACTCTGTCCTGGCATTCCCCTACATCCAGTCTTTCCAGGACCAGGGGTCGCTCCTTCCATCTTCTTAGAAATCTATTGATATGCGGATTGTGTCTAGGGTATTCCGAGATTCTGGGTCAATATCCCCTTATCAGTGACTGCATACCATGTGTGTTCTTTTGTGATTGGGTTACCTCACTAAGGATGATATTTTCAAGATCTGACCATTTGCCTAGGAATTTCGTGAATTCATTGTTTTTAATTGCAGAGTAGTATTCCATTGTGTAGATATACCACATCTTTAAAACATGATGGGCAGTCACTTTCCAGTACCATTATGGCAGCACATAATCATCTGTACCTCCAGTTTCAGGGAATCCAATGCCCTTTTTTTCTCCTCCATAGATAGTAAGCATGACGTGGTTCTTAAACATGCATTAATGCATAGCATTAATGCTCATAAAATATAAATAGATATTTATTTTTCAAGAACCTATACAGAATAAAACAGAAATACTCTTACTTAGAATTTTTGAATTGCACTTTCATCTATGAACATATCCAAAATAAATAAAGAAATAAATAAGTTCACTGAGTTCCAACTGTTGCCAAGAACATTTTTCTCCAAGGAGTATGCTATAGTTTAATTTATCACCAATTTCTTGGCAAAGCATCCCAGAGCCTAATAAATCTTTATAGTCTTATTTTCAGTAATCATTATCACACACCAATATATTAATACCACATTAAGGGAAATGTGATCATTCTCCATTTCACTTTGAGATCTTCATAGTTGAATTGGAGGTTGGCTTTTCTGTCACTTTTTCTTCTTCTGTGACTTTATGTCACAGTTTCTTATTCATGAATTTCGATTACTACATTAAGTAGCATGTTGCATGAAGATCCTTGAAAGATAAATATATACATTTATATTTATATTTGTGTATATATATATGTGGAATATATAAGTAAGCAGATGATGGAAATAAATGTGTATTTTATTAATACAAGAAACAAAATGTAACTAAAGTTTAAGCCATTTATTAATTATAGTTAATTTACTCTAAAACAATATTTGTAATATATAAAACTGAATGTGCATATAAAACTCAAAGACATGGAGCAAAATAAATAAATTTATCAAAATAAATACTATCTAAACTTGAAGACATTTGGTAAAGTCAGAATGTGTAACTGAAAATATTTCATGTGTTCATTTGTCAGCATTATTCTTTCTAGGAATAAAGTCTTCTCTGTAAAGGAGTTGTTAAGGTATTAAAGACAGAAATTAACTGCCATGTATCATATTGATTTATAGATCATTATTCAGATCAAATCACAGTCAAGCCATAAATATATGCCCAGTTCTCATCATGGCTTCTTAACGTAATATCTTCCTGTGACATTACATTCCCACGGTGGGGATTTGTGATATATTACTGATGAGCTGTCCCATGGTCCTCTCTTCACAGTGTGTTGATTTTTGACTGGAATGGTATGATTTCGAATTGTATAATGATATAATTTCTCTGTGGAAAAGCACATGCCAGTTCTTAAAGTTAAGAGAGTACATACAATTTAAATTTATAAAATGTAAATAGATAGAACAAAGAGGAAGAAATGCTCTATGCAGCAATCATAATGGAGTTTAAGAAATGTGTTCTATGTGTTTTTGGAGCTTGTTGCCTTCACTCATGAAGATGATCCATATAATGGCAGAATTCTATATCAAAATTAAAAATAACAGATTCTAACATTTCTAGAATTAGGTTGAAAATTGTTGGCTGACTATTGTTCTTTCATTTTAAATAAACCTAAAATATGATTTGTAATCTAAAACAATGTCAGCACTAAGTATGAAATATTTATTTGGTCATTGGTAAAAGTATTATCCCTTGATAGCTTATTATGTATATATTGAAAAAATATTTTCACAAATGCAAAGATTAATTGGACAGAGCTTGCAGTTGATATGTGGCATTAGAATAAAATCATTTCTATTAATTATGACATGTTACTAAAGGTTCATGCTTATGTTCTTAATGATTGGTGGCCAATGAAATGATCAGAAGAAACACTTTGGGGGCATGATTAGATTATAGGGGCCTCTATCTGACAAATAAATTAATCCCTTAAAGGACTCATCATTGCGAGGCATTATGAGATGATAGATTATTTTATTATTATTATTATTATTATTATTATTATTATTTTCTATATTTTTTATTTACATTCCAAATGATTTCCCCTTTCCCATTTCCTCCCTCCCCGAAAGTCCTATAAGCCCCTTTCCCTCCCTCTGTTCCCCTTTCAACCCCCTCTCGTTTCTCTGTCCTGGTATTCCCCTACATCCAGTCTTTCCAGGATCAGAGTTCTCTCCTTCTATCTTCTTGGAAATCTAATGATATGTGAATTGCGTCTTGGGTATTCCGAAATTCTGGGTTTTCATCCACTTATCAGTGACTGCATACCATGTGTGTTCTTTTGTGATTGGGTTACCTCACTAAGGATGATATTTTCCAGTTATGACCATTTGCCTAGGAATTTCGTGAATTCATTGTTTTTAATTGCAGTGTAGTATTCCATTGTGTAAATATACCACATCTTCTGAATCCATTCCTCCTTTGAGGGACATTTGGGTTCTTTCCAGCTTCTGGTTATTATAAATAAGGCTGCTATGAGCATAGTGGAGCATGTGTCCTTATTGCATGCAGGGGAAGCCTCTGGGTATATGCCCAGGAGTGGTATAGCAGGATCCTCCGGGAATGTCATGCACAGTTTTCTGAGGAACTGCCAGACTGCTTTCCAGAATGGTTGTACCAGTTTGCAATTCCACCAGCAGTGGAGTAGTGTTCCTCTTTCCCCACATCCTCGCCAACAACTGCTGTCTCCTGTGATTTTGATCTTAGCCATTCTGACTGGTGTGAGATGGAATCTCAGGGTTGCTTTGATTTGCAATTCCCTAATGATTAAGGACGTTGAACATCTCTTTAGGTGCTTCTCAGCCATTATATATTCTTTAGGTGAGAACTCTTTGTTTAGCTCTGTACCCCATTTTTAATAGGGTTAAACTATTAAAAAACTGGAGTCTAACTTCTTGAGTTCTTTGTATATATTGGATATTATCCCTCTGTTGGATGTAAGGTTGGTAAAGATCTTTTCCCAGTTTGTTGGTTGCTGCTTTGTCCTTTTGACAGTGTCCTTTGCCTTACAGAAACTTTGTAATTTTATGAGGTCCCATTTGTCAATTCTTGATCTTAGAGCATAAGCTATTGGTGTTCTATTCAGGAAAATTTCCCCCTATGCCCATGTGTTCAAGGTTTTTCCCTAGTTTCCTTTCTATTAGTTTCAGTGTGTCTGGTTTTATGTGGAGGTCCTTGATCCACTTGGAATTGAGCTTAGTGCAAGGAGATGAGAATGGATCAATTTGCATTCTCCTGCATGTTAACCTCCAGTTGAACCAGCACCATTTGTTGAAAAGGCTATCTTTTTTCCACTGGATGGTTTTAGCTCCTTTGTCAAAGATCAAGTGACCATAGGAGTGTGGATTCATTTCTGGGTCTTCAATTCTGTTCCACTGATCTACAAGCCTGTCACTATACCAATACCATGCAGTTTTTAACATTATTGTTCTGTAGTACAGCTTGAGGTCTGGGATGCTAATTCCCCCAGAAGTTCTTTTACTCTTAGAATAGTTTTAGCTATCCTGGGTTTTCTGTTATTCCAAATGAATTTTTGAATTGCTCTTTCTAACTCTATGAAGAGTTGCGTTGGGATTTTGATGGGGATTACACTGAATTTGTAAATTGCTTTTGGCAAGATGGTCATTTTTACTATATTAATCCTGCCAATCCATGAGCATGGCAGATTTTTCCATCTTCTGAGGTCTTCTTCAATTTCTTTCTTCAGAGACTTGTAGTTCTTGTCATACAGATCTTTCACTTGTTTGGTTAGAGTCACACCAAGATACTTTATATTGTTTGTGGCTATCATGAAGGGTATTATTTTTCTCTTATTTCTTTCTCAGCCTGCTTATCCTTTGAGTATAAGAAGGGTACTGATTTGCTTGAGTTGATTTTATATCTGGCCACTTTGCTGAAGTTGTTTATCAGCTGTAGGAGTTCTCTGGTGGAGTTCTTTGGGTCGCTTAAGTATACTATCATACTGTCTGCAAATAGTGATAGACTTCTTCCTTTCCAATTTGTATCCCTTTGACCTCCTTTTGTTGTCTAATTGCTCTAGCTAGAACTTCAAGTACTATATTGAAAAGATATGGAGAGAGAGGGCAGCCTTGTCTAGTCCCTGATTTTAGTGGGATTGCTTCAAGTTTCTCTCCGTTTAGTTTGTTGTTGGCTACTGGTTTGCTGTAAATTGCTTTTACTATGTTTAGATACGGGCCTCGAATTCCTGAGATGATAGATTCTAGGAGGTGGGGTCTAAGTGAGAGAAGTAGGTCAGTGGGCACATGTTAAGGGTAACATATTGCCTCTGCGATTTTCTTCACACTTAGCTGGTAATCAGACAGCCACAGGGTGAGCAGCCTTGTCTACCACATACTCCCCACCATGAAGCACAGTGCAAAACCACTGCAAGCAGAAACTCTGGTCTGGATTAAATCCTTCCTTCCTTCAAATTGTTTTTATCAGATGTTTTATCACATAGAAAGTAAAATGACACAATATGATGTTTAAATACTCAGAAGCATTTCTGGAACATGAAATAAACAAACACTATAAATCACAGCACTTTACTTACCTTCAAAGTCTTGACCATCTCTTTCTGAATGTCTAAAGAAGCGTTGTTTTTTCTTAATATTTGAGGATAATATGAATTACTTACTATGTGCCAAAAATAAATTAGACTAGCAATATTGCTTGAATCAATATTAGAAAAATATCAACATGAGGAATTTATTATTTACAAAAACCCTTACACTGAAATGGAAGTTTTTAACTACTTTAGTCCCGAAGTATCTAAAGATGGGATTATTTGCTACCCTGGAGCAACCGAGACCAGTAATATTTATAAAACTTTTTCAAATTTACAAACTTGACCAAAGTTGATTCTTAAGACTAATCAGTCTAATTCATCTAGTCCATTTGTCTTCCTCTTTGGATTGCTATAATAAAATACCATGACTAGGGAAGTCATAAAAGAATCAGAAATAAAATTCATGTAAATGTGCTTGCTAAGAAAACAAGAGCATATAACTGGAAAATTCCAGATTGATGAGGTCTCACTTCCTAGTTCACAGGAGGTAGGTATCATTTTACTATCTCCTTGGTTAGTGTCAAGGGCTTCCTTCAACAGAGTTATCAGCCCATTCATATGGGATTTACCTTTATGATCAGCTGCATAGAAGAAAGCTCATTAAAGCCCTGGAAAACAAAGAAAACATGAAGGTCTCAGAAAATAAATACAACTCATAAAACTTAGGAGACTCCTGTAACCACCTAGGTTTATATTGCTCCACTTTAAGTTTACAGATCTGTGCAGAGAAGAATTCTAGAGAGCTAAGTTAAATGCGCATCCTCATGCACGATGTAAATTGTTGGTGCAGGAAGCTTCATAGATAGAGCTTCCACAAGTAGTAGACAATGCTAACACTGACTTCCCTGGTGAGTCATTCATGGTTTTCTAAGTAACCCTCTTATATACTCCTATAAGTAATCTAAAAATCCTCTAGTTTACTAAGTTATCTAGACAAATAATTTCTTTGGCCTTCTGTTAGGGCCCTATGTGTTCATGTACCTGTAGTTCAAGTCATATAATACTTAGAATACCATATACGCTGGAGGTTACAGACATCTCTCTAAGAAAAGCCCATTTTGATTTCTACTTTTTTCCCTTATCTCAACAAAAGTCACATGTATGGTCAAGAGATTTTTTTAAACCACAAATTAGTCATTAGTTCATGGCTATAATCAGCTGAGGAACATTATAGTATTTTTACATATGAAATCATCTGTTTATATCCTAAATGAATCTTACAAAATAGAAAACAGAAGACTTCTATGCAGTTAGAAGCTGTCACACACATTAGATACCCATAACTTAGTTGATTAATAAATAAATGACGAAAGATATTTTTCTGCCTCAACTCACAAATTGAGCACCAATATTACTTTTTGATAGTGTTTAAATCTAAAGTAACAAATTCTCAGAATCTGACTAGTGTTATGATTTGAAAAGCATAATACAGTAAGGTTACTCTAGAGGGGAAATTTCTGGAACTCTATTAACAGCATTGAAAAATGTCATGGTGCACCTGCAAAGGATTACTAACTGGACAGTTTCAAGGCTCGTGTCCTGTAAAGTGAAATGTTTTCTCATAACAGCAAACAAGGCATGAGGGTAAAGGTATAACTGATCCTATTCAACCATCTCTGTATAGAACCCTGTACATCTTTGACTCTTTCAATTCATTTTAGCTTTAACCTAACGATAGTAAATAGTCCAGCTTACTTTAGATAATCATTTTAGAAATTGAAAGATTTTCAAATAAATATTTCTTAAATTGTGCATCTCACTAACAAGTTCCAGAATTAAAGTGCCTCCCTCAAAAGTCACTCAAGTTATAAAGCAAGAGCAGTATTGTTCTTTGAATTCCAATGTTAAAATGTAAAAATCACTCTTTCTAATCATCTCATTGGAAATATAATGCATTCTTTAAAGTCTTGGAATTGTCTTCTTTAAAACATTCATTGTTTATAAGCATGCCTGAATTTTAAAACATTAAAAGACAATATCCATATAAATACTATAGTAAAAGTGCACAAAACCTTAAAGGAATATTCTACCTAAAAATGCCAATACATGATTTCATGAATCTAACTTTTGATATATCCTTTTATCTAATGAAGCAGATAAATTTTGTTGCTTTGCTTGCCATATTACTTCGGTTACATTAACATTACTTTTTATATATTAAAATCAATTTCTAGGAGAAAATGCATTGTCAATTTTAACAGCATGCACAGCCATAAGTAAACTGAAAATTCATTGAGCATGACTTTATAATTAACACAATTCACAACTGAATCATGAATCTATGGAGAATACATAATATTTCTATGATGGTAGTATTGCTTTTCATGCTTACTCAGACTATGGCAGAATATTCTGAAATTAAATGAAATAGTTGGCCGGTGAAAGTTATTTTCTTACTTCTGGAGGAATGTGACAGTCACATGCTATGAAAGGCATAACCTATAACATATATGGGAGATACTAATTAGCCTTATGGACTACACATACTGAAACCTGTATTGGGGAAAGTTCAAGCTAGAATAGTCTTTTAGGACAAAAGAGAATTAATTTTATAATTGGATTCTTCACAACAGATTTAAATCACTTTATCACACTAAGCCTAGATTGTTCTCAAATATTCAAGTTTAAATATCAGTGAATGTATATATATGTATATATATATGTATATATATAGGTATATATATAGGTATATATATGTATATATACATACACACACACACACACACACACACACACTCACACATATATAAACTAGATGTCTTCAGTATTTCATCTAATCTCCCATGTGTCCTGGAAATACAGCAGAAGAAATAGGATGCAAAGAATTTAAGAAGAGGAAGAGGAACAGGGCACACAGCTGGTCCTATAAAATGAACGTATATAGAATGTGTATAGATGAAGGAAAAAAAGACACTAATTTTAATTTTGTTCTTGCTTATAAGTTGATTTTGAGACTCTTCCTAAATGCTGGTAATGAGAAATGTGGCTATGTTGATGCCTAGGGAAAAATTGCTTAATAGTCTGAGAACATATTTTTTTTTCTGCAAACCTTTAAATCAAAGTGGCTTATAATATCATAAGTCTCAAATAGAGTTTGAATATTCTAATCATTATGTATGTAGAAAGCATAAAAAATATATTTAAAGGTCTGTTTTCTACATTTCATTTAAAATTTGCCTCCCAAATTTTAAAGTGAAATAGTATATTTTTGTCTCTTTCCATTGCTTACATGTTAAGAAGTTGGACCTGATTCATATGAGTCTTAGGCTCTCAGTGAATTTTGTTTTTACAGAAATAAATTAGAGTAAAGAGTAACAAAAGTAGAAGTGATACAGTGAGTTGAGAAACCAAGAAGACACGTGTAGTTATCTTGGTAGAGTGATAGAAACTTCAATTCCAAGGACTGGAATAGAAATAGAAAATACTTTAAATGTGGTAAGATTCCTAATGATGAAACTGGGCATTCAAAACAAGCTAGGACACCACCTACTTTTATATTCATCCCAGTTCACATTATTAATCAAAGTTCAGCACGCAAATAGCTGCTTTGGGTCCTCCAGAACTTCATCATTAAAAATGAGATATCATAAGTTTATTGACTTTTCTTTCAGAACAAATGGATAAAATTTAGTATGAACAATTTGGCTCTTTCCATCAGACTATGCTTTCATATTTGTAAGATACTAATTTCAGTCTCTGGATTCTAGACTAGCAGTATTTTTTTTAATAAACACAAGGTTACATCTTCCTTCTGTAATGAAGGATAAACTGGATATACAATTAGTCCCATAGTTAGATTCCGCAGTTGATGAGTTCATATTATATAAGTTGGTTGACCTACAGAATGATTATCAAAGGAAATAACTTAAAAGGGGATACAATGTAGAAATGAGATATCAGGTTGAAATTGAGCTTGATTCACCTATGAGATAAACTAAGCAAGTCTGGGAATATTTTAGGAAAGCATTGATGTAGGGTTTTCAATAGCCCCTGGACTTGGACAGAAATATTGGAAAATAATGGAAATTTGACCTCCAAACCATAGAACTTTCACAGAGAATCCATGTCCCTTATTAAGCTTATACATTCTATATACACCCTTATATATTCTATAAGCAGAATACTTTAAAATACTCTAAACCTTTCTGAAGGGCACTAATTTATCAAATCATTCTAGGTTGAATCCAAATTTCAGATATATTGGGTTTGACTCATAACTATGAAATATTTCACATAAATGACCAGATTTATGGTATACTTAGATAACTATATGTCTAATACATTTTCTATAATTCCTCATGGTGATTCATGAGTTCAAAGAAAACTGCAACTGATTTTTAAACATTCATGGTGTTTGAATTTTGCCACAGAATTTATTAGCTCTCTATTATTTTATACAAAGTATACACTAATCATTTCCCTTACCAAGTAGCTGTTAATAACACTGAAATTTGTTACCTTTCCGAAATTCCTAGGCAAATGGTCAGAACTTGAAAATATCATCCTTAGTGAGGTAACCCAATCACAAAAGAACACACATGGTATGCAGTCACTGATAAGGGGATATTAACCTAGAATCTCGGAATACCCTAGACACAATTCACTTATCAATATATTTCCAAGAAGGTGGAAGGAGAGACCCCTGGTCCTGGAAAGACTGGATGTAGGGGAATGCCAGGACAGAGAAGCTAGAGGGGGTTGAATGGGGAAAAGAGGGAGGGAAGGGGGCTTATGGGACTTTCGGGGAGGGAGGAAACGGGAAAGGGGAAATGATTTGGAATGTAAATAAAAAATCTTAGAAAATAAAAAAAAAATAAATGATAAAAAAAAAAGAAGAAGAAGCTTCCCGGGAATTGCTCACAAGCGGGTTCTATGTGGATGAAGAGCTGAAGAATGAAATGACAGGGATCGAGAGAAAAAGAGCACACAGAGACATTAGTGCATGGCTGTACAAAATCTCTCTTTACTTGGGGGAATAAGAGTGACAATATATGCGCTGTGGGCATGACCCTCCCTCCCAGGGTTAAAGAGTCTTTTCAGGGCTTCTCAGCAGGCCCCTTGGCGCCAAGGTTCCTAAAGGAAATTGACCCCATAGGGTCTGTTGCTTTGCTGGAGGCTGAGGTGTGACAAAAGGCTTGTTCCCAGAGCTCTGCCAGCCCCGCCAGGTGGGGGGAGGTGTGGCTGGAATTCCTCAGCTGGGAGTAGGTGAAGAATGCAGGCAGCTGAATTGTGGCCAAGGCTATATGACACTTCAATGAGTCTCTACAATTATGTTCATTATTTTTTGAGATTGTAATATAATGACATAATTTTCCCCTTCTGTTCCTTCTCTCCAAGCCCAATACATAACATCTCTTACTTTCTTTCAAATGCATACCCTCTGTTTTTCATTAATAACTGTTATATTACACACACACACACACACACACACACACACACACACACATAAATTCCTACCATATACACACACACACAGTCATGTATTGATCCGAATGTTTAGAGTCTTGCTAAAGGTGGACACTACTTCAGAGTAAATACAACTTTTCATTCTAGGATAGAATAATGTCATCCTTAAGATAAGAAAGGGGGATAGGGCTTTCAGCTACAGCAGTCATTTTCCAGTAAGTTGCCAAAATGACGAAAACAAAGGGAAAGAGGAGAGGCACTGGTATATGTTTTCTAGGTCATTTAGGAACCATGGTGTTGTTCCTTTGGCCATGTACATGCGAATCTACAAGAAGGGTGATATTGTAGACATCAAGGGAATGGGCACTGTTCAAAAGGAATGCCCCATAAGTGTTACCATGGCAAAACTGGGAGAGTCTAATGTCACCCAGCATACCGTGGGCATCATTGTAAACAAGCAAGTTAAGGGAAGATTCTGGCCAAGAGGATCAATGTGCGGATTGAGCACATCAAGCACTCGAACAGCACAGAGAGCTTTCTGAAGCGGTGAAGGAGAACAATCAGAAGAAATGGGAAGCCAAAGAGAAGGGCACCTGGGTTCAGCTGAAGCTCTAGCCTGCACGACCCAGAGAAGCACACTTTGTGAGGACTATTGGAAAGGAGCCTGAGCTGTTGGAGCCCATTCCATATGAATTCACGGCCTAAAATACAAAACAGAAATAAAGGACCCAGACTAAGAAAGAAAGAAAGAAAGAAAGAAAGAAAGAAAGAAAGAAAGAAAGAAAGAAAGAAGGAAGGAAGGAAGGAAGGAAGGAAGGAAGGAAGGAAGGAAGGAAGGAAAGAAAGAAAGAAAGAAAGAAAGAAAGAAAGAAAGAAAGAAAGAAAGAAAGAAAGAAAGAAAAGAGTAAAGGAAAGACAAAAAGAAAGCAGGATAGGTCACATGTTAATGCTTTACTAGACAGTGCTTCCTACCGTATCTAAATATATTCCTAGTGGTAGCTTTGGTAGACTATTTGAAATTTCAGAGTAATTGTTTGATAAAAAGTGAAGTTTAGAGAGAAATGTCAAATATCATTATGTCACTAGCTATTGATTCCCATTGCATAGCAAAGCACTACAGTGGTCGATGTGACTAAGGTGAAAGACAGAAAAATTAAAATTGAAATGCTTTATACCTCTTGTGAGCCTCATTGTGCTCTCTCTATTTCAGCTCTTAGCTATGAGAAGATTGGCAGATGATTCCTGCCTAGGTTAAGAGTGTGTTAGTGTTCCATTGCTGTGACAGAACACTGTGACCAAAGTATCTCTTATAAAGGAAAGCATTTAATTGTGGGCTTCCTAACATTTTCAGAAGCTTAACATGTTATCATCATGATGGGGAGTAAGAGGGCACTCAGGCAGGCCTGGTGCTGGAGAAGTACTGAGAGCTTTATAATCTTATTGTCAGGCAGTGGGCAGGGGAGGGTGAAAAGAAGAAGGGAGAAGTGAGGAGAGGGACAAGGAGAAGGAGAATGAGAATTGTCCCAACTGAACCATTTGACACACTTCCTCCAACAATGCCATACATCCTAGTCCTTGTTTGAAAACTCATGAGCTGGGGACTAAGCATGAAAATGTACATGCCTATGTGATGCATTTTCTTTCAAACCACCACACAGGATTTAGCTTCTACACTAAACAGTATGTAGGACAGATGGAGAATTCATCACTTTTAGTATTGATTGACTCACAAAATGTAAGATGCTTAAAGAATTCTACCTTGCTTGTTTATTCATTTAGTTGACTATTTCTTGTTTTTAATGGTTGTTTTGGTTTTGTTGTTTGTTTGTTTATTTGTTTGGTTTGTTTAGGACATTCTTATGAAGCTCAGACTGGCCTTGAACTTACAAAGAAGCCAAAGATGACTTCTCCATCGTACTACCAAAGTTGCAAGATTAAAGGCCTTTGTCGGTTCACTTTGCTCTCCTAAAGAATTCTTTTTAGATCTTACTAAAGATAAGGAAACAGGGTTGTAACCCAAACACATATAGATAATGGTATAAAGTAATAGATCTACTACCTCCACTCAAACTCTATCAGTAATGTGCTAAGAATTGGACACTGGAGGGAGCCATTTTCTTGTTAAGTGTAGTCAAAAAAAACATGACCTCTTTAATATTTCATAACTTTTTCTTCTTCCTGAGAATGTATAATTTAGATCTCTGTGATAAAATAAGAGATATAGAGTTTATTTTTCATTCTCTTTTCAGACACCTATCTCTAATAAGCTTAAAAATCATACACAAAGTGTGTTACTGTATGCCTATAACTGCCCAGAGAACTTAAAATTATATGCTAGTAGAAAATTCTCAGAAGTGTTCACCTGTCCAGCATAACTTCCTAAATATTTATTATCTCTGAATGGACTGTAATTCATAGATACTTTCTCTTTTCTCTGTGGCAGTGTCTTCAATCTTCCTAATGCTACAGTTCATTAATTCACTTCTTCATGTTGTGGTAATCACCAACCATAAAATTATTTTCATTGATACTTAATAATTATAAATTTACTACTTTTATGAATTATAATGTAAATATTGATGGAAATAGATGTTTTCCAAAGGGGTTTCGATCCACAGATTGAGCACCACTGCTCTACGATATGTCTTATGAAAAATCTTTAAATATTTTGTCAGAAAATAAGGTTTTGAAAACAAAATCAGTAATACAAAGGTAGAAATCAGAGAGGCCTCAAGAAATCCAAATCTTCACCATAGTATAACCCCAAACTGATATGTGTTAAAAGAAAAGAATTAGGTACAGACTATTTCAGGAGATAAAAATAGAATTAAAGCCAATATCAGATCTTCATGTCTCCTGATATTTGCTCAATACTCTGTTTGGAAAACTCATGAGCAGATAATAAATCTAGGATATTTTCAAAATTTAGTACTAAAATCTAAGTAGTGAGTGGAGAATCTATAAAACAAACACTTAAAGGCTATAGAAGAATAGATTTAAGTAAAATATTTTATCTGGCTTTCTGTCTCTACACAAGAGCATCTTGACTCTCTTCTTTCTATTTACATAGATCATTATCAGTAATTACAACACTCAAATACAAAAATGAATATTTAAAATAGTCATTCTTCTCTTATAGAATATGTTGTATATCTTATTTAAGTACACAGAATAATTTTGCTTTATTCTTTCTTTAAAAATATTTATTTAGCCAGGCAGTGGTGGTGCATGCCTTTAATCCCAGCACTTGGGAGGCAAAGGCAGGCAGATTTCTGAGTTTGAGGCCAGCCTGGTCTACAAAGTGAGTTCCAGAACAGTCAGGGCTATACAGAGAAACCCTGTCTCGAAAAAACTAAAAAAAAAAAAAAATTGTTTAATCAGTCCATGGTTCACATTACATGTTCTAGATTCTTCATGAAGAATTATGAAATAAAGAGCTCACAAGCCATTTTTGAGATCCCTATTCATTTTAAATTGTTAATGTATTCCTAAATAACCTTCAATAGTTTCCATTGTCTTTATCTTAAATATATACACTTATTCAAAAAGAAAACTAACAACCCACAAAACTCTCAACACAAAACTTATCATGTCTTCAAGAAACACTTGGAGGCACTAAAAGGGAGCAGAGACTGAGGGAATGACCAACCAATAACCGGGCCAACTTGAGACCCATCCCATGAGCAAGCTCCATCCCTGACTATTAATGATATCTGTTATTCTTACAGACAGAAACTGCTGTTCTCTGAGAGGTTCCACCCAGCACCTGACCCAGAAACATACAGACACCCACAGCCAAACAGTGGATAAAGCTCTGAGACTCTTATGGAAGAACGGGAGGATGGATTGTAGGTACTGAAGGGGATAGAAACTTCACAGGAAGAACAACAGAGGCAACTAACCTGGACCTGTGGGGCTCTGAGAGTCTGAACCACCAACCAAAGAGCATACATAGGCTGGGCCTAGGCCTCCTGGCACATATGTCACAGAATTGCAGCATGGTCTTAATGTTGGCATCAAACAACCGGAGTGGGAGTTATCCAAAAAGCTGTTGCCTGTAATATGAAATATGCTCATCTAGCTGGGCTGACTTGTCTGGCCTCAGTGGGAGAGGATGCACCTAGCCTCACCAAGAGTTAAAGTACCAGGGTGGGGGATACCCAGGAGGGACCCCACTCACTCAAAGGAGAAGGAGAGTGAGTTTGGGAGAAGGATTGTAGGAGAGGATAAATAAAAGGGGGGCAGTGAGCAGAATATAAAGTAATTAAGTAAAATAAATAAGTTTTAAAAAATTATAAATACTAAAAATATCCTGCTTTTTAATATCTCTTGATTTTAAAAATTCAATTTTGTAAGCTATCAGTGGGATGAATACGCTGACATCAGCCAATGGTTTAAAAGTGTTATTATCAAAAAAGTCATTCTCTTTAGATTTTCAATTACAAGTTTTATTTCTACATTATATCTGGGAATTGAATTCGTATGGGTTGAACCTGTGAATTTAAAGGAGTATTTTATTTTCATTCATTTATTCTTACTTTTTATTCTTTTTTCTTACATTATTGTAATTACAACAGCTATTCCTTCCCTTTTTTCTCTCCAAACATTACCATATACCCCTTCCAAGTCTCCTTCAAATTCATGCTCCTTTTGCACTAATTTGTATATTTGTATTTCATGAATATTTGTACATGTATACACACACACACACACACACATATATATATATAAAATCAGAATGTATACATGCGTATGTATATATCAGAATGTATATCCTTTCTGTCAGGTATATAAACAGTCATATGTATATGATGAATTCCTCAGTTTCTATCAAATTGAATCCAATGAGAAGTAACCTAAAATTTATCATGCCCCTTAATTATCTGTACTGATGTGAAACTATGATTATCAAATTCTTAGATATTCACATTATTTATTTTCTTCAATAACTCGTTCAGAAAAAGCAGGTTTTGATAATCAACTAAATGTGAAAAAAATAGATGACATAAAATCCATTAAAAACAATGATATAAAACATCTGTATTAAAAAAATATTTAGAATATGTTTCCAAAGACCACATCTTCTTGTTAGTCAATTGCTTCATTTTTCAACTTACTATTTTTCAGCACATAATCTCTGATACATCTGAATTAAGTGTATTTTTTAAATTGAGATTTTTTTTTGTATGTCTGTGAGTTGACCTAAATTATAAGGGTTAACAAAGATCTGGATTTGGATAACTGAAGAGATCATAAACAGTTCCAGAAGTGAAGAAATAAGCAAATGATATGTTTGCTTAGAACCAGAGAGTTAAATGACCTGTGTATATCCAATCAAAACAATGAAAAGTGGCTCCCTTTAGTGACATGCCTAGTGCAGACTGCTTTTATGACTTGGAAGATGGTGCTCTCAGTCTCTTCACTTAATAAACTGCTTCACAATCCATCTGACTTAATCATCTGGATATAGCTTCTCTGGTACTCACACTAACAGTTTTGTCACTTAATTTTATCTGATTTCCTGTACACTTACTCTTTCCCCACATTATCTTAGAGGAATCAAACTGATGGCTTTTAATGGATACATCTTGATGTATACCTTAATTTGGAACATTAAAGTGATTAGGAAATTAAAACTATACAATCATTTCTTATCTGTCTCATTAATTGCCTTAAATATTCCTATTATGATTTCGTATTGGTCCCATGAGTAATGTTATAAGGAAGAACTCATTATGTTATGGGAGGAAAAGCTATACATTTATTAGATTTATACCTATGGGTCAAAGTCCATTGCAATGTTATCCTTGATTAATATTATTTTACTTCCCTGAGTTGCAATTATGCTTTGCATAATGGGTGATCAAGATTCAGTATAATAAAACATTCATGGAGGTCATGGTAGAACAAGGGGGATGTGGTGAATAATAGCTCTAAGGTCTAGAGTGATATTTAATATAGACTCCATTATTTTTCAAATGTATGTATCCTTCTTTTAATCTAGAAATTAGGACATTATTAATGTTCAATGACATCATGCCCCTTTTATTGAATGGAAATACAAAATCATTGCATGGCATTCCAGAAGAATAGACACTCCCAAGTCTCAATACTGCCAACTAAATGTCTCAGCAATAAAAAAGTTAACTTTTAACTTAAAGAAGAAAATAGACTATACAATATTTTTTATCTCATCGATGGATTTCGCCACAATACCTTGTTGTTAAAAAGAAAATCATAAGCACAAATTTACTGTTCATACATAGAAAGGTAGAAGCCTAGGCAACACATATTCACATTTTTTGTTTTCAATATGGCTATGTGAACAATCCTGCTCTTCAGTAAAGCAATTGGAAAGCCACATGGGTTGTGACTGTACCAGCCCCAGCTTTCTCTTTTTATTACTTTAGATAAGATTGCCTTCTAGACAGTGTGCTACCATTCCAAAGCAGAAGTAACTAAAAGAACACATTATAAATCATTACATGGCAGATTACTTTAGGCATAGACTTCATGAGAATATAATACTGCCCTAACTAAATCTAACTCTACAAGGAATAGAATGGGGGTAAGGCATGATTTCTAATTTTTTTTTAAGAGAAATAAAAGAATCTCTCCGTGATAGCTGACAAACTACTTTAGAGATACACTGGTGCTACTTAGTTATGCTTACCTGAGCTATTTATATTGTTCAAACATAGTCCTATGTATTCTCAGCCAGCCCAGGGACAGTCTGAACTTTTTAACCCTGTGGCTAATAGAACAGGGAACTGAAACCCGTCCCCTTCTGTTCTATCTTGGAGTCTCTGGACTGAGATGGAGGTATTAACCTCCATTCAGCTACACTGAAGTACAACCAGCAGCAATTGTTAATCCTTCCCTACAGATTACTTAACTGTTATCACCTGCACCTTTCTTTTGGAAAAAGCATCTTTCTGAAAGGATTGTCTAAACCATGTGTTACCAGCTGTTACCTCGGTTTTGAGCACCATTTTGCACAACTGTTGCTAAGTGCATTACATTCAGTGATTAGTTAGCCAAATGCAGCTGATCTTATTGGGTTTGTTTCAGTGAGTTCTTTGCTGTGTCTCCTGGACTCAAAGCTATTTAATTTCATTTGTCCTTTTTACAGAGAAGAAAATCTGTCCTCAACTGTGCGCAGCCCCAGAATAAATAAAACCATATCCAAGAGCCTCAGATGGGCATTCATGCTCCATTCCCTTAAGTAGGGTCTCTAAATGTTATGTGCATATATTTCCAGAAAAGCAGAAGCATTAGGGAAATCCCTGACACACTCTAGGTCTATTGAGTCACTTACTGCAGACATCAGGGTCTTATTACACAGAAACTCTTAGAATGGACAAAGTATTTCAGTGGAGAGTAGTTAATATAGTTTCCACACTAGTACTATATTGAAATTCTACGTGAAAATAAATGGGAGAAATAACAAACTGAATCTGATTCTTGCCCTAGTAGCAAAAGACCAAGAATAATAATTCTATTTGACTGTCATTTGATTGATGTCTTGAGCATCGGAGGGAAGGGGGGTTATGGGACTTTTGGGGAGGGAGGAAATGGGTAAGGGGAAATCATTTGGAATGTAAATAGAAAAAAATATAGAAAATAAAAAAAAATTAAAAAAAAGTATTCATCTCTTACTATTTGTACCATATGTCCTTTCAGGGGCATAAATGGTTTCTCATAATGATTTTTTTTCTTGATTACCAGGACTCACTAGACCATTAGGTTGTTCAACAACATCAGTTGTGCATGGTGTAGCTATGTTTATTACTCTTTCTTAAAAAGCAAAATGAGAAGAGTTGAGGGGAGAAAAAGGAAGAGAGGACTGAAATGGAAACCTAAGGGCTCTTTGGAAAGTCAGTTGTGTGGGATGGTGTTTCACTGGGGCAAACACATGAAGGAGTATTTTCCTGAAGTGGACAGAGGTGAAAGGCTAAGATAGACTCATGAAGGAACATATTTGCTGAAGTAGATTCAGAAGAAAGGATGTAATGCTAAAGCAAGCATGTGAAAGGAAAGGTGATGAAGAATTCTTTGCCAACAATACACATACATGTATTGGTCTGCCTTACCTTGAGTAGGTGAGCTCCATTTGTAGAAATTCCATAGAAAGAAAAGCACCAAAAAGTTCTGGTGGTATGCCAAGGCTTCTTGGCACTTCTGCTGACTTGGGCTGAGGCAAGGCCCGTGTGGAGACAAGACCCATGGAGTACATGTGATGTTTGGAGGGAGTATAAAAAGGACTCAATGGACAGTGATGGAGGCTAAGCTTGGTTTACTCATATTGTTAGCTATACAACACTTACTAGTCTCATGTCTTCCTAATCTTCACTTTGCTGAAAGAGACACAGCTGAGAACTTCTGGGTTCCTGCTGGTCCCTCCTGATGCTTACCCATGCCACACCTAAGGCATGCCTATCTCTGCTTGGTAGTGCCACTTGCTGCTGATTCATGTTTGCTACTCCAACTCTACAGAACTGGACAGCTGGTATATCAGTAAAGTGTTTGTGAGTGGATCAAGCTGCCATTTCTGGCTGTGAAATAAACTACAGATTTCCAGACAACACAGATGGGAGTTGTTTCAAAGACCCTTTCTCAACAGGTCACTCCCCCTGCTCATCCTTTCTTTTCCACTACCTCTGGTGGATGGTGGGTTACAAGGGATGATAAAGTGTTTTTAAAACCATCATTAGAAATAGACTTTTAAAAACTTATAGAGGTCAGAGAGAGACACACGGAGAGATGATAGGGAGGGGGCTATTGAACTTATGATTTACATTATTTGATTTATGACTTCTGGAATTTCAAAGTAAGGCATTTACGTAGAGATACCTAAAACAAATCTTCAGTGAAAGATGAAGAGAACATTGTCAATCTCAATGCTCTTGGACCTCATATTCATTCTAATTAAGGCCCTCCTCCCCTAGTCTCTTTAACAAACTTTCTGTACTCATGTTTTTCCATTATTCTTCGTTTTTACTATTGTATAATTGGCACAGTTGACTAGAAGCTATTAAAGAAATTCACAGTGCCAATTAGCTGTCATGTTTTAACATTGCCATCACTCCCCAATTCCCCAGTAGGGTTACGAGTTCACGCTATTGTTCCCTTTCCCATGTTTTCTTTCCTTTTTCTTAATGTTAAGATTTAATCTTTCTTTTGAAAATCTATTATTAAACACTTACTAAAATATATGAAAGCTCAACAAAGAAGCCTCCAAAAAGATTCTTTCCCTCCTCCACCCTGTCACATACTTTACTGGGAGAAAATAAAACATTAATAAGATCTGGTGAGTAGGAAACTAAGGAGAAAGAATTTATTCCTATAACAGCACATGGAGAGTTTGCTGGCAAAAGTCTTAATTTATCATGCTATTCACCTCAGGGGCTACAAACACCTCATGCTACACTCAGAGAGCTTCTTTGACAGTTAACCATGCCTACAAATTTACAAATTGATTGGTGAATGAAACAGGGCATCTTCACTTACATTCATATATAATTTTCCTATGTCCTGAGCAATTTGGGACACATATTTGAGCAACTGATTAAAAGTTGATTCCTTGCATAAAAGTCTATTTATTTACTTATTAGCATATTTATTTTGGTATTTATTTATCCTTACCAACCTTTCCTCTTGGCTCTATGAAAGGAACTTTTGTCTCCACTGAAATACTGAAGGGGAAAATGAGATGCTATTTTTTTCTCGACTGGTTACTGGTTGTTTACCTTAGTAGAGCAGAATGGGTAAAAGTAGGGTTTGTGTAAAGTCATATTTCAAATGATTACCTGAAGTTAGATTTTTATCTTATTATACCTCTTTACCATTATTTATTCAAGTTCTTTTAGTTATCTGTGGACACTGCCCCTTTGAGTAATAGCATTCCTTTGGCTAACTCCATTTCAGGGAGAGAGATCTATTTAGATGAGTTTTATGATCTTGTAACTTATGACAAATGAATTAATATTACCTGTCCTAAGGCTAGCACATAGTTTGGCCTATCTAAAGACAACTTAGTAGGCATGAATTCATGTTCTGAATGTGAAATAGGCAAAGTAAGTAAATGATATGACTATTAGCAATAATTATCACTTATATATTTAGTTTTCTATTTTGCAATTTATTTTCCTTAATTCCATATTCTTATTTTCTCTTCAGAAAAAAATTATGAAGAAAACATAAGCAGGCTTATATTATGGTAAGAAATGAAGGATTAAATAGTTATTAAAGTAGAATGATGAATTGAATTTTAGAACAATATATATGATATTTATATATATATTATATATATATAAATTTTATATTTGCTGTAATGAATATTAGTGGTTAGTATCTATTTACTACCTAACCTGGGGTAAGTAGACTGTTGCTGACCTCACATTTATGCTATGAAATAAGCATTAGTATTTAAATATTCAAACACAAGTAAACAGATGAAAAAGATAGTTCATATAAATCACCTCTTGACAGTTTGGTTACAAATCTAAGTCTATGCAAAGCACACAATTCAAAATCCACATAACATGATGATATGACATGACAGTCCATATCATATAATTACAGAGAAATGAAATTAAAATAGAATATGAATATAATAGGACATACAAATTTGAAAAAATTATTTATAATAAAACTGGCAAGGTTGTTGATCAACAAGTGTTTGTATCTGGGAATGCAAAACAATAAGGTCATTTTGGAAAAATATTTCATCAATTTCTTTCTAACCAAATATATTGTTTGCATATTATCTAGTGATTAATCTCTGATACCTATTCAAAGGAATTTATACCTTGCACACAGGTATTTGTAACAGCTTTAATTTATAATTATGGAAGATGGGAAGTAGACATGACATCTTGATTACTTAAATATATAAAGAAATTTTGGTAATCCAAACAATAAAATGTCAATTCATGAAAGGACAGAGGAAACCTGGTTAGCATTGCTCATGGAACCTATCTGAAAAGGCTTCATATTGCATCAATCCAGTTTTCTGGTATTTTTGAAAAGATAATATTTAGAGATGGGCAAACTTGCAGTTTTTCTCTGGGGATTATGTGGAAAGAATAAATAAGTAGAATACAAAAGGACTTTTTAGGACAAGGAAAATACTCTGTATGATTTTATAATGCTATTCAAGTTAAATACATATTTGTTTTAAACTGAAAGAAATGCTTAGTAACAAAGATTAAACCCTATCTGAGGTCAGAGGACACCTGGAAGAAATTTACAATGTGACATGAGAATTTATTTAATTGATCACAAAAATAACTATAAAAGTAATGTTTCCAAGTAAGGGTTACAATTTAGTCTAACAGACTGAGACATTGGTATCGTCTTGGTTATCAAAATACTCATGTAGCATGAGGCTTTTAAGTTGGTGAAAACTCATAGTGCATTATAAAATATAACCATACTATATAGTCTCCCTTAACTGAATGGAAGACTGTATCTACACAGTCAGGATCTAAAAGAACTAGTTCTGATTGGTTGGAATTGTTTTTGCTTTTTGTCCTTATCTTCATAAAATGTCAATGTTTTAAAATTTGATTTTTTCTTTTATTGAAAATAGATTACTTTCCAGTGCAACACATATTGATTGCAGTTTCCCTTCCCTCTACTCATGCCAGTTCCTTCCCACCTCTCCTTTCAATTAGATCCACTCCCTCTCCTCTTATTAGAAAAACAAAACAAAACAAAATAGGCTTCAAAAAGATAACCAAACATGACAAAATGAAATGATAAAAACTATCACATTGATGCTGAACAAGGCAACACACAACAGAAGGAAAAGAACCCTAAGTGCTTTCCTAAGAATGAGCCCCGCTTGCTTACACACTTAGAAATCATTTATCAATACTAAGCTGAAAGCTATAATGTGTGCACAGAGGACCTGTGCTTGATGCTCTATCTCTGTGAGTCCATATGAACCTCACTCAGTTGACTGAGATACCTTGCTCTTCTGGTGTCCTCCATCCCCTTTCGGTCTTACACATTTCCATTTCCTCTGTGTCATTATTTAAGGAATGTATTCTGCAGTCAACCAAATAAGAAAAGTAAACACCACCCAGCCCCAAGAACTTTGACCTAAAATTTATCTAGCCTGCAAGACAAGCTAGAGTATTGGCAGCACAGAATTTGTATGTGTAGCCAACAAATGTCTAATTTAATTTAAGGCCCACTCTATAAGATAAAAACCCATATTTGACACTGTTTGGATGACCAAGAACCAGAGACTAGATCACCTGGAAACCTACAGTAAGTTCTTTTAGACTCTGAGCCATCTCTCTAGCATCAGTCAGGTGTGGGGAGAGGGAAAGAAGGAGAAGGTTGGGAAAGAAAACAGAAATTAGTGTGGGGGCATCTCTGGGATTACTCTGAGACTTGGGATCGGGAGGATCCTGGGAGGATATGGGGTGGTCCTGAGATTCCTAGTAGCAAGAGATATGGAGACTGAAGTAGACTTCCACTCAGATGAGGGGAATATCAACCCATCCACAGAATCTTCAACCTAAATATTGTCCTGTCTACAAGATGTGCAGGGATAAAGATGGACCAGAGATTGAGGGAATTGCCAACCAATGACTGGACCAACTTGAGACCTTCCCCTTGGGAGAGAGCCCTGATACTATTAATTATACTCTACTATGCTTGCTCCTGAGAAGCTTCATCCAGCAGTGAATGGAGGCAGATGCAGACCTGCAGTCAAACATCAGGCAGAGATCAGGGGTCTTGAGGAAGAGTAGGGGTATAATTGAATGAGATGAAGAGGTCAAGGACACCAAAAGAAGACCAACAGAGTCAACTAACCTGGGTCCATGGGGGCTCACAGAGGCTAAACTAACAACCAAAGAGCGTGCATGGGCTTGACTTAGCCCTCCCCACGCCATTTGCAGCAGATGTGCAGCATTGTCTTCATGTAGATCTCCTAGCAATTGGAGCATGAGCTGTCTCTGACTCTGCTGTCTGCCATTGGATCTCCTTCCACTAACTGGACTTACTGGTTGGACCTCAGTGGGAGAAGATGTACTTAATCCTGCTGTGACTGGAGTACCCAGGTAGGGATGCTACACAAGCAGAGCTATACCTTCTTTGAGGAGAAGGGAAAGGAGGTAAAACTGAATTAAAACATTGGTGGATGTTGAAAAAAATAAAGAAACCCATGGTAAAACTAAGCACCAAAAAAAAATCAATAAAAATTTATTTTAGAAATTATAACAAACAAACAAACAAAAAACCGAAAGAAAACTGATTGCTAATTTTGACTTTGTACTGAATAGTGTCTGTAAACTGACTATTCAATCTTACTGTATTCTCATTGATATGATTGCTTTACATGGGGGTCCCACTTTATCAATCCTTTTATGTTAATGTTATATATTATGCTGTATATGCTGTAACTGATCAGTTTAAAGATGATTGACAGGTGCACAAAAGCCAAGTTTCTCACTGTTGAGATGAAACTATAGAAAAAGCAGACAAAGGGTACCAAACTGACCCAGGTCATAATGAATTAGAGTTGAACACCCTAAACTTAAATGGCTGTCAACTCAAAAAATGAAGATTGCTACATGCAAAAATGCTTTGATATTTGGAGATATTCTAGATACAAACATGCTTACAAGTTACAGCCTATGCATGTCTTCTTTTTCTACCAGGTAAGATCATGTAGAGTAAATTATTTCCAGTAGGTACTACCAGCACACTCTTAATTTTTAAGTACTATTTTTGAATAAAAATAATAAGAAATTCTTAAACAAAAATTTGATTGTAGACTAAGGTAGGAAATATATTACAAACAGAGTATAGTATCTCCAAATGTTTTAAGTAAGTCTTGTCTTAACTGCAAAATAAATAAATAAATAAATAAATAAATAAATAAATAAATGATTGATTTGATAGCTGAATGCAAGAATCCCAGAAAGGAAAGGAATGATAGAAAGAGAGAAGAGAAAGTAGAACTGAGAGAAGGAAGCAAAAGAGGGAAAGAAGAAGATGAAGACACAAATACACACACAAACACAGACACACTCACTGAAAGAGAGAGAGAGAACAAAGGGGATAATATTATTTATTCTTAGTATCAGAGTTAAGATGAACAAAGGCACCACAATAAAGGGTCCTTAATGATTATGGTTGATATATCCTTAGCAAAATAGCAAGAAGAATCAGAACAGTAACTTAAAGTTACAACTATTTTAAATTGTAAATTTTCTTCTTATTCAAGCATTTTTATGAAGAAAGAATCTTGTGTATCCTAGGCTAGTCACAAACTCATAAACTCTTGTGTGACCTTGAACTTCTGATCATATTGCTTTTAGGTCATTAGTTCTTTTTTAACATTAATTTTTATTAATATTTATTTACATTTCAAAAGTTATCCCCTTTCCTCATTTCCCCTCCAAAAACTCCCATTCAATCCCCCTACACCTGCATACCAACCCACTTACTACCGCTTCCCTGTCCCGGCTTTCCCCCACACTGGGGCATCAGGCCTTCACAGGACCAAGGGCCTCTCCTCTCATTGGTGTCTGACAAGGCCGTCTGCTGTCACATATGTGGCTAGAGCCATGGGTCCTTCCATGTGTACTCTTTGGTTGGTGGTTTAGCCCCTGGGAGTTCCAGGGGTACTGGTTCATATTGTTGTTCCTGCTATGGGGCTGCAAACCCCTTCATCTCCTAGAGTCGGTTCCCTAGCTCCTCTCTTGGGAACCTTGTGCTCAGTCCATTGGTTGGCTGTGAGCATCTACTTCTGTATTTGTCAGGCACTGGCAGAGCCACTCAGGGGACAGCTATATCAGGCTCCTGTCAACAAGCACTTGTTGGCATCCACAATAGTGTCTGAGTTTGGTAGCTGTATATGGGATGGATCCCCACATGGGGCAGTCTCTAAATAGCCTTTCCTTCAGCCTCTGCTCCATGCTTTGTCTCTCTAACTTTTTCAATAGTTATTTTAATCGCCTTTCTAAGAAGAACTGAAGTATCCATACTTTGGTCTTCCTTCTTGAGCTTCATGTGGTTTGTGAATTGTATGTGAGGTATTTTGAGCTTCTGGGCTAATATGCACTTATCAGTGAGTGCATATCATGTGTGATTTTTTTGTGATTGTGTTAACTCACTCAGGATGATATTTTCTAGCTCCATCCATTTGCCTAAGAATTTCATGAATTCATTATTTTTAATACCTGAGTAGTACTCCATTGTGTAAATGTACCACATTTTCTGTATTCGGTCCTCTGTTGAGGGACTTCTGTGTTCTTACCAGCTTCTGGCTATTATAAATATGGCTGCTATGAACATAGTGAAACATGTGTTCTTATTATATGTTGGGGTATCTCCTGGGTATATGCTCAGGAGTGTTACAGCTAGACCACCAGACTGATTTCCAGAGTGATTGAACCAGCTTGCAATCTCACCAGCAATGGAGGAGTGTTACTCTTTCTCCAGTCTCGCCAGCATCTGCTGTCACCTGGGTCTTTCATCTTAGTCATTCTGACTGGTATGAGGTGGAATCTCAGGGTTGTTCTGATTTGCATTGCCCTGATGATTAAGGATGTTGAACATTTCTTTAGGTGCTTCTCAGCCATTCGGTATTCCTCAGTTGAGAATTTTGTTTAGCTCTGTTCCCATTTTTTTAATAGGGAAATTTGGTTCTTTAGAGTCTAATTTTTTTACTTCTTTGTACAGATTGAATATTATCTCTCTATCAGATGTAGGATTTAGGTATGACAAAAACTTCAAGTCTCTTAAAAAAGAAATCCAAGATCTCAGAAGATAGAAAGATCTCCCATGCTCATAGATTGGTAGGATTAATATAGTTAAATGTCCATCTTGTCAAAAGCAATCTACAGATTCAATACAATCCCCATCAGAATTGCAACTCAACTCTTCATAGAGTTAGAAAGAGCAATTTCCAAATTCATCTGTAATAACAAAAAAAAAAAACAAAAACAAAAAACAAAACAGTATAGCGAAAGCTATTCTCAAAAAGAAAAGAACTTCTGGTGGAAACATCATTCCTGACCAAAAGCCTGAGTACAGAGCAATGGCGATAAAAACTGTATAGTATTGGTACAGTGATAGGAAGGTAAATCAACTGAAGAGAATTGAAGACCCAGAAATGAACCCACACACCTATGGTCACTTGATCTTTGACAAAGGAGCTAAAACCATCCAGTGGACAAAAGAGAGCATTTTCAACAAATGGTGCTGGTTCAACTGGCAGTAAGGTCATGAGTTCTTAGATTGCTGAAATGTAATCCACCACTTTGGATTTACTTGGTACCGGGGATCAAACTTAAGCCTTTGATTGCACAAGTCCAGCACTATTCCAGCTGATACCTCCAGCTATAAAGTCCTTCAAATAAAAATAAATGATGCCTTCATTCTCAAGAGAAGGCTTCCTTGTTGTGTCTACTATATTCACCCTTCTAAGTTATACAGTGACCATGACAACTCTGGAGGACAACGGTGAAGTATTTCCTTTGAATAAGAATTAGCAGCAACTGTAGCAACCATTTCAAATATGGCTTCTTGATCACAGCAGTTCAACATATTGTGCAACTATTTTCTAGGAAAAGTCATTCTTTTTCATCTTCTTAAGGACAGAGGATTTGTGATGGTATGCATACAATTAGAAAAAATACAGTAGTTATTAGTTTTAGCATGGGGTTATTAACATTATCATCATGCAACATAATATAGTTTAAATAGATTTGGAACACTCAAACATTTCTGCAGAGACTTTAGTAAATTCCAATGAATACAGTGACTTAGAACAAAAATGTATTGACTCTTGGTTATGAAGGTCAGACATTTAAAAGTACCTGTAAACAGGATCATATTTGTCTGAAAAGTTGCAGGGGGATGTTTTCTAGGCCTTATCCAGCATCTGGTGACTATTGGCATTTGTTGGTTTGTGGTAATTTTTCTTTCTAATTAATCTCCCCACCATTAGCTCTTATAGGTGACTTTACTTCTAAAGGTACTTAGGAATGTATGTGATTATGTAGAGAGTCTATCTAATGAGATAATATAAATTATCATCTAAAGATCACAGTTAATCACACATTCTGACATAAAAATTAATATTAATGCACATAATACTATATCAAGTAAAACATTCATGAAGTAATGTATACCATGAGTCTGGAATATCTGATGGTGCCAGAAATTGAGAAATGCTCAAAAAGCAAAAAGGTTAACACAAAGATATAAACACATACAAAAAAACATAAGAAAAAGTCACAATTTCTCTCTACTCCCAAGGGATTAAAAATTAAAGCATGAAAACTAACAACCACAAAACATGTATAAACTTTGGAACCCAATGCATAGGACAAAAGGAACATTTTATTAAAAGTAAAGACAGAATGAGAAACATTTTGCAGAAGGGAATTAGTTGAAAGAAATCACTATCAGAATTCTTGCAGTCTATTTTCTTCCTTTATCAATAATGCAATAAGGTTGTGGGTGGCAGAGTGTTTACTTAGCATATATGGGATCCTCAGTTTGACCTCAGTATGACAAAACAGAAATAAAGAGAGAAAGAGACAAAACAATAGGAGGATAAGGAAGGATGGAAGAAAGGGAGGAACAGTACAAATCATTAAAAATAGAATCAGTTTGAGTTGATAATAAAGACAGTTCTCCAGCCAAATATTATAGTGGTACTATCTGTAAAAACTTCAGCAAGCTATACTATTATCATTATTATTATTGTTGTTGTTGTTGTTTTTGTTGTTGTTATAAGTAAGGAAGTAATGTTAGGGCTCTTAAGGATGATTTTTTAAAATATATTATATCAATTATACAACAATCAAAATATAAAATGCATACTTTGGTCACAATGTTTTGTGAACAAAATTGCCACGTGTAAGCTATATATTATCTTGAAACTTTTTACAGCATCTAGTCTAGGATGCTGACAAAGTAAGGTGTGATGAGCATTGGCTGTAATTCCTGGTACAGGACTTAACATTATACATGAGTTTGTATCCTTATAATTACATTATACTTTGTCATTTTTATTCTTATTATCCTAAGGTAGATAATCTGATCCTTTGTGATTTTCCTGGGAAAAGTTTCGAAGCACAATAAATAATTCAAACCAGTAATTTTTACATTTGTCTTAACCTTAATAAGAACAATACATCTCTGAAACTTAGATGGTGTAAATAAGTAGGACATCTATTTCAATAAATCTGGACTCTCTGAGAAGGGTTTAAAATCATTTTTCAACAAGTAAACCTTCTGTCATTGGATGGGGGGTGGAGAAGTCAGTTATCTTTAAGGGACTGACCAAAGAGAGTTTGACCGTGCTCCAGTGAGTATATGAACACAGAAATTGAACTTGGTATTTGTTAATTTAATTCTTTTTTATTTTCTTTTATTGGGGGGGAGATCAGAAGGATGGGGGAGTAGCTGCAAGGATTAGAATGTGATTGAGTTGCGTTATGTAAAATTTTCAAATAATCAATAAAAATATTAAGTTTTTGAAAAGCTATAGCTGATGACATTTTATACTTCATTCTTTAATGTAAAGAGGGAAGATTGACTGTCACTGTCTTTGTAACATAGAATGATCATCAGTAAGTGATAGAAATCTGGAGAACTTCTTCCAAATCTATTTAAAGACTCAAAGAAGGGGCAGACTTAAAGATGCTGAAGAGCTTACAGATATCTATTCAGGAAAGATGGATTTGTGACCCCAACTGAAAGAAATGGTAGGAAAGTCATCTCTAAACTGTCAACTTACTTTAGAATTTGATTTGGTTAAAAGAGACTGTTTTACTTGAATTTATGTTCCTCTCCTGGGTAGTCCTCCCTCAATATAATCTACAGATGTAGGTGTAAAAATGTCCAACAGACTTTTTACAATACAGATAATCACACCTTGATAACTCCTGGTGGGCCAATCTTGAATTTCCTCTGCACTGCCAAGGACCAGCTTAAGGAAGGGATGTTTGGGAGCAGTTGATGAATGACTTGTAGTCAGTGACGGAATCAAGTTGACAGCTTTGTTTTCTGCTTAAGATAGTTCTTTCTTGTAGACCAAAACCCAATCTTTTATTTTGCATAAGTTACTTCCTTAGGAATTACATATCAATTCAATCATTTACCAAGGTTCTTTTGGATTACACTACAAATCAGCATTTTATACCTTTAGCTCCTTGATTCTAAAGACAGAGCCATATGGCCAAAGCTGCTTGTTGGGTTCTGCTACTTGCTGAGGTAGGAACATAGCCTCGTTGTTCTATTAAATTAAATCTATTCTATTAAATCCTCTCATACAATTCATATTGCATTCTTATGTTTTTGCATATTAGAGAAATCCTGTACAAAAGTTCCTATGTTGATTTATATATTCTTGAACTCATGTTTTCAGAGTTCTTTTCCACAGTCTTAGGACTGTACTGAATGTCACAGTGTTACCATTTTGCTGAGGAACAAAAAACACATTCTCACTTCCTGGGATCATGCTATTTCTGATTACTATGGAGTCATTAACCTGACAAAGAGAACATTCCTAGAAGGAGGAACATAAAATAAAATATATGCATTGTTATACAAACAAATATTATGCCTACAGCAACCTTCGACACTCAGGATGGCCCATGTCCTGTTGCCTCTGCTCCAGGGATGGGAACAAAGTCAGACGTTCCCTTCTGAGGTCATGCTGAACCTGGCACTGTTTCTCAATAATTCTTGACCTTCCCTCTCTGCTCATTACTTGCCTCTTCTCTGCTAGTAAGACAGAACAATAATATCTGAATATGAGAATCTTCATTCTGGAGCCTTATGACTTGCAAGCGTAGTCAACTTTATCCATATAAATAAATAAATAAATAAATAAATAAATAAATAAATAAATAAATAAAATTATACAATTATGTTTGATAATTTTATTCCAAATGTTCCATGTCGTTTTTTCCTCACTATCTATACCATATAATGCTAAGATGATGAAGAAAGTTTGTATCTTACCCAATTTCATTCTGATTTTCTTTTTCCAATAATCAAAATATTCAATACGCTATTTCCACTTATTTTACTTTTCTTTATAACACAACTAACTTTATCTTTGAATTACATAAACACAACTATAATATTTGAGGGCATTATTATGCAAAACAAAGTGGAACCTGCCCCTCATGCTTATATTTGTAATTCTCAACACATGAGAAGCAAAAACAATAGGATAGTCATAAGTTTGAGTCTAGCCTGTGTTAGTGTGACATGCTGGGTTTTTCTTTTTTAATCAAAAATAAAAATAATACACAATGAAGGGGAAAATTAGGTTTCATCATTTGCAAAACAAAAACCTTAGAGTGGTTTTGTATAAAAAGATATTAATTTTCTATAAAAATAGTCAATGATCTTCAACCAAGAAGTTAAAATAAAACAGCTAATTGACAACTAAGAATGCATCATTTAAATATACAAAATTTGCATGTATTAACACAGGACACTGACTTAATTACATATTTTTATATGAAATGACACTATGACAAAAATAACTTATAAAAAAGGAATTTAATTTGGGGATTAGAGTTTCAGAGGGTTAGAGTCTATGACCATAGTGGTGAGGAGATTGGCAGTAGACAGGCAGGCAGTACCTAGAAGATTATAACTGGTCAATAAAGAAAATGTGGTGATGATAGGTAGAGGAAGAAAGGGAGAAAAGAATTAAAGAGGAAAAGGGAGAGGGGATGATAAAGAAAGAGGGAGAGAGAGAGAGAATAATTGGGAATTGTGTGGGTATTTAAAACCTCAAATTCTACTCCCAGTGATCCATTTCCTCCCACAAGTTCATACCTCTTAACCCTTCTCAAATAGTTACACCAACTGGGGGCCAAACATTCAAATACACGAGATTGCAGGGCCATTCTCATTTGAACCACCACCATACCACATTAAAAATGTACATTTTTATTAAGGAGTCATCCATAAAAATGAATTTTTATTTTAAAATTTTATTTTTAAAAGGATTGAAACTGAGGATGCTATGAATATATGTGATATTAATGTGTCTCTACAAAAACAATCTGAAGAACTTTTTTGATTTTCTTTTTGTAATTAAAGCGTAAAATTTCATAATACATTTAGAAGTAGAGAAATAACTTAAAATATTTATCGAATTAAAGTTGTGTTGAGAAAATAAAGACTTTTTTCACCCTACTTCTGCCTTCATTAACTTCTACAGTCAATACAAATTCCTATTTTCATGTCCATTTTATTAACAGAATAATATATTTTACGATTCAGAAAATGATAAACATTCACATCCAAATTATCAAAGGTGTCTTTAAATTCAGTTATGTCTTCCTATATTAAACTGTGGACTTCCTCCTAACTTCTTTGTTTATTTAATTAATTATTTTATTTATTGACATCCTAAATGTTGCCTCCTCTTACAGAGTTCTCCACCCCTTCCCCTTCGAGTATGAGTGAGTGCTCTCCCTCTCCCCCAAACAACCCCCTCACCTGGGCATCACATCTCTACAGGGTTAGGCACATCCTCTTCCACTGAGGACAGACAAGGCAGTCTTCTGCTACATGTGTGCTGTGGATCATGAACCAACCTATATAAGCTCTTTGCTTAGTGGCTCAGTGTCTGGGAGCTCCCAGGGATCCAGATTAGTTGAAACTCTTGCTCTTCCTATGGGGTTGCTATCCCCTTCAGCTCCTTCAATCCTCCCCTAACTCTTCCACAAGGGTCCCTGACTTCAGTCTAGTGGTTGGCTGTGAGTATCTGTATCTCTCTCCATCAGCTGCTGGTAGAGTCTCTCAAAGGACAGTCATGCTAGACTCCTCTCTGGAAGCAAAACATAGCATTAATAGCAGTGTCAGGGGTTGGTGCCCACCAGATGGGATAGATCTCAAGTTGGGCAGGTTACTGGATGGCTTTTCCTTCAGCCTCTGATACATTTTTGGCCCCACATCTCTTTTAAAATTAGGAGGACCAACCCACCTTCAAAATTTTTGATCCTCCTAAACTTCTTATAGAAAGATCTGCAGTCAATGTGTCAGTCTTGCCTCAGAGCATTTCAGTTTAGTGAAATCATTAGGAAGTGTCACTATTCCACTAAGCCAATAAGTTATTTTTCCTCTTTCTTCATAGTTACTTTTTCTCATACAATATATCCCAACTATAAGCCCCTCATTATACTCCTCCTAGTATTCCCTGTACTTCTTCTCTCCCCCAAGAACCACTGCTCCTCTCTTTTCCTTCAGAGAAGAGTCAGCCTCCTATTCCAACATCAAAAGAGAGTCTTGTTGTTTTCAAACACTTCCTGGGACTTTCCTTGCTTTTACTTTATTTATTATGTTAGTTCCTATGGATTGTATTTATGTAATCATCGTTTCTTCTTCCACTATCCTCTGAACTCTATAATTACTAAAGAGCAACTTTGTTGCTTAGATTCCTCTTAGAGAGACATCAGCATAAGTTAACCACTCCAAGAATACTTGTAAATGAATGATATGCTTCTACTGTGTTTAAAAATACTGATAGCTTACCTGCATTTGTTTTGCTGATACAAAAACCTATTATTATCAAAGACATGCTTCCAAATTAAATTAAGGTTTACCAATGGGTTTTGATTGTGAAGATCCTGAACAATAATTTTATTCATAAATCTTCCTTATGTATACAAAACATTGAGATTTGTGAGAATTAATTTTTTAAATGTAAATTTAATTTACATGAAGCTTAAGAAAAGAGCTCAGAATCCTAGGAGCACAAAGTTATTCAGGTAAATAGAACTACCCTCTCTATCACTGGAGATATCATTATTGGGTTACTACAATCTTAATCATGATATTCATTAGATAAAGAAGCCTGATTAATTTGCTCTTTTTAATCTAAAATGGAGATAAATATTTTGGTAATTATGTGTATATAATTTATGTAGTTGCGATTTTGTATTTAATGAGAAAATATTCACTCTGATTTATAAAATTTGAGTTTTAAAAACAAGTCAGATCTTCAGGACTCTGTATACTAAGTTCTAGATTTGTTCAAATAGTAGACTCAGTTCTACAATATTAAAATTTTATTTCTTAGGTAATCTTAGAAACAAGTCTTTCTCATCTTAGAATTTAATAACATTTAATTTAATAATTAGTTTAATATATAACCATTAACTTTATATTAATTAGCTTAATAGCTCTTCGTATTTTTACTGATAATACTATGTACACTAGGTAAATAAGGGTAAGATATATTTATTTCTTTTTCAAAATCTCATGTTGATGTTACACAAATATTTAATCACTATATATATTCGGTGCATTGGACTTTAAGTCAAAAATTATACATAAGAGGAGTTCATATTCCTCAGCTTTGACCAGGATTTAACATGTAGTCTTCAAGATAAAATCACATTTTGGGGCTATAATCAGACACAATAAAATAAGAGTTTTAAAATATCAGGTTGAGGGTTTCATGTGAACAAGTGGAAATGACAGATTAGTTAAAAATAACAGCAAAACAAAACAAAGGAGGGCCACCATATGTACTGTTGAAAATGTATATCTATTATTGTAAAATTAACTTGACAGGCTCTACTGTTCTAAACTCAACTGACTGAACAGAACTGACTCCCAAGTGAAAGGCATGTATTGCCACACATGAACCTAAGCTTTTTTGTAATTGGAACTTGCTTTGTACCAAACTTCCCTTGAATTTAGAGATCTGCTTGCCTCTGTTTCCTGGGATTAAAGGTGTGTCTGTCTTCCAGCCAGAGCAGCCATGTTGCTGAATTAAATTGCTCTATGTATTATTTTGTCCACTGTAGGATCTAGGCAGCATCACTTAAGTTGACTCTCATAATAAAATATCAAAAATCATAAGCATGGTTTACATTAAGTAAAAACACATGGTGACCAAGTCCTTGAAAAGAAGACTCTGTTTTAGTTACATAACTGCCCTTATCCACGAGGCCCAGATATGTCTTTTCTCATTAGCTACCTCTCAATCTCCATTTTAATGATGTCCCAGTCCACAACTAAGTCTCTCATAGTGTACATTTTTTACATCCCAAGGGGGTCAGCATAGATTTATTTATATAAGAAAGAAGCGAGTCTCAAACCAAGTCCTGTGGGGAAATAGTTATATCACTAAGTGTTTACAAAATGGATTAACAAAAAAGATTTGAGAAGTCATATACTTTATAGCTTTTATCTTAGGGATTAAAAGTCTTTATTATTATATTCCATGTTCAAATATAAATCTAGAATAAAGAAAACTTATTTCATTTAATATTAATGAGCATTCTGCTGATCCCAAAGCTTTTAAAAATAATATTACAAGTTATATAAAATTATAAATTGTGAACTATGGTATATTAAAATCTCTGGAATAATTTTATTTGAATAGACTTCATCAAAATTGGGTGAATTGAATATTATGAAAGTAACAGACATTTTGTTAACTAAAATGCTTACTAAATATACTTCATTTTAAATACACAAGAGTATACATTGATGTTATGATGACTTAGAATGCCCTTTTCAGGAAGAATATATTTAACAATTTCTGCAAATTTGCTGATAAAACTTAAATTTATTTCCTGAGCACTTTCCTAAAATAGATTTTTAAAATTCCAAATGATTAGCATATGCTATATATCAATAAAAATTAAAAGTGAATTAAATTAAAGTGAATGTTTTGATACACACATACTTATTACACACTCAATTTATAATTATTGATCATACAAGAAAGATGTTTATATCAAGTTCAGAACGAATTTGGATTTCAAGTCCTCTATAGTGTTCTTTTTAGCTAAGAATGAGAAGTCATATCCCACTTGATGTTCTTTATCAATGCTGAGTTTATAAAAAACCTATTTAGGAAATCTAATTTAGGAAATCCATACATATTAGTGTGAACAAAGATAAAAAATTATTTTTTGTCTTTGATAGTATCTCTCTGAATGGAGTAAATAGATTGCAATAAACAGATTATAATTTAGTGGGACTTAAAATTCTAACCACACATTCATATGGACAGGTATGATATAACTATCATATCATAATTTATGAATATTAAGTATTATTCTATTGGATTTTTATCATGTTCTTTCTTATCTAGAACTTAATAAGTCTATAGAGCAGAAACATAACCATGTTTAATTACCCTATAGATAACCAGATATTTTATATCTTACAGAGAAAACCATCAGGGTCTCTGTAATCCCTAACAGCTCTAAAATGAAGTATCTGAATATTTAGCACAGGTTGTATGGAATTGGTAGTTTAAATTGTTCTGTGAGAGTGGTGATTTCTAGAAGGATTTTAGATTAGGTTTGATGAACAACATCTGATATTCCATTACACATTCTCATTTGAATAAAGATGGAGTTAGATATTTTCCTAAATTTCCTATGGTTTAGAACCTTTGCCTTTACCTTTGTTCATGTTTTCAGTCTATTCAACTTGTTGTTATTTAATCCCTTAGTGATGTAGATAAGGTGGGACCTTTGACTTCTTTCTGAACACATTTGACTATTATCTGATTATCACCAAATAAAAAGAAAATATAAACAGATGTAAGTTAAGATTTTTGGAATTAATATTTTCAATTGGAGATGAAGCTGCCAATGGAAAGTATTGACATTCATTAATGGGAAAATATCTCTGTTCCTGGAATGGCAACTAAAATTATGTTGCCATGGCTGAACACAAAATAGTATGCTAATAATCTGTCAAATGGAAACCTTGAGAAAACACTTTTAGCTGTCCTAGGATAGCTCAGTCAAAGTGATATTGTAGAAAGAATGTATGAGAACAAAATGAGGCACAAGACAGATAAAGTGCCATCTTTAGGGAAAAACATAACCCTTGCAAACACTATGCCATAACTGCTGAGGTGGGCTTCACTGGGCCAGCAAAAATGTGGGCCTGTCAATAATAAGGCCTCATATTCTTCTATGATCACTTAGATAATTTCTGAAAACTTCATTAACCTTGTTCTTAATTCTCAGTCAAATCTCCTTTAGCCCACTGCAATAGAGTAATTTCTCAGCCTTCATTTTAAACATATCTGTATTTGATGATTAACCCATGAACCAACTCCAAAGGCACTTATATGTTACCAGGTACTTATATAACAATTATTCTCTTAGCCCCTTTTTGTTGCTACAGTGGAATATCAGCAGCCACTTCATTTTAATAGAATTTTAATTGAACTTCTCATTGCTCTGTAGTCTGGAGCTTCAAAATTCATGATGTCCATAATTTGTGTGATTTCTACTCTCAGTATGACAGTTTGAACCTTATAATCTATGGCTGGGTAGAATGTTGTTCATAATAATCATAATGAAGAAGCCTACCCCATAATCCTTTGCACAACAATGGCATTAATCCATTCCTAAGGATGAATGCCTTTAAGTTACCCAAATGCCACTCATTTGTATGGTAAAATAGTTTTATTTAGAATGACCATCCAATCAAAAACTCTGGGGAGCTATGGAGGTGAACCTTATGAAAGAAAAAGTAGGATGGAAAGTGAGGTGCCACAGATACCTATAACACTGCACCCTGATGCTGGTTGCCTTTCATCCTCCATCCTGGGTCCCGTTCCCCCATTAAAAAAAAAAAATCCACAAAGCTACTTAAATAAAAGATGCTTACCAGTAAGCCTGATGACCTGAATTTGATACTGGAACTTAATAATGGAAGAAACAGATCAACTGCCCTCTTAGTTGTCTTCAGAAAAATCACACTTGTCTTTAGAGGTGGCAGACAAACATGTGCGTACATCCTCTCCATACATATGCAATAAATAATTAAATTAATCATTTCTAAAGTCATTCAAGTCACAGAAGTAGCACATTTGGTCCTCCTGCTATATTAGTAATGACTATGATGCTCTCCCAAAATTCTTCCTCAAAGGGATAACAGTCCCTGGTTACTAGGGAAAATATAGATTATGCAAAGATTATGCTTATTCTGGGTATGCAAATCATTTGTAAATATGTTTTTTCAGAAACAATGACTAATAGGGATGCAAAGATTTATTGATTCTTGGGAATTTGGGACAACATCCTCAACTTGACAGCTTTCTACAGGGCTGCTTTAAATCTTATTCAATTATCATTGTTTAGCTCATCCAACCTGTCTCAGCATAACTCAACACTTTTCTGTATTCAGAAATTTCCTCCTAAATCACACCTTCACATCTCCATCTGTTTCCTTTGGGAACACCCTCAAAATAGACCTGCTGTCTTAACAGTAAGTTATAGTCCTTGGTATGATTACTTTCAAAACACCAATGTACTTCTAAACTGTAATTGCCAACTTACTTCTTATAGTTTTATAAGCTTATTTCACTGTCATATATACTAAGAAAACAAAGTAATCTTAACCGATTAAGCATTCTGTAATGAGTGAAAAGCATGTATTGCAGTGGATGGACTGTCAGTTACAAAAATTGCATGAAAATATTTTACAACTACTTCTAGATAAAACTACTTTTTATCTAGGTTCATCCTAGATAATTGAGACTGTGGGCAAAGACTATAAGATAATTAGAGCTTATTTTTAGCAAAAATTTTATGTAAGTGCTAGGGGCCATGTAATTAGAAGTAGCTACACTAAAAGCTTTATAACTTACAAAAAGCATGGACTCAGACAACTTTTATGGAAATTTTTGTAATGAAGTGGTACTTCACATATTAGTGAAGATACATATTAGTCACTATAATGATTTGTTATACAAGTGAGTATTTAATAATTTGGAATAATAAACATAGACATAATTGAAACTTCAATAATGAAAACAAAACTATTTTGGCACCAAGAGTAAGGATATCTCAATAATCAAACTCCTCTGACTGCACATCATTATTAATGAATAAGACCATGTTTAGGGCTATACTGAACATATTCCCATATGAGTCCATGAGAAGGAACAAAGTCTACAGGGAGGATCAGCTCTGCCCCTCTGGAGGGGTCCTACCTCTCTTGAAGACCCAACCATAGCTCCTGCATGCAGTCACACTGGAAGCACCCAAGATAAGGACATGAGAACATGGAAGTGGATGGAACCCAGGCCCCAGCATTCCTCCTCCAGAGATAAGAGAAGGCCTTGTTCCCCAGTGATGCTCACTCTCCTGTCAGCCCCCAGACTACTGATATCTGGAAATACTCACTGTCTAACTTTCTTCCTTCTCTCAGAGCATGCACTTGAGGTGTTCAGAAACAAACACAAGAAAAGAGAAGTTGAAAACACTCATGATGCATATGATAACCTTGCAATATAATTGAAATAGATGTCTTGGCAAACCACTCTTTTTAAAATTTAATCTACAGTTCCTGTCAACTCTAAATTTTTAAGGTTCAGTTAAGGAATCTCATAAAATTGTATAGATCTTAGTCTGCTGTTACACTCATATTGATAATAGAATACTTCACCAGAATCCTAGTGTTGGATGCTACATTTTCCTGTAAATGTTTGTACTTCAAAGTGATTTAACCTCTAAAAAGTGATCCAGCTTTCAGAGTAGCCAAAGTTCCAAATGCCTTTTATGTGGTTATAAAATCCTGTATATAAATGATGCATTGCACTGAAATGCTATAAGCCAGGTTGACTGAGAGGATCTTAACACCAGTCAAAAGTTTAATTTTGAGGGTATGAGGGGAAATAAGATTTATCATTAATTTTGAAAATCACATAATAAAATAATGTCTAATGATGTGAACTAGATTTGCCTTACTTAAAGTTTGGCAAGTAAGAAGACATTTGACCATGGTTTGTCTGTTACAGTACTTTTCATTTTACATGTGGACATGTAACCAATAGTAATTTGTCTTTGACCAAGTAGTGTGCCCTTCAAGAAGGAAGCTAAAAACTATTATATTTAAGAGTGAAAATCCATCTAATTTTTAAAAATTATCGACCAAAATAAATACATATTTCTTTTGTGAAATACATAAAAATATTTATGTCAAACATAGATTAAACTATATATCAAACAGATATATGAAAGAAAAAAGTTATTTTAGTTTTTAATACCTAAGTATTTTTTTATATTTAGGCCAACTTGAAATGCTTTATATATACCTAGGATTTATCATATCTTAGATCTCAGAAAAAGAAATTTTGGCAAAGATTTTTCTCATATATTGGAAAACACTTAAAATCTCAAAGAAAAACTACTATTTAAAGAGACAATATTAAAACACTGAAAAATCAAGCATAAAATATTCAATCATGTATCATACAAGTTTTAACACATTAAACTCAATTATTTAAAACTATGAAATTAAACTATGTATTAAATTTAAGGATCTCTTAGTATATTTTCATTGTTATTTTTGTCTCTCCGGAAATAAAATGATGATAAATAAGATATAAAGGCAATGCAAGTCTTAAAGTTGAACCTTATCGAAATCACAATCCTTACACGTATAATTCCATTTTCTTAAATAGTATAAAATGTACAACCATAAACATTATCTTTCACATAATCACCCATGGGAAAATTGTTTTATGTTAATTTAATTATTTAGTCTTAAACTGTAGTGGTAATTTGGACTATACTGATTTTTGTTCCTGGCAGGTCACATGCTTCCTGCCACCCACCCATGAATTCTTTGGGTCCACGAATGAAAGACACTCACACATTACCTTATTTTTGAAATGCCTTGGCAAGCTCAAAGGTTGGGCAGTTCTAATTCTCTGCCTGGCTATCATAGATTTCTCTCCAGTACTCCTGACTCAACACTCTCTAAATATATGATCTATCTTTGATGCCCTGTTCCCTCTGGGCGGTCCCCTAGACTTTGCTGTCCAAGACGTTTCTGGGCTTCTGGAAGGAGGCTTCTGGAAAGAGACCTCATTCCTTCTCAACTACAGTTTGTATAATTTACCTTCTGCAACTCTAAATCTGAAACCTGGTGATACTCCATCTCTCCTCCTCTCTCCTGTGTCCTTGCCCACACAAATCTAAGGGTCCTGCCCTGCCTCCTTTTGCCCAACCATTGGCTGCTGGCATCTTTACTTATTGATGAAAAACCAATTGGGGACAAGGACCTTCAGTATTTGGGCATCCATATTCCTGATTAAATCAAAGCATTAGAACCAATCCCCAATATTATTTTTTACTATATTTATTAACTAAGGGGAAATGTTTATCTTTCAGCTTCATTGCAGTAGAAGCAATATGATGCATTAAAAAAACAATTCTTTCTAATAAGTTAATTAAGCTTTCATATAAAGAGATCTTAAACTAAATAAGCTAAATAAAATTAAATATATACAGCTTGCATTTTAAATTCTTATAGTCAACTTATATACAGAAATGTGTGAGTTGAAACACTTTACCAAGATTTTCAAAGACTCACCTCTCTTACCTTTAAAAAGAATACAATAGGGTGGACTTGTGGGACATCAATGGTAGGAGAAGCCCTTGGTCCTGTGAAGACTTGATGCCCCAGTATAGGGGAATGCTAGGACAGGGAAGCAGGATTATGTGTGTGGGGAGGGGACACCCTCATAGAAGCTGGGAGGGGGGGATGGAATAGGAGGTATTCTGAAAGGAAACAAGGAAACAGGAATAACATTTGAAATGTAAATAAAGTATCTAATAAAAATTTCAAAAATAAAATAAAAGGTTAACCAGTGCTCTTAAAATGAAAAAAGAGTATAATATCAACTACGGCACAAATCTATATATTTATACTTCACAAGGAACTCTGGAACTGAGATGGAAAAATTCCCTGTGTGGGTTCTCAGTAGAGGACTGGCTGTATGTGACAGAAGAAAAGGATTTTCCTTATTGATTACACTTAGGAGGTTTCTGATGCACAAGCAATTTTCTAGGTGCTAGATTAAGTGGTCTACACCTTTATTAGCACCCAGAGTCTGTAATGGTTGGTCTATAGCATGCAGTAGCTTCCCATGGCATAGAGAAGTATCAAATATTATACTTTTTGTGGGTAGATTGGCCTTGCATCTGAGTGACAAGTTCTACTACCAAGACATTATAAAAGTTATTCAATGAGCAGAATTCTCAAGAAAGGCCACAGTGGAAGGGAACACACTTAATTCTGTGAAAATTTGATGCCCAGAGAAAAGGAATGCTGGTACGGGTGAGGTAAGGGTGGTGGACATGGGGAAGTACCCTTTCAGAGGCTGGGGGAAAGGGAGATGGGCTGATGAACATGGACAGGGGGGACTGAGAAGAGGGGAACTTGTGGAATGCAAATAAATAAAATAATTTAATAATAATAATAATAATAACAATAATAACAAAGCACAGAATCTTAGCTTGGAAACAAAAGACATCATTGGGTACTCTATGTTAATGCTGAAAGTAAGGCCTACTCATTTTGTTCAACATGTCTCTGTATGTTTAGAGTTCTCTTGGCTTTATTCAAGATGAATGTCTTGAAGTTTAATTGGGATGTTTATATATAACTAGACCAAACTATCATTTTAGTATTATGCGTATGAAAACTATTTAATTGCTCAGTATGTAATAGGTGATTCACATCTAACATTTTGCTTTCTGCCCCCAATTTTTATTATCATTGCATAAATTCCACAGATTTAAGAAAAAATATATTTTAACATGCATATAGGTACTATGTTGGAGTTAATCAAAATGAGTTAGATTTTCCAATCATATATATTGACAAATTTATTGGAGGCCCAAAGACTGACTCATATTTAAATTAGTTTGGCTTAAATTAGGAGAAGGTTTTTAAATTCAGATAAAATATTACAAACATCTTTACTCATTCATGAAACCAACAATGGGACCATTGCTGCCATAGATCCCAGGGAACATGGAATAAGAGAATATAGAATGCAATGCTATTTAAACAAAGAAAAATTGATGACTGGAAACTGAAGTTATAGGCACTTATTAACCACCATATGGAAGTTAAACCCAGGTTCTTTGAAATAAATCAGCAAGTACCTACTGAGCTATCTCTCCAACATCATATGTGATTTATATATATGTTAGTTCACCACAAGTATATCTAATAAATATAGAATACAAATCATATTCCAAGTAATTTTACAAATAGGAAGGGTCTATATATCAGCATTTTTTTTTCTTATAACACTGAATATCACAAAAAATCTAAAAGTGTGAATGACACTTAACAGTAGATTTTATTTTGGAGCTCTGTGCTCTGGTAGACTAAAATTTAGTTGGTATCAGTTATGCATAGCTGATACTGGTTAAAGATAATCTGAGTTTGTTGTAGGCTCAGGCTCTGTGGTTCAGTAGCAGTCAGCATTGGGTCTTCAAGGAATAAGGCAGTGGTGTATATAGGAAAAGCCCACACAAACTTTCATTTCGAAAAAAGGCATACAAATAATACTTCTTACTATCTCAATGGTCAAATAAATCAAATGTTTGTTTTCAGAACTAGAAGACAAGAATAGCCACAACATTTTATTCTACATATTGCACATGGAGGAAGACCTAGGGACTCTTTCACAAATATGCCTTTGATATGAATTAGGTACTTAACAGGATGCTTGACAGTGAAGTAAAGTGCAAGGAAAGAAAAGATATTTTGTACAAGGATATTTTAGAAGGATTTTCAGGAAAATATTGAGGAATATGCTAAAGTTGAAAACTGATAATCTACTGCTTCACTGAGGCAAAATGTCTTGTGGCTCATGCAGTCCTTCTCTGACATTGGGAAGGTGTACAGCTTTGCACTCTCATGTTCACTACAGAATGGCTTTTCTGGGAGAACTGTTCTTCAGAACTTGCATATTCTAACTTGTATTATTTGGATTTTTATATAAAGAGCCTCTCATTCTAATTATACTATAGACATTGCTTTAATTTAGGCTCATTTGCAATTACTTGGAATACCATCAGTAACTCTAATCTTTACTGTTAATGATGTTTTGATGTTGATAGAATCCCACTAAAATAAAATGAGATAATACAAACTAGTACTTAGCAGCACAATGCCTGGCACGGAAGAGCTGCTCAATAGTTGTTCATTTGCTCCTTATTGTGTCTATAAATATTATTTCAAAGGATAGATGAAGGGGAAAGAGGGAAGTAATCAAGATAAAGACAATTTGGTTTTCCTCTGAATGATTTTTATGGTGCTATGTTAAATTTTTTAAAAAGGTATCTTAAAGTAAAAAGAGTAATGTGACTGTAAATAACAAAGTTCTATGTGTTTGCATAAACTTATAATATTAAAATATGTGGCAGATATATGTTAATATATTATATATTAGTATGTATGTGTATATATACAGAGTAGTGTATATACTGTATATCTGTATACAAATAAGTACAGTTTGAAAATCTTTGTGATATGACCTCATGATTCTCTTTAGAGACCTACATACTCAGAAAGTGATTTGCAATTGACCTATAGATTGCTTTTTGTAAGACTCTGAGATACATTGATTTTGCTTGTGCAAGTGTGAGTGGGAGATTAATTACTGAATATAGCATACTAGTCAGTGGGCACAACCCTAAAAGAAATGATATCTATCGTCCCAAATTTTTGCATGCCAATAGCTCCTCTTGAAGGAGTGAGGCTTCATGGAAAGCTGCCTGTCTATTGTAGGCTTAGATTTTTCTCTAAACCTACTGTATTTAGGATTCATAAATGCTTCACACTTACTTCTAGCCCACCAACCAGAAGTATTGGAGAAGTGAGATTAATAGGAAAATTCTGTTTAGTAGTAGTTCCTTGAGGGGATTTTACTCTTCATTGTCTGGATACTGTCAGTCCAGTTCAACAGCAAACACTGAACAGGAATCAATAGCGATGGCACAATCCAGCAGAAACTGCAAGGTTCTAAGAACCAGCATGTGTTAACAGAAGCAGCCAGAATCAGGGAATAGCATGAGAAGCTTTTTGGTGCGTTTCTCTCTACCAAGTGAAGACCAGCAAAGACCAGTGAAGAACAAAGAAGACCAGAGAAGACCATAATGAAAAAGTGACATCTCACTGTTTATGGGGTTCTTTTTATACACCTTCCAAACATCATGTGCCCTCAAGTATCAGTTCCATCAAAACACCATATACCCTCTCACATGTCTCCAATACAACATACCTTCAAGTATCTGTTTTAGAAAAAATATCCTCTCACAGGACAGCTTCCAGAAAAACATCATGTGACACATTGAGTTTCCAAAGAAACCAGAAATTTCTACTTCAGTCTATAATGAAACATGGTTGGGCAAAATTTTAAGTAAGTCTTTTGAAAACAGCCGTAATTGCAATCAGTTTATGAGTAAAGTGCCTATGTCATGCCCAAGAGATGCTGATTTACTATATGTCTCTCCTTCCTCTTTAGTGCTTATGTTGTACTTGCCCTTTTTCTATAATGCTACCAGAACCTTGGTGGGGTAAATATACATGATACATTTATAGCCAACTCCCTAACCTTCATTTCATATTTTAAAAAGCTTATTTGTCTCTGTCCAAGATGATTCAGCATTAGATGTTACTTCATTCCATTTTCTAGAAGCAGTTTTGTCATTTTTAGATCAAGATTTAAAGGAGATATAAGACCTAGCTCCTTTCTTCTTCTTCTCCTTCTCCTACTTCTGCTTCTCCTTCTCCCTCTCCTTCTCCTCCACCTCATCTTCTTCCTCTTCTTCGTCTTTCTTCTTCTTCTTCTTTTTCTTCTTCTTCTTCTTCTTCTTCTTCTTCTTCTTCTTCTTCTTCTTCTTCTTCTTCTTCTTCTTCTTCTTCTTCTTCTTCTTCTTCCTTCTCTTCCTCTTCTTCTTCTTTCCTCCTTTTTTTCCTTATTCTTTTTCCTCCTCATTCTTCAACTTTCTCCAGCACCCCTCCTCTAATGTCCTTTCACCATAAGTAGAGCAATGTCTTATGTCACATTCTTCCACACTCAGACATTGTCCTGTTACATTCTCAGAATAAGTCAAAAATAATATCTTCTAAAATTTTCAAAAACTAATCCCTTCAAAAGTAATCCCTTAGGGCTAGGCAGATGACACTTTCTAAGACAGTTTGAATAAAGTTCAAAGCCTCGGAGCTAAAATAAATCTGAGTGTTGCTAGATGTGTTTCAAACATGTTGGGGCAGAAGAACACTGAGGCTATTGGCAGCTTGCCTATCTCCAGGTTTAGAGATGGTCACTGTCTCAAGAGAATAAGGCAGTGTGTGGATGACTAAATGACCTGATATCCTTCTCTGGTCTTTGTACCTACATACCCACTCCTGAACACACAGTTACACAGAAGTACATGTACCACAAACACACCACATTCTTACAACACACACATGCATACAAAATAAATAACCTCTTTCTCTTTACAATTTTTTTATCTCATGCATTCATATATTATGAGAAAGAGAGGCAGGCAGACAGAGAGAGAAAGAGACAGAGAGAAAGATATCAAAGATTAGGTGTTTGACCTCAGAAGAAAGGATGGGTATTCAGCTAGGAATCAAAGTACAGCTCCTTCATCATGAAGAACGCAGACAATAGGCATGGCTTCATAAACAATGTTTTCCATTTAAATACTGGAAAAGAAACTATATTTACACTCTTTTCAACTGTGTCCCCTTTTCCATGATTTTCATATTTTCATGTTAATTTTTCAAACACAAATAATGAAGACAAGAAGTTGCTAAAAAAAAATCCTAGAAATTCCATAGGAAAAAAATTACTAAAATGAAGGCAGAATGCTTGTGCTTCAAATAGACATGCTCTACTTTTATACATTTAACTCCTTACTATTTTTGTCATTTGATAAAGAGTGTTGCTTTTAAAAAAAAAAAGAGTCCACTGAGCAGAGGAATCAGGAAGCTTTCAAGTGCTTAGATCCATTTCTGTTCATGACCCTATTTAGCTCATTGGAAAAATTCTGGGAGTGAACAGTGGCTTGGGAAAAAGGGGTTCATGCAGTGTGCAGACATAGAGAAAGTACTTCTTATTTCAAGTCATAGCTAAGTGCAGCTTGTGGGGTCAGAAAAAAAGGGGCTTCAAAGAGCAGTGCTGCCCGCAGAAAGTGAATGGCTGCCTCATAAAGTAAGTTGGTTAGACATGAGGGGGATTGTCCTAAGTTAACCTTCCCAAACACCTCCACACTTCATGGAAATAAAGGCATATACTTTCTATATATCATCTTCAAATGAAGAACATGTGTTTTTAAAATATATAGATTTAAAAACTAATTACATGAAAAATTATCTTATTAATTAATTACATATCCTTAAAACTAAGAACAAATAAATAAAAGTCCCACTGGACCGTGAATTTCCATTCATAAGCCAGCATCTTTTGTAACACTTAAAAACTTTAATTTTATTTATATGTATGATGTTTGTCCTTGAATACATGTCTGTGCCCTTGCATTTCTCATGTCCAATGAGGCTGGAAGAGGATATCAGATTTCCTTCAGATGGACTTATAAAGACTGGGAGCAGCCATTGGTGTAATGGGAATTGAAATACGTGTCACTTCTTGAGTTCTTTGTATATATTGGATATTAGCCCTCTGTCGGATGTAGGGTTGGTAAAGATCATTTCCCAATTAGTTGGTTGCCGCTTTGTCTTTTTGACAGTGTCTTTTGCCTTGCAAAAACTTTGTAATTTAATGAGGTCCCATTTGTCTATTCTTGATCTTAGAGCATAAGCTATTGGAGTTCTGTTCAGGAAATTCTCCCCTGTGCCCATATGTTCAAGGTTCTTCCCTAGTTTCCTTTCTATTAGTTTCAGTGTGTCTGGTTTTATGTGGAGGTCCTTGATCCAAAGAGCAGAGTCATCCCAAGAATTTGACATTAGGTGAGAACCGATCATGGACACAAAGGAGAACTAGATTCTCAGCACATAGGGAATCTTAAGCATGATTGGAGATAATCCTTGAACGTGAATGGAGAAAATCATGACTAGAGACTCACGGAACTAGTCACCTTAGATTAGGGCCATCTAAGCCAGTTCTCCAAGGGGTTATTTATTCCAGATTAAATAACACGCCCCTGTAATCTGGACCATTGAAATTATTATAATTAAGTGTGTATATGTGTGTGTGTGTGTGTGTGTGTGAGAGAGAGAGAGAGAGAGAGAGAGAGAGAGAGAGAGAGAGAGAGAGAGAGAGAGAGAGAGAGAGAGAGAGAGAGAGAGATTTATGTGTGGGCACATACCTCCTCTGATGTATAGACATCAGAGGATAATTGTGGAGTAAGATTCTCTCTTTCAGCATTACATAAGTTCTTGTACCACAAATGCCTCAGCCACAGAGTCATGTAGTCAGTCCAGTTTTTGTTCATTGTGTTTTGTAGGTTTGTATATCTTTAATTATAATGAAAGCTTATTAATAAATCTATTGAAGTATGAAAAAAAAAAGAAATACAGGTCACTGGAGAAACAGTAATGCTGTTAACTCTTGAGTCAACTCTCCATTCCCCAACCTAATTTTTGTGTCATTTACTTAATGGATACTGTTAAGTTAGCAATTGTGGTTTATATATTTTCAACAAAATATTTATTATGAAATCCTAACATATTATATTTGCATGTTTATAATCCCATTAATATTATTTTGTCTATTTCTTTTTTTTTATCATTTCATTTTTTTTTTTTTTTTGGTTTTTCGAGACAGGGTTTCTCTGTGTAGCCTTGGCTGTCCTGGAACTCACTCTGTAGACCAGGCTGGCCTCGAACTCAGAAATCCACGTGCCTCTGCCTCCCAAGTGCTGGGATTAAAGGCGTGTGCCACCACCGCCCGGCTATGTCTATTTCTTAAAACGATAATAAAAATTTTTCTTTAAATTTACATCAAACCACAATAAACTTTTTGTCACACTTATCTTTAGCACTCAGTGTTGCCCTGAGTTGTGCATGCATATATAGACTTTAAGGACAAGATATACATTTTTTATTCTTGAGATATAGACACATGAGAAAGAGCTGCGTTAGCTCATCAATGATGAACATTATAGATGTTTGGTGTTATGTTTATTTCAATGAGACTACCTTAATCACTTTTCTTTCTTTTTTTTTTTCTTCCTTTATTTTTACTTACCAATAGTAATTGTTTTTGAGAGAAAGTAATCCTACAAGATTTGTTGTTATTAAGGTTTGAAGAATATCAATACATCATCTCTTTGTCACATTGCCTCTAGGATTTTCCCAGGCACCTTGTAAATAATTGCACTTGTTACATTTTTAATAACATTGATAGATCACGATTTAGGAATGAGTAATATGTAACAGTTCAGCATTAATATAACAGAATGAGTATAAAAATAAAAACTGCATAGGGTTGTCAAATGGAATCTACTAAATGGCCAGTGAGAATAATCATATATAGGTGTGAAAATGTCTGCTATGTATATTTTGGTAAGGTCAAAGAGGAACCCTTATAAGAAATTTCTATCACTTTTTTTTCAAATTTATTTCAAGCAGTTTATTAAGTCTATTATTTATTAATTTCTATGCCATTGAAGACATAATAAAGTAGCAAAGTATTTGCTTTGGAGTACTCCAGACGTACTTAGATGTAGACATACAGATAAAACTACATTGAAGTACAGAAATAGCTATAGCAAAGCATGCGAAAACCACCGTTGACTATGAGGTAAATAAACAATGAGGTTCACAGAAGTCAAGTGCCAGTTTGTTTTTGAGTGGAAATTAAATATATGCTTTGGCTACAAGAGAAAAATACAAAAAAAAAAACGTGTTGGTGAAACAAGCTGCTATCAGATAGGACGCTGCTGTTGCATGAACGCACAGCAGCAATGGATTTCTGTACAAGACTCAGTCATTCAACATTCAGGCAGAAATGGAAGAGATACTCACAAGAGTCTATCCTTTCCTGGGGAGCCATTGACAGCAAATGGTTCTGCTGAGAGAAGTTGCAACCCTAGGGACTTGGGTTCCAGACCCATGGCTAGAGGTAGAGGGGGGATGAAGAAAAGAGATACACACAGACTTATCAGCGAAGCGAAGTTTAGATGGGGTTTTCTAAGGCTACCATCAGAAATGCATTCTTAGGTTCAACACAGGTCTGTAGGCAAGTAGTCTCAGGCTGTCAACATTCCTGTGAGGAAAACTGTCGAAAGTTTTCTGAAACTCGTATCCGACTATCATAAGTGCTAAGGCTCATACTCATACAGGCGAAAAGCTCTGGCACGGCATGTTCTTGACCATGGCCCACATGGGTTACAGTGTCTCCAATTTCCCATGGGCCAAATGGCCTTATAGCCCTCGAGAGGCTGTGCCCATTTGAAAATACACATTTGCTCAGGGCTTCACTCACCTAGAACTTCCTCTGCTCCCTACAATGAGGTGTCCCTTCCTTCAATGACATAGCCATTGGGGAACTTTCTGAGAACTTAAGGGTAGAAAAGAAGGCAATGGTGTCAATATAATTACAATCCATCATATCTATGAATGAGACTGACAAATTAACAAAAGAAAGTAATTAAAATATTTCACATTTTGTGTGACCTAAAGTTAGATTAACAGAAATCAGATTGTGTTTTTTAAAAGGTATCAACCACAGGAGATATATCAGAGAGGGACAGGTATGGAAAGAGACTGAGTGAAAGGTAGAAGTACAATAGGCAGTGATACAGATAAGAATTCCACGAAACACAGGGCTTGTGTCAGGAGGATGATTGTAAAATATACACTTACGATGGTATTTTTCAATAAAACAGTTCTGTCATTTAGCTAAAATTATAAAAAATGCATGTGCTGATGAGATAGCTGTTATTAAAGCGTTTGCCTTCAAAATATGTGGCTCTAGTTTGCATACCCAAAACCCATGTTTTGTTTATTCGTTTGTTTGTTTTTAAGGCAGGAATGATGGGAAACATTCGTAACAATAACTATGGGCAGAGACAGAAATAACCTGGACCCATTGGGCTTTCTGTTCTTCAGCCTAGCCTAGTGGGTGAGTGTTATGTAAATAGAACACCTGGTATCAAAACACCAAATAGATACCTCCTGAAGAAAGAAAACCTGATGTTGTTCTCTGGCTTACATATGAACACACACACACACACACACACACACACACACACACACACACACACACACACGCTCACATGCATTCAAGATGAATATACATTAGGACCTTAATCAAAATGGTTCCTAAGTTAAGAGTACTGAATTCATTATTTTTGTCTTGCAATGATAAGGCAATATGACAAAAACAACTTATAAAAGAAAGAACTTAATAGGAGTTATGGTTCCAGAGGAATACTACTACATGATGGTGAAGGAGACATACCAGCAAAAAGTTACAGCAGGAAGCTGAGAGATTGCATTTCTAACTGCAAACCGGAAGCAGAAAAAGTAAATTAGAAATGAGATGAGATACTCTGTTATGTTTGCAGACAGGAGCCTAGAATAAAGGTCTTGTGAGAGGCTCCACACCAGCAGCTAATGAAACAGATGCAGATACCCATAGCCAAACATTAGACAGAAGTCAGAGATTTTGATGGAAGAGTTGGAGGAAGGTTTGAAGGGCCTGAAGGGAATGGGAACCCCACAAGAAAACCAACAGAGTCAAATAACCTGGACTGTAGGAGCTCTCAGAGACTGAGTCACAAACCAAAGAACATATGTACTGGAATAAGGCTCCCAGCACATATGTAACAGGCATGGCTCAGTCTCCATGGTCAACTTTTCTGGCTCCAGTAGGAGAGGATGAGCCTAATTTGGCAGAAACTTGATGGGACAGGGTAAGGGGATACCCAGAACAAATACCACTGTCTCGGGGAGAAGGGGAGGTGGAGAAGAGGGAGGGACACTGTGAGGAGGGACCAGGATGGGGAGCAGTATTTGGAATAGAAAGAATGAAAGTAAGGGAGGGAAGGAGGAAAGGAGGGAAGGAGGAAGGGAGGGAGGGAGGGAGGGAGAGAGATTATAATCTCTTAATGCCCACTCCCAGTGACAGACTTCTTATAACAAAGATGCATTTCACATAACTTCCCCAGACATCACCACCCACTGAAGATAATTCAAACATGAGAGACACTTCTCATTCAAATGACCACAGCATAGAGTACTCTTGCAGAGGGTCTGAGCGAGCCTTGTTCTAACATCCACATCCAGTTGCTCAGAACGATCTGCAATTCCAGCTCCAGGCAGTCTGGCACTTCAAGCCTTCATGAACACAGCCACTTATGAGGATACCAACACATACACATCCACACACACCCAAACATAATTCCAAATAATGCTAAACAATGATGAATGGTATGCTGAGTTGAATTTGGGAAGAATCAGACTTCCATTCTCAGAAGAAAAGTCGAATAAAAATAAGTTGAATACACTATTATATTAGGATTTCTGTGCCTATACCTGTTTCTTCTATTTTTTTCTCGTGCTCTTTTTCTTTTGTTTGTTTGGTTTAACTTTTTCTGATGTTTTAATTTTAGTTCTAGCTTACTTTTTCATTTTAATTTATTCTTATTCCTAAGAAGACTCTTAATTTCCTAATGACAGTCAGAAATTGGTAGATCCAGATGGAAGGGAAGGTGGAGAGGAAGTAGGTAGAGTAGAGGAAAGGAAACCATAATTATGGTATATTGTATGAGAAAAATCAATTTTTAATAAAATAGAAAATTTTAAAAATTAGTTGAATGCTATTCATCTTTTATGTTAAAAATATAAATACATAAACAAATGGAGTCTTTGATTTCAACTTTTTTTTAATTTAATTTTATTTTTTTCTACTTCCTTTTTTTTTTTGGTTTTTCGAGACAGGGTTTCTCTGTGTGGCCCTGACTGTCCTGGAACTCACTTTGTAGACCAGGCTGGCCTCGAACTCAGAAATCCTCCTGCCTCTGCCTCCCAAGTGCTGGTATTAAAGGCGTGTGCCACCATCGCCCGGCAATCTTTTTTTTTTACACTCAGATTTTATTCCTGTACCAGTCTACTCTCTGACTGTTCCCCATCCCATACCTCTTCCACATACCCCTGTCTCCACAAGGATGTCCCAACCGCCCAATCCCCCACCTCACCACACCTCTAAATTTCCTTGGGGCTGCAGTCTCTTGATGGTTAGGTGCATCTTCTATGACAAGACCCAGACCCAACAGTCCTTTGCTGTATATGTGTTGGGGGTTTCATATCAGCTGGTATATGCTGTGTGGTTGATGGTCCAGTGTCTGAGAGATCTCCAGGGTACAGGTTAATTGAGACTGCTGGTCCTTTTACAGGTTCACCCTCCTCCTCAACTTCTTCCAACTTTTCCCTAATTCAACCACAGGGGTCAGCAGCTTCTGTCCATTGGCTGGGTGCAAATATCTACATCTGACTCTTTCAGCTGCTTGTTGGGTCTTTCAGAGGGCAGTTATGATAGATCCCTTTTTGTGAGCTCTCCATAGGCTCAGTAATAGTGTCAGGTCTTCGGGCCACCCCTAGGGCCTGATCCCACCTAGGGCCTGTCCCTGGACCTCCTTTTCCTCAGGTTCCTCTTCATTTCCATCCCTGCAGTTCTTTCAGACAGGAACAATTATGGATCAAAGTTTTGACTGTAGGATGGCAACCCCATCCCTCACTTGATGCCTAAGGACTTTGAACATTTCTTTAGGTGCTTCTTATCTATTCAAGATTCATCTGTTGTGAATTCTTGGTTTATTTCTATACACATTTTTTTATTAGGTTGTTTGGTTTTTTGCTTGTTAGCTTCTTGAGTTCTTTATATATTTTGGATAGTAGCTCTTTATTGGATACAAGGTTAGTAAAGATTCTTTCCCAATCTGAAGTTTGCTACAAAGTCCTTAGTGATTAGAAACATGCAAATCTAAATGACCCTGAGATTCCACCTTACACCAATCAGAATGGCTAAGATCAAAACCTCAGGAAACAGCATATTTTAGCGACAATGTGCCCACTCCTCCATTGCTGGTGGGATTGTAAACTGGTACAATCACTCTGTAAATCAATCTGGAGGTTACTCAGAAAATTGGAAATAGATCTACCTGAAGACCTAGCAATATCAATCTTGGAAATATACCCAAAAGATGTTCCACCAGGCTACAGGGGAACATTTTTCACTATGTTCATAACACCCTTGTTTGTGATATCCAGAAGCTGGAAATAACCCAGATGTCCCAAGACAGATGAATGGATACAGAAAATGTGGTTCATTTGCACAGTGGAATACTACACAGCCTTACAGAAGCTTTCTAGTTTCATGAGGTCCCATTTATTAATTCTTGCTCGCAGAGTATGCATCATGGGAGTTCTGTTTAGGAAATTTCCCCCTGTGTCAATGACTTCAAGGCTCTTTCCCACTTTCTCTTCTATTAGATTCAGTGTATCTGGTTTTATGTTGAGGTCCTTGATCCACTTGGACTTGAGTTTTGTGCAAGGTGACAAATATGGGTTTATTTTCATTTTTTTTCTACATACAGATAGCCAATTAGAGCAACACATTTTGTTAAAGATGCTTTCTTTTTTCCATTATATATTTTTGGCTTCTTTGTCAAAGATCAAGTTTCCGTAAGTGTGTGGTTTTATTTCTGGGTCTTCAATTCTATTTCAATGATCAACATGTCTGTCGCTGTACCAATGACATTCCGTTTTTATCACTATTTCTCTGTAGTAAAGCTTGAGGTCAGGGATGGTGATTCCCGCAGCTTTTGGTTTTGTTGATACTTTGTATTTTTCTTTTTGTTTCTATTTGTTTGATTTTAGCCTTGAGTTTGACTAGAAGTTCTTTGGTAGAATATTTCACTTTATTTATGTATAAAGTCATATCATCCCCAAATAGTGATAACTTTATTTCTTCTTTGCCTATGTTTATCCCCTTGATCTCTTGTTGTTGCTTTATTATTCTAGCTAGCACTTCGAGTACTATATTGAATGGATATGGGAAGTGTGAGCATCCTTGTCAACTTCTTAATAATTCTCCATTCTACTTCCTCAAAGGAATGAATGATATATAGATTATTATTAATTTATTAGCTTAATGATATAAAAATCAAATTTAATAGTAAAATATTATTGGAACTATGACTGAAAGTACTTTTGTTTTATGGCTTAAAATAAAAACTTTAAATCACAAAAATTAAATTCTATCTTAGTATTATAAAAAGTAAGTGGTAAATATTGAAGAATCAAAATGATGGTTTCTGTGAAAGAAATGCTAAAAGTTAAAATAAAATTACTTTTTCATGAAATAAATGTGTTATTTTTTTACATTCTCTCTCTCTCTCTCTCTCTCTCTCTCTCTCTCTCTCTCTCTCTCTCTCTCTGTGTGTGTGTATGTGTGTGTGTGTGTGTGTGTGTGTCCTCTAGAGTTACTAAAACAATTTGAGTGAGTCAGTTATTTCTCCTTTTCCCCCATGTCTAAGGTCATCACACTTGATGGGAGGTATCTTTTTCTGCAGCCCCATTTTCCAGCCTCTGATCTACTGTGTTACTGTGTTGCATTATAAAAGTAAATAACAAAAAGAAAAATTAATCTGCAAAGCATTTATAGTCTTATTTTCACTTGCCACTATATACTATTTCTTCTAGTCCATTAGATCTTTCTTTTTTCATTCTTTGTTTCTTGATGTAGCCCTGTCCTGCACTTTACTACTCTGTACACTAGGTTGGCCTTGAACTCAGAAATCCAATTCACTGCCTTTGCCACTGGAATGCTGGGATTAAAGGTGTGGGCCAATAAGTAGGGCTTAGATGCTTTATAAATATTCCAATTTCAGTGACTTCTTAATACTCTGAGTTCACAACACTCATCAGCACAGGGAAGGTTGAGGTATTGATTTGTGGACATCTCAGTTCTGCCACAGCACAGCAGGTTTCTGATAACTTTAATATAACAAACAGCTAAGTTAGAACAGACAGTTTTTTGTTTACCAGAATGCTTCCCAGGAGGGTGTAAGTAACTGGCAACCATTGCAAAGCCTGTATTCCCTTTTTTTTTTTGTAATTAATGCAGTGATAACCAATTATAACACCCTTCACATTTTACTTTTGAAACTGGACCACTTTGTAATCCTTTCAGAGTATTTACTCAATACAATGACAATGTGGGATTACCTAGGTGGGCATTGTCATTTTTTTGATAAAGACTTTGCTCTTTGAAAAGTGTATGAGATTTTGTGCTTTACAGGGAAGTTTTGGGAGCCATGCTTGAGCCGAAGTGTACCTTCATTTTCATAGATAGTTGTCTTTCGACTTGACATGTGCCACTGTCCATTGAATCCATTGAATTCTCTCAATAATGGTACTCATAAAGGATCAGATAAGAAATCTCTAAGGACCCCAAGTTTCTAATTTGTTTTGCCTTTAAGTGGGCTTTGCCTGGTCAGTTTTCTGATTCTTCTGTGTCAAACAGTAGGAAAGTTTTATTTCTGTTATCAAACAATTGGAAATTTTTAGTCTTCTACCAGAAATTCAGATTTAGGATGATAACAAAGTTGCTTATCAGTAGGTGTTCAAGAGGTTTTGTGAAAGAACTTTGTACACTAGGTTTGCTCATCTTTTGATTGTGACTGTCCCTCTGCATTCTAACTTAGTAGCAAAAGGCAAATGTGAGTGCACACCTAATCCAAATGTAACAGACTTCGTTCCTTCTCCTTATAATGTGCTCTAGATGAGAATAATCACATATAATCCCCTTAAAGTTGAGCCCACAAGGTTTCAGTTATATGATTTGAAATTCCTGCTACTTGAATGACTTCAGTAAGAGTAACAATACAATTTGTATCACCCACAATAAATAATTATTCTTAATTTATTTTATTTCCACCTTTCAAAATAATCAAACAACTGTTTGCCACATTGTGTGACCCATCATTAAATCTTTCTCTAAATAAAAATTCTAGGGAATTCTTGAAGAACAAACTAATCCTGGGTAGAATGTTGAAGGGAACCTCCTACACTGGAAACGTGGTATGAAGCAGAGTTACAAGCCAGCATTTTAGCTACTGAACCAGTAAGGCTAGATAAATTAATAAATGTTCCTTTATTCATATGGATTAAGCAGATTATTCTGTTCTTTATCAACAATGTGTACACATATTGTAAAAAGAACAGTTAGAAAATTGCTCATCAAAGTTTGATGCATAAAACTACAGATGACCGTGATAATAAACAAAACAAAACTTAAAAACAAACAAAAACAGTTGAGAAATGAGAAAACACACAAGGCACAATCTCAAGACCAAGCGTTTTTTGGTTTTTTTTTTATTTTCTTAAAAAAAAATCGGGCTATTTTCTAAGTTTTGCCTAAAATTCTTGATTAAAGAAATTTTCAACAGTTTGCTCCCAATCCTAATGAATTATTCTGTGAGCACTGTTTAGGTTACCTAGTTCAACCTCTACCCTATCCAAATACTTTTTATCTCTGAGAACAGGATGCTCATATATTACATCAGATATTCCTAATCAAATAGACCAACTAAGACTGGCTAGATCTAGCACAGCTTCCTAATTTCCAGACACCTCGAGGTTTATCATCCTCCCATTTGAATTTCTAAGTGACAATTAATTATTGCTGGGGTAATGACAAGTATGGAACCATAAAAGAAACAAAAAGAGAAAATGCCTGAATTTCTGGAAAAAGCCATAAAATAATATAAGAGTAAACTGACCTCAGGGAAATCCCAACCCAGTGTTGAAATTCTCCAACCAAGCTCATGAACAATTGTCCCATTCCTTAAAATTTGCCAGTAAACTGAACTATCAATAGCCTAGGGAGGCTCTATGCTAAGAAGACCACACTCAACCTTGAATCTTTACTTTCAGAATAAACTAAAGCTTTGAATATCTTCTTTGTCTTACATTTAGTTATTTCCTATGATGGTAACCAGAACCTCAAACCACTGGGGAAAAAATGTCAATGCAAAAGTAACTTTTATTCTCCAGATATAATTGTCATCTCTGGAGGCTTGTTGCTGAATAAGCTCACCCTTCTAGTTCTTTTTGAGCTCTGGCGGGCTGGTTCAACTCAGCTCTTCTGGCTCAAACTACTCTCCAACCTGACTGATTTAATGTAGCTTTTCTCATCTTCTCCCTGAATTGTGTTGTTTGACCAATTTCTTATCATTTTCTGTCTCTCTCTTATTCTGTGATCTCAACTGCCTCTGCTATCCTGCACTCAACTCCATTGCACTAAACTCATAGCAAACTCCCAACTGACTGCCAGCTCAACTCAATTTTACTAACTGAACTGAACTCTTAAATATTTATTCTCCAGAGAGTTGGGCATTTCCTATCACTGACTCATTCTGTCAAATCTTTCTTTCATTAGTCACTTTGTCTACCCCTCAATTAGACATCACTGTTTGCAATTAAAGGTATATACTAAACAATTCCAGCCAGAGGGATTAAAGCTGTGTACAAAGGGTATATCTGCATTTCAGCCAGATTAGAGACACCTAAAAGGTCTGTGGATGTAATCAGAGCAGCCATGATGCTGGATTAAAATTCCTCTACATGTGAAACTGATGTTTGCAACTTCTTTGGCCTTCATCAACTGAAAACAAAGGCAGTTAAATAATGGGGATTTCTAACAGTCATAAAAGTTGACAATTTCCATGTTAAAAGGATAAAATTCCAATTAATTCTATTCTCAAATTTCACTCCTTTTAGTTTATCCCATCCTCTACAGCATATACACAGACTTTTTTTGAAACTAATAATACATATTTACTTTCTCAAAAGGAGAAAAGTTTTTTAAAGTCTGAGAAACAGAACAATTTCTACAATCCAACCAAATTACTCTTTATTTTTTGACCTACAGATCCTAAACTCCTTTCTCTGCAATAGACTTTATCAAAAAATGACTAAAGTATATAAAATCAACAGGAAAAAAAAGAAAAAAAAACACTTTAGTGTTAGAAAGTTCTAAGAACACATTTCAAATGCCACAATGGGGGAAAAGTATGTGTAGCTACCCTACATGTTAAAAGACTAAATTTTGAAGTTTATAATCTAATAAAACTAGCAACCTTAAACTTAACTTTTTCTCTCAACCAACGTTCAGTGTTTGAAGGCATGCCATTTTAGCTGACTTTTCCCCATTTGTAGAAAATAGATTATTTTCTCATACTATGTATCCTCATTACAGGTTCCCTTCCCTTTACTCCACCCAGTTCCTACCTACACCGCCTAGAACCATTTCTTTTCTGTTTCTCATTAGAAAAGAACAGGCTTCATAGAATGAGTTGGGTAGTGTTCCTTCTGTTTCTATTTTGTGGAATAGTTTGAAGAGTATTGGTGTTAGGTCTTCTTTGATGGTCTGATAGAATTCTGCACTAAAACCGTCTGGACCTGTGCTTTTTTTGGTTGGAAGACTTCCAATGACCACTTCTATTTCTTCAGGAGTTATAGGACGGTTTAGATGGTCTATTTGATCCTGATTTAATTTTGGTATTTGGTATCTGTCTAGGAAATTGTCCATTTCCTCCAGATTTTCTAGTTGTGTTGAATACAGGCTTTTGTAGTAGGATCTGATTTTTTTTTTCTTATTTCCTCAGTTTCTGTTGTTATATCTCCCTTTTCGTTTCTGATTTTGTTAATTTGGATACTGTCTCTGTGCCCTCTGGCTAGTCTGGCTAAGGGCTTATCTATCTTGTTGATTTTCTCAAAGAACCAACTCCTAGTTTTGTTGATTCTTTGTATGGTTTTATTTGTTTCTACTTGATTGGTTTCAGCCCTGAGTTTGACGATTTCCTACCTTCTACTCCTCTTGGGTGTATTTTCTTCTTTTTGTTCCAGGGCTTTCAGGTGTGCCATTAAGCTGATAGTGTGCACTCCCTCCCATTTCTTTTTGAAGGCACTCAGGGCTATGAATTTTCCTCTTAGCACAGCTTTCATTGTGTCCCATAAATTAGGGTATGTTGCACCTTCATTTTCATTAAATTTTTAAAAGTTTTTGATTTCTTTCTTTATTTCCTCCTTGATCAAGGTATCATTGAGTAGGGTATTGTTCAGTTTCCACGTGTATGTGGGCTTTCAGTTGTTTTTGTTGTTATTGAAGACCACCCTTATTCCTTAGTGATCTGATAGGAGGCATAGGATTAGTTCGATCTTCTTATATCTGTTGAGGTCTGATTTGTGACCAATTAGATGGTCGATTTTGGAGAAGGTACCATGAGGTGCCGAGAAGAAGGTGTATTCTTTTGCTTTAGGATGAAATGTTCTATATATATATCTGTTAGTTCCATTTGGTCCAAGGCTTCAATTAGTTTCACTGTGTCCCTGTTTAGTTTCTGCTTTCTTGAACGATCCATTTCAGAGAGCAGGGTGTTGAAGTCACCCACTATTATTGTGTGAGGTGCGATGTGTGCTTTTTCTCAAAAGGAGAAAAGTTTTTTAAAGTCTGAGAAACAGAACAATTTGTTTAGTTCCCCAAATATTAACACTTTGTTAATCCTTCTCTGTCCTTAAGCTAAAAATTTAACTCCCTACCTTCTTTACCCATCAAATGAGTTACAGAATCAAAACGGTATCTGGTTACTTTAAAGGTGAAGAGTCTTCCTGGTACCTATTCCTCTGTTTCATCATAACAACACATTTTTTTCCTCATTCATATTAATAATTTTCACTCTGTTAAGTTTCTCTAGATCAATATCTGGTCTTGAATGAGGAAAATGTAAATAGTTTTATAATTGTGGTTTTCCTTTAGTACTTCATTTACATGTGATTCATTTCACTCAAGCATTTGTTGGCTTCCTATATTGATTATTAATTGTATAAAATGTAGAATGAGTTCACCCCTTGGTGTCTCTCTATGAGATGGATCCCCAGGTGGTCCTGTCACTAGATCTTGTCTTTCCCTCAGTTTCTTCTCCATTTTTGTCCCTGTAGTTCTTTTCGACAGGAACACTTCTGGGTCAGAAATTTTGATGGTGGATCATCTCTCATCTTAAGGCCCTGTCTATCTACAGAAGGTCGACTCTGAGTTCCCTCTCCCCACTGTTTGGCATTTCTTTTAAGATCTTCCCCGTAGAGTCCTGAGAGTCTCTAACCTCCCCCAGGTCTCTGGTACTTTCTAGAGGGTCTACTCATCTCCCGCCTTCTGAAACTGCATATTTCCATTCATTTTACTGGCCTCTGGACTTCTCTCCTACCCCTCCATACCTGATCCTGTTCTTCTTTTCCCCCCTCCCCCTCCCCTCTGCCACCTAAGTCCCTCCCACCTTCTGCCTCCTGTGATTATTTCCCTTTCCTTTCTAAGTGGGATTGAAGATTCTTCAATAGACCTTTCTGCTTGTTAAACTTCTTAAATTCTGTGGCTTATATCCTAGGTATTCTGTACTTTTTAGCTGATATACTCAATGAGTACATAGCATGTATGCAAAAAAACTACATCTTAACAGATTCTATTTACCATCTTTTCTCCCCTATCTTTGGACCATGGGATAGAAAGAGGGTGTCAAAGGATTTAAACACCCTTACTAAGTGTAGGTTTAAAAAAATCTAAGCAAACCTACAGTTCTTTGATTATTTTTCAGCTATATACTATTCAAGTCATATTATAGTGTTGTTCAAAGTACAATCTTTTGCAAATTTATTTTTAGCATGAACAAGAACTCTGCCAATCATCTGCTATTATAAGTATCAGGAGATTGGACTGTACCACATGTAAGCAAACACTTATATGAACTTAAAGCCAAGGATCTGTACCTTCTTGGTGGTCCCATTTTTGTAGGCCTGAATTTAGAAAGACAAATTTCCTTACTTAAATCCTAAAAAAGACAAGATATAACAGAATGTTTTGAATGACATTATTTTATATCTAGTGTTTAATATATCTGATGCCAAGTGTTATCTGACCCTGACCTGTGGGAGAAAAAACTTTCCCTTGTGAATTTTGTGTCCTCACAAAATTATTTGCTATTAATTGTTTTGGTAGGATTAGAATTTTTGATTAAATAGTTCATATATATAATACTGTCTTTACTGAAAGAAATATATACGGTTATTAAATGTATTAGAAATTCATTGTTATAGATATTGGAGAATGTCAAAATTCAATTACTTGACTAGGTCAATTACTAAGACAAGGGTTTGACAACAATAAACTCTATATGGTTCTATGCTAAGCCCTTTGCATATATGTTGTGTTTATTTAGCTTGGTCTTTTTGTGGGACTCCTAACAGTGGGAGTCAGGCTGTCTCTGACTCTTTTGCCTGATTGTTGAACTCTTTTCCCCTTCCTGGGTTGCCTAGTTCTGCCTTGATAAGAGAATTTGTGCTTATTCTTACTGTAACTTGTTATGCAGCATTTGGTTGATATCCCTGGAAGGCCTGCTCTTTTCTGAAAGGAAATGGAGGAGCAGAGGAATCTGGAGGGCAGTGACAGCTGGAAGGAGGGGAGGGAAGAGAGACTGACATCAAACTGCATTGTAAGAGAGAAAAATAAGAATAAATGAACACAATGGAAACTCTTTTTAAAAAATACTGAATTTATTGCTGTTTAAAAACATGTCTTTTGTTTCTTTTAAAAAGAGCATACAATGCATTTTAATTATTTTAGATCCTTAAATTGTCTATATTATGTGGCATTTTCACATTATTTAGAGTCAAATGTGCCCTTTGCTGTCTTTGCTAGGTCAAATTCATTTGCTTTAAGACTAGAGTGTCCATGATATGAGGCTAATGTTCCCAGAATCAAATCTCGATGAGAAAATTCACAAATCAGGTTTCTTTTTATACTTTTTCAGCTGGAGTTGATTTCTGACTTGAAGGATGCTTTCTGACCTTCTTGATTAGAGTCGATGATTGTTTTCAGAGGAGGTAATGGAATCTAATCTGGGAAATCGCTTAGAATTAAATAGCTGAGCAACATTTTTAATCTAAACGCAGTCAACTCACAATAGTTCAACTTTCTCATACATATTGATATCACAAGAAGAACTTCCACAAATTGCTTTTATTATCCAATAATTTTTCTGACATTCAAATGTTTCTAGGCTTAAAAGTCCCTTTTTCTAATTAGGGGCATGTTATTTCCCTTAGAGGAAGCTTTGAATATCAATTTCTGGTTTGGGGCTCTGGATTTATGCTTAGAGACATTCTGGTACCAAGAGGTAGAAAGGCCAAATAAAGAAAAGCAGATGAAATCTCAGACTCATGTTCAGAAATGCTACACTGAAATATTCCAGGAGTTGGGTAGAGAAGTTAGTGACTAAAGGTGGAGAGGAGATACTGAAATTGCCATGGGTGTGCACGCTTAAAAATGCCAGGTAAGAAATGAAGAATAACATATAAGTGGTCTTGTGCTTTTATTGTATATCAGAAACTTGGTTATATTCCTCAAATAAAGAAGGAATTCCAGAGATTATTGGTAAACTCAAATTTTTATCACTGGTAGATGCTAGAAATATCCGAACATATTCAGTATAGATTGAAACAACCATGTGTATCCATACCATCTGCATGAAGAAAACTGTTTATTTTGGAATATGTCTACTAGAATTCCAGTTCATAGAATTAATGTTGACTATAAAAAAAGGAAATGGCCCCATAATTCCTGAGACAGGAGTTAGAAATATCTTTTAAATAGTTAACCCAAAACAAATTCAGTTTTAAAATTTTTACATTTTGCCTGGGTTTTATTTATGTTTCTTCATTTATAAAATTTTATCTACTTGTTATGATTTAGCAAATGCACCCCAAATACCCTCACATATGTTTGTGCTATGAAGCTGCCTTACAAATTTACTGATGTTTTATACAGTATTGTAAATGTGATGATGCATGCCTGGCACATCTACGTTAACATCAGGTAAAAGCATTAACTTTCACTGAACATCTAAGAATTCCTATTATAGATAGCACATTATATTACAGAAATAATGTTGTATCTTCAATCAAATTTAAGTAAAATTAAAATGATTGATAATTTAACATTGAGTTGAATTCTAGCTACTATAATGGTTGTTCAGTGTCACAATCCTCTCCTATGCCAATAAAAAATCTAACTGGTAGTTTGGCAACCAAGGTTAAAGTAGACACTGCATCTTCCTCCTAATTAATAGATATATTTCTAGTAATAAGGACATTTCTGTGATATGACAAATATGTAATTTTAGAAAAATACTGTAAAGTTTAGCAAAGATCTCAGTTTTCATCTAAACAAGTTGGCATATATTATTTCTATATGTAAAATTGATCAGGCTTGGCCTCAAATAGTGACAGCACATCAAGTTAAAGGTGAACATTGTTTTCTGAAAGAGGAAAAAATAATGTTCTCTACTTTCATTGGTGAATTCCATTTTTCTTCACTTTTTTCTTGATAACATTCTCAGCATGTGTTTATTAATGAAAGAAAGAGAGAGAGGAGGAGGAGAGAGGGAAGGAGGGAGGGGAGGAAAGGAGAGAGGGAGGGAGGGAACTGAAGAGATTTGCAATCCCATAGGAAGAACAACAATATCAACCAACTAGACCCCTCAGAGCTCCCAGGGACTAAACCACCAACCAAAGAGTATAAATTTAGCATTCCATGGCTCCAGCCGCATATGTAGAAGAGGATGGCCTTGTCAGGCATCTATGAGAGGAAAGGCCCTTGGTCCTGTGAAGGCTCGATGACCCAGTGTAGGGGAACACCAGGGAAGGGAGACAGAAGTGGGTGGGTGGGTGGGGGAACACCCTCATAGAAGCAGGGGGAGGAGGGATGGGATAAGGAAGTTCTGGAGGGGAAAGTGGGAAAGGGACTAACATTTGAAATATAAATAAATAACATATCAATAAAAAGAAGGAGCAGTGGTACCAAAAATTTTAAACAAAAATACCTATTTATTATAAGGGAAAACAGGTGTAAAAATAATGTCCTTATTTAAATGATAAAATGATGCCTGTGCAGAAAGGATCAATAACTTATTTATAGTTAAAAAAATGAATTAAAGCAAATGGAACTGAAATCAAACACTAAAATCAGATTTGATGTACGTATCTCTTTTGAATTATATCCAGAATAAATCTACAAGAAACAGGAGTAAGTTGGCTTAACATTAAAAATAAAAATCCAATAGATTCTAAGACCTGGTTTAGTGTTTTAAAGATATGAATAAAAGAAAAATAGCTAATTCCACGGTCCTAATCATTGAAATCACATTAAGAACTAGCAATGGAAAGTCTGGGAATTTCAAATTTAACCTTTATAAATACAGTCTGAAGGAAGTGGACATTTGAGAAGATACAGAGTCTAGTTAGAAATCCATTTTATGTAAAGCAGAAGCACTCTGAGAAAGTGCCGTGGGTAAAACATCCATTCTTTGTCTAAAGAATATGTCTGACACGTGGTGTCCTAAAAGAGGCTGTCCTACAGATCAGACCTCAATGGGAAAATTCAAACCAGTTATAAAGACTATTAAATATAAATAGCAAAGCCCACACCATAGCTTTATTATTTAGGAATAAACATTTTTAGCAAGACAGTGGTATATTAGGACTTTTTTTTCTTGCCTTAATGAAAAAATACACTAGGCATAGTTTCTCCAAATACATGGGAGAAATTTTTTAAATATTTTATTTTATTTTAAAATTAACATGCAGTGTATTACAAACTGTAGTGAGATTTTTAAATAAATTGTTTTATTGGAATTTCTCCTCCCACCATTTAACCTACATTAGTAAGTGTGAAGTTTTATCTTGAAACAATCTCTTTGATGCAGGGATATATTATGTCACCTGTTTAAAAACAAGGACAATGGGTTCTACATTTTACAGGACCTACCTTCTGAATTTAACGGAAAACTTCAGTGGTACAGAATCAAACAATAAATCCCATGCTGGTGCTACTGCAGGAACTTCTGTGCAATATCAAATTAAAAGAATGTGAAATTGGGAAAAAAAAACCCTATATTTTCAAATTTTCTAAGTCTATGTTTTTCAAGCTAACAGTAGGAAGCAGAGCTAAAGTGTTTTCCATTGTTGCTATAATCAACTACTATAATACAAATTCCTTGCCTTATAGAACACAGATTTTACTGGGGTTGAGACAGGGCTAAAATCAAGGTTTGATCAGCTTAACATGTTCCGCAGAATTTACCACGAATCATACTATTTTTAAGAATAAAAATGGTAGTTTCATGTTATTGTAATATTCAATTTAGAGAACAGGCAAGTAAGGCAAACTATCTTGCTGATAGAGTCTTAAAACCAGAGTAATTAATATTCAGAAGAAAATCAGTTAACAGAAGGAAGGTTAGTCTGAACTCTTATTTTCTGAATTTACTTAAGAAAACAAGAGGGTAAGAAAAGTTGGCTTCCTAGATGAGAAGATAGAAGCCCAGGAGGGAAAAGTGTTTTCGTTCCTTTCTACCTTAGGAAAAACAAAACAATAGTTTAAATTTCAGTTTAGAAAGGGGAAGAAACCTGTCTTAGTGTGGAAAAAAAAAAGATTCAGGGACTTGATTTGCTACCTGCTGCCAGAGTGCTTGGGTGAGGAACACATGCTGTGTTTATTTTCACCCCATCTTCCCCTCTATTAACAGAACCACACCACACATCAACAAATTCTGAAGTACCCAATGTGATTCCTGCTGAGCTATGAGAAAGGCACCTACCTCTTTCTGATTCTCAGAAGTGTTCTCCACCTCTGTCTACTCCTTGAAAGATAAAGGTGTACCTGATTACATGAACTCTTGCTTCAGTCTCAAGGATCCCTCAATGAGGATATGCACTACCCTCTTCCATCCCATTTGATTGGTGGAGAAAGACACAGATGACCATATCACGAATGAGGCTAAATTATACATTCCTGTCCTCCTTTCAGATATCTTCTCAGAACGGTGATTTTTTTTTTAAATAAGAGATAAACAAGAACCTCCTCTTAATGACAGTTATTAAAATATCAAATAAAAAAGATACACTATAAGAAAGAATACATTTTGGATAGCTATTTGTCATTAAATGTACATACATTAAACAAATTTTGGTCCTTGTTGATTTTCACATCTTGCAATCCAATCTCAGTCATCTCTGCCTTCTTCTCATTCTTGCCCTCCACCCTTGCACCTACCCACATACAACAGAGGAGGGGAGAGTTCATTGTGGAAGTTGTAATGTGCTACAGTGGGCCTATAACACATCCTTTTGTTCACACTTTTTTTTTAATTGGATATTTGCTTTACTTACATTTCAAATGTTATCCTCTTTCCTCATTTTTCCTCCAAAAAACCTCATATCCCATCTCCCCTCCCCCTGCTCGCCAACCTCCCTCCATTCCACTTTTCTGACCTGGCATTCCCCTACACTGGGGCATTGAGCCTTAACAGGATCAATGGCCTCTCCTTTCATTGATGTCTGAGAAGGCCATCCTCTGATACATATGTAGCTGGAGCCATGGGTCCCTCCATGTGTACTCTTTGGTTGGTGGTTTAGTCCCTGGGAACTCTGGGATACTGGTTGATTCATATTGTTGTTCCTCTTACGGGGCTGCAAACCCCTTTAGCTCCTTGGGTCCTTTCTCTAACCCTATGCTCAATCCATTGGTTGGCTGTAAGCCTCAACTTCGTATTTGTCAGGCACTGTCAGAGCCTCTCAGGACACAGATCTATTAGGCTCTTGTCAGCTAGCAATTGTTAGCATCCTCAATAATGTCTGGGTTTAGTAACTGTATATGGGATGGATCCCCTAGTGAGACAGTTTCTAAATGGCCTTTCCTTGAATTGTATCAGGTATTCTGAGCTTTTGGGCTAAAATCCACTTATCAGTGAGTGTATAATATGTGTGTGTTCTTTTGTGATTGGGTTATCTCACCCAGGATGATATTTTCCAGTTCCATCCATTTGCCTAAGAATTTCATGAATTCATTGTTTTTAATAGCTGAGCAGTACTCCATTGTGTAAATGCACCACATTTCTGTATCCATTCCTCTGTTGAGGGACATCTGGGTTTTTTCCAGCTTCTGGCTATTATGAATAAGGCAGCTATGAACATAGCATGTGTCCTTATTATGTGTAGGAGCATCTTCTGGGTATATACCCAGGAGTGTTATAGCTGGGTCCTCAGGTAGTACTATGTCCAATTTTCTGATGTACCACCAAACTGATTTCCAGAGTGGTACCAGTTTGCAATCCCACCAGCAACGGAGGAGTGTTTCTTTTTCTCCACATCCTTGCCAGCTTCTGCTGTCCCCTGAGTTTTTGTTCTTAGCCCTTCTGACTGGTGGGAGGTGGAATCTCAGGGTTGTTTTGATTTGCATTTCCCTGATGATTAAGGATGTTGAACATTTCTTTATTTGCTTTGCAGTCATTCAGTATTCCTCAGTTGAGAATTCTTTGTTTAGCCCTGTACCCCATTTTTAATACGGTTATTTGGTTCTCTGGAGTTTACCTCCTTGAGTTCTTTGTATATATTGGATATTAGCCCTCTGTTTAATGTAGGATTGGTAACACTTCTTTGCTTGCAAATGTTTATTGCAATGACTCTATGGTCTGGTGTGAGGCCTCTGGCTTCTGCAATTCTATCAATACGGAACCTGTCTGGGACACCTCTAGAGTATCCTGTTATTACCCTGTGTCATGGAGGTTCTAAAGATTTCAATCTATAGAATTGGACCCTTCATGTGCCCTAACAGTTCTTCAATGGGGTAGATGTTGGTATAGTCCTATTCAAAACTCTAAATTTGAGTCTCAGAGTCAATCCACTAGCCCCCATGCTCTCATACCTTCAGGGTTAGCTCACCACCAATACTCACAACCAAGGCCAGCCCTATACTGCTGCCCAGTGAGTTGCAGGGTCACTCTCCCAAGTGTTGCAACTGATAAGGGACATGACAAGCTCTCCTGTACTCATTACCCCAGGGCCAGATATCCTGCTTGCTGTAGATGACAAGGGTGGGAGTGGGCATGTCTCCCCTGCCAACTCTGCTACATGGAAACTAGTTGTGGGGCCAGCTGTCCAAATCCCACACTCTCAGGCTGGGCTCACCCAAGTCCCACTATCAGGGTCATCTCTTCTCTGCTGAACAGGTGAGGTGTTGGATCTGATCTCCTAAGTGCTGTAGCAGTTGTGGGGCACAGAAAGCTCTTTGCTATCATGACCTTATTGAAACCAACTCTCCTGTGCACTTCAGGTAGTGAGAGCGAAAGGAAAAGGAGGAAATCTCTCGTGTGTCTGTGACACTGCCCAGCAGACAAGAGGCACAACCTGCTCTCCTAACCCATGGCCTCAGGGACAACTCACCTACAACCCATCATTCAGGGCCAACTCTACTCTGCTACCCAACTGAGGTGCAGGGCTTACTTTCCTGAACTCTGCATCTCAAGAGAGGAAGGGCCAGATCTTCTGCTCTTACGACCTTAGGGTCAGATCTCCCACCTGCCATAGGTGGTGAGAAACAAAGAGGAAGGCATCTCTCCTTTATACACGCTGCCACATAGAAGAAAAGTAGTAGGACCAGCTCTCCCATGCTTATACCCTCAGAGCCCTCTCACCCACAATTCCAGGAATGGACATGGTTTGCTTTTCCATGTACTGTAGCAGGCTAGGGGTAGGATCAGCTCTCCTGTTCTCATACCACCAGGGTCAACTTTCCCATAATACCTAGCTGAAGGATGCAGCCAGTTCTTCACATCCCTTAAACATCAACATGTCCCTGAGGAGAAGTTCAGACCAGGAAGGTTCACCTGGCCTTTGATGGTAACAGACTCTTGCCCTGGGTGGCAGCACAGACCAGGAACCCATCATGGTCCCAAGTGGCATTACCAGCTACAAACATTAGCCTGTTCTTCACTACCTTTGCATCTTCGGTTCTACCTCTCTTCATAGTGCCCAGATCTTTCTGTTTCTCTTTCTCTTCTATTTCTCTACCACTTACATGCTTCTCTTAGTGGCACCCGAGGTAATTTAATGTCTGGGGTCATCTCAGGAGTCGTTCCAGTGAGGTCTGTGCCTCACTCATACAATATGGCACCAGGCAAGCTACCTCCCAGTCTGGGCCCCATGGTACTGGGATGGCGGTTATCTTGATCTTGCTTCTTGCCCAGTCTCAGGATCACACCACCCCCAGGCTACTGACTCAGGCAGGGTTCTTCTAATCTCTAGTTTGAACCTGGTTCCTGACAGCCAATTAGGGCCTATTAAGTCTCTCTGATCACGGAGGCATGTCAATCATTAAGCTCTAGACACATGGGCGAAGTATAAATGATTCTGTATTCTCCTACAAGGCATTGTGTAATCATTTTTTATCTGTTCTGGAGAGAAATCATGTTACTTAAAATGATGAAGTAAAAGAAATAATAGGCTTGAATCATGGTAACTTCCCTGACCCAATAAAGCCAATCCTCAAACTTTCAATTCTGTTTCTATTACTACTGTGGCTTGCATGTTAGCTCTATTGCTTAGGTTGAAATTTAGCTACCAAAGATAGTGATGGCAAGTTATACCTAGGGAAGAAGGAGAAGGAGGAAGAGAAAAAGAGAAAGAGGGTGAGGAGGGTAAGGAAGAAGAAATATATTTAATTCACTGGTAACAGTGCTAGAAAATTTGACATTTAAGAAGTCATATGTAATGTCACTAAATTAGTTCCAAGTATGCTACAATAATGATAAAACAAATGTAAAGTAGTAATGCTATCTGAGAATAATAATTTCATTAAATTCATTTGATGTAGTTCCATGAATGCAGTAGCACAATTGTTATGTCTTGGATATAAATAAATGTATTACTCTATAGGTTTAGGATTTGAATTTTAGGTCCATAGTTCATGATCCTTGAAATTATATATATTCTTCAAGGATATAGAGCTTGGCTGACTGCAGTAGGTCAGGAGGGATGAGACTTTTAAGCTATCATTCCCAGAGTTCCACCATAACTGTCTCTGCTTTTCCTCAGCAACCATGTAAAGAAGTCACTGCCAAAAATTGTGTCTGCTAGAATTCCCTATCATTGTAAACTAAAATCTCTCTGAAACCAAGTGCCTAAGAAGACTTTCCTTCTTTTTACTGGTTGTAGGAATTTTTTTGTTTGTTTGTTTGTTTTTTATTTTTTTTTCGGTTTTTTTTTTTTGCACAATTAACTAAATCAGATGTGATTGTGGAAGGACAAAGGAAGAAATACCTTCAGCTAAAATATACATAGAAGATGACATCAGATGAGACAAGCATCTGAGATCTAACCCAAGCTCAGGTCCAATTAACAACACAAGAAACAAAGAGGGATTACGAAACAAGTGATACAAGAAAAGCAAGAATTATTAGGTACAGTTATATGTATGTGTATGTTACACAAATTATAAGTATATGTTCTAAGTAAATGCCACAGAAAATACTTATTTGACAATATCAATGGTACAGTGTATAAGGAGGTATAACAATCTGGGCTTCTAAACCTCTTTAACAAAAGGAAGTATGTCCAACAGCTTTTGGGAAAAATTTTTTTTTCTAACTACTAAAGCTACCAATTATATCTTTGAAAAGTAAAAGTGCTTTTAGATTTTTAGATTCCCAGCTAGATAAAATAGCAGGGAAAGAAGAAAAAGTACAGAATATCTCTAGAGAATCTTAAAAACATCCATGGAGAGAACAAAATCAAAGGGGACTGATAGAAATTTTTTTAGTAAAATCATGACTGATCTTTTCTTTTTTTTTTTTTATTATTTTCTAAGTTTTTTTTATTTACATTCCAAATGATTTCCCCTTTCCTGTTTCCTCCCTCCACGAAAGTCCCATAAGCCCCCTTCCCTCCCCCTGTTCCCCATTCAACCCCCTCTCCCTTCTCTGTCCTGGCGTTCCCCTACATCCAGTCTTTCCAGGACCAGGGGTCTCTCCTTCCATCTTCTTGAAATCTATTGATATGCGAATTGTGTCTAGGGTATTCCGAGATTCTGGGTTAATATCCCCTTATCAGTGACTGCATACCATGTGTGTTCTTTTGTGACTGGGTTACCTCACTAAGGATGATAATTTCCAGTTCTGACCATTTGCCTAGGAATTTCGTGAATTCATTGTTTTTAATTGCAGAGTAGTATTCCATTGTGTAAATATACCAGATCTTTTGAATCCATTCCTCTGTTGAGGGACATCTGGGTTCTTTCCAGCTTCTGGCTATTATAAATAAGGCTGCTATGAACATAGTGGAGCATGTGTCCTTATTGCATGCAGGGGAAGCCTCTGGGTATATGCCCAGGAGTGGTATAGCCGGATCCTCCGGGAGTGTCATGCCCAGTTTTCTGAGGAACCTCCAGACTGCTTTCCAGAGTGGTTGTACCAGCTTGCAATCCCACCAGCAGTGGAGGAGTGTTCCTCTTTCTCCACATCCTCACCAACAACTGCTGTCTCCTGTGATTTTGATCTTAGCCATTCTGACTGGTATGAGGCGGAATCTCAGGGTTGTTTTGATTTGCATTTCCCTAATGACTAAGGATGATGAACATCTCTTTAGGTGCTTCTCAGCCATTAGATATTCTTCAGGTGAGAACTCTTTGTTTAGCTCTGTACCCCATTTTTTAATAGGATTATTTGGCTCTCTGGAGTCTAACTTCTTGAGTTCTTTGTATGTATTGGATATTAGCCCTCTGTCGGATGGAGGGTTGGTAAAGATCTTTTCCCAGCTTGTTGGTTGCTGCTTTGTCCTTTTGACAGTGTCCTTTGCCTTATAGAAACTTTGTAATTTTATGAGGTCCCATTTGTCAATTCTTGATCTTAGAGCATAAGCTATTGGAGTTCTGTTCAGGAAATTTCCCCCTGTGCCCATATGCTCAAGGTTCTTCCCTAGTTTCCTTTCTATTAGTTTCAGTGTGTCTGGTTTTATGTGGAGGTCCTTGATCCACTTGGAATTGAGCTTAGTGAAAGGAGATAAGAATGGGTCAATTTGCATTCTTCTGCATGTTGATGTTTTCTAAAAGGGAGTTTTCTAGAGATTGAGGACCTGACATAAAGGATACACACAGAATCTTCCCTCAAGAGGAAGCCTTCTGTTGAGCTCACAGGAGATGCTTTGTCACTAAATTCTATCTCATCTGTCTTTCTCTCTCTCCTTTTCTCTGTCTCTCTTTGTCTCTGTCTCTCTTTCTGTCTCTCTCTCTCCATTTCTATCTTTTCCCACTACTCTTTCCCTTTTCTTCTCTGTGTTTCTCTATTAATCATTTTTCTACCGTTGTATATTCATTATTTGTGGTTCTGGTTCTATACAGGCATTTTACAGTATGTGAAGTATGTTCTAAATATTCCCCCTCTATGCACTACCCTTTCCCCTAACTCTAAATACTCTCCATGTTTTCTCTGTATGATTTCTCTGGCATAATTTTACATATTCCTATGAAGTCTGGGAACCACATATGGAAGGAAACTTTTAATATATATCTTTCTGAAAATGACAATTTGCTTAACATGTTTGCCTCACATCTACTTTCTTGCAAACTATCTAACTCCTTTCTTTATGAGGAAAAAGTCATGTTATACCGATGGCTCATATTGTTCCTCATCCATTTCTCTATTTATAGACACCTAGATTGATTCTATTTTTGACATTCATGAATATTTTGATAAAATAAACATACATGTGAAAGGGGAACTATGAAATGTTGACTTAAAGTTCTCTGATAAGTACCTTAGATTGGTGTAATTGAGTCCTGATCTATTTTTTTAGCTTTCTAAGGAATCTGTGCTGATTTTACTATGGATAGCTTTGTTTACTTTCCAACATATGCTGAGTAAGGATGTTATTTGCCTCCATACATACTTTTTGTCATTCTTTATTCTTTTTAGATCCATAATTCTTACTATTTGTTTTCTTTAAAAAGAAATTTGGAACAACTAAATATAAAATTTGTATTTGGCAATGACAAAAGACAGAGTGTCTGGGTATCCCTCTCTGATATAAGCTAATAAAATCTTGAAAGGCAACTCATCCTTTCTATCTTTATTTCTGAAGAAAAAAGGCCAGTTCTTTAATCTTCTGCAAATGTTAATGTCCTAATATTTCTTAAAGACCAAGAAATTTAAATGAATGCCTTGACATAAATGCATATTATGTACACACAATGCGACATTGCTTAGAAATTTCAAATAAAGAATAATTTTACAAAATTAAATTTTTAGGTGACCCAAACAACTCTCCGGAAGTAAAAATAAGCACCATAAAGCCCAAAGACAAGCACAGTACAGAATACAACATGCACAGTGAGGAATTCTGTCCATGCGTCAGGGATCAGTGATGGAGTTTACAAATGAGTTTCTTCATGTAGAAAACTGTGATTTGTGGTGGACACAGTTCATACCTATCTCATAAGACATATATACTGCACGGCTTCTGAGGTCACACTTTGTGATAATTTAGGAATCCAATTTTATCTTCAGAACACAGAATTGAACTTGCCTACAACAGTATCATTTTACTTTAAATAAAATCTGCACATAAGGAAGGATATTGGTCCTCATAATAAAAATACTATCTACAAAAGCCAGCATGTCTAGTCAAGTTAGAATAAATTGTATCACATTCTATTCTGAAGGTGTATTTTCTTGAAAATCTTCAGGATTGCCATCCTACCTCTGCACAAACTATCTCCTTGATTGGTAAACACTATACTATTTCATTAGCTTCTGAGTAGAGGGAAAATGGATATTAGAAATTTTGGTTTCTTAGGGCTAGTGTTACATTGACATACAAATTTCCTGGTAAATCCAGACAACATTCTTTCTGATAAGCCCCCAATGATTCTCTAGAAAACCAGAAACATAGACAAAACGTGGAAGATGATGCTCAAATATTCACTGTTGGTCTGCAAACTCCATGATTGTGCAGTTCATCTTCAAACTGGAGAACTTCTTCAAGATGCTCCAAGCAACAGTCTCTGTACTTTGTTGTAAAAGTTCTTTGGAGTATTTACCCCACGACCCTCTTTCCTCACTCTTAAACATGAGCTACTTTAAATATTCCATGTGTATTAGTCAGGGTTCTCTAGAGTCACAGAACATATGGGTAGTCTCTATATAGTTAGGGAATATGTGGATGACTTACAACTTGTAGTCCAACTCCCCAACAATAGTCATCAGTACTTGTGGATGGAAGTCTGAGGATCTAGCAGTTGCTCAGTCCCACGAGGCAGCTGTGGATGGAAGTCTGAGGATCTAGCAGTTGCTCAGTCCCACGAAGCAGGCCAGGAAAAGCCAGATTAAATCTTCCTTCTTCCAATGTCCTTATATAGGTCTCCAGCAGAGGGTGTGGCCCAGATTAAAGGCGTGTGCCACCACGCCTTTAATCCCAGATAACCTTGAACTCAGAGATCTCCTAATCTTAATCTTCTGGAATTCATAGTCACTATGCATCAAGATCTCCAGGTCAGAAACTTGTATCTCTGAGCCTCCAGATTAGGATTATAGGTGAGCCTTCCAATTCTTGATTAGTTCATTCCAGATTTAGTCAAGTTGACAACCAGGAATAGCCACTACACCATGGTAGTTGTTTTAATACCTTAGATCATTTTTACCATTGAATTCAATTTCAAAGCCAGAGCTGTGCTGGATCCTTAAATTATTCTCTCCAATTTTTCAGAAAGAGATGACATATACATCAGCTTACTTCTCTATATCCACAGATTCCTTGATGTGCATCTTGGCCACTGACATGTTCTAAGGCCCTAAGAAGAATTCAACATTACAGAAATAGAGCCTTTAGGTCACATTTTCTAAGCAGTATTAAAGGAGGTCAGGGCTGGGCACTCTGTTCAGAGTGTCTCTTTGCATGCCTTTGCAATCCTTCCTATTATATCTCTTAATATAGTTTTAATTTGAATTTCTTCCAGGGGTATTGAGGTTTGGTATTTTCTCGTACAGTTATCAGTTATTAGTACATCACTTTGAGAATGGTTTCCTCTCATAAAAAGCACTCCAGACAAGACTATACCCATACTTTCCTTCCCCACCAATATCTCCAGTAAATTACACATTAACAAATATGGTATGAAATTATTCTTTCCCTCAGCATAATTAGAATAAATTAATCATAACCACTACTTTCTGTTAGAGTAGACCTTTGATTTACTTCTGAATATTATTCCTCCTGCTTTTCTTGCTTCTCGCAGTTATTTATTTATTTATTTATTTATTTATTTATTTATTTTTCTTTGTTCATCTATAGTTTATAAGTGAGCCATTTCATCTCATGATTTTAAATGTCACACAAGTGAGACAGGGATTGTAACTCAGTGATAAGAGTATCTGTCTTAGCCGGGCAGTGGTGGCGCACGCCTTTAATCCCAGCACTTGGAAGGCACAGGAAGGCGAATTTCTGAGTTCGAGGCCAGCCTGGTTTACAGAGTGAGTTCCAGGACAGCCAGGGCTATACAGAAAAACCCTGTCTCAAAAAAAAAAAGAGTATCTGTCTTGCACATACAAAGCCCTAGGTCTGCTTGCCATACTTAGTTACTAATTAACTAATTAATTAATTGGAAAAAATAAAGCACAATGACTGCTAGGTTTATGTTCAGCTGAGACAATATCCTTTACATCTAAATTTCTGCTGAATTCTGCCAGTCTAGGAAACAGCTACATGGAAGCCCATTAAGAATCATACATTTCCTAACATGCAAAATACAAACACTGTTCTGAGTCCTACTTGAATGTGTTGCTTGCTTTCATAGTAGTCCCAGATCCAAAAACAATTGCTAAACAAAATACTTGGGACCATTGTTCAGGCCTCTATTTTCCCATGGTCCTCATGCAATCACTTAGGAAGTCTTGGGGTTGCCTCTGACACTGTTCACTGCTTTTGGGGCCATTTCACCCTACTGGGCTGCCTCTCTTATCCCCAATAGGAGAATATATACCTAATCTTACTGCAACTTGATATGCCAAGGCCTGTGGATATTCATGGGAGGTTTCCTATTTTCTGAAGAGAAATGGAGGGGGAGTGGATGAGTATTGTGGGAAATCAATCAATGTTGATATAAATTGCCCACCTAGACAAGAAAATTGTCTTGTAATTATCTATCCCTTATAAGATATTCATAGTTACCTGTGACTGTTTAAAGCCACTCAGAATCTGGATCATCTTGGTCTTCCTATATCTTCCTTCCTTCCTCTTCTCATCTTCTCTCTCTATCTTTGAAGCTCTTAGTTCTGCCTCCCAATTCCCTGTCCAATCACAGGCTTCTTGTTATAGTAATATTTAAATTAATTGGGAGAAAATTCTGCTACACATGGGCAATGAGATATGAGAGAAGGACTGAGAGAAAAGGAGAGAGGAGAAACTGTGGTCAGGATATTAATTAATTAATTAATTAATCAGTTTTTGCAAAAGTTTTGCTGTTTCTTCCACATTTGAAAAATTATTGACAAACTCACTAATCTTCTAGACTATTTCAAAATAATCTCATGTTCGTGTTTCTGTAATTTCTTTTTTCTACTTTGAAAGAAATAAATATTTCTAGTATGCATGATTATAAATAATATACTATTGTTGGGTGTCTTGTATCAATCAACCAACTCAAGTATTTACTTCATTCTCATGTTAATTCTATTGTAAAGTTATAAAATTAACTTAGTTTATAAAAGTATTGAATACTTAAACAAACATCTTTACTTATTTCTATTCCAATTCCATAGTTACATTCTAATTTTTTTCAGAGATATAAATATCACACATTTTTACTGTTTAAAGATAGCATGATCCAAAGGAATGGAGTCTGCTGTGGGATTGTTTCCTTGGAATGTCAGAAGTTGCATGCACAAATGTTTACCAACAGTTCTGCTAACACAAGAGCTGAACAACAACAGCATCAACAGCATGCTAAATGGATGGGGAAAGGCCTCTTGGCCTCAACCCTGCACAAAGAAGTACAGGTAAATATGGAATCCTGAAAATAGGAGAAATAGTTTTCCCCAAGAAAAGCACATCAATTAGCTATCCAATACTAAATGGTCATCCCTGAAAATATATATACAATTAACATTATACAGATTGACAAGGTTGTAGATTCACACACACACACATACACACACACACATGTATATACCCACACATGTATACACACATATGTATACACACACGCTATTTTAATCTTTTTGAGTGAAAAAATGTTATTTTCAAATTATTGTTTCTTTCAACATTTCAAATGGCTAGAACAATAAGTATAGTGACTATAATTCTTTCTGGATTTGCCTCTAATTGAATTGTGTGTAAAACGAAATCTTCTGTATGGTAATGTTTCTGCTTTGTGCAAAATGAATTTTAATGAAATTTATTTGTGAAGTTTCACTAATTAGGGTTTCTATCATATTTGATTTGGTTGAAACTAGTATTAGGGAAAAATTTTCAGAAGAACATCTTTGAAATAATAGAACAAGTCAGTAAAATAAACTGTTTTCTCTTAGCAAGAGAAAATGGCCATTTCAAAATTCTGCATCTTTTGTTCCTGTGAGCATTATTTATCTATCATTTTTTGGATTGATGCTTTAAGTAGTGTATTGTACCTCCAAATCACCTTCCCTTAGAATATAACAGGCTTTCATTTATCGTGGTCAATATAAATAAATATCAAATAAATCTGACAATATGTTAGAAATTAGACAAAACCAAGTGTGTATTTTTTTTCTTGAGACAAAGTCTTCCCGGCCTCAAACCTTCATCATCTCACCCAAGTGTGAGAGAATTAGGGATATCTGCCATGATGTCAAACTTATATTCATTTTTGATATTATTGGCTGAACCGTTCACATAATTTAAATTATGTATATGTGTCATTTTCATTCTACAGTCAAACATTGAAAATATCCCATGTTTTCTGAGCTTTGACTTCTAGTCTAAATTTTCATGAAAAACAAAATGATTATCTTAAATAGTTTTGGATTTGAGGGATTTCTTGCCTCGAATTACGTCCCTTTATACATATATTCTCTAAAGTTCTTTTAACTTGGAGATTACAACTTAGTTAAAAAATGTCTTCCTTCTCTTTCTTCCTTTAATTGCTCCATACCTTTGCCATGTTCCTTTAACCTTGCCACACTCCTTTAAGCTTTTTGCCTCTTTTTCACTAATTGTTGTTACATATTTGTGTGTGTGTGTGTGTGTGTGTGTGTGTGTGTACACATATACTACACATAATCTATCTAGATAGATATAGATAGATAGATAGATAGATAGATAGATAGATAGATAGATAGATAGAGGATATAGGTATGTGTTGCATAATATGTTGCTTGTATGTATGTTTCGAGAGCTGACTGTTTAGACTGATAGCAATGAGAAGTGGTCTTCCAAAATTTCTTAATAGTTATTGAAATAATTCTTAAAATATGTTGCAAAAAAGTATGAGAAAGAGAAACAATTCATAGAACTTAAGTTGAAAGTTTTGGTATTTCCGAAGGTTTTGGTATTTTCACTCCCTCCTCTTTTCCTTTACATCTTCAAAGAACGTCACGGAATCAGCCTGTTTGGAAGACAGGATTACAAGAGGTTATAGTGGCCATTTCAATCATGATATTCCATATTTTATAATTTTAAAAAGTCTTTTCTGCCTTTACCTTGTCTTTCTTTGTCCTTACTTTCAGGATTAAACTCCAGCTTTATCATTCAAAGTATGTGTGTATTACAAGTTGGTATTGTGACTCAGACAAATAAAAATCAACATGGAAAATCTTGTATTGAAGGCATTAACTAAGTAAGAAATTAAGATGTTGTAATAGGTTTAAACTATTTAAAAAGCAAGAATATTCATATGCAATAAAAATGTGTTATTAATAAGATTGATGAGTTCTACATAAATATGTCTAATGTTCCATATGTTGTAAATATCCAGTTACATAGATATAAGTATAGATATAGATATGTGCCTTATCTACAGATATGGTAAACATATCTGCATCTTTGTCAGATAGAAATGTAAAAGTTAGCAAATAACTCTAATGTGTATATATAGAGAATCTCTAATTAGCAGTAGCTAAAGTTGAATTCACCTTGTGATAGCTTTTCCTTTCCTTCTGTGTTGTATTTAAGTAATTCTTGTTAGTATTTTTATTGCTTTCTATGTTTGAGTTAATATTTTGTAGTCATAACTATTAAAGTACATAAGATAGTTGTAATTTTTCCTTAGCTTTCTTAGAAAATTATAGTAGATTTGGTGATTACTCTCCAATCTGCTATTATTTCTTTCTTTTCCCGTACTTCTTTTATTTTTAGACCTATAATATAATACAGAACTCCCCCTTCCCCTTTGTCCCTCCAACACTTCTCATACACCCTTCCTTGCTTTCCTACAGATGGCCTCTTTATTTCATTAATTTTTCACTTTCCCAAAGAATGAGGGTCACAATTAACACTGGAAAATTTGCAATTATCATTTTCCTTGTCTTTAATTTCAAAACTTTATCTAGACTATTTTAATGCTCAAAAATATCATATTTATTTATTTATCCCAAGCTTTTATTTGTAGTACCCAAATTAACCCAATGCTTACAAATAATCAAAAGTGGTGTTTATGGTTTGAATTAACTTGCCCCATTCTGCATTTTAATCAGAGATTACTAACAAACCATTTCAACGTAGAGAATAGATTGTATTCTGCCTCTCAGAAGCCAGATTTAAAGCTTTCTTATTTAGTATTTTCTGGTGGAGCCTAGTGAAGTTATATTGCAGATCTCAGAAAGTATCACCATGAGGTATGTCTTTACAGATTGCAAACTATTTCTAAAGTAAGATATTATTTCAGACATTTTTTCTTCTTACTGTTTCTGTATGAACTCAGTAGAACCAGTTCCTGCAGAATTTGTACCTCTCTATTATTTCCTCTTGTCTATACTTTTAGAAAGCATCATAATTTTTCTTTATTTCTTGAAAGCTATATTCATGGTGATATGATTACTTAATTAGAAATAATTTGATGTGCCAAATTAATGGGGTGATGAAAAGGAGACAGGATGAGTTACCTGGCAATTGATCAAAGTGCTTTATCTTCTCAGATAACTTTCACATAAAAATAGTGCTTAAATTAGAAAGGCAGATTAGTATAACAGTAGTGGGAAGACTTTTAGAAAAGAAAATTGAATTATTGAGAAGGAGATTTTTAATGACAGGAGTCACACTGTTGTTAATACTTTCCTCTTAGAAGAGCTGCTATCTTATGTGTCACATGGTTATCTGGATATCTCATTGAGTGTCTTTCAGAAGAACAGTAATGTCTCTTCCTGGACAGCTATACAATAGTTTATAAAAAAATTACTTTAAAAGAGAGGCAAGCAGTAAACACCAAAATTAGATACCAAGATATCTTTATATATTTTGTAATAATAATTTTATAAATAAAGTACGTTAAAGAGAGGCACGCAATAAATACTAAAATTAGATTCCAATGTACCTTTACATATTTTGTAATAAAAATTTCTTATATATGCTTACATATACATTTATACTTAAAAGTATACATATATTTATATAATTGTTCAAATACATATACACATTTAATTATATATTCATTGTAAATAATTTTATAGGATAATATGTGTCTAATGTACACATAATAAAAACATAATTACTTATAATTATATAATAATCTATATTAGTATCAACACATAACAGCTGTATATTGATAGATGTTCACAATATCTATATAAAATGATTGTTTCATTATCAAGGTAGTGACATCATTCTATTGGTTTCTATCATTTCTGTGACAGTAGGTCAATGCCCAATACAAAGATTTCTGTGTAATATTTTTCTATGAGCCTTTTAAATGTAAAATCTTAAATGAAATATGTATATAATTTTGACCTATCTCTGTCTGAAAGAATAACCCTGAAATTTTCCCATGTTCCACACTCCTTTGATGTTAGAGAAATATTTTTCTTTGAACTAAAAGTGATAAAACTTCACACAGTAAAAGTATTTTTCACAGAGAGAACAAGATAAAAATCACCGTTTGGGTAGCAGGTGTTTAGAATCAAAACTCGTTAAAGGGACATTTTAAGAAGCATTAGTGCCCTTGATCAATAGAACTAAAGAGATTGTATTTTCTGAGACTGGCTTGAAAACAAAAAATAGTAAGTCATATTATTTTGCACAAAAAAAAATGTCCAATAGATATAATTTACAGGCTTGATACTATTGGCGATGGAGATATTTAGTTCAACTTCTTTTTTAAAAAAATTTTTTTATTGAATATATTCTTCATTTACATTTCAAATGTTATAACTTTTCCCAATTTCCCCACTCCCAGAAAACCCCCAACCCATCCTCCCATCCCCAGCCTCTAAGAAGATGCCCCTCTGGCCAACCCACTCCCACCTACCTCCCCTTGATTTTCCCACACTGGGGCATCTATTGAGTCTTCATAAGACTAAGGACCTCTCCTCCCACTGATGCCTGACAAGGCATTCCTCTGCCACACTTGTGGCTGGAACCATGTGTACCCCTTGGTTGATGGCTTAGTCCCTGGGAGCCCTGGGGGGTCTGGTTGGCCAACATTGTCATTCTTCCCATGGGACTGCAAACTCCTTCAGCTCCTCCAGTCCTTCCTCCAACACCTTCATTGGGGACCCTGCACTCAGTCCAATTGTTGGCTGCTTGCATCTGCCTCTGTATCTGTAAGGCTCTGGCAGGGTCCCTCCAGAGACAACCACAACAGGCTCCTTTCAGCAAGCACTTCTTGTCATCCATAATAGTGTCTGGGTGTGGTGACTGTTTATTGTATGAATCCCCAGGTAGGACGGTATCTGGGTGGCCTTTCCTTCAGTCTCTGCTTCACACTTTTCTCCATAACTGTTCCTGTGAATATTTTGTTCCCTTTTAATAAAAAATCAAAGCACCTACACTTTGGTATTCCTTCTTCGTGAGCTCCCTGTGGTCTTTGAATTGTACCTTGTTTATTCTGAGCTTTTGAGCTAATATCCACTTATCAGTGAGTGCATATAATGTGTGCCCTTTTGTGACTGGGTTACCTCATTCAGGATGACACTTTATAATTCTATCCATTTTCCAAAGAATTTCATGAATTCACTTTTCTTAATGGCTGAATAGTACTCCATTGTGTAAATATACCACATTTCCTGTATCCATTCCTCTGTTGAAGGGCATCTGGGTTCTTTCCAGCTTCTGGCTATTATAAATAAGTCTGCTATAAACATAATGGAGCATGAGTCCTTATTACATGTTGAAGCATCAGGCAGGAAAATCAATGGAATAGAATTGGAGACCCAGAAATGAAGCCACACACCTACAGTCAGTTGATATTTTACAAAGGAGCTAAAAACATTCAGTGGACAAAAAGACGGCATTTTTAACAAATGGTGCTGGATCAACTGGAAGTCAACATGTAGAAAAAATGCAAAATGACCCATTCTTATCTCCTTGTACAAAGCTCAAGTCCAAGTAGATCAAAGACCTTCACATAAAGCCAGATACACTGGCGCTTATAGAGGAGAAAGTGGGGAAGAGCTTTGAACACATGTGAATTCGGGATAATTTCCTGAACAGAACACCAATGGCTTATGCTCTAAGAACAAGAATTGACAAATGCGACCTCTTAAAATGCAAAGCTTCTGTAAGGCAAAGGACACTGTCAATAGGACAAAACAGCAACCAACAGATTGGGAAAAGATCTTTACCAATCCTACATCCAATAGAAGGCTAATATCCAATGTATACAAAGAACTCAAGAAATTAGACTCCAGAGAGTCAAATAACTCTATTAAAAATGGGGTATAGAGGATGTGGAGAAAGAGGAACACTCCTCCACTGCTGGTGGAATTGCAAGCTGGTACAACCACTCTGGAAAGCAGTCTGGCGGTTCCTCAGAAAACTGGGCATGACACTCCCGGAGGATCCGGCTATACCACTCCTGGGCATATACCCAGAGGCTTTACCTGCATGCAATAAGGACACATGCTCCACTATGTTCATAGCAGCCTTATTTATAATAGCCAGAAGCTGGAAAGAACCCAGATGTCCCTCAACGGAGGAATGGATTCAGAAGATGTGGTATATCTACACAATGGAATACTACTCTGCAATTAAAAACAATGAATTCACGAAATTCCTAGGCAAATGGTCAGATCTTGAAAATATCATCCTTAGTGAGGTAACCCAATCACAAAAGAACACACATGGTATGCAGTCACTGATAAGGGGATATTGACCCAGAATCTCGGAATACCCTAGACACAATCCGCATATCAATAAATTTCTAAGAAGATGGAAGGAGAGACCCCTGGTCCTGGAAAGACTGGATGTAGGGGAACGCCAGGACAGAGTAACGAGAGGGGGTTGAATGGAGAAAAGAGGGAGGGAAAGGGGCTTATGGGACTTTCGGGGAGGGAGGAAACGGGAAAGGGGAAATGATTTGGAATGTAAATTAAAAAAAAATAAAATAAATAATTAAAAAAAAAGTACATAGGCATTTGATGCCGTAAATGTCCCTTAGCCACTAAAAAAAATAAAATAAAATAAATAATTAAAAAAAATGGGGACAGAGCTAAACAGAGAATTCTCAACTGAGGAAACTCAAATGTGTATGAAGCACCTAAAGAATTGTTCAGCATCCTTAGTAATCAGGGAAATGCAAATCAAAACAACCCTGAGATTCCATCTCACAACAGTCAGAATGAACTAGATGAAAAACTTAGGGGAGAGCAGATGCTGGAGAGGATGTGGAGAAAGATGAACACTCCTCCATTCCTGGTAGGAATACAAGCTGGTACAACCATTCTGGAAATCAGTTTGGCGGTTCCTTAGAAAATTAGACATAGTACTACCTGAGGATCCAGCTATACCACTCTTTCAATTTCTATATTACTTAAATTCATAATTATTATATGAAGAAACTGACACTGAATATGATTTCAAACCAGTCACCCCAACAACGGGCATGCAATCTATCTATGCAATGTGAAGTTGTGCATTGTTATAATATAGAGAACACTTAGCTTGAATTTATGAATGAATTCTAAAACTCAGTGGTGAAGAAATTTCCCTTAGCAGTGTTAGAAAATATAATATAGGTACTTTTATGCAGACATATAGCAATTATATATTTTTAGTATCACTGTTCATAGAGTTGTTGAGATTTCTTTACAAAATTACTTCTTACAATAATGAATGTGGTTAATACCACTATTGGAAATCAAGAAATTATAAAAGGGCAATGGGATTTAGATGGAAATTAAAAATTATAACCCCAGTCTCAGTGAGTTGAACTGAGAACATTTATAGTTGCCACCTACTTCTATGGTTGGCCATATGGGGAAATTTTAAAAAAAAAGTGTTTCTATTACAATTAGGACACAGGGCACAGAATCAATAACGGTAGGATTTGTGGGGGCTCACAGAGAACAGGGAACCTGTATGGTGTCTGACTTAAGTCCTCTACATATATGTTATATATGAGTAATTTGGAGATATCAGGGGGGAAAAGAGGGAGGGAAAAAAAGAAGAAACAAGAAGAAAAACAAAAAAGAGACAAAAAGATTATTTTTTGTTTGTAGAAATCAAAAAATAAAATCAAAATAAAAAGTTAATATAAATATTATGCTGTTTAAAATAAATACCTTTATTAATTACTTGAGTATTTTATTCTATATATGTTGGTCGCATTTACCTCAAATTCCTTTTGAACATATTACTGAGGTTTCACAAAAAGTAGACTATTTCCAAAATGTCTTGAACAAACTATCATTTTGGTTATCTTCATTTTTAGGATAGTTTAAACATCCATCCAGTAAGCTTAATGAATTAAAAGCAAAACTTGCCAGAGCAAAGCTAAATAAATCTCTATGTAGGCACTCTACAAGAGAAAGTCAACCAAGTTAGTCATTTAAAACATGAAATTTTTTTTCCTTAGCCATTCTCCATCATGATAAGATATGCCAAGAGCAAACTTGGAAAAATACAGGTTTATTAACATAACAACACAGTCAAGGGGATTTTTCGATTTAATTAGAAGGATTGTATTCTTCTGTACCTTTTCTATGCTAAACTAATTTTAATTTTATTTACCTGAAATGTATCTTCCATAGCCAATCTAGTTAATTGTAGTTCTAAAAGACCCTCTTTTAAAATTATTTTTGCATATTTCACTTAATCAAAGATAGTTACCGAATGGATTGGTTTAGAATAGACCTTAGTGAAAACCAGATAGAATTTTGACAGAGGCAAAAATGTGCAAGAAGCTTCTTGCTTTTAAGCTGATAATGTTCTAAGAGCAAAAGAAAAATAACTAAGACATGGAATGAAAATTGTATTTGATTTAAGAGCACAATACTGTCTTTGTAACAGTGTTATGGTTTCTAGAAAATTCCATATCAACTGAGAAATATACAGAGACTTCTATTACTATGTTCTGTTATTCCGATATTGTTTCCAAAAAAATCATATATTAACTCAGACAATTGAGTTGGCTTTACATCAATGCTGTGTAACCCCCCTCCTGAGTTCCTTGTCTTTATTTCTCTCCATGAAAATAGAAATGCATAATTTGTCATCTTTTCTCAGATTTTAGTAACTATGGATTCTTTAAATCCATATTTAAAGGAAATAGAATTTATCTCTGAGGTGGAGTTCAGAGATAAATGGACACGAATATACAAATATTTAATTAACTTACAAAGGAAATGATTAATGGGATTATATACCATTTCTTTGTATTTTAATAATAATCACAACCGTTAAAACATATTTCTAAGCTCTCCACTTTTATGTTATAGGAGAGAATAATCTTAATTTTAAGCAATTAAAGGAAATACATAAACCTGCTTTTGGTACAGCGAAGAGATTATTACTGCACTGTCTTCATTCTGCAGCTCAGTTGATAAAGTCAGTGTATGTCTTCACTAACTATATTTAAGTATCACATAAAAATTCATGTTGTAAAAACTGCCTTCCAAGTACCCATAGTGTTCAAACACTGTCAGATTTATGTTTCATTGTATATTACAAAGTGATCAATGTTCAGTGAAATCAAAGCTTAAATTAATGAATTTGTAGAAAAGAATTGTTTTACCCGTTGCTAAGTGTCACCCTTACCCTGAGCAACACATGAAGACTGGCATTTACTAATACTTTCTAAGGCTGAAGGAAATCCATATTTAAAGGAAATAGAATTTGTCATAGGACCCACATTATTTCCCAAATTAAAATAAGGTGTATAACAAAGCATTTAAGAAAAAATATGAGATCTGAATAGCTATCTTCCAGCCACTCATAGGACTGAGACAAGCAGATGATCACTACAACAGAGATTTGCTGTTGCAATTTATTTACTTCATAGACATCAGACAGGAGGTCTTGAGGAGCAACTACTGACATTTGATTAGTGAACTTTTGACAAGCCTGAAATTGTTTCCCTTAGTATAGATGTTGCCATACAGTATATGTTGGTATTAACCTGTAGCTAAGATTTGTCATGCTCAAGAAATACTTCTGTGAACTGACTTTCCTGTTCACAGTCCTGTAGTCTCATTTCTGAAATGCTTTGTGGCAAAGTTTATTACTTTTCTCAGAGAAAATCATTGTATCTGTTTCCACTTGATATGCCAGCAAAGAGCATTTTCATGTTTTCAGTAACTCATTAATATTTTGTACTAAATATTGGATTCTTTTAATAAAATAAAGCAATATAAAAGACAGCAAATAATGATGAAGTGAAGAAGTAAAATACATGTGCAATGGGGTTTCATGAGTAGGTTGCTTAATTTTAGTGTCTGGAGAGACTCACTTTATGATTCTAGCTGAAAAGTAAAGGTGAGCCAATACAGACATTCTAGCCAGTTGCTTTGTCTGGTCCATGTTCTTGCTGTGGTTTTTCATGTGAAATATAAAAATATCATCAACATAGGAAGCAGAACAATGTGTCTCATTACAATATGTTGGAATTTTGAAGACAATATCAACAAATCAATAAATGTATCTTTTGGTTTAAAAGTATATAGTATAATAAAGTACTGTCCCTACTAAGTATTCCCTGATGGTTAGAAATGTTCATATTTTTATTATGCTACAAAAGAGCATGATACAGGAAAAAAGAAAACAACACCAAGTTAGAGGTGTAAATTTTTCTTTTTCTGGACATTATTATTCAAGTTGATAGCAACATAATCATAGAATTTCTCACATAATTAGACCATGGCTAAAGTTTGTATTAGCTGTAGTGGGTATGAGCTTTCTTTTACTTCTACTATTCCAAAAATGCTTTCGATGGAAATTTCTATAATCTTTAGATGAAATCTAAATAACCTTGGCTTCTCATTTGAATATTTTTAAGATTTGGCAAAATCTGTTTCATTTGTGGAAGTCCAGTGTAAATATGAAAGGAAACAGTTGTACTATTTATTAGAAATGATATTTTAAAAATATTTAATATTTAATACAAAATACCATATTAATTATAAGATGTCTAAAATCCCTAAAACATCAAAGTTTTAAAGGTAACGATAAAAAGCAATCACATGGCAAAGGACAACGTTTTCTGATAAGGTCACATGTTACCGAATGGCAAAAGATTTTTACCATCTACACATCTGACCAAGTGCTAATATCTAAAATATAAAAAGAACTCAAAATATAGGATATCAGAAACAAATAACTCAATTAAAAATGGGGTAGAGACTTAAGCAGAAATTTCTCGTAAGATGTAACAAAGTGGCTGAAAAAATTAAGAAATGTTAAACATCTTTAATCTTCAGGGAAATACAAATTAAAACTGTATTGAAATTTCCTCTTCCAATAGTCAGAGTGATCAATAAAATGAATAGCCAGAAATTTAATAATATGGTACATTTACACAATAGAATATTATTCAGCTGTTGAAAAAAATGACACCATAAACTTTTCAAGGGAGTGAATGGAGCTACAAAAACCCTTCTGAGCAAAGAAACCTAGAAGCCAAAAAACAGCTGTGATATGTATCTGCTTTTGTGTGGAATTTTTAAAGTTTTTCAAATTGGATATTTTCTTTATTTACATTTCAAATGTTATCCTCTTTCCTGGTCCCCTCCCCAACCCCCCCCACACACATCCATAGTTCTCCTATCCTATTCCCCTCCCCCTGCTTCTATGAGGGTGTTCCCCTACCAACCCACACGTTTCTGCCTCTCTGCCCCTGAATTCTCCTACACTGGGGCATCCATCAAGCCTTCACAGAACCAAGGGCCTCTCCTTCCATTGATGCCTGACAAGGCCATCCTCTTCTATGCATGCAGCTGGAGCCATGAGTACTCCTTGGTTGGTGGTTTAGTCTTTGGAAGTCCCCAGTGTCGGGGGAGTCTAGTTGGTTTATACTGTTCTTCTTCCTATGGGGTTTCAAACCCCTTCATCTCCTTCATTCCTTTCTCTAACTCCTCCATTGGGGACCCTGTGCTCAGTCCAATGGTTGGCTGCGAGCATCCACCTCTATTTATCAGGCTCTGGCAGAGCCTCTCAGCAGACAGCCATATCAGGCTCCTTTAAGCAAGGACTTCTTAGCATCCACAATAGTGTCTGGGTTTGGTAACTATATGGGATGGATCCTCAGATGGGGAGTCTCTGGATGGTCTTTCCTTTAGTCTCTGCTCTACATTTTGTCTCCATATTTGCTCCCGTGAGTATTTTGTTCCCCTTTCTATGGCAATATTATTGTCAGCATTCTCCAGTGAAGAAAATGAAACTGAAAGAAGTTAAGCAAAAAATTCAAGGTGAACCATATGGGAAAGAACTGGTATTTAAATACACATCTCCAAACAGATCTTTTTCTTTCTTAAATTATTCTCCTATGATTAAAGACAACAAGCACAGAAAGATGAGGCAAGTCTCAATCTGAAACACAGCTTGAGTTGCACCTCATTACACACCTATTCACTAACCACGGACTAACAAACAAAAACAATAGAACTGAGAAATATGGAGTTAGTGACTCCTTTGTAAAAGCACTTTTATGAGACAACTAAAGTCAGAAACACTAAGAAATACATATTAAATCACCATCCTCACAAGGTACATAATCCTGACCAATGACTAGCACTGTGGATACTGGATCTGTATCTTATACTGTAAGAACTGTATGCTTGCAAGATCCTCAGACAGTTAACAACATTTATTCAACAACAGAAAAGGGAATGCCTCACATTTCCTACTTTGCTCCATAGACTCTACATTTTAATGAAAGACAATATCTTGATGAACTATTGGTCATATACATAAAGAGTAGAATCTTCCTGGGATTAGCAGCATTCAATTTATTGATATGAGAAGATCAATCCTATTGCTAGTAAAGTAGGTCATCAGTGGGTTACAGTTAGCTTTTCATCATGAAATTTATTGCATTATAGGTTCCCAGTGATTTCCAAGAGAATACTATATATAGATCAGAAGAAAAGTCACAGAAAAAAAACTAGTCTAAATTTACACTATCTGTAAATATGTATGACCATAAATGTTGTCACTTTGGGGTTAATGAGCTTGTGACTTTAAAGAGTCAACAGACTGAATGTGCTAAAAGGTGGGATAACAATTCAAATAAGAAAATTATTTAACAAATATCTGTTCTTTAATAGAGAATATGGTGTGAATTAACAAACTATTACGTAACTACATATGTGCAAATGTATCTTTTCATGAGGAACATGATAATTTAATGCATTCAAGACATAATGAAGAATAATTAACATTCTAGAATTAATTGCAGTGTGCCATTATAGAAATGTAGATAAAATGATAAAGGAATACAGGAGCGGGTCTCTTTCCAACTATGCAGAGAATGGCAGCAATCCTCAAAGATAATGAGTTGATATCTGGTGACTGAAAGTGAAATAAGTAATTAAGTAAAATGTAAAGTAAGATCTTGGCAGTGTAAAATCCTTCTTTAATGACTCACTTGAGATTCTGGGAGGAAAAATCACAGTAAAGACCACTATGCATTTCCTTATTGAAAGGAAATCCAAAGGAACATCTCTAAAGTGAGTCCAGACAACATGAAATAGCTTTTACATTATGATTCAGTATCTTCACTAACTTGTCGTTCATTATTATCTTCTAATGGAACATTATATACTGTTTGATTTGAAAAGGATTCTACACGTGTTAGATGCTTATTCATTAACACAATAACTAATGTTTGATTTCTTTAAAAAGTACAAACTATCAATTTTTTATCATGACTTTCTTAAAAGTATTAACAGACAACTATATTATGACATACATTCTTTAGAAATTTCAGTTTTATTTTACAATAATAGGTGTGTGTGCTCATTTGTTCTTGCTTGTGCTTAATGTTTCAGGACCAAAATTCCCAAATCTCCTTATCCAAATGGTCTTTATTCAGATTCCATCAGGTTTAGACATCATGTCACAGAAAATAATCCCTTGCTATTATCCTGCACCTGTCACTTAGGTCACTTGAAACATTCTTAGCTATGACATTTGAAGGATTAATATTTTTCTTAGGAGAGATATCGTTTAAAGTTTCTATTCTATCAGAAAGGAACAACTCTATGGATCTGATTCCAACTTTCATAGTATTCTATATGCTGTGATAACAAAGTTCCCTAGACTAATTTATAAAGAACTAGAATGTGTTTTCTCCTAGTTTTAGAGACTGGGAATTTCAAGAGCAAAGTGTTGATATCCTGAGTTGTTTAATGAAAGCTGATTTGCTTTGACATCACATTCTTTAGACAGCTGTTGTGGGTTGTGACCCCTTTGGGGTCAAAGGACCATATCACAGGGGTTGTATAACATATATCCTTCATATCAGATCTTTATTTTAACATTCACATAAGTAGCAAAATTACAGTTATGAAGCAGCAGTAAAATAATTTTGTTTGGGGTTACCCCAACATGAGGAACCATATTAAAGGGTGGCAGCATTCTTAATGTTTGGAACCACTGTTCTAGAGGGAAAGAATATATACACATCCTCATGTGACAGACCAACTAATACTGCCTGAACTCCAGAATTCAACTGTCAGCCATTAATCCCATCAATACACGAGGTAGAGCTGCAACAGCTGAAACCTCTTCTTAAATATCTTCTCTCTTAATAGAATCACATTGGCAATGCTAGTATTTCAGAGGAGACAGTCCACAGCAGTAGGTAATATTTATATTTATAGATTTTTTTACCCTTAAGTTCACAAACACAAGTGTGACGTACTAAAGGTTTTTCTTCCTATACAGATGTTAACATTTCTTTAGTCTCTCAAGCCCTAACATTTTTGTTTTTAAAAATGAAGTCCTCTTATGTGTAACCGTCTCATTTTTCTAAATCTATTCAGTAGTGCTGCTCAAAATGGAAAAAAAGTATGAATGTAAAATGTATTTAGTCATAATATTAAGAATTTATAAAATGTGTGCACACACACACACACACACACACACACACTCACTAAGCAAGGAACCCCATAAACAATAATAAAAAAAATAGATCTTTGTCTCACAGTGATACAGTGAGATGTCAGTCTGACTTATCCTGTGTAGCCTAGCATGTATTAGATGCTTCACTTCTCCCTCAAAATCTTTACCAGAATACTTCCTTATAACTAAAAAAGTAAATCAAGCACATGATTAAATAACAGAATAAAAAACAGAATGAATATGTCTATTTCATTTAAGGCTAATAGACATATGGCTCAAGTTAAACTCTGATATTTTAAAACATGTTTTGAAGACAAGATCTTGCTGTACTGCCCAGACTACCTTCAGACACATATACAGTCCCAGGTAGGCTTAAAATTACCTAATTCCCTCTCTTAGTACAGAAATTACAGGTGTATGTCACTACACTCAGCTGTATGTATGAAGATGCAAACATCCCTCTGGCGTTTATTATCATTTTGATATGCCTATCAAACCACATTCTAGTCCAAGGATTGAAGTTCTTTCTGAAAATATTGAATATTAGAAAAATAATTGATTTGAGCCTCTTTGTTGGTTTGTTCCTTTCACTTAATTCTTTGATTTGTGTATTTTACAAGCCTTAAACTATTCTTAACTTATTGTACTATCAAATAGGCCAAAAGCACATACAACCTATAATTAATTGGTATTTTGCATCTTACAATATTTAAACTTAAAATTATATGTGTGTATGTATGCATGTATATGTGTATATAATTTTATTTTTGATTTTAATTTTTGGTTTCCAAGACAAAACCTCTGGCTGTCCTGGAACTCACTTTGTAGAATAGACTGAGCAAGACTTCAGAGATTTGCTGGCCTCTGCCTCCCGGGTGTTAGGATTGAGGGCATGAGCCAATATCACGTGATTTTATTTCCATTATTTTAAAATCTTTCTATATTGTTAGCAAATATTTCTGTGTAAAATTTTCCTTTAAGAAACACATTTGCAAGAGGGGGTTGAGTGGGGAACAGGGGGAGGGAAGAGGGCTTATGGGACTTTCGGGGAGGGAGGAACCAGGAAAGGGAAAATCATTGGGATGTAAATAAAAAAAATATATAGAAAATAAAAAAAAGACAAAAAAAAAGAAAAGAAATACATTTCTGAACTTTCTGCATCAAGAAAATTAAAACTTAACCTTTGTAACTGTGGGCTTGTCCACTCATGTCCCTGTTCCCGAAATAATGACTCTGAGACTTAGTTATATACAAATAAATGCCTATGCCACAAGCAATAGCTCATTTTCTGACTAACTTACAATTTAATCAACCCAATTATTCTATTTTATGAGTGCCACATGATTGGTTGCCTCTTTTCTTTTTCATGTCTCTATGTCTTCTAGGTTTGGGGTGAATCAATTCTTACCCCTGACTCTATCCTAGAAGTCCTCTCTCTCTCTGCCAGAATTCCCAACTACTACTTAATGCCTAAGATAAAAACACAACAGCATTTTATTAATTGGATATTTTCTTTATTTACACTTCAAATGTTGTCCCCTTTCCCAGTTCCCCCCCAAAAGTCCCTATCCCATCACTCCTACCTCTGCTTCTATGATGGTGTTCCTTAATACAACCCACTCGCAACTCTACTTCCTGGCATTTCCCTACAATGGGGCATTAAGCCTTCACAGGACCAGGGGCATCTCCTCTCCTCCCATTGATGCCGGACAAGGCCATCCTATGCTACATATGCAGAGGATGGCCTTGTCCGGCATCTTCTAAGAAGGACTGAAGAATCCATATTTTTTTCTTCATTCTTCTTGAGCTTCATGTGTCTGTGAATTGTATCTTGGGTATTCTGAGCTTTGGGGCTAATATCCACTTATCAGTGAGTGCATACCATGTGTGTTCTTTTGTAATTGGATTACCTCACTCAGGATGACATTTTCTAGTAACATCCATTTGCATGAGAATTTCATGAAGTCATTGTTTGTAATAGCTGACTAGTACTCCATTGTGTAAATGTAGCACATTTTCAGTATCCATTCTTCTGTTGAAGGACATCTGGGTTCTTTCCAGCTTCTGGCTATTATAAATAAGCCTGCTATGAACATAGTGGAGCATGTGACCTTGTTACATGTTGGAGAATCTTTTGGGTATATGCCCAGGAGTGGTATAGCTGGGTCCTCAGGTAATACTATGTCCAATTTTCTGAGACACTGCCAGACTTATTTCCAGAGTGGTTGTACCAGCTTGCAATCCCACCAAGAATAGAGGAGTGTTCCTCTTCTCCACATCCTCACCAGCATCTGCTGTCACCTGAGTTTTTGATCTTAGCCATTCTGACTGATGTGAAATGGAATCTCAGGATTGTTTTGATTTACATTTCCCTGATGGCAAAGGATGTTGAACATATCTTTAGGTGTTTCTCAGCCATTTGATATTCCTCAATCGAGAATTCTTTTTTTAGCTCTGTACCCCATTTTCAATAGGGTTATTTGTTTCTCTGGGGTCTAACTTCTTGAGTTCTTTGTATATATTGGCTATTAACTCTCTATTGGATGTAGAATAGGTAAAGATCTTTTCCCAATCTGTTGGTTGCTGTTTTGTCCTATTGACAGTGTCCTTTGCCTCACAGATGTTTTGTAACTTTATGAAGTCCCATTTGTTGATTCTTGATCTTAGAGCATAAGCCATTGGTGTTCTGTTCAGGAAATTTTCCCTTATGTCCATCTATTTGAGGCTTTTCCCCAAATTTTATTCTATTAGTTTCAGTGTATCTGGTTTTATGTGGAGGTCCTTGCTCCACTTGGACTTGAGTTTTGTATAAGAAGATAAGAATGGGTCGATGTGCATTCTTCTACATGGTGACCACCAGTTGAACAAGAGCCATTTGTGGAAAATGCTGTCTTTTTTCACTGGATAGTTTTAGCTCCTTTGTCAATGTTCAAGTGACCATAGGTGTGTGGGTTCATTTCTGGGTATTCTGTTCTATTCCATTGAGCTATGTCCTGTCTCTGCATCAATACCATACAATTTTTAATCACTATTGCTCTGTAATACAGCTGAGGTCAGAGATGGTGATTCCCCTAGACATTCATTCTTTGATTGTTAAGGATAGTTTCACTATCTTGAGTACAGATTCAATGCTATCTCCACCAAAATTCCAACCCAATTCTTCATAGAGTTAGAAAAAGTAATTTGCAAATTCACTTGAAATAACAAAAGGACAACAGTATTTTTATTGACAGGTGATGCATCCATAGAGTATATGAGGGTTTCTCTTTAGAATTCTCTCCTTTACTCCAACAAAAGGCTCTTTCTCTTACAATAATGAATTATATACCATAATACAAATAATGAAAACTATCAGGTGAGACTGTATTTATAATATCTTGACCATATATATTTGGTAACCCTGGAGAAAGTACCCTATTTTCTATCCCATCTGGTGAGTTAAGAGTTCTGTAACTAAATCCATATCTGTCATAAAATGCATTATCAATCTAAAATCATCAGACCTTAAAACATTTTCTCAAATCCAAAACAATTTAACCTTAATTGTGAGACTAGAACTATTTAGTCTTCAAGCCCATCCATGACCCAAGGAGTCAGTCTTAGCTGAGTATGCAGAAAGTGCATGAAAGCATCTTCCATAACTATAAAAAAGACAGAGAAAGCTGGCTACCTGGACAGCCCCACCAAAACTCCTGGTGTCATTGGAGCATCAATTTTGGCCTTGTGGCCCATAATATCTGACAGACTTTTCTATGAAGCAGGGAATATGAATGACTGATTACCCTGTCTTGGGAAAGTTCTACAGTGGACTTCTCCTGCATATCTTTTGTCCAGTTTGGACAGCATGCTGCCATTATTGAAGAAAGAGGAATTTCTTGCTTTGTGGCTAGCTTGCTACATATGAACCAAACTCCTTAAGGAAGTTCTTCTATGTTCATCATCTTCTTTCATATAAAATGGGGGTACTGTCAGGACCAGACCTCTTTCATTGTCAAAAAAGACTTCTATTAATAAAACATCCTTAAATGCCATTTTTTGTGAATCTCTGAGGTTTTGTTAAGACCACATATATATCTATAGTATATCTGAATAGGAAAAATTTAGTTATTTCTACCTTTTTATTATCTTTTCAACTTTGAAAACATTTTACTGTAATTAACTAGTATCTGTTATGAGTATGAGTTTGATTGTCTATTAACTTGCATTTTTAATTATTTAAACTGTTTGCAATAGCATCTTTCAAGCACTAGAACTTCAGATTATTTAGGTAAAATATCTTAAACAAGAGTTGAAACACATATAAATATTATGATGCAGCAGAACATAATCAGAAATCTGTATCAATATACAAAGTCTGTACCAACGTAAAAATAACTTGTTGTGTTGATGTTCTTTGGTCTAAAAATACATTCAATAATCTACTCTTTTATCCTCTTATTTATATGCCTCCTTTTTTTCTTTTTATTCACTCTTCTCCCCTGTTCTTCCTAACACTAGATAGGACAGAAAGATGAATAGAGGGAAAAAAAGGAGAAAAAATATCCCTAAATCTAACCTCTCTTATTTTGTTTCCTTCCTGCCCAAGACCATAACGACTCTAACCACCCACGTTAAATGAAAACAAGTTTCTATCATCTACTGAATGATCAAAAACCACTCATCTCACCTCTTGTGAATGGGAACATTACTCTCTTCAGATATCTTCTTGGTGTCTGAGGACATCGTTTTTGTTTTGTTATGTTTGTTTGCTTTTGCAGTAGTGGTTTGCTTAAGAAAACTAATTGTAGCATTTTCTATCCAGTCTCTACATGCTGAGGAAGTGAATGCTTAAATGAATTTCTGATTGAAACAGTCTGAGATTCTAGATGATCAAGGTAGCCATTTTGAAATTGTCCTGGATGCAGATTTTTTTGAGAAAACAGCACTGAAGCAGTTGTGGGTAAGATCAAGCAGGATGCTGGAATAAATATGTCTTAGCGTCTCATCCATCTTTTCAGCATCCTTAAGGGTGAATCTTGTCAGGGCCATTTTAACTTAGTTGATGCCTGTAAACATATAAACTTTCACCAATAATATACTTTTCTGCAACAACATAAGTGTGGAATGTGATAGAATCATTGGCCTCTACCCCCCTGAAACAGAAAAAATCTCTTCCCCAATGCAACGCATTTCCTTCTCTCCATTCTGAAGTTATGACATTCGTAATAGTCTGATTTAGTTCAGGTTTTTTTTCCATAATCCCATGTATCTCTGAAGTTGTGGTATCTCTCTCATTGGCAATTAAAAATTATAAAGTCAACAAAGCATTATGTAACACATCTCTGTAAGATCTCATAACACCCTTGTGTTCTATGAGCATTTCTTTTAAAGTCCTGCCAGATCATTTTGGAATTGCTTGACATGTAAAATTAGAATATTTATCTTCTACAGATTTCATGCCATAATGTCTAAAATGTTGCTGTATTCTAATGGATATACATGCCTGAGCATCATCACTTTTAATCTGCAAAGGTATCTCCAAAATAGCCAACATCCCTAATAAATGAAAAATCTCAGAATCAATCTCAGAACTTAAGGGAGAAACCCAGTGGCATTCTGAATATGTATCAATAGTATAGTGTATAAACATGTACATATATCTTAATTCTTAAAACTATACACCACAAAACATGATCTATTTTACGATATTGCTTTAAGGTACCATTAATCATAATTTTCATTCTTAATTAAATATATAGAATCCCCATGGGTTGATATTCTAATTTATCAAGTTTTGTGGAATTTTCTTATCTGGAACTACCATTTTTTACTGTTTTTTAAGATTCTAGATTGGATTCGTCTGAAGGTTCTTTATTCTGATTTAAAGAATCCTCTAACTTCTGTTCTATGGCCTCCAATTTAGTATTCCACCCTTCAGTTCACTTTTTATCTAAGTCCGCTTTATTCTGATCTCTCTTTAAAAAGATACATAAAATTGTAATCATTATTGAAAAACAATTATTTGTATGTTGATAATCAAAACATAATCATATGGAATTCAGATGCATTGTCTCATTACATTTCACATTTTTTCTTTTAATTGCCACTTCTCTTCTTAAGGACTTAACTTTCTTATTTTCAAAGTAAATATTTCTTTCTATTATTATTTTATATGCAATATTTTTCCTCTTTCATTGTTTTCAAACTTAATTCATTATCACTTCTGAAGTTTGGGGCTTTTCAGTTCCACTGCAGCTCTGAGAAAATGTTCTGTTTGCCCTAATGTTTATCTGTATTGTCCTCAGGCCAGCTACAGGTCTATCACTGCTAACTAGCTATTTTGCTAGTTCTTGGCAGGAGCTGCAGTTTTCCTTTCCATGAGAACCGAACCTCCTACCCATGAGTACCAGTTTGGTGCCTAGCCTATCTGCCCCACCTCTGGAAATATTTTTGCCTGTGAGGCATGCCTGAGGTGCTATCCCTGGCTGACAGAACTCTCCTTGATCTCTCTTAAAAGGATTTATTTACCCTCTTATACAGCTAAGAAACTGTGTCTCATCCTGGAAAGTATATATTTGCACTTTTTACCCAGGACTTCTAAGCTTGGAGTGTATGACGGATACTGGACACTATCTGTAATTGCAGGTTTTCCACATGTTCACAAGTTCCAGAAGTAATGACTCTGAGACTAAATCATTTATGAACAATTGGAGCAAATACCTCATCTGACTCTGACTCTCCTAGAATTCTTCTCTCTGTCTCTCTGTCTCTGTCTCTCTCTCTCTCTCTCTCTCTCTCTCTCTCTCTCTCTCTGCGCCAGAAATTCCACCTGTGATTTCCTGCCTAAGCTAATAGGCTGACAGCTTTTTTATCCTCAGGTCATACATCCATACAGCACACGAGAGATTCTCTCTACAATCCTTCACGACTGAAACAAATGCCATTATTCCTAGGAAAACACCTATAATTAGTGGTTTGGGTTAGGCTTTTGTCAGTGTGACTGTAGGCAAGCCTGTAGAGCATTTCTTGATTAATAATTGATTTAAGAGGTCCCAACACACTACAGAAAGAGCCATCCCTGGGCAAAGGGTCCGGAGTTATACAAGTACTTGTAAACAAAATAAAACTTTACTTCCCCTACTGTCTTTGATTAGCATTTTATCATAGCCAGGGGAGGTGTCAAATTAGCTACACTGTCAATAAGCTACATTGACTCAAAAAGAATTTTGAACGTAACTCAGCCAGTACCTTATAATTTTTAATTTCTCTTCATAGTTTCTTTAGGGTGCTATGAGCTCCATGATATGAGCATTGTCAAGCCCTGTGTTTTATTCCTCAACAGTCAAGACCATCACTGGTATCGTAGGTCTCGGTTGTAGTAGTTTGTATTACAACCACATTTGTGTTGCTCTGCCTCTCCTCCTGGAGAATTCAAAGTTGGAACAAAAGAAGAAACAGTAAAAGTTAGGAAATGGAAACTGGAAGATAAAACTCTTGGAAAGCAGAGTATTTAGTACACTATTTAAAAACCGGTCAATGTGAGTATTGTGGGCTTTTGGTTGTGGGTCCTTTATTTTGTGGAAGAGACAAAACATAATTGCTATGGTGCTGCATTTTTAAAAGAGTGAAGCAGCTCATGAGAAAGCACTTACTTTCTCACTTGGATTTTAAAACAATCTTACAGATTTATAGAGTACATTCTGGTTGATGGATATGATCAACATTTCCATCCATAATCTTATAGCTAAGGATGTGGTGAGTTATGTATAGTAACAATTAGGAGAATAAAATGGTCAAATAGAATTGGATGTCTTGAGTAATTTTCTGATTCAGAGTGATTTTCTTACTTAGAGACTTCAGGGTATTTGGACAATTGCGGAAATTCCCTTTTGGAGCATTGCCTGCTTTTGAGTTTAACATTTCAATTAAAAAAATAGAACTACAGTCTTCTTTGAAGGAGAAAGGAATGAAAATTCCATAAGAGCATGGCTCTTTCACACCCTTTCTAGAATAACAAAACAGTTAGATTCTGCCCAGCAAATGAATCTGATAATTACTTCTATAGGGAGGCTTGAATAAAAAAAAAATGTAGAGAAAATTGGCAGAAATCATTACCTCAAAGAATATTGGGTGCTTCAATGTTGAGTTCCATAGGAAGAGATTTTGAGCAATATATGGGGACAGGAAAATAAGTGTCTACCTGTCGATGTGGTTTCAAGAAACAATTATAAAATAAGATTGCAGTTACGCAGGAAGCCAAAGAGATGCAAGAAAACATTTGTATAAAACTGTGTGTAAGAAAGATTTCCTAAGGATAACCTGCCATTAGCTAGAGTATGAATACAAACTGGGAAGAAGCCAGTTTTCAGCATGCTTTATGAAAGCAATGAAATCTAAGATTCCATGACACTTCACATTTCATATTTAACACCCCAATGCAGAACTCTGAAATGGATGATAAGTGAGTGATTACCTAATGACTGTATGTTTGTTTGTTGTTGTTTTCTGCCTGTGCCTACACATACTCTCTTTTGCTGTTAATACAACACTTGCTCGTGGTTTGCATGAGTTTCCTCTAAATGGTGATGTTAATGAAGCTTCCACAACTGCTTATACTGGTCTCATGAATTTTGAGCTCTTTAAATCATGCCTGTCTGTCCTGCCGTTGCCACTTTTCCCCAACCAGTCTGCTTTGTAAATATAATGGATGGAGCTTTTTTGCATATTATGATGTGACAGGCTTCACAGTTCCATTTACATGGTCACCAATTCCCCTGTACATAAAGAAAGCCTTCTCATAAGCTCAAGTATCTCTAGGGTGACGTTTCTTTATGCTTTAGAGGTTCCGTTGGGATCTCATAGTTTTCAAGACAGATTTAAGGTAGTTGAGATGCAAATACATGTAATTCCACATTACACTTGTGATCGTGAAATTATGCAGTGTCTTTGATTGCTGTATTCTGAGATTAAGACACACTTTCACTTTATATTGTAGATTATTTATGCTCCTTCTCCACTAAACTTCAGAGACTTGTAGCCCCTACATCAAAGTGATGGAAAAATAGATAGATAGACAGACAGAAAGACAGAGATAGATGGTACATTTATAGTGATATAAACTGATGATAGATAAATGATAGATAGATAGATAAAAGATAGATAGATAGATAGATAGATAGATAGATAGATAGATAGATAGATAGATCGATCGATCGATCGATCGATCGATCGATGGATGGATGGATGGATGGATGGATGGATGGATGGATGGATGGATGAATGAATGAATGGATGGAGGGACAGACGGACTGATAGATAAATGATGCACAAAACTGGGCATTAGGAGCCCTCTACAAAAACCAAGATATTCTCTAATGTTTTTTTAGATTTGTATTGTTCTGCATCAATGAATAGGCATTGCTTTTGCCATTTTATCTTGTTTATCTCTATATTCAGTTTGAAATTATTATACTCACTGTTTTAGCAATTCCCTTAATATTATGCTGTATCTAATTTGTTTTAACTCCCATGCATTTTTAATTTCAAATACTGTATCTGTTCAACTTTCAAAATTTCATTTTCACCTTTTTAATATTTTCATTTTCCTCCTTTTATTCACATATTTGCTTTCTAGCATATGAAACACACTTGCAATATTTATTCACCTGATATGATCTAGTAATTCCATCACCATACCTGCTTTTCCTGTATCTGTTTCTCCTGATTATATTTAACCCAATATATGATTCTTTCCTTGTTTGATATATCTATATTATTTATTTGCTTGTCACAACTTATAAATTTAGCATTATTCAACACTGCATTTATTTGAATATTGCTAAGTCTTGCTCTGCATTACAGGTTTCCCAGAAGCAAAGTGAGTCATTCCATGGCTTCCTTTTGGACTTCAGCAAAGCATTGTGTAGCTTGCCCTCTATATGTCTATCCCTGTAGGTATCTAGATTTATGGATACTCTGCACATATAAAGACCTGTATCATGAGGTGTACATACTGATATTAGAAATATCTTCACTAGTGTTAAACATATCTGAGAGATGTGTCATACCAGACTCCCAGGAGAGACTGCTATAGAGCCCTGGAATACTTTCTTCTGCAACTTCTTTCTATTGGTCCTCAGTTCCACAAAACTGTCTCCATTCATTCTAATTCTTCCTTCTCCATTTAATGGATGTTGAAGATCTGTGTCCTCTATTCATACAATGTTGAACACAAACTGCTTCTGAACCAGCACCATTTGTTGAAAAGGCTATCTTTTTTTTCCACTGGATGACTTTATCTCCTTTGTCAAAGATCAAGTGACCATAGGTGTAAGGGTTCATTTCTGGGTCTTCAATTCAATTCCACTGATCTACCTGTGTGTCACTGTAAGAATACCATGGAGTTTTTATCACTATTGCTCTATAGTACAGCTTGAGACCTAGGATGCTGATTTCCCCAGAAGTTCTTTTATTGTTGAGAATAATTTTAACTATCCTGGGTTTTTGTTATCCCAGATGAATTTAATAATTGTTCTTTCTAACTCTATGAAGAATTGAGTTGGAATTTTGATGGGGATTGCATTGAATCTGTATATTGTTTTTGGCAAGAAGGCCATTTTTACTATATTAATCCTGCCAACACATGAGCCTGGGAGATTTTTCCATCTTCTGAATTCTTTGATTTCTTTCTTCAGAGACTTGAAGTTCTTGTCATACAGATCTTTCACTTGTTTAGTTAGAGTTACATCAAGATACTTTATATTGTTTGTGGCAATTGTGATGGATATTGTTTCCAATTTCTTTCTCAGCCTGTTTATTCTTTGAGTATAGGAAGGCTACTGATTTGTTTGAGTTAATTTTATATCTGGCCACATTGCTGAAGGTTTTTTTTGTTTGTTTGTTTGTTTTTGTTTTTTATCATGTTTAGGAGTTCTTTGGTGGAGGTTTTGGGGTCACTTAAATCTTGAGAAGGCTGGATGCTCCTGTATAGAGGAATGCCAGAAGAAGGAAGAGGGAGTGCCTGGGTTGATGAGTTGGGTGGGGGGTGGGTGGTGATAGGGTGTTTTTGGAGGGGAAACACTGGGATTTACCCATTGAAAAGAAGTCATATTTAATCCATATTCTTTCATTGGTGCTTTAAGAAAGGAAAAATGAACAGAAAAAAAAATAAAAACCTGAAGAAGAAAGTTGACATACTAGACATAAGGAAGAATTTTGGAGTCCGTTGTTTCTTTTGTTATTGACTATTAGAAGAAATTGTGTGTTAGGTTTTGAGAATTTCACTTCTAAATATGCAAACAGTTTTAGCCTGTCAAATAAATGGCACACAAAGTGCCGAGACTTTACTGACCATGCTTCCCTTTCTACTTTAAAATTTATGAGTTAGTCTTTACACTGGATGACAATGTTTTAACTTGTCAAGTCCCAGTCATTACCCTATTTCCTTTTCAAAAAGCAAATATCACAGGCAGAAGAAATGCATAGTGCATTTTTAAAAAAATTAGAAATGGCTATAGAATGCCACAATTGCAATACTGAATTTACACAATGGCATGAAACTATATTGAATATAATTTAGTTTTGAAATATATTAAAACAATAAGACAATGAGCATGCATGTTTTAAAACAGCTAAGCCATCAAAAAGATTTTTTGTAAAAAAGTAATTGTAATAAGCTCGCAATATCAATAATTATAAAAATTAATGCAAATATAGAAATTAACATGTCATTTAAAACTGCTTGAAATATATAGCTGTGTACACAAATAAATTATTATAACACAAATCCTGAATCTACTACTTTATATAAATTTCAAGTGATTGGAGAACTTCTTATAAAAATCTACTAAATCACAAACAGTCCACATATTAGTCTATCTATGGTAATGTTAGAATATGATTATTCAATATTTGCTTCTTATGAAGAAAACCATGAATGGGACGGAGAAAGAATGAAGTTGATATCTTAACAGAGAGATAGTAAAAAGTGTTTTAGTGACAGGCTTTCAGTTAACACAGAATTTGTTTAGCCAGCCACAAACTGAATTTCAAAAGAAATTCTTCAGATTCCCTTCATACTGCAGTGTGTTGCTTTTCAGGCCAGTCTATAAGCTTGCAGCTTTTATTTAAAGCATTCTCCTTGAGGTATTCCTTTAAGTCTATACTGGAAATAAAGAATTATGTGTTCTACTTTGTCTGCTAATTACATTCAATTCAGTTCAATACAGTTTTTAATTAGGCACTTACTAGTTGCTTTAATATATTATTCTAAGAAATACCGTACCTAAGGTTAATGACTGTAATTAAAAAATAAGCAAGACATGACTCTTCAGAAGAAAAATATTTTCTATACATTATGGAACTTGATCTGTCCAACATTCAAGCCTTTATTTGGTTCCAATATCAATTAAAATTGATTAGTATTTGATTTCATATACCATTTCTTTTGAATAATACATGTAATTAATCTCATCAGGTAGAAGTCTCCTACTGGAGACATCATGTGGATGTAAACATGAAGCCAAATACTAATAAAAAGACTACATGAGAGGTCATCAGGAAACTTAAAGCTAACTTCTTCCAATTTACTTATATTTTTATTTTTCTATTATACTTTTGTCATAGAAGTTCCTGGAACCAAGACTGGTCTTGAATTTGTAATCCTCCTATATCAGCTTTCCTAATATCAAAATTATAAAGGAGTGGCACCACACTCAGGTTTGCTTTTACTATTTTTATAAAGAAAATTTACATAAATGACACTTTCAAGAACAATAGAGAGGGAAAATCTTGTGGAATCTCAGGATGGTAACAGGCAGTGACAACAGACAAGACATTAAGTAGAAACACAGGTCTCTGTTGTATAAAGCAGATGATGAGCAAATTAAGATATTTCTCGATCTCTTGCTGCAGCAATGCGAGTGGGAGCACCTGGAGCGGGAGCATCTGGAGCACGAGCTCTGAACGAGAATCCACGAGTTGAAGAAAATGGCAGACAAGCTGGACATGGGGGAAATTGCCAGCTTCGTTCGATAAGGCCAAGCTGAAGAAAACTGAGACACAGAAGAAGAACACCCTGCCGACCAAAGAGACCATTGAGCAGGAAAAGTGGAGTGAAATCTCCTAAAAGCCTGGGAAGATTTCTCCACCCCACCCCACCCTGTCATCTCCAAGACCCCTTGTGATGTGGACGAAGAGCCACTTGCAAGATGGATGCAAGCCTCAAGTTGCACTGTGAACCCGGGCACTCTGAGCTGATGCCACAGGCCTGCTGGTCTCTGAAGGGGACCCCTCCACTAATCGGACTGCCAAATTTCACCGGTTTGCCCTGGGATATTATAGAAAATTATTAGTATGATTGATGAAAATAAAACACACCTCATGGCAAAAAAACAAGATTTTTCTCTAAATTGTTATATAATATTTCAAAATACACATCTAGAAGCATATGATTGGAGTTGAAAGTGATTACAAACACTAAAAAGATTTATAAATTATTTAAACAAAACAGATATACAATAGAATAGATTTTCCTTATTTTATAAACCTACCATTCATCTCATCCATTAACAGAAATATTTCTTTTTTGAAATATCACTACTTTATAAACTCATAAAAGTTAAATTTAGGAACGAGAGGGGTAGCTTGAGGATGAATAGTACTGTTTGTTCTACAGGAGGATTTGGGTTGATTCCTAGAACCAACATGGTAGCTAACAATCCTATGTAACTCAAGTTTGAGATGATTCAGTGTCCTCACAGTTCCATGTGTACTACACATGTTATGCACAGACAAATAAATAGATATAGGAATTGTGTGTGTGCATATGTATTTAAGAATTTCATTCCCATGGTTCATTGGGAATCATTTGGTCTCTTCCTAGTAACTCTAAATCCTCATATTCTATTTCTAAATGTTCGATATATCTAATGTCCACCAGTGTTGCAGTGAGAGCATCATGAGATGACACATACATGCTATACTTAGTTGGATGTCCACTGTGACATCCTCAACAAAACATGTAGCATTGACTCTATGTATCTATATTTCCAACAAGTATTTCAAGATATATCACAATGCAATCTCACTCCAACTATTTTTAAAACTCTATTAATGTCCATTTTAGTCCTGAGTTTCCTCTCTATTATTAAGAAAAAAATTAAAAAAAAATTCAAATCTTCAATTCACTTTTACTCTCAAATAAAGTACTAACAGAAAGATTTTATAACAAAGAAAACATTTCCATATGAAACCAAATCACATTTTTTAACAGCCACAACCTATGTCTAGGTTTTTAATAACATGTGTCTAACTGAAACTTGTAGTTGAGCAAGAGTTAGTTTTCTCAAATCCCCTTTCTACAAGCCTTAAGGGGAGTAATATCCTTAGGAGAGTAGTGGTCAGGACAGAGGGTATGAATAGAGACAAAGTTGTTAATTTCTTCATAATCTCATCAGTTAAGGACCACCAAGTATGTAAGCTAGCTTGTTTTGGCTCAAGCAGTTCTTTACTACGGATAAAACGTAAGCTATACACAGTGGTGTCCCTGATTATAACCACACCTTCACTGCTTTTATAACAATCTGGTATTCATTTCCATACTGTCAGAGACGACTAACCAATGAAACAATGACTCTTTATTGGTGATTATTAGCCTTTGCTCATCTCATAGTACACATCAAAAGGTAATAAAAATATTTTGAGATCAGAATGAAACTCTATTTTCTGTAAGTAAATTTATTTTTTTTAATTTTTTATTAGGTATATTCTTTACTTACATTTCAAATGATTTCCCTCTTACTAGTTCCCCCCCTCCCCAAAAGTCCTATGCACCATCTTCCCTCCCCCTGCTCCCAACCAACCCACTCCTGCCTCCCCTTCCTGGTATTCCCCCTACACTGCCACATTGAACCCTTCCAGGACCAGGTGACTCTCCTACCTTCTTCTAGGTATCCTTTGATATGTGAATTGTTCCTTGGGTATTCCAAGCTTCTGGGCTAATATCCACTTATCAGTGAGTGCATATCATGTGTGATTTTTTGTCAATAGGTCATCTCACTCAGGATGACATTCTCCAGTTCCATACACTTGCCTAAGATTTCAAGAATTCATTGTTTTTAATAGCTGAGTAGTATTCCATAGTGTAAATATACCACATTTTCTGTATCCATTCCTCCGTTGAGGGACATCTGGGTTCTTTGCAGCTTCTGGCTATTATAAATAAGGCTGCTATGAACATAGTGGAGCATGAGTCCTTATTGCATGTTGGAGAGTCCAGTGGGTATATGCCCAGTAGTGGTAAAGCTGGGTCCTCCGGTAGTATTATGCCAAGTTTTCTGAAGAACCACCAAACTGATTTCCAGAGTGGTTTTACCAGCTTGCAATCCCACCAGCAGTGGAAGAGTGTTCCTCTTTTTCCACATCCTCGCCAGCACCAGCTGTCTCCTGAGTTTTTGATTTTAGCCATTCTGGCTGGTGTGAGGTGAAATCTCAGGGTTGTTTTAATTTGCATTTCCCTGATGACTAAGGATGTTGAACATTTCTTTAGGTGCTTCTCAGCAATTCACTATTCCTCAGGTGATAATTCTTTGTTTACCTCTGTACCCCATTTTTAATAGGGTTATGTGACTCTCTGGAATCTACCTTCTTTAGTTCTTTGTATATCTTGGATATTAGCCCTCTGTCAGATGTAGGGTTGGTAAAGATCTTTTCCCAATTAGTTGGTTGCCGTTTTGTCCTTTTGACAGTATCCTTTGCCTTACAGAAACTTTGTAATTTTATGAGGTCCCATTTGTCAATTCTTGATCTTAGAGCATAAGTTATTGGTGTTCTGTTCAGGAAATTTTCCCCTGTGCCCATGTGCTCAAAGGACTACGCCAGTTTCTTTTCTATTAGTTTCAGTGTTTTTGGTTTTAAGTGGAGGTCCTTGATCCACTAGGACTTTAACTTAGTACAAGGAGATAAGAATTGATCGATTCTCATTCTTCTGCATGCTGACCTCCAGTTGAACCAGCACCATCTATTGAAAAGGCTATCTTTTTTCCACTGGGTGGTTGTAGCTCCCTTGTCAAAGATCAAGTGACCATAGGTGTGTGGGTTAATTCTGGGTCTTCAATTCTATTCCATTGATCTACCTGCCTGTCACTGTACCAATACCATGCAGTTTTTAACACTAACGCTCTGTAGTACCGCTTGAGGTCAGGGATAATGATTCCCCAAGAAGTTCTTTTACTGCTGAGAATAGTTTTAGCTATCCTGTGTTTTTTTGTTATTCCAGATGAATTTGATAATTCCTCTTTCAAACTATGAAGAATGGAGTTGGGATTTTGATCTGGATTGCATTGAATCTGTATATTGCTTTTGGAAGGATAGCCATTTTTACTATATTAATTCTGCCAATCCATGAGCATGGAAGACCTTTCGATCTTCTGAGGGCTTCTTCGATTTCTTTCTTCAGAAACTTGAAGTTCTTGTCATACAGATCTTTTACTTGTTTGGTTAGAGTCACACCAAGAAACTTTATATTGTTTGTGGCTATTGTGAAGGGTGTCATTTCCCTAATTTCTTTCTCAGCCTGTTTATCCTTTGAGTATAGGAAGGCTACTGATTAGCTTGAGTTAATTTTATATCCGGTCACTTTGCTGAAGTTGTTTATCAGCTGTAGGAGTTCTCTGGTGGAGTTTTGTAGGTCACTTAAGTATACTATCATATCTTCTGCAAATAATGATAATTTGACTTCTTCCTTCCCAATTTGTATCCCTTTGACCTCTTTTTGTTGTCTAATTGCTCTAGCTAGAACTTCAAGTACTATATTGAAAAGATATGGAGAGAGAGGGCACCCTTGTCTGGTCCCTGATTTTAGTGGGATTGCTTCAAGTTTCTCTCCATTTAGTTTGATGTTGGCTACTGGTTTGCTGTAAATTGCTTTTACTATGTTTAGGTATGGGCCTTGAATTCCTGTTCTTTCCAAGACTTTGAACATGAAAGGATGCTAAATTTTTTCAAAAGCTTTTTCAGCGTCTAGTGAAATGGCCATGTGGTATTTTTCTTTGAGTTTGTTTATGTAGTGGATTATATTGATGGATTTCTGTATATTGAACCATCCCTGCATCCCTGGGATGAAGCCTACTTGATAGTGGTGAATGATCATTTTGATGTGTTCTTGGATTCAGTTGGCAAGAATTTTATTGAGTATTTTTGCATCTATATTCATAAGGGAAATTAGTCTGAAGTTCTCTTTCTTTGTTGGATCTTTGTGTGGTTTTGGTATCAGCAAAATTGTAGCTTCATAGAACAAGTTGGGTAGTGTTCCTTCTGTTTCTATTTTGTGGAATAATTTGAAGAGTACTGGTGTTAGGTCTTCTTTGAAGGTCTGATAGAATTCTGCACTAAAACCATCTGGTCCTGTGCTTTTATTGTTTGGAAGACTTTCAATGACCACTTCTATTTCTTCAGAAGTTATGGGACCATTTAGAGAGTCTATCTGATCCTGATTAAACTTTGGTAGTTGGTAATTGTCTAGGAAATTGTCCATTTCCTCCAGATTTTCCAGTTGTGTTGAGTATAGGTTTTTGTAGTAGTATCTGATGATTTTTTGAGTTTCCTCAGTTTCTGTTGTTATATCTCCCTTTTCAGTTTTGATTTTGTTAATTTGGAAACTCTCTCTGTGCCCTCTGGTTAGTCTGGCTAAAGGTTTATCTATCTTGTTGATTTTCTCAAAGAACCAACTCCTGGTTTTGTTGATTCTTCGAATAGTTCTTTTTGTTTCTACTTGGTTAATTTCAGCCCTGAGTTTAAAGATTTCCTGCCTTCTGCTCCTCTTGGGTGTATTAGCTTCTTTCTGTTCTAAAGCTTTCAGGTGTGCTGTTAAGCTGCTAGTGTATGCTATCTCCAGCTTTTTCTTGGAGGCACTCAGAGCTATGAGTTTTCCTCATAGTACTGCTTTCAATGTGTCCCAATAATTTGAGTATGTTGTGCCTTCATTTTCATTAAACTCTAAAAAGGTTTTGATTTCTTTCCTTATTTCTTCCTTGGTGAAGGTATCATTGAGTAGAGCCTTTTTCAGCTTCCATGTGTATGTGGGCTTTCTGTTGTTTTTGTTGCCGTTGAAGACCACCCTTACTCCATAGTGATCTGATAGGAGGCATGGAATTACTTCGATTTTTTTGTATCTGTTGAGGTCTGTTTTGTGAACAATATATGGTCAGTTTTGGAGAAGGTACCATGAGGTGCTGAGAAGAAGGTATAGTCTTTTTATTTAGGATGAAATGTTCTATATATATCTATTAAATCCATTTGGTCCAAAACTTCTGTTACTTTTACTGTGTCTCTGTTTAGTTTGTGTTTCCCTGATCTGTCCATTAAGGAGAGTGGAGTGTTGTAGTCACCCACAATTATTGTGTGGAGTGTAGTGTGTCCTTTCAGGTTTAGCAAGGTCTCTTTTATGAATGATGGTGCCTTTGCATTTGGAACATAGATGTTCAGAATTGAGTGTTCTTCCTGGTAGACTTTTCCTTTGATGTGTATAAAGTGTCCTTCCATATCTTTTTTGATGACTTTTGCTTGAAAGTCTATTATATCAGATATTAGAATGGCTACTCCAGCTTGTTTCCTGGGACCATATGCTTGGAAAACTGTCTTCCAGCCCTTTACTCTCAGGTAGTGTTTGTCTTTGATACTGAGATGCGTTTCCTGTAAGCAGCAAAATGATGGGTCTTGTTTACGTATCCAGTCTGTTAGTCTATGTCTTTTTATTGGGGAATTGAGCCCATTGATGCTAAGAGATATTAAGGAAAAGTGATTGTTGCTTCCCTCTATTTTTGATATAATTTTTATGCTTGTGTGGTTATTTTGTTTTTGGGTTTGTTGGAATAGGATTAATTTCTTACTTTTTCTAGTGTATAGTTTCTCTCCCTTTTTTGGTGCTTTCCATTCATTATCCTTTGAAGGCCTGGATTTGTGGAAAGATACTGTGTAAATTTGTTTTTGTCATGAAATACCTTGGTTTCTCCATCTATGGTAATTGAAATATTTGTTGGATATAGCGGTCTGGGTTGGCATTTGTGTTCTCTTAGGGTCTGTATGACATCTGCACAGGCTCTTCTGGCTTTCATAATCTCTGGTGAGAAGTCTGGTGTAATTCTAATAGGTCTACCATTATATGTTACTTGATCTTGTTTTCTTATTGCTTTTAATATTCTTTCTTTGTTTAGTATATTTGGTGTTTTAATTATTATGTGACAGGAGGAATTTCTTTTCTGGTCAAATCTATATGTAGTTCTGTAGGCTTCCTTTCATGGGCATCTCTTTCTTTAGGTTAGGGAAGTTTTCTTCTATAATTTTATTGAAGTCATTTACTGGTCCCTTAAGTTGGAAATCTTCACTCTCTTCTATAGCTATAATCCTTAGGTTTGGTCTTCTTATTTTGTCCTGGATTTCCTAGAAGTTTTGGGTCAGGAGTTTTTTTGCATTTTTCCTTTTCTTTGACTGTTGTATCAATGCTTTCTATGGCATCTTCTGCATCTGAGATTCTCTCTTCTATCTCTGGTATCCAGAGTTGTTTCCCTTTGTGATTTCTTTATTGTTTCTACCTCCATCTTTAGATCTTGGATGGCTTTGTTCAATTCCTTCACCTGTTTTGTTGTGTTGTCCCTTAGTTCTTCAAGGGCTTCTCCCTGTTTACTTGTGCTCTCCTGTATTTCTTTAAGGGAGTTATTTATGTCCTTCTTGAAGCCATCAGCATCATGAGCAGTGATTTTAAATCCAGTTCTTGCTTTTCTTGTGTGTTGGGGTATCCAGGACTTGCTGTTGTTGGAGAACTTGGTTCCAATGGAGCCATGTTGCCTTGGTATGTATTGGTGGTGTTCTTGCATTTGCCTTTTGCCATCTGGTTATCTCTGATGTTATCTGGTGTTGCTATCTCTGACTATGGTTTATCTGTGCTCCTGGGAGACCTGTTCTCTCTGTGTACACTGATATGTAAGTACTTCTGCAAGACCCACTCTTTTATAGTTGTATTTGGGTATGTACCTCTGTGGCCCAGATCAACTCTGGGTGCAGGTGATAATCAGAAGACTCCTGTCCCAGTCTGTTCCTAGGCTCTTTTGTCCTCAGGGTTTCAGGCTGTTTCCTCTTAGCAACAGGGGTGGTCCTATTGTACCACTGTGCCTCTCTGTATTCCTGACTGGTTAGTTATCTCCTTGTATCCCTTGGATATGGTACCCAGTAGCAGAAGACGGCTCCTCTGCTCTGCTATGCAGGTCTCTCCTATGCTACCTGACTCCTCCACGAAGCTGGGTAGATTGCTGGCTTCCTGCGCCACTTGGAGATGGTACGCTGGAGTCCCTGTCTGTTCTATCACCAGAGCAAAGATGGCAGAGGCTGCGGCACTCCCTCCAGGTGCTGATCACTTTGCAGGGCAAATGTCCCACAGCAGAGCTGGCACACAGATGACCACAGAGCTGTCCAGCTCTTGGGTTCAGGCAGCACCGTAGCTGGCTGTGTCCCAAGCAATGTTATACTCGGGATATCTCCGAACCTGGAGTCCCTTTCTGCTCTGTTGCTAGAGGAAAGATGGCGAGGCTACTGCACTCCCTCCAGGCATGGGTCACTCTACAGGGCAGATGTCCCACAGAAAAGCTGGCACCCAAACGACCACAGAGCTGCCCTGTTCTTGGGCGCAGGTGGAATCCTAGCTGGCTGTGTCCCAAGCGATGATATACTTGGGAAATCTCTGTTTACTTGGAGTCCCTGTCTGGTCTAGCACCAGAGCAAAGATGGCAGAGGCTGCGGCGCTCCCTCCAGGTGCTGATCACTCTGCAGGGCAAATGTCCCACAGCAGAGCTGGTGCACCGATGACTACAGAGCTGGTCAGCTCTTGGGTGTAGGCAGCACCCTAGCTGGCTGTGTCCCTACCGATGTTATACTCGAGATATCTCTGAACCTGAAGTCCCTGTCTGCTCTGTTGCCGGAGGAAAGATGGCGGAGGCTGCTGCACTCCCTCCAGGCGTGGGTCACTCTGCAGGGCGGATGTCCCACAGCAAAGCTTGCACCCAGACGACCACAGAGCTGCCCCACTCTTGGGAGCAGGTGGAATCCTAGCTGGCTGTGTCCCAAGCAATGTTATACTTGGGAAGTCTCTGTTTATTTGGAGTCCCCGTCTGTTCTAGCACTGGAGCAAAGTTCGTAAATTTAATTTTTTAGAAGACGTTTTATCATTGGGTTTACATTCATCTGAGAGAAACTATTTCTTCCAAGTTCTCTGCATGCCCCTTCTTTTCTAAGTGCAAATGAAAACTTGTGTTACACGGTAATGGTTTCTTGCTATAGAGGGCAAATTTCAGTACCACTGCAATGTGATGGGAGAGAACAGAACAACATACCTTAAAATCTTGGTATGTGTTTATAGATTTCAGTACATCAAACACTTTTTTATTTATTCTAAAATATAATCCAAAATGATAACAACCATTTTCTTAGGGTTATTTTGGCATAGTCTTTAGAATAGTATCAAATGATCAAAGGGTTTAGTAGTTAAGTAGTAAGCATGTGACTAGGTAAAAGCTATTGAAATTGTATTAACGCATTCTATCTTGCAAATATATCATGCATTGTATTTTAGATTATATTTCAGTGGCCAATAATGCAATATGATTTAGAATGAATTTTCCAGGCTCTGGATCAGGATTCTAATCTCAGTTACTATTATTTAGCATGGTGGTATTGGGTGGGTAAATTATTTAGTTTCTCTCTTAGATTTTAGTGTCTATAAAAATGAAAGAATGGATCTAGTCTCCTTCCATAGTGAGTCAGAAACACTGTCAACAAATAAAACTATGACTTTCTATAGGTAACTATCCTTATTGCTTAAGATAACACTTATATCATCAAATGTAGATAAATCATGATGGTGTCCTGCTACATATTTCATGTCTACCAACTAGCATCCATGGTGCTGGAAGTTACCTTGTATCCTACCAGAGGAGAAATGTCATCATGAATATCATCTCCTTACACAACCTGCTGTGTTCAACAGTGACCTACCTACAAGATACACTGATGCAACAGGAACACAGATGTTTCAGAATTAGCCACCACTTGATTGGAATCTGTGCTCACTCCATGAGGTAGAACCAATACCTGAATGGAAACAAAGTCCAATCCCTAACCAAGAAGTTATTTGCAATTGATACCTTCTAAGAAATAGAATATTGATTTTTCTCTACTGAAGTTCTATTTAGTATATTAACTATACACTAAGGGAGGTTCTATGCCCAGGAGAAGCTAGCAAACACAAAGTGCTTTTTGGGTTTTCGTTTTGTGTGTGTTGTTGCTGTTGTTGTTTCCTTTCTTTTCCTTCTTGCTTGTATTGATTTCTTTTAAGATAAAGAGAACATAAAATTTGGTGGGTAAGGAAGTAAGGGTATTAGAAACAGGGAAATAATATGATCAACTTATATTTTATTCAATGAATCTTAAATTTATAAATTTGAAAATTGAAATATACAAATTATGTCTAAGTCACAATGTCATTATGTCTTCTTTAAATCTCTAGTCAGCACTATAAATATGATTATACTGGACTAACAGGACATATACACTAATGCAATAGTGTTGTGAATGTTACAGGAATAACTAATCACTTTCTTATTAAATCTATGGCCTTATCCATGAGATGGATCTCATACCTGTCACTGTTCAATGGGCCAAAAACCTGTATCTGGGTAGTCATAGGCCCTAGGGAAGTACTGAAAAATATTATTCTACTAAATAGACATAGTATTAAAATTACTTCTAATGATATTGCTACATCCATAGATGAGACTCTTTCAGTTCTCATCAGTAGATGGCATATAATGCAGAGATTTTCATTTGGAAATAAGTCTTTGGAGTACTTCACCCCAAACGGGACATACATATTGCATACATTTCCCTAAGGCTTAGAGATATTTGAAGAAAAAAGAATGAAAGATTGTAAGAAAGATTCAGAGATATCCAATAGTATCAAGGAAATAGTGTTTTCCAGACACACTGGGACAGTTGCACACATGAACTAATAATAATTGTGGAAGCAAGCTCAAACTGGAGCAATCTCAAGTCAGACAAAATCCCAATAAAAAGAGACGAAGGTAGGTACAACATCCTACCACTAACTGAGGGGCTACTGGCGTTTGAATACTTCTGGGAGAGGGAGGATCATTTGTTTTATATGATGAACACTCTCTTGTGCCTAAGATGTAGACAAATATATCCAGGGATTTTTACAGAAAAATTAACCACCAGGGGCTTAACCAAAATCTCCAACACTATGAATGCTTATCCTGCCAAATAATAACATGACATATTTTATTCAATACTATAAGTCGGATAAATACCCTAGTTAAAAATGGAGCATAAGTATAACTGAACTTTACAAAGTATGATTAAAAAATATGTTGAATAATGTAAGCTATGGAAGATTCCTAGCATATTCATGTTGCTAGTGAAATAGCAAGGCTATTGATTTCCATGGTCATTACACTCACATGCATAAATGCACACAGATACAAACACTACTACTACCTCAATAACAACAACAACAAAATAATTAGAAAGAGATATTGAGAGTAGTTCATATTGGTTTCTTAAATCAATCCCTCAAATAACATGTTTCTTGGATTTGTTTGAAGAATATCATTTTAAAGATAATTTATGATAAAAATCTGACCATTCACAATCAACAGAAAATGGGAAAATGCCCACATTTACCCAATACCCAGGATCATTAAATGATCAGAACAAGTTTCATCTGATATATTAAATCAGGATTAATTTTCAAGGAAGTAATTACTTTTCAGTGGAATTGGTTTGCATCTGAGCATCAGAATATCTCTCAGATAAACCACACCACATGAGAGTTGAATGAAACTCATGTCCTTAGAACCATCAAACATCTGCCATTCTAATGATGTTGATATAGGACATGGTTATCTTTATCTTCTAATTAATTGAAAACTCTTCTTTAAGATACAAGAAATTCAGGCCTTGGATGAGTTTTGGCTTTTGTTTAATTGTTTCTTTGTTTTGTTTTGTTGTTTTGTTGTTTCTGTTTTGTGGGTTTTTTCAATATTTCCCTTGGGAATACAATTTAACATAAATAATAAACTAAGTTCAGATAATGTTGCCTGTTTATGAATGGTTATAGGACCAGTATCAAAACATGAGAAATCTACCACTGTCAACTCCCCAAAATAAAGAATAGGTGTTATCTACTGATCATAGTTTCTCAATAGGACATAAGGTCTGGTGATCACCTACAAATTATGCAGGAATTTGCCTTGGCTTGATCTTATATAGGTCTCATACAATAGTGATATCACATGTCCAGAAGACAGAATTTCATGGCTCTCCTCTCTATCCTCTGAATCTTACATTCATTCTCAAAGATTTGATCATGGTAGCAGTGGGAGACTGAATAAGCATGTCCCATTTAGGACTAAGAATCAGCCTATTTATCAGCACTTGACCCATTACAAATCTCTTTAATGCACAGAAATGCATGCACACACACAATCATCTATGAATAAAACTGAAAACAACACAAGACTAAGTATACACATACATATTTAGACAAAAATTTGATACCCTAACTATTTATAAAAACAGAAACTAGGTTATATAGTTTTATCTATGGGCTTCTGGCAAGAATCATGATAGTAGACACAAAATTTTCCACTATACGAAAGACCTCCAAAATAATCAGAAAGAGATAAGTTGCATCATAATAATTGTACCACTATCATACTATTACACACATCTTGGTTGGCATGTCAGTACTTTCATATGTAGGTTCTATCCAGTATTGGACGAGAAAAGTATGTTTTCTCCTATCGCATCACGTGGTGTAGCATCTTCTAACACATCGCTTCTCGGCCTTTTGGCTAAGATCAAGTGTAACATCTTCTAACACAACCAAATATAATACATAGGCAGAATAATCCTGGCCATTTTGAGATTGGCATTTTATGTTCTGAAACCAAAGTTGTGACTTCTTCAGGAATACAGTCATATATTACTGCAGTTAAGTAGTATTCACAAGGGAAGTATCAATTGGCTGTATTGTTTTGGAGACCTGTGGTCCCTCCATGAAAAGTAACTTAGAGAAAGCTATCCCATCATGTACTGTGATTTTCATTTAGTTAATCAGGTATTCTGAGGACATTTTTCTACAAATTCATAAATCATTTTCCTTTGCAGTTGGGTATTATCATGTTGTGTATTTATACAATTCTTATGGATTCATTTGCTGATAGACATCTAGGGTTTTTCTCAAGCTATTGTTAATACCACAATAAATATGGATACTTAAGTTTTCTCTATAGTAGAATAAAATGTCCATAATCTATATACACAGGAATGCAATAGACTGATCATATATATATATACATATATATATACATATATATATGTATATATATACATATATATACATATACATATATATATACACATATATATGTATATATATGTATATATGTATATATATATGTATATATATGTACATATATATATGTGTATATATATATGTATATATATATATGTATAGTGACTGAACTAATCTAGTTCACCAACAGTGTATCAGAGCTCTCCTTTTGCCACATTTACACAAGAATTTGTTTCCATTTTCATTTGTCATGATGATCATTCTGACCCAGGTGAGATGAAATCTTAAAACAAGTTTAATTTATTTTTCCCTGATGCTGAGAACTGCCTGGGCCAGTGCCAGTGGTTCTTTTTGGTTCTCTCTTGATGGTAGAATATGCAGTGACAACACTTGGTCTTATGAGATATTAAGGGTTGCTGTTTAATAATATAACATTTACTGGCCATCTTTGCTTCATGACTGAGTAGACAGGCACAGACAGGTACGCAAAGATCACCCAAGTATAACATCCCTTGTGACACGGCCCACCAGGGCTCCATATGTACTCAGGAGCTTGGCAGCGCCACAGTCTGTGCACCTACCCAGCCAGGGGACATCTGCCCTGCAGAGAGTCCTGCAGTTAAAGGGAGTCCTGAGTTTAGAGGTGAAGCTGCCATCTTTGCTCCTGTGATTGAGCAGACAGGTGCAGACAGGTACACAGGGAACACCCGAGTATAAGATCACTTGAGACTTGATCCACCAGGGCCCCACCTGTACCCAGGAGCTGGGGAGCCCCACAGTAATCTGTGCCAGGGGAAAGCCGGTCACCCAGGGGAGATGAGATAGGCTTGTAGGCACACAGGAGGTTCAAGCATCAGCCAGTGACAGCAGGACCAACTAACACCAGAGATAACCAGATGGCAAAAGACAAATATAGGAACATTACTAACAGAAATCAAGGCAATATGGCACCATCCAATCCCAATTCTCCCACAACAGGAAGTCCTCCATACCCCAACACACAAGAAAGGCAAGATTTGGATTTAAAATCACATCTCTTGATGCTGTTAGAGAATTTCAAGAAGGATATAAATAAGTCTCTTAAAGAAGTACAGGAGAACATGAGTCAACAGGTAGAAGCCCTTATAAACGAAACACAAAAATCACTTAAAGAAATTCAGGAAAACATGGGTCAAAAGATAAAAGCCCATAAAGAGGAAACACAGAAATCACTTAAAGAAATACAGGAGAACTTGGGTCAACAGGCAGACATCCTGAAAGAGGAAACACAAAAATCTCTTAAAGAACTACAGGAAAACACAAACAAACAAGAGAAGGAACTGAACAAAACCATCCAGGATCTAAAAATGGAAGTAGAAACAACTAAGAAATCACAAAGGGAGACAATTTTGGAGATAGAAAACCTTGGAAAGAAATCAGGAGTCATAGATGAAAACATCAACAACAGAATACAAGAGATAGAAGAAAGAATCTCAGGTGCTAAAGATACCATAGGAACCATTGACTCAACAGTCAAAGAAAATGCAAAATGCAAAAAGCTTCTAATCCATAATATTGAGGAAATCCAGGACACATTGAGAAGACCAAACCTAAGGATTATAGGTGTAGAAAAGAGTAAAGATTTACAATGTAAAGGGCCAGTAAATATCTTCAACAAAATTATAGAAGAAAAATTCCCTAACCTAAAGAAAAAGATGCCCATGAACAAACATACAAGAAGTCTACAGAACTCCAAACAGACTGGACCAGAACAGAAATACCTCCCGTCGCATAATAATCAAAACATCAAATGTGCTAAACAAAGAAAGAATATTAAAAGCACTAAGAGAAAAATGCCAGGTAACATATAAAGGAAGACCTATCAGAATTACACCATACTTCTCACCACAGACCATGAAAGCTAGAAGATCCTGGGCAGATCTCATGCAGATTCTAAGAGAACACAAATGGCAACCCAGGCTACTATACCCAGCAAAACTCTCATTCACCATAGAGGGAGTAATAAAGATATTCCATGATAAAACCAAATTTACACAATATCTTTCCACAAATCCAGCCCTACCAAGGATAATAGATGGAAAATGCCAATACAAGGAAGACAACTACACCTTAGAAAAAGCAAGATAGTAATTTTCTTTCAACAAATCCAAAAGAAGATAACCACTCAAACATAAAAATAACATAAAAAAATAACAGGAAGCAACAAGAACTATTCCTTAACATCTCTTAACATCAATGAACTCAATTCCCCAATAAAAAGACATAGACTAACAGACTGGATATGTAAACCCAGCATTTTGCAATGTACAGGAAATGCACCGCAGTGTCAAAGACAAACACTATCTCAGAGTAAAAGGCAGGAAAACAATTTGACAAACAAATGGTCCTAGGAAACAAGCTGGAGTAGTCATTCTAATATTGGACCAAATTGACTTTCAATCTAAAGTCATAAAAAAAACGAAAACAAAAACAAAAAACAAACAAACAAACAAAAAAACAGAAGTACACTTCATACTGGTCAAAGGAAAAATCCACCAAGAAGAACTCTCAATTCTGAACATCTATGCTCCAAATGCAAGGGCACCCTCATTCATAAAAAAAACTTTACTAAAGCCAAAGTACAAATAGCACCTCACACAATAATTGTGGGTGACTTCAACACTCCACTCTCCTCAATGAACTGATCAGGGAAACAGAAAGTAAACAGAGACACAGTAAAATTAATTGAAGTTTTGGACCAAAAGGATTTAACAGATATATATACATATATATATATCATATTTCATCTTAAAGCAATAGAATATACCTTCTTCTCAGCACCTCATGAAACCTTCTCCAAAATCGACCATATAATTGGTCACAAAACAGACCTCAACAGATATAAGATTGAAATAATCTCATGCCTCCTATCAGATCACTATGGAGTAAGGGTGGTCTTCAATAGCAACAAAAAAAAACAGAAAGCCCACATACAAATGGAAACTGAACAAGGCTCTACTCAACGATACCTTGGTCAAGGAAGAAATAAGGAAAGAAATCAAAGACTTTTTAGAATTTAACGAAAATGAAGGCAAAACACACCCAAACTTATGGGACACAATGAAAGCAGTGCTAAGAGGAAAGCTCATAGCCCTGAGTGCCTCCAAAAAGAAACTGGAGAGGGCATATATTAACAGCTTAAGGGCACACCTGAAAGTTCTGGAACAAAAAGAAGCTAATACACCAAAGAGGAGTAGAAGGCAGGAAATCATGAAACTCAGGGCTGAAATCAACCAAGAAGAAACAAAAAGAACCATACAAAAAATCAACAAACTGGGAGTTGGTTCTTTCAGAAAATCAACAAGATAGATTAACCCTTAACCAGACTAACCAGAGGGCTCTGAGACAATATCCAAAAATCAGAAATGAAAAAGGAGATATAACAACAGAAAGTTAGTAAATTCAAAAAATCATCAGATCCTACCACAAAAGCCTATACTCAACACAACTGGAAAATCAGGAGGAAATGGACAATTTCCTAGACAAATACCAAAATTAAATCAGGAACAAATAGACCATCTAAAAAGTCCCATAACTCCTTAAGAAAAAGAAGTGGTCATTGAAAGTCTTCCAACCAAAAAAAGCACAGGACCAGATGGTGTTAGTGCAGAATTCTATCAGACCTTCAAAGAAGACCTAACACCAGTACTCTTGAAACTATTCCACAAAATAGAAACAGAAGGAACACTACCCAACTCGTTCTATGAAGCCACAATTATACTGATACCAAAACCACACAAAGATCCAACAAAGAAAGAGAACTTCAGACCTATTTCTCTTATGAATATCATTGCAAAAATACTCAACAAAATTCTTGCCAACCGAATCCAAGAACACATCAAAATGATCATTCACCACTATCAAGTAAGCTTCATCCCAGGGATGCAGGGATGGTTCAATATACAGAAATCCATCAATGTAATCCACTACATAGACAAACTCAATGAAAAAAAAACACATGGATATTTCATTAGATGCTGAGAAAGCATTTGACAAAATACAGCATCCTTCCATGTTAAAAGTCTTAGAAAGATCAGGAATTCAAGGCCCATACCTAAACATAGTAAAAGCAATTTACAGCAAACCAGTAGCCAACATCAAACTAAATGGAGAGAAACTTGAAGCAATCCCACTAAAATCTGGGACCAGACAAGGCTGCCCTCCCTCTCCATATCTTTTCAATATAGTACTTGAAGTTTTAGCTAGAGCAATTAGAAAACATAAGAAGGTCAAAGAGATACAAATTGGAAAGGAAGAAGTCGAATTATCACTATTTGCAGACGATATGATAGTATATTTAAAAGACCCAAAAAACTCCACCAGAGAACTCCTACAGCTGATAAACAACTTCAGCAAAGTGGTGGGATAATAAAATTAACTCAAGTAAATCAGTACCCTTCCTATACTCAAAGGATAATCAGGCTGTGAAAGAAATTAGGGAAATTACCTTTCACAATAGCCACAAACAAAATAAAGTATCTTGGCGTGACTCTAACCAAACAAGTGAAAGATCTGTATGACAAAAACTTCAAGACTCTAAAGAGAGAAATCGAAGACCTCAGAAGGTGGAAAAATCTTCCATTTTGTGGATAGGCAGGATTAATGTAGTAAAAATGTCCATCTTTCTAAAAGCAATCTACAGATTCCATGCAATCCCCATCAAAATTACAACTCAATTCTTCATAGAGTTAGAAAGATCAATTCTCAAATTCATCTGAAATAACAAAAAACCCAGGATAGCTAAAACTATCCTCAACAGTAAAAAAACACTTCTGGGGTAATCAGTATTCTGGACCTCAAGCAGTACTACAGAGCAATAGTGTTTAAAACTGCATGGTATTGGTACAGTGACAGGCAAATAGATCAATGGAATAGAATTGAAGACCCAGAAAGGAACCCACACACCTATGGTCACTTGATCTTTGACAAGAGAGCTAAAACCATCCAGTAGAAAAAAAGATAGCTTTTTCAACAAATTGTGCTGGTTCAACTGGACTTCAGCATGCAGAAGAATGCAAATCGATCCATACTTATCTCCTTGTACTAAGCTTAAACCCAAGTAGATCAAGGACCTCCAAGTAAAATCAGAGACACTGAAGCTAATAGAAAAGAAACTGGGGAAGTGTCTTGAGCACATGGTCACAGGGGAAAATTTCCTGAATAGATCACCAATAGCTTATGCTCTAAGATCAAAAATTGACAAATAGGACCTCATAAAATTACAAAGTTTCTGTAAGTCAAAGGACATTATCAATCAGACAAAACAGCAACCAACAAATTGGAAAAGTTCTTTATCAACCCTACATCTGACAGAGGGCTAATATCCAACATATACAAAGAACTCAAGAAGTAGACTCCAGAGAGCCAAATAACCCTATTAAAAAATGGGGTACAGAGCTAAACAAATAATTTTCACCTGAGGAATCATATGGCTGAGAATCACCTAAAGAAATGTTCAACATCCTTAGTCATTAGGGAAATGCAAATCAAAACAACCCCGAGATTTCACCTTACACCAGCCAGAATGGCTAAGATCAAAAACTCAGGAGACAGCAGGTGTTGGTGAGGATGTGGAGAAAGATGAACACTCCTCCACTGCTGGTGGGATTGCAGGCTGGTACAACCACTCTGGAAAACAGTCTGGTGGTTCCTCAGAAACTGGGAATGATACTACTGGAGGATTCCGTTATACCACTGCTGGGCATAAACCCAGAGGATTCTCCAGTATGTAATAAGGACACATGCTCCACTATGCTCATAGCAGCCCTATTTATAATAGCCAGAAGCTTGAAAGAACCCAGATGTCCCTCAGCGGAGGAATGGATACAGAAAATGTGGTATATTTACACAATGGAACACTACTCAGCTATTAAAAACAATGAACTCATGAAATTCTTAGGCAAATGGGTGGAACTGGAAATAATGAGGTAACCTAATCACAAAAGAACACACATGGTATGCACACACTGATAAGTGGATATTAGCCCAGAAGGTCAGAATACCCAAGACACAATTCACATATCAAATGATGCCCCAAGAAGAAGGAAGGAGCGGCCCCTGGTCCTGGAAAAGGTGGATGCAGCAGTTTAGGGGAATACAAAGACAGGGAACGGGAGGGTTTTGATTGGGGAACGGGGCGGGAAGTGGGCTTATGGGACTTTTGGGGAGGGGGGAAACAGGCAAGGGGAAATCATTTGAAATGTAAATAAAGACTATATCTAATAAAAAATAAAAGAAAACATAAAAAATTTATCTGTCTTATGTCTAAGTCACATTGCTGTGGTAGCTGACCTGCCTGACTGAGATCCTCTGAGGCCAGAAACTACAGTTTCTGAAGTTTAGCACCTAATCATAAGACAGCAGGAGGAATAAGTTTAATTGCTATGGCTTTTACCTCTTGTCCAGATGCCTCTTCTCTCCTTGTCAAGCTTGGGTGAGGTTTGGAGCAACAAACTTGTACTAAGCCAGGAGAAGAGAATCACCCTCACTGAATCAAAATCTTTTACACAAGGAAATATGGATAAACTCATATAAATTCATATACCCATTCATGCACATATATTTATACATCTCCATGCATACCAGTTGGCCTCAGCTACACACTTACCTCCTAATTGCATACTCACACACATACATCCATACTTGCATATGCAAATGGAGCAAAAGACCAAGTGCCATGGCAGAAAAGTCTCACTCATTCTGGATGAAAAATGAGATCCACTCTTTATTGCATAAAGACAGAATTTTATATCCTTTTGTTGCTAAATGAATTAAACTCAATTCTGGAAGATTGCTTTATCCTATTTAATAACACTAAGCCTGCTTTACTATTAAGAAAAGACCTGTTCTGTCCCATCGTAAGGAGAAGCCCGCCTGCTCTTTCTGCTCTCTCTGTAGCTTTTTCTTTATTTTCTCTCTTCCTATAAATTCTGTATATTGTTCTCTTAATTTTTTTAAGTTGTCTTATTATTTCTAAGTTATTCTACTCAGCATTCTCCTTCTAACCTTGCTCTCTCCTCCTGCTCTCAGGTAACAATATCCTTATGACATATCCAGTGACATAAAATATAATCTTTCCTAGTCTTTTGTACATTTTCTAGGAAAATAAGTCACATGGTTTATCTAAGCATCTTTTTTTTTTACAAAAGTTCACTTGAAGTTCAAACATAAATTCAAATCATAAATTTAATAAGACGTTTACAACAGACATGTTTACATGCATCTCCATTAAGAGTAATTATCCAGGTAAACATGCATTATCTGTCACTAGCTGTACAGGTTCATGGAGAGTTAAAGACCATAACTAAGTTATCATTGAAGATTTTATAAATAAACCCAGTCAATATTTTTATCTTCTGTTCTTGCATCTATGATACATCATTAGTTGCCTATTTATGACCTTCAGATATTTTTTAGAACCTCTTAGAAAGTGTTCTAAGGTGTAAATGCCTGCTTTGTATCCCAGAAGCAATTAACTCATGATACTTGAAGACTATCAGATTTCTCATTGCAGTTTTGACATCTTTCTTGGTCATTTACACTTCATTTTTGATTTTTTTGTTGTTGTTGTTGAGTTCAAAACTCATTTTAAAAATCATATTCCTTTTTTCTTAGTATTTAGTATTTTAGTTCATTGGATATTCTAGACATTAATCATTTATCGGAAGAATACCTGGAAAAGATGCTACTCAATTATAGGCACTGCCCATTTATGTGCTTTATAGTTTCCTTTGCTATACAAAATACTTTTAAGTTTCATGATATTACACTCATTGGTTGATGCTCTTTTACTGTGCTACATTCTGGAACAAATGGGTTTTTATTCAGAAAATCAATATCTGTACAGAGAAATTGAAGCATGCTACATTTTTTATTTAGCATCAGGTCATTTGTTATTGTTTATTTTATCCTGGAACTTCCCATTCACACCTCTTGCATTACAACTATTTTATACTTCACATTTTATTCATGTATTTTTTTAGTACAGACAATGTTTTTACAACTGCTTTAAAATATTTAATTGTTTCTAATCATTGAGAAATATACACTGGGATCTCAAAGATTATTCTTATGTTCTCATAAGTATTTCCAAATTTATCTCTGAAATTTCAGGGGATTACTAGTAACATGGTAATAGTTAATCTGATCATAACTCTTAAATTTTTAACCATGTTGCTTGCAAGTTTCCGACTAAACCCAATACTGCACTCATTTCATTAGGCTTTTTCTGATACAACACATACAAATGCACACACACACACACAAACACACACACACACACATACACTTCCTGATTTTTGCTTGGATTATTTGTGTGATAAGTAAGGTTAACTTTTTACATTAAAACACTTGATGATTTTTCTATAGGTCTGGGTTATTTTTCTATTTCTTACTTTGTCACCATGAATTATATGTAATCATTCTAACAAGCAATTGTATAAAATTCCACTTATGCATCAAAAACACAGGTTTGATTATATTTGAATTGCTAAAATCATTTATGCTCATCATTCATCAAATATATATATTACATTTCCTTCGGTGCATTTGAGACTTTTAGAAAAGCACCTTTTTAGAATTTTCACTTCCAGTGAGATTCTCTACTTGACAATAAAATTGTGTTGTCTTACATATTGAATGGAGCCATTATAATTTAATTGAAATTGAAATTACAACTATATTGAATCTGATCATATATTTCATATTAAATCAAATCATAATAGGAAATGGATAGTCCTCTGTTGTTCTTTGAAGTTTTACAGAACAAAATCATCAGTTCTCAGTGTAGTTATGAGAAAGACACCCTAAGGTGATGATACTCAATTATTTATATAATTTGAATAAAATGAACACATGGTATACTCTAGAACTTAGTCATATAATAATACAATGAAAATTCCAAATATCGATCTAAGAAATAAAATGTATTTTATGAAATCCAGTGTGTATATTTTTAAACAAACTTTACTGAACATCAGAATAATAAAATAACTGAAATATCTTTTACTTAAAAAGGGCTATTTTACTCCACTTTATTCATAGAATATATACGTTCTATCATTATATGCTAATGATCCTGTTTCTCTCATATTATCACTTACTCATCTGTCTTATATAAGAATCACACACATTGAAATATTTTCCAAATATTAATAAAAAGGAATGTATAAAACTCACAATTAAATATATAGACTTGTAAACAGTAACTGAGTGAGTTAAGTGAGTTAATCCAAGCTTATAAAGATAAACATCACGTTTTCTCTCGGGTATCAATATTTTAATTGAGTCTGCAGACATGTGTGAGCCATATAGAATACCCATCAATGTGATAAAATTTTTAAGAGTTCATCAGGGTATGATTTAAAGAAGCAAAAATAGAGAGGGAAAGATAGGGTTAAATGCGATCAAGGATGAGAGGGAAGAGTAGAGGTCACAGGGATGGATAATTAATATTAATGACATTTTGAAAAAGTCATGCAGAAATCATATGCTAGAGAAGCTTCATATATATATGTATATATATGCATATATATGCATACATACACATACACACACACACACACACACACACACCACATACACATATTTAAAAGGTGTAAATAGAGCTACCCGACAATGCTTCTAGCACAGATCACAGGTCAACAGATAGCAAGCTCATTAACACATGACTGTGTTACTTTTTGTAAGTACTTTATGGAGTTGTTGGCCAGTAGTTCTTATCAACACCCCCCAAACATTACAGGCTTGTCCCAATGATCTTTGTTTCTCTTAAGAACTTGACAGCAAGACCATGTTGCAGAGGTCAACACATACCTGAGTCGAAGTACATGAAGAAATGAAGCTGGTACACATCTGGAACTGCACCGTCACTAATGGCTAGTTTTCATAGTGCTGGAAGGTACTCTGCATGCTATAATAGGACAAAATCACCAATCTTACACAAGTGTGAACATTGGAAGTTACCACAAATAACTGTCTGATAAGATATTCTCACCTGTGCAAAAGTGGCACAAATGAGAATAATCAACTACGTTCTGATTAGATTTAATGCCAGTTCCACAATTTGAATCTGATATCTGGAATCAATATGGGCTAATAATATGCGGTTGGATAAGTCATAGAACTAGGAGAGAAAGTATTAGTCTGCTAAATCAGTGTAAATATAAACATAGTCCTGATGATTAATTGCTGGGGGCTAGCTCTGACATTCAGGTACTGAGGTGGAACACAACATCAGACAAAGGTGAAAGGCTGATTACTTCGGGTCCTCTAACACTTATACTGTTCTGGAGGCCAGATGCTGATGGTTAATGGCTATTTAACAATTATTGTTCTACTGCCAAAAGCTGATTTTTGACAATTTCACAAAGAAAGATAAAGATAGTTAGGTATACATATACAAACATGTGTACGCATGCACATACATGCTCTGGCTTTCTCTCTCTCTCTCTCTCTCTCTCTCTCTCTCTCTCTCTCTCTCTCTCTCTCTCTCTCTCTTTCTCTCTCTCTCTAATATATAATATATATATACATATACATATACATATAATTCATTGTATTCCTTATTATGCAGCCTTTACTTACTATTTTATGAGAAGGGGTATATTCTAATCTTGATTCTAACTTTATTTTATCTTTCTAGAAAAACAACTAAAACCCTCTTCTTAAACTTTCCTCCTAAAATTATTTTGAATTAAATCAGAAATTCTATAAAAGTTTTAATCGACTAAACAGTATTAATTTATGAAAGTTCATCTTCATGTTGATCTTCAGGAAATTTGCTTAATAAAGTGGTCTGATGCCCTGCAATCATGGGGCTATGTAATTGTAACAAGAACGGCATATCAGCAGCAGGAAGCATCCTGGGATGTAGTCTCTGGAGCCGTGCCTCTCCAGAATGCACACATCGCAGGCATCAAAATGGTGGGCCATCTCCAGGAAGCTCATGTGCTTGCCAGATCCTGTCAGGAGTCATAACAGGACAAGCTAATAACTAACAGGTGATTGTCCTGAGATGGCCTGCTTCAGATTATTATATAATCTGCAACAGGTTTGCCCTTATTAAGCAAGGCTGTAAGGGATTCATTTTAGGAAAGATGCCTTCTATTAATATGTTTTTCCTGTTATTAGCAAACATATATAACAATCATTAAGTAATATCCCACACCTTTGGAGCAGAGCTCTGCAGATCCATGAAGATGTACTATCTTATACTGATGCCTTCTTAAGTCTAATGATGGTCTTATAATAATTCCTAAAATTATATCTTTGATTTGTAAGCACTTTTATAGTGATACTGCTATTAGCTCCTTTTCTGATAGTCAAAATTGCAATGAGAACTCTGCCATTTTCCAAGTATCACCAGTTAATTGCTCTTCGATAGTAACCAGACTTTCTCCTACTCAGAGCACGTTCCAAGAGGATGTAAAACAGATGTCATAAAAAGGGAACTAATGATTTATTGTAGGTGCTAGGACAGAAAATAACACATTGACTGGGTTTATCAACACGAAACTTCACTAATAACTTAGTTATGATTTTTCAACCTTCAGTGAACCTTTGGAACACAGACAGGCGATGGATGTTTATCTAGATAATTACACCTAATGAATGTGCATGTATACATTCTCTGTTGTAAACGTCTATATCAATTTATGATTTGATTTTGTGTGTAAACTTTTGAAGAACTTTTTAATGTGTGATCATGTATTCTAAAATATTATTAAGTTCTGAGGACAAAGAGACAAATCAGAACTCAGGTGAGAAGAACTGAAGTAAGAAGAACTGAGCTGAGAAGAACTGAGCTGAGAGAAGAACTGAGCTGAGAAGCTTTTAGACAGAACACATTTTATACAGAACTGAACTCTAGAAGAACTTAGAGGTATAGACACAGCATTGGGAGAAAAGGCATTGAGAGTTAGAACATTATTGTGACAGCAGAACAGGAGAGAGCAAGATTAGAAGGAGAATGCAGAGTGGAATAACTTCGAAACTATAGATAACATAAAATACTAAGAGATCAATGTGCAGAATGCAAAGGGAAAGAGGAAAAAATAAGAAGCTTCAGAGAGCAGAAGGAGCAGGGAGGCTTCTCCTTATGATGGGACAGAACAGGTCCCATGGTAAGGACAAAGCAGGCTTAATATTACTAAAAAGGAACAAAGCCTTTTCCTTACAAACTTGGGTTTAATTCATTTAGCATTAAAAGAGTAGAAGCTTGTTCTTTCACTATGCAGTAAATATTGGAGCTCATTCTTCATCCAGAATGAGTGAATCCTTTCTGCACCAGAATTTGATGTTTTGCTCCATGTGCATATGTAAGTATGGATGTAATTGTGAGAATGCATGCAAGTTGGGTCCAACTGATTTGAATGGAAATGTATAAATGAGCATGAGTGAATCTGTGTATGACCTTATGTGAGTTTATTCATATTTGACTTTGTTAAAGCTTTTCCTTCTGTGACTGTTATTCTCTTCTCCTGGTTCAAAAGAAGTTTATTGCTCTAAATTTCCCCCTAGCCTGACAAACAAGAGGCATCTGGACAAAAGGGAAAAGGCTCTAGCAATTAATCTTTTACTTAATCTCCTGCTGTTTTAGGATGAGGTGCTAAGTACCAGAGACTGCAGTCCCCGGCTTCAGAAGAACACAGAAGGCAGGTCAGCTACTATAGCATAGTAACTTAGACTTAGATAAGTAAAGTTCACATTATTATACAACAACTGCAAATACCATGTAAGACAAAGTCTTATCCTCCGCCCAAGCTCTTCCCACACTGCTACCTCAAGAAAAACCTACAAGAAAGAATACCCCACTCCCTGGCTGGTCTCTGGCAATAGCCTTTCCTAGATGACTTCTGGAAATTTGTGTGTGTTTCAACTCTTATCAGAGAAGCTCCTATTTGGAAGATATGTTGACTAACACAGAGAACCACGAGTCAAGGAGCAAGAAAGTAGCACATATGAATGCACAGCAGTTGAACCAGCATGCAAAATATCTATGGATGCTCAAGGCAGACTATGTCCAAGCATGAAAAGTGGTGGTGAGTAGGAATTCTATCACTAGCAGAGGAGCATTAGGCAAGTGATAGATGTTGAGATATAGAATAAGTTTGACTTAAGACTGTGATCCCTGGTGTGTTAACTCTAGGCAACATTAGTTCTCAAGCTGTGGGTCATGATCCCTCTGAGTGTTGTCTATCATATATTTTGCATATTAGACATTTGCATTACAATTCGCAACAATGGCAAAATTAGAGTTATGAAGTAGCAACAAAATAATGTTATGCTTTGGAGCACCACAATATGAGAAACAATATAAAAGGGTCACATTATTATGAAGGTTGAGAACCTCTGCTCCAGTGGATGAATTCACATCTAAGACACAAGGTGGGTGGATGAGAAGGAGGAGGATATGAGGGGAATTTGGTAAAGTATTGAATCAATCAAAGCATGCTGTGTGAAATTATAAAAGAAAATTTTAAAACAGAAATAAAAGATTCACATACAATAATAGTCTTACTATATAATTTACATATTATTAAAAACATAATAAAATGTTATACTTTTTTATCCTGATAAAGCATATCTTTATACAAAATATTTTAACATAACTACTCAGTAATATAGATATATTATATTTATAGTCATGAGTGACTGTATTATGATACCTTGGTAGAATTAGTCTGGGCCCATAACTCTTTAAAGATTAGAAAGGATAACAAAATCAAGAGAAAATGAGATTAGCGAATTTATATGTGGGAGCTTGTGCAGAGTAGAGGAATTCCTGAATACATGAAGTCTGGAGTTTGTGTACACATGAGTCAGCATGTCAAGGATCAAAGTCTAATTCTCATAAGAAGTTTTCTCTCTCAGGGTGAGGTTCAGAGGAATATATTTACAATCTAAGGATTGCTTTTGATGGAGACTGCTGCTACCAAAACTGTCTAAAAGTAACTTCTTGACACAGATATGTAATCACCCCCACCTCCCTATTCAACTTTTGTTTGTTCTATATTGTTATATATAACAAACCTGATCTTCTAAGGTGATGCACTTCTCTACACAGTGTCCCTGTGTTTGTCTTTTCCTCATTCTTTTACCACCTCTATGTGGTCAAGACTGCAGTAGTAGTGAAACCACTCAGATTATTGTGTTAAACTTATGTTCCTAAAACATGAACATTTATTTCCCCCAAATAAGCTGCTAAGCATCTCTATAACTCATGTGTTAAATTTCAAAGATGAATAGCTAAAGAAGATGAGAAGTGTATCTACTCATGATATGTGTCACGACCATTCTGCAAACTAAAATACTGAATGTTGTGCACTGCCTATACTATTGGTAAAATTAATTGTAAGTTTCTTGATAAAGATTGTTTGCGAACAAGTCTGATCAGTCATAAAACTCAGCACATTTAAAATCAAAGAATAATTTACTTGATTGCAAATACTTAAGAAATACTAGCAAATATTTTTCTACAGTCAAATGATAATTCTACTGAAATATTTACGTTTTCCTGAATATAGTTAACAACTTGGTGTAGTAAGATTCATACATATTACTTCTTAGCAAATAAATGTGTAAGAAGTTTGTCAGACTGTAGAAATTCACCAAAATGATATAGGTGTATATAATTTTCTTTAAGTTAATTCTTTTACCGCTATAAGAAAGAAAAATTAAAGTATCAAAACATGATGGTTAAACATTTTGTATCAAACTCCCTAAAACAGAAAAAATTTAAACTTTATGCATTCTTAAAGATGCTATGTTTTTTTTTATGAGAAACTAATACATCAAGGACATTTCAACTCCTTCAAAAAAATTTTTTTAATTTTATTTTATTTTCTAAGTTTTTTTTATTTACATTCAAAATCATTTCCCCTTTCCCGTTTCCTCCCTCCCTGAAAGTCCCATAAGCCCCCTTCCCTCCCTCCTTTCCACATTCAACCCCCTCTCGCTTCTCTGTCCTGGCATTCCCCTACATCCAGTCTTTCCAGGACCAGGGTTCTCTCCTTCCATCTTCTTGGAAATCTATTGATATGCGAATTGTGCCTAGGGTATTCCGAGATTCTGGGTTAATATCCTCTTATCAGTGACTGCATACCATGTGTGTTCTTTTGTGATTGGGTTACCTCACTAAGGATGATATTTTCAAGTTCTGACCATTTGCCTAGGAATTTCGTGAATTCATTGTTTTTAATTGCAGAGTAGTATTCCATTGTGTAAATATACCACATCTTCTGAATCCATTCCTCCGTTGAGGGACATCTGGGTTCTTTCCAGCTTCTGGCTATTATAAATAAGGCTGCTATGAACATAGTGGAGCATGTGTCCTTATTGCACGCAGGGAAAGCCTCTGGGTATATGCCCAGGAGTGGTATAGCCAGATCCTCCGGGAGTGTCATGCCCAGTTTTCTGAGGAACTGCCAGACTGCTTTCCAGAGTGGTTGTACCAGCTTGCATTTCCACCAGAAGTGGAGGAGTGTTCCTCTTTCTCCACATCCTCGCCAACAACTGGTGTCTCCTGTGTTTTTGATCTTAGCCATTCTTACTGGTGTGAGACGGAATCTCAGGGTTGTTTTGATTTGCATTTCCCTAATGACTAAGGATGATGAACATCTCTTTAGATGCTTCTCAGCCATTAGATATTCTTCAGGCGAGAACTCTTTGTTTAGCTCTGTACCCCATTTTTTTAAATAGGGTTACTTGCCTCTCTGGAGTTTAACTTCATGAGTTCTTTGTATATATTGGATATTAGCCCTCTGTCGGATGTAGGATTGGTAAAGATAATTATTTTTTCAAGTAAAGTACATTTAATTGCTATAATCAGTTTGTAATCCATATAAATATCATTATATACACCATGGCTATATACAAAATTTTTTACCTACTATACCTTAGTAAAGCTGGCAAAATTGTAGACCAGAGGCTACCCATCTCCATCTTTAAAACATCACATAGTAAATAATTTTAGTTTTGAGCTACCATTAGTCTCCATTTGGATTTCTGATCTCTTCTGTGCCACTTGAGTGAGAAAGTAACCACCAATGGTGAACCTTTAACCTTACAACCCATTCCTAAAATGGCACTCTCAATACCTTCCTTCTATCTGGGTTGCTTTGAAATATGCATTCAACTCCTAAAGGCTTGCCATCATTTCAGCAAACTATTTAGTGTAGTTCTTCTTGATTAAAAAGTAGCTTAGTTTAGACCCACTTAACTTAGTAAAATGTACAAGTCAAATTTTACTTCATGAAGAATAGGCAAAAATTCAACATCCTTAGCCAAGTTCATTGCTGTACTATATACAATAGTAAATAACCTGAATGTCTCAACTGATGAATTAATAATGGAAATGTGGTCCAGCTACTTTCTGTGTTTATTTCATCTGGAAAGAAAAATAAAATCATAAATTGATAGAATTGGAAAATATCATGTTGACTAGCTAACCCAGATGCAGAAAGACAGATGGTACATATTCTCTCATCGGAGTCTCCTAGTACAAATCTTCCTGTGTGAGCACATGTATGGGAATAGCTTACACCAAGTTGAAAGGGAAAATTCAGGTAAGAAGAAACCTAGAAGGAAATAACAACATACAGGCTTGCATGTAACTTGAGGATAAAATGGGGGAAAAGAAAAGGTGATTTTAATTAGAAAAGAAATTAGAAAGATAAATACAGAATAACAAGAAGGATGAATAAAAACATCATAAGCAATCATATTGTTTTCTATCAATCCAAACTTATATATAAAACATATAACCTGTGTATACATACAAATATCGAGTTTAAATGAAATAGCCTCATTTGGGATGACAATATTCCCCCATTAGGGCCATATACTATATAATAAAAACCCCAAATACCAGGTATAAGAAGCACTCTTTAAAGTTGCCAAGGTTTTCCAAAAGAATATCAAATCTTTAAACACTATTGCTATTGCCTTTAGTTTCTTCCTGGAGGTTGAAGGTAACTCCCTATTGCTAAAGACACTATGAAATTGGAGCACAGGGGCCCATCAATCTGAGTTGGTTCTGATGTGAAAACTTTCTTCCTAGTAACTAGTTTTTATGCCACCAAACGGTACAACATGAACTTTCCATGGAAGTAAGAAACCAATAATACTACATAGAATTTAATGCCCACTCACATGTCTGGTACTGGAAACCTAGCCAACTCCTGGGGTTTGAGAAGTCATAAATATTAGAGAAGAACCCACAACTGCCACTTTAACAAGCCAACATATTTCCTAGCTACATTCTAAATATTTTTCCATACACCCACAGATGAGTCTCACCCCTTATCAAACAAATCTCTTTGCAACAGATAAAGACCATTTCAGAAACCACAACTATTCAAAATTCCTAAAACAAGTGATGCCGTGATGTCCAATTCAATTATATATCTACAACAGAATTCTTTTTCCTAATACTTAAGATCACAGTGGAAAAGAGAGCAGAAAAGTCAAAGGTACAGGAAATTTTCTGTTAGATGGAGTCTCTGAGAGGTGTCAGAGAAGCTATGCCCATGAAGTCTCAGCAACATGGGAACATAAACAAAACATGATCAAAGACAACACCAATAAATACGTTAATGGGTATGGGCCCAGGAAATCTCATGAGCTCCCAGCCTTAGGCAAAGAACTATAAGCAACTAAGGAATACTGAGAAAGGAATAGTCTTCCCTTTGGATGTGCTCCCTCTGCTAATTGATTATCCAACATCATGTGGTTAGCCCTAAAATCACACGTATACAACTAATATATAAAACAAGGAAATTGTATTTATAAGCAAGTTGTATGTATATGTAACAACCATTAAAGAAACAGAGGCTATGAATTTGCCAATATGAACTGGAGAGAAAGAGGGTTACGTAGGAGAGGTTGGAGGGAGGGAAGAAAAGGAAGGAAGGGAAGAAAGTATAATTTTAATTTGAAAATAATTAAATAAAAAAGTAGATAGCATTACTGATTTCATGCACATGTGAACCATATTAACTATTTGTTAAACAATATAATAATAATTATTTTTAAAATTTTCTTTAGTCACTTATTTTTTAGGGAAGAAGCTTCCAGTAGTGTCCTAAATTTAATTCAATGTTTTCATATGATCATGATAATTAATTAACTTTACAAATTCTCAGTTTGGCCAGTAACGTTGCATTGATAGAGTGAGCTTCTAATAGTCTTTAAAGGCAGCATTATTTGCTTTTGAAATTTTTCTTCTTATTTCTTAAGATATCCTTGGGCCAACTTTCTACATTTTGAAAATGTTCTAGAATTAATAGTATTATTGGAATAAAGTTATTTTGCTCTTGAGATACTATGTTTTTTACTTGCAGTCAGATTTTATAGTTAGAAAATTTCTTCTCCATATTATACTGACAAGAGCAGTTTGTAAAGATTGTTATTATTTCTTCCTTTATCATTTGAGGAAAAAATTCAAAGAAGAAGACACCTGGCATAAATTTTTCTTCATGTTAACATTTTTAATATAATTTCTCATTTTCAATAAATCAATTTTTTAAAATATTCGTATTAGCTCTGGAAGACCTTAATTTTTTTGAGTAACTTGTCTTTTTCATCTAAATTATAAGAATATTCTTACTATATCCTAATTATCATTTTAACAATTATAGATAGGGCACTGATGTCTTTCTATTTCTAATATTGATTTTTATTAATAATTTAAGTTTTTATCATAACATATTTTGATCCTAACAACATCACTACTTCTGCCCAGCTCCTCCAGTAAATACTTCATGTCTTCCTCCTGACTTCATGTCTTTTCTTGATAAGATTTATTCATTTCTATTAGTACGGATGTTCTACTGGCCTGTAAAATGTGCACTCACAGTGCCCACAGGATCAGAAGAGGACATCAACTTCCCCAGAAATAGAGTTAGAGACAGTTGTGAGTATACTGGCTCTGGGAAACAAGTCCAGGTTCTCTACAAGAGCAGTGAGTGCTCTTAACAGACAGTTGTTAACCCACAAGCCACATTTCAGACCCCACATCCTCCATTTTTACTAGTGTTATCAATATCACTGAGCACAGTGAGTGATGACCACATGTTCATAGGTGTAGGGGAACAAACCAGGACATGGGCAACTCTCAAGTGACCACATCCTCAGAAAAAGTGTCTCTTCTTCATTTGCCATCAATTGCCAATTTTCATTTCTTTTTTTTAAACCTATTTTTTTCTGGCCAATGTGCTTTTTTAATTGTAAAATTGTTAAGTATGGACACTATCAGATACAGTCACTTTTTGTCTTGAATACTGGAAATATTAAAAATATAGGTTAAATTTAAAGATTTAATTCAGCATCCAAAATTTTTGAGAGCATCTGATGTCATGTGATAGTTCCCAATCAAAATGTAACCAAAATTTATTCAGCATTCTCAATGGATCATTACAGTTGTGTATGTAAACTGCACATGAAACATCATTTATTTTGTATTAAGTTTTGGGCTCAATCCAAAAGATATATCATACACATTCCACATTTAATGTCCCACATGTCCAGTAAAATATGAACTTCAAATGATTATTATTCTCAAACATTTCATATTAAAATCTCCCTGTGGAAATGACCTGGAAATGTAACTTCTATTATTGAGTCAGTTATGTTTCTGAAGAATTCAAGTACAGCTCTTTGATGAGAGGTATTATTAATTCTTGCCAGAATTTATAAAATTATCAACTATTTCAAAGAACATGATTTGGACTGAAGGATAATTTCTATTAAATATGTATTCATGAATAAATTTCTGTTCTTTATTCTTCCTGTGTTTTTATTTGCCACCCTTCACTAGCTCCTGTGGACTGAAATTGAGAATATTAATATTTAACTATTCTTTCTGATGCATGTGATTTATTAAGGAAAGCACTATGTCCATGTGCATAAACCTGATAAGTATCTTCATTCTTAACATTGTGATAAGAAAATTACCCTTATTTTACCCTTTGACACATGCATTATTTGGAACCACATTGCTGAGCCTCCAAGATATAAGGAACAGGATGATTTCTTTATGTCATTTTACTGAAGTCGAAGAAGAGCTTTGGACTGCTGAAGTATTTTTATGATGAACAAGTATGAACTATTTTGGTAAAGAAAATGTATACAATAATACATATAAATTAATACATATTAATTGACAATAATAAAACTTTCATCATTATTGTGTTCTTGAAGCAGCAGAGAGGGGAGAGCATTTGCCAGGGTTGGGAGAGGGGGGAGGTAAGACTTGGTCTTATGAAATTCTGGGGTAAGATGTTGTCATACGAGTTATTTAGGGTTGCTGTATAATAAATATTTACTTATCTAAGTCTACGTTACTATGCTATTTATTGTAGCTGACCTGCCTTCTGTGTTCCTCTGAAGCCAGAGACTGCAGTCTCGGGCACTTAGCACCTCATCCTAAAAGAGTGATTTTAAGTAAAGGGTTAATTGCTAGAGCCTTTTCCCTATTGTTCAGATGCCTCGTGCTTGTCAGCTAGGGAGAAGTTTGGAGCAATAAACGTCTATTGAACCAGAAGAAGAGAATAACACTCACAGAAAGAAAAACTTTTATATAAGTGAATATGCATAATCTCATAAATTCATACACAGCTTCATGCATGCAGAGTTCTCACTTACACATTTCCACACAAATTAATTTGGGCCCAACTTGCATGCATTCTCACAATTACATACTTACACACACACATGCATACATTCTCACAATTACACACTGACACACACGTCCATACTTACATACGCATGTAGAGCAAACGACCAAGCACCAGTGCAGAAAGAACTCACTCATTCTGGATGAAAAATGAACTCCAATCTTTATTGCACAGAGAAAGAAAGGCTTCCACCCTTTTAATGCTAATTGAATTAAACTCATGTTTATAAGAAAAATACTTTGTTCCTTTTAATAAGACTAAGCCTGCCTTGTCCTTACCATGGGACCTGTTCTGTCGCATGGCAAGGAGAAGCCTGTCTGCTCCTTCTGCTCTCTGCAGCGTCTTCTTTTTTCCTCTTTCCTTCTGCATTCTGCACATTGCTTCCTAAGTTTTCTATTTTTTATTAGATATATTCTTTATTTACATTTCAAATGCTGTCCCCTTTCCTGGTTCCCCCATCCCCCGAAAATCCCATAAGCCACCTCCCCTTCCCCAATCAACCCTCCCTGTCCTGGTATTCCTCTACACTACGGCATCAAGTTTTTCCAGGACCAAGGGTCTCTCGTCCTTTTGGTGTCTAACAAGACCATCCTCTGCTGCCTATGTGTGTGGAGCCATGGGTAACTCCATGTTTACTCTTTGGTTGATGTTTTTGTCCCTGGGTGTTCTGGGAGTACTGGGTGACTCATATTGTTGTTCCTCCTGTAGCACTGCAAACCCCTTCAGCTCCTTGGGTCCTTTCTCTAGCTCCTCCATTGGGGACCCTGTGCTCAGTTCAATGGCTGGCTGAGAGTGTCCCTCTCTGTATTTGTCATACACTAAGAGAGCCTCCCAGGTGACATCTATATCCGGTCGGCCAGCACTTGTGGGCATCCACCATAGTGTCTGGGTTTTGTAACTGTATATGGGATGGATCCCTGTGTGGGGTAGTCTCTGAGTAGTCTTTCCCTCAGACTCTGCTCCAACTCTTGTCTCTGTAGCTCCTCCTGTGGGTATTTTCTCCCGTTTCTACAAAGGACCCAAGGATCCATATTTTGTTCTTCCTCCTTCTTGGGGATCATTTGATATGTGAAGTGTACCTTGGGTGTTCCAAGCTTCTGGAATAATATCCACTTATCAGTGAGTAAATGACATGTGTGTTCTTTTGTGATTGGGTTACTTCACGCAGGATGATATTTTCCTGTTCCATCCATTTGTCTAAGAATTTCATGAATTCATTGTTTTTAATGGCTAAATTTAATGGCTAAATGTGTATATATACCACATTTTCTGTATCCATTCCTCCGTTGAGGGATTTCTGGGTTCGTTTCAGGTTCTGACTATTATGAATAGGACTGGTATTAACATAGTGGAGCATGGGTCCTTATTACATGCTGGAGAATCCTCTGAGTATATGACCAGGAGTGGTATAGCAGGGTCCTCTGGTAGTATTATGCCCAGTTTTCTGAGGAACCACCAAACTGAACTCCAGAGTTGTTGGAGTTTTGTTTATTTCTGCTTTTATTGATTTCACTTCATACTTTTAAACATGTTCTATGAGACAAAAGAAAGATATAATAACTTGACTTTCTTTTAAGTAGGTCTTGAATAGATGCAAACAATCCTTTAATTTGTAATAGTGTACTTTAATTTTTACCATATTTGATAGCAGCTTGTCTGGGCAAGCCTTCTTGGGCACAGATAAAACTTACTTTACTTTGTTTTATTTTCAAACTTTTTTTTACATGTATTGAGGTTTCTATTTCTACCTTAAAATGAACACTCTTGTAGCAATTTAATGCCGCTACTTTACTGCCACATTGCTTCTGTCTTTAATTTGAGGACCTTTGACAGTAGCTATTTTTTGAGATTCTTCTTGCACTTTGTCAATCGTTGGTCTATAATATGCATTGAATTCTCTGAGCATTCAATTGGCTGACATAATTTGCCATAAACACACACACACACACACACACACACACACACACATTTATATTTGCTTTGATTATTATGTTTCATTTTGTGTGTGTATATATGCATGTGCGTGTGTGTGTGCGTGTGTGTGTGTGTGTGTGTGTTTCTTTCTTACCCATTTAGAACTCCACATACATCAAACACATCATACACTTCACAGTAGCCAATACAACTTAGTGAAATCAACTGTTTTCAAATTTTATTTATTTTTATCTGTCCAATAGTACATATTTCCTACTAAACTACCTGTAACTTTACCAATACTGTTTCATCTGTTTTCAATATGTTGTGAATCTTACATAGGATTGTAATTTAATTTAATTTTTGTTATTGTTTTATTGTTCAAGCTGACCTCAAACTAAAGTAGACCCTTCTTCATTCTCAGCCTAGGTTTACAATTACAAATCATCTTTTTGATGGTTTCAGAGGGCAAAGGGACAAATTTTTTTGTTCTTAAGGTTGTGAACCCTAGTAGGTATACCACACACCAATGGGAGGACCCAAACCTACATCAACACAAAATGCCCAAGATAGGTTATTTTCAAAAGCAAAACAGGAGATGAAGTTAAGAGTTCATGGGGAGGTCAAAGTGGATTCAGGAGGATGGGAGGACTGGGAAGTAAATAGGCTAAAAATATATAAATAAAAAATTTTAAAAATTAATGAAAATACTATATTAAAATTGTGTCATTATTGTAAGCTTTGTCTAGTTTATGTTTTTGAAATCTAGCAATATATTTTTAATATCTATAGATCCTTTTTTATGGTTAAATTAGTTATTTATTCATTTTGTGTGTTTTGTTTTTCTTTATTTTGTTTAGTACTCTTTTAAAAATAATTTTAAAGTAATTATTTATACTCCTTACTTACTGTTATACCTGTACACACCTCTTTCACTTACATGTTTGCTCTGGGAATACATAGAAAATTTCTGACTGACTGCTAGTCATAATGTTTAAAAGCGTTAGAAGTGTGTGTGGCATTATCATCCTTCAGAGCATCTAAGCAGATAAATTACTTAGATGCTTAGATTTTAGTTTAGAAAATCAGCTGAGTTAAATCCAAACTGCAGTTTCCCCATAAGTAAGAGCAGAATTGCCATTTGCCTACCCTTTGTAGTACTTTGTCTTCTTAACTGGTAATTTTAGTAGGTTCCTAACCAACTATACATTTTCCTCTTGAGTCCCATTAGATGGTGAAAAAAATTCTACTTCTTTTTCCAAGATTCTTCAGCCTATCTGACTATCCCACTATTTTACTGAAAATCAGAATCTGGTCAAATATGTAACATGGAAAATCAACTACATTTTTACTCTATCCAAAACTGTTTTGTTCCCAACCTATGCTGATTTTCCTGTTCTAGTAAAACATTCACCTAACCCATTCTTGTTACCATGAGGGGCATACAAGTCTAAGCAGAGCTGTATAGTACCTATAAGTTTTTTAATCTTAGAACTCAGCAAATATTGAATTATTTTCTCCATTTATTAAAAATAAAATTTTCATACAATATATCTTAATTAGAATTTATCTTCCATCCACTTTTTCCTGTTCCTCCCCGCATCTGATCTAATCAAGATCCACTTCATTTCTATCTCTTCTTAGAAAAGAACAGGCTTCTAAGAAATAACAAGTAAATATAATGAAGTAAAATACAAGAAGTTAAAACAAAAGCCATCACATCAAATTTGGACAAGTCACATCAACAACGCAATTGCATGTAACCCAGTCCCATACTATAAGCTTTATTTGGTGACTATATGGCGAAGTAGGACTCCTTATCTCTCCATATTTTGTGACTTCACTAGGATAGCTTTCATAAATTTTTGTAAGTTTCTACTGAAGTGGATTATATAGCACATTCAAATGGCCTCCATTCTAGCTGTTTCTCCCAGAATTCCCTCCATCCCCTGCTACTCCCACCCTATCCTCCCGTTGCTGTCAGTCCATTCTCCAGTACCCCATAAAATCTATTCTCTTTCTCCCATAACTTCCAGGGAGATTTATGTGGTCCTCCTAGTCCCTTGGTCTATATCTAACTTATCTGGGTCTTTGGATTGTAGCTTGGTTATCATTTATTTAATAACTAATATTCACATTTCAGTGATTATATACTATACTTATCTTTATGGGTCTGGGTTACATAACTCAGGATACATTCTTCAACTTCCATCCATTTGCTAATAAATTTTATGTCAGTTTTAACAGCAGAATAATGCTCCAGTATATACATGTACCACATTTTCCTTATCTGTTCTTCTCTTGAGGGGGCATATAAATTGTTTTAAATTTCTGCTTATTATGAATAGAACAGCAAAGAACATGTTTGAGGTCCATCCTTACGATAGGATGGAGCATTCTTTGGGTATATGTCCAAGACTGGTATAAGAGGATCTTAAGGTAGATCAATTCCCATTTTTCTGAGAAACTGTCATACAGATTTTGAGAGTGATTGTACAAGTTTGGACTTTCAACAGCAATAAATGGTTATTCCCCTTATTCCAAATCCTTGACAGTATGAGCTGTCACTTATATTATTGATTTTACACATTTGTAGACAGGAAGAGTTAATTTTTATATTCATCAAATATTTCTAAATTTTGTTGGTGGAAGTACCTGTTGATGTAACAGAATTCCACCCTATCTTAAAATCTTATTAATATAAAAAGAAAATCATTTCATTGTGTTGTGCCCTGTGCTTCAAGGAATATAGAACTCTTTATAATACTTATCGAAATCAATACTGAATTTAGGTTATATGTAGAAGGAGGGTATAAATTCTTTATCCTGTGTTTAGCTTCGATCTCTTCAAATCATACATTTCTTGGCTCTTCTCTTGTAAACTATTCATGTTCATCCTTGGTGTTTCCTCTGATCAATTTTCATGTAAAAATATCAAAGCATATACCATGCAAAAACTAAGTTTTTACTTCCAATGTCTCCACAACAAAATGTTTTAAAAGATAGCATGTATGTAATTGACAATCCAGTCACAGTATAATGAGAGCATAGCAAGAATTTCCTCCTTATGAGTCTACACACACTTATGCTTTATTGAGTCTTTCACTTTCTATGGTGAGCGTTTCTTAGCCCTTTTCTTACCACCTTTATCATTGTTTATTTGGACTTTTTAGAAGGGAGGAGCATGTTTCTGAAATCCTGTTTATGACTTGCAGAAATTCTTATGTGACTGTGTGTGTGTGCACATGTATATGTGCAGGTGTGCATGTATGCATGTTCATGTGTGTGTGTGTGTTCTTTTTCCTTATGTTTCCCATCTCTACCACTAATTAATTCACTCTCGAGCCACAAGGTAAAACTAAAATTTTCTGTCATTGTTATATGCAACTTAAATAACTTTCAATTTCTCATTACAATATATCCTGAAAAATATATTTCTTAATCATAAGGCCCAATAATTTCCCAAAGTCAATAAAATTTATGAAATTTATGAAAATTTATTCGAGTAAGAGGAAATGTTTAAACTTCTAGTATAGAGAAACATGATTGATATTTAATTGTGAAGCTTTGCCAGAGATTCCTTTGATGTGATATTTACATGGGATAAACCATGTATTTTTTAAGAGTAAAATATTTTATTCATCAAATTCAAAGAATATTTTTCAATATTTAATGTTCTTTGGCAAAATTCATTAATGATAAATTTGTATAGTTATACTTAACCTTAGAATACATTGGACATTATTTTTGAGTGATGCTATCATGAGATTTAGAAGGGTTATGTTGTTATATTGTATTCTAATTCTGTTTCTCATTGGCCATGTCTCCCCAAAAGAAATGTAGTGACAAAAATGGAGCAGATATGGAGATGATTGGCTGATCAATGACCCACCCAGCTTGGGATCCATCCCATGGTAGGCACCAAACCCTAACACTATTACTGATGGTGTACTGCACATGCAGACAGGAGCCTCGCATGGCTGACCTCTGAAAAGTTCTATCAGCAGCTGACCAAGACAGATCCAAATACTCACAGCCAACCATTGAACAGAGGGTGGAGGCTCCTATGCCAGAGTTAGAAAAAGGATTGAAGGAACTGAAGGGGATGGCAACCCCATAAGAACACTAACAGTGTCAACTAACCTGGACTACTGGGAGCTCCCAGAGACTAAGCAACCAACCAAAGAGCATACATGTGCTCATCAGAGGCCCCAGATACATATGTAGCATAGGACAGCCTTGTCTTGCCTCAGTAGGAGAGAATGTGCCTAATCCTGTAGAAACTTGATGCTCCAGAGAGGGTATGTACCCTCTCAGAGGTGAAGGGGCCAGGGGTGGAAAACTCTGCAAGGGGGGACTGAAAGTAGGGGGTAATATTTGGAATATAAGTAAAGACAATAATTAACTAATAATATAAATAAATAAATAAATAAAAAGTCACAAACAAATCTCTCTTTAAATAAACAACTTTTAAAGTTCCTGCCTCTATGACCTTTTATTAGATATAAATGCGAACACATTTTCAAGCATTATTCTTTTACTTAGTGGTCACTTTCAGCACTATGGTGATGGATTTAGGAGGAGTTCCAAAACATGCATTTCTGGATACTAAAGTATTCCAGGGCTAGTGAGTGAAATGGAGGTCCAGATCTATGGATTACCACTAGAAGTAGAAAGTGACACAGTAAAAACAGGAGCTCTGTGTCAGAGATGAAGCTGTGTAAAAACCTGAAAGGGAGTGGGCAGTTAACAGAAGTGTGAAATCAAATACAGAAGATAGGAATATAAATTGAAACAAGCTACTTTTTGTGGAAATGCCTATGTAAGAGAATGTGACACCCTTGAAGAGTTCCAAGTAAATCGGTAGAGTTGGAATATTTTCATCTAACATTTAGAAGAGCCGATACTAGGGAGACATGAGTCCATGCACATAACCTGTGTGTTATGCTAAGAGACATATTTTTGTCATGAAGTCAATGGGGAGCCACTAAAGGATTTCTGAAGGATCAGATTTGCATTTTGAAAGGATCTTTGCATTCTTATTAAACACTCAGCTGTGATTATATAAATGATCATGTCTTTGCTGAACCTGAATTCATGGATTTGCAAAGATTTAAAGTTAATTAGAAAAAAAAACCCATGGCATAGTTTCATTAGCCTAAAAACTTGCCAGTCACATTCTTATCTTGTGACTAAATACTAAAGGACTGGACATTAAACTCTATGAACCATTAAAAGTCAATGGAATTTCATGCTGTTCCCATGCCAGGCGCCACCATCTACAGCAAAGTTTGGTATACTTTATAATCTTCTAGAGCTTCTAGGATGTCAAGTTGTGAATTTCTTGTAAAAATCAAGAGACTGTCATAGCATTGAAAAGAACATGATTATTGGGTAGATCAGAGTGTATAGATAAATATGTTTGGAGAAGGGTCATAATTTATTTTTGAATAATCTTAAGTTTCACAAATTTGCTAAGCCAATGGCATTGTCTTCAAAGCCCAATTCAAAAATCATTCAGCATTTTTATTTACTTTCATTAGTCCATCATTTTGGCTTAAGACAAATTTATATTTGGTTTACAGAATTTGTTTTGCTTTCAATAGCACTGTTTCCTGCTATCTACAGTCAGGAATGTTTTGTCAAGCCTGATCAAAGTTGGTTTTTGTAGTGTTGAAATGACTCAGTTAAAATGGCAGTTCTATAACATTTAACATTTGTTAAAACACATTTAATAAAAAATCATTAATCTGCCTTGTCTTTTCCTTGTTTTATGGTAAGGAAGCATCCTAATAATTTCCAATAAGTGCTGAAATATAATTACAAACATATTTTGAAAGGGAAGATTTGTATACTGCTTGTGGGAATGTTACTTTAGCTAGCGAATGTCAAAATTGGTATGGAAGTTCCTTAAAAATACTAAAAACAAACATTTCCTATGGCCCAGTTAAACCACTGGAGGGCATTTATCCAAAGGACACTAAATCATCATACCCCAGAAATATTTGCATAATAAAATTTACTGTAAATATTCAGAATAGTTAAGCAAGAACCCTACATAGATTTCTATAAAGAGAGAAATAGATGAAGACTTGGTACATTTACATAATGAATTTTTTTCAGGCATGAGCCAAATTCAATAATGTTATTTTGCAGGAAAATGTTATAGCTTGATATTATCATAACAATCAAATAAAATCAGTCTCAGACAAATGTTACATGCTTTCTCTTATTTGTTGATCTTATATTTTATATAGACACATAAAATCATGTATTAAATATGACAAAAAACTATAAGTGAAACTGTCTAGAAAACAAAATGAACTAAATGATTGGAAGGGTGAAAAAGGGATCCATAAATTTTAGGGCCGTGTGTTCAAAGCATATTTTGTATATTACTATTATTATTATTGTTGCTGTTGTTGTTGTTGTTGTTGATGATGATGATGATGTTATTTTACACTCCAGATTTTATTACTCTCCCTGTCTACCCTCCAACTGTTCCATATTCCATACCTCCTCCAAGCCTCCTGTCTCCACAAGGACATCCCCACCCCCCATCCCACCCCATCAGACCTCTAAACTCCCTGGGGCCTCCAGTCTCTTGAGGGTCAGGTGCACCTTTTCTGACTGAATCTAGACCAGGCAGTCCTCTGCTGTATATGTGTCAGAGGCCTCATATCAGCTGGTGTATGCTGCCTGGTTGGTGGTCTGAGAGATCTCCCAGGTCCAGGTTAATTGAGACTGCTGGTCCTCCTACAGGGTCGCCCTCCTCCTCAGCTTCTTCCAGCTTTTCCCTAATTCAACCACAGGGGTCAGCAGCTTCTGTCCATTGGTTGGGTGCAAATATCTGCATCCAACTCTTTCAGCTACTTGTTGGGTCTTTTGGAGGGCAATCAGGATAGGTCCCATTTTGTGAATACTCCATTGCCTAATGATTTGAGTTCAATCATAGGATCCCAGGTGAGAAGGGGACATTTACTTTGAAAGTTGTGCTCTGACCTAGAAGAGTATACCAAATTCTCACAAACACAGCACCACACACTCACACACACACACATGCACACACACACACACACACACACATAAACACTAAAAATATAAAATATATATAATTAAAGTAAAAAGAAAAGAAAATCAATGTATTTAATAACAGAGTGGCTAAAATTTGGATACTTACTTTACCTAGTAATATTACATTCATAGATATTATATTAATAACTTTGTGATAATCTGTTTTTGCTCTAATGGTATTGATACTCAATCTGAGGCCCATAAACCTGCTGGGGAGGCTGTCCCTGAATGTTTGACCTTGGTTTTCTCATCAATCACTACTCTTTACTTCACATTATCTTATCCTTGCATTTAAAAGGCTGCACTTTCATGAAAAGAAATAATTGCAGAGATTAATTACTAGATTATATAAAACAAGAATTTAACAACAAAATGACAAATATTTTCTTTTCTCTTTTTCATTTGATGTGGCTAACTTGCTATGTCTCTTCTTGTTTTCTGTGACTGCTATGTCTCTTTGAAGTAGGGAAAAGTTACGTCTCAAATTGATACACAAGAGATAAAATACTGGATGAAAACACTGAGTCTGAGGTGTCTAGAGGAAATTAATCAGTGACATCTAGCAAACATTGCAAATGTAAATACTATGTATGATGTAATTAGAAAAGTATCTCATTCATTTATTTAATCACTAAATCATTATTGATTAAGTGACATCCAAATGTCAGACATTGCTCTGGATGCTTGAACACGAAAGATCCTTTTCAGAACAGAGTTTAGTATAGGAATAGCCTACATAGTAACTATAGATGTAAAAACAACAAATTAATAGATAATTATCAGATTCTTAATTTAGAACAGTTAGGAGGCGTGGAGGATTAGGTAGAAATCATTTAATATTAAACAATAAAAATATTATCTGAAAGACCAGAAAAGCAGAATGTAAAAGAAGAAAAGGTGTGGGAGCACTTTACAGGTCAAAGGCACTAGGAATTAACTCAACAGTTTTTACTGATATAATGAATGTAAAAAAAAATAACAAATGCTAGAGGTTTATATTGCCTTTAGATAGTTCTCATGTTCTTAAGCATGAAATCTCTCAATATTAGGTAACAAATGAGATCAAAATAATATAGGATTTTTTTAAAACATACTGGGACACATCTAAAGTATTAAAGTACCATAAAAATTAAAGAGTTATAATATAGCCTTTCACATAAAAATATTGAAATATTTAAAATGCTTATATAAATATGTTACACAAATAAGAACTTTCTTTGTAATATAAGGTATACACATTTTAATGTTATTAATTGATCTTAGTAGTATCTATGAAAGCAAATTCATTTTGAAACACTTTTAGTGGCACTAACTTAAGTTTTAGTAATGCTGCATAGATTTCAAAATTATTTCTATCCATTGTAGGCATAACAACTTTAAGAGGATTATACAAGTACAAAATACTTTCCTGTATTCACTGAAATTTGAAGATTTATAAATATTACATAGTATATATATTTTATGCTTATATTATAATATGTTTCATGTTGGCTGCAGTCACTAATCAGAAATCACAAGATAAACAAAATAGACACTTGATTTATTTTCTATAAGTTAATGACTCTTTGGATTAACTAGGGAAGACAAAAACGGAAAGCACTTCATAGACTTTCTTCCTTACAATAGAAGTGTTCCATAGATGGATATATACAGATACATTACACAGTATGACCTCAATGTCATTAAATTGATTGTATGGAAATGTGATAGGGCTTTGCCACAAAACAAATGACTAAGTAAAAGGAATAGAAAGCTACTTGGAGAAATTAAGCAATTGCGCTGTTTTATTTTAGCAGTGAGCCAGAGGGAGGTTGGATCTGCTGCTTTCTTTGCAGCTTTTGTTGTGCAGTGGCAGGTTTAGTAGAGCTTTGATTTATTACTGAACTTGATTGTTCTCTACAAATGACTGAGCTTCTCTTAAAGAAGTGTGCTGTAAGTATGCTCTGATCATCTGTTTTCATTTGTATTATAATTACCATGCAGTGCTCAGTTTGGATCTCTAGATATCATCAACCTCCTCCATCAGTTCTTCCTGGCAAGCTTTCTCATACACTTTTTCTTATTAACTCTTTATTACAAATGCTACTCCAATCCTGGAAAATTCGGAAAACATAAACTTATGGAAATATCTACATAGGATTCTTATTTCAATTACTGATACTGTGAATCATGAGCTCAAATACTTGATTTTTAGGGGAAAATGTTATTACAAGAATATCTGTTGATATTGAAGTTTACAGTCTATAGGATATTCTCATCTTGCATTTTCTGTGTGCTTTAAGTACATCTTCCAACATTTAAGCAAGCATCGTATACTTTCTGTTGGTAAGCTCTTGTTTCTAAACAAAATTGTAAGCTACTTTATGAAGAGAAAATATATCTAAATATGTATTATAAAATTGTTTATTATCTAGTCTTAAAAGCATGCAACAGAATCACAAGCATTTAAGATTAAATAATAAACTATGATCATTCTTTAAACTGTCCCCATTTGGTAACTTAAGTTTTAATTCCTTACTCTGATAGAAGTTTTTTGACATGAGTGAGAAAACAGATTCTAAGTAGTATATATGAATCACTGAAAAAGAACTTCCTGTTATACTATGCTAATAATGAAATAAAATTGGTTTAAAAAGCAGTTGTAAATAAAAAGCTGACTATAAATATACTTTTGAAAGTTATCCCAAAGTGAATAAACACAACTCTTGCAGTCTCAAGATAACTGTACTTTAGTCTTTTTATCATAGAAAATGCATGAAATGATTAAATATGATTATTGGGTTATTATTAAACACTAAGCAATTTATCCCATTTCTTTTATTTTGTTGTCACTTTATTATTTATTATAACCCACCCCTTCATAATGAAAATTTCAAATATAGTTTGTTTTATGTCATCTAATTTTGTAGAAAAACCTAAAACAAAGTAGTGATATACAGGCAGACATGAATAATATCATATATAAAATAAATAATGTGGTATGAAACATCTGTGGATGTAGTTGTCTAAACATTTGAATACCAACTGTGGTTTTTCACATTGGAAATGGAGTAGTTTTAATAAAAATGTTAGAGGATTTTTGTACATACTATGTGTCTGATACCTCAACTAATTTCTCACTGAATGTGAAAGGACACACACAGGTAAAATCTATAGCTCTGGTTTGCAGACCTTGATACTTAACTATTGCTTCTTTTTTTTTTTTTTTTTTTGGTGGTTTTTCGAGACAGGGTTTCTCTGTGTAGCTTTGGCTGTCCTGGAACTCACTCTGTAGACCAGGCTGGCCTCGAACTCAGAAATCCTCCTGCCTCTGCCTCCCAAGTGCTGGGATTAAAGGCGTGCGCCACCACCGCCCGGCTTTTTTTTTTTTTAACTATTGCTTCTTTAAAAAACCAATAGAAGCTATATCATGGCTGATGTGATTGAATGAGGACAGTTTTTCAAACGGCTGACAAATCCTCCTGCCTCTTCATCTCACTGATCGCATTTACATTGCTTAAGTTTTTACCCCCATGTCACCAAATAATCTTTTTATTAGATATTTTATTTATTTATATTTCAAATGTTATCCCCTTTCCAGGTTTCCCCTCCAGAAACCCCCTATCCAATCCCCCCTCCCTGCTTCTATGAGTGTCTTCCCCTACTCACTCCCACCTCCCCACCTTGACATTCCCCTACACTGGGGCATCAAGCCTTCACAGAACCAAGGGCCATTACATTGATGCCTGACAAGCCATACTCTGCTACAGATGCAGCTGGAACCACGGGTTCCTCCACATTTACTCTGGTTGGTGGTTTAGTCCCTGGGAGCTCTGGGGGTGTCTGGTTGGTTGATACTGTTGTTCTTCCTATGGGGTTGCAAACAGTTTTAAACAAATAGAGTTGTTTGAATCGTTTCATAGTGAGTGAGGGTGTCTTACTTTTCCTTGCCTATTGGTTTCCCTCTCACTCACCTACATGTAACTCAGCTCTGGAAAACAAAACATTTTTTGGTTAGTTCAAAGCCTACAAATCATTTTCCCTGCTTTCTGCTGTGGATGTTGTGCTTTCCTCAGATGCAAGCCCAAGTCAGATTGACCACAAGACTATATATCTGGGTATTCATGTGTGAATATGGGGAGATATTTCAGTTGGGTGACTAATGGAGTATATCTTTACAAAAGGAAAATACAAAGCCATTCCAATTATTCCTGCAATTTTTTTCAGGCTTGTAGTATTTCTCCCCCCACCCCCGGAAATAAAGTCCACATTGCCTAACCCAAAACATTTTTCCAATTATTTGTAAGTAGCCATATACATCTCTAAATAATCAGAAGAGTCTATTATTTTTAACATGTGCCTTGAATAGAAGAAATAACTACATTTGGCACTTCACTTGCAAACTTTGTCTAAAGCACTAAATTTTAAAACAAGTCCTCTGTCAATGACAGAAGGTTCCAGTGTAGTGCCTGTTTCATAATACCATGTACAGCTGACTCTCTGCAGCTCAAGTTGCCAGCAAAGGCTGAACTGGAGCGTAAGAGTCCTTTGGTTAACAAATTCCCTCAAAATATCACCCCCCGCCCCCCACGTAAAAACCCCAGGAGCTGTAGTGATGTCATATCCGTTGTTCAGGTCTCCACACCTCTCAGCAATTACTCTCTTTATCCTTTTGAGTCAAAACTTTTGAGGTGGGTTGGCTGTCTAACAGAAGGGGAGAGGGTAGACCGGGACGCACCAGGTGGAGGCGCTTCAGCACCTCGGCCAGCACCCGTAGCAGTGTGTCCCAGCCTTCTGAGCTCCAGGACTCCCCACTCTGAGATGCCTGCGGAATGATCGCCCCCCAGGGCGGCTGCCTCTGCTGCCGCTGCTGCTACTGCTGCCGCCGCCGCCTCTGCCTCTTTCCACTCTTCTCTGACTGGCAGGCAGAAAGTGCAACTGACGTGGGAAAGATCTCCGCAGTGAGTGAAGTGGCTACATAAAACAGAGTAAAGAGAGGCAAAACCCCACATCAGAATGCAGGCGAGGTCCAGCCTTCTCAACCTCTTTCTTCTGTCTTTACTTGCTGGATTAGATCCTTCCAAGGTAGGGGCAATATTTTGACTCGTTTAAATAAATGTGCAAAATGTAACGACCTGATAAAGATGCAGGGAGGGGAAATGTCCAAAACGGTATGGGGGACTGCTCTTTCAGAGACCCTGTGGTATATAAAGCATCCACACTGTTTGGAATATAACAAGGTGAACTACCAGAGGGCTAGCTTCTTAAGGTAGTGTCCTGATGTGAGGGGGGAGGGACCAGAGTGAAGATAATGTACATGGGTAACAGGCAATGCGGTTCTCCGGGGAATTTAGCTTATTCGCTGTCCAGCTGCTTAATGTTCTCTTTTGAAGTAGGACGGGGCCATGCAAGGGAGTTTGCAGCAGAAACAATGCAGTTTATAAGCCTGTGTTTGTGTTAGAGGGTGAGCTGTCTCTTTGTTGAAAGCAAGGAAGCGTTTTCCAGCTGATGCTGGTCAATAATACTCCCATCGCCGACGTGCTGCAGTTTGTGTCCAAAACATTGGGGAGACTGCTTGTAACCTAGGACAGAACAGCAAAGCTACACTATCTGCATGGCCAAGCGACATTGTGAGAGGGACTTTGTGTGTCTTTCCTTTTACTGAAAAAATTAGGGAACCCCGAGGAAGTTCTGGTGATCTATGTTAGGAGACAGGAAGTGAGAAGCCTGTTAAACTAAGGAGGGCAATAGAAAAGATGAGTTACGATATAGCTGAGGAACTCCGTAAATTATCCAGCAATGAAAATGAACGCTCAGCTCATCTGGTACAAAGCATGGAGCGATGGAACTATATTTTCAGCGATGTGTGAGGAAAGCCTATTAAGGATGGTCATTTCTGAGAGGCAAGCATTCTAAGAGAAACATAGTTCTCTAGAGTAAGGGATAAGGTAACTGCTAGAATAAGGTACGAAAAGCATTTATGATTTACATAGTTATTTCGTGGACAACAGTGTGACATGATTGGAAAAATGATGCTGTATCATAAAAGCCATTCAATGGGGAGTTTTGAATTCTTTAAAGTTATTATATGAATTGACATTGCATAATTAAAGGAAACAATTGTTTTTAACAAAGGTGTAACTGAATGCAACCTATTCCTGGCTGTGATATTTCAAAGCCTACCCTAGTATATGGTAAAAAATTACAATGCTATAATATTGCAGGGTTTTCATATTTCATATTTAGAAAGATCTGAGAAAAATAAAACAATTTTATTCTAAACCTATAGTTGTCTTGACACTGACATTTTGAAAGCTTCAAACAGTGTGTGAGAGGCATATTAATAAGTCTAATGGTAAACTGTATACACTAAGGTACAGCTATTAAGCATTTTACACCAGATAAAACATCATTGCTTTGTTTATATGTTATTTATTTTTCCCTTTATGTCCCTGCACTCATAGTAACATATTCCTTTTTGATTCTCAAATTATATTGGCTAACTTGTACCTATATTTTCTCATCTATCTAATTCAGAATACCTTATAAAATATACATTAAAAAGCACAATTAACAAATTAGTACAGAATAAGTACCTGAACTTAAAATCGGCTATGGGTTTCTGTAAGAATTTGGAAGTGTGGGGTCTTAATGACAGCTGTATGATTTATTGGATGTGTCTGGGATCTTTAGTGTATAAATACAATCATTGTTTGAAGTTACTACAAAATATCTTGTCACATATAGAGTTGATATCCCCAAACAGGTATCTCTTCTTTGGTTAATTTGATCTTTGTTAATTTTTATGACACATGATTTTTCAATGATTTAAAACTTTCCAATTAGGTCGGTGTGAACTCTGAATGTCTGGTAGCACTGAGCTGAGAAATCTAGGGGAGAACAGGAATCCATCTACTTTTCAAACTGTGCTCAGTTTCCAGATGTTTCAAAATAATATTAAAAGGCCATATCATGACATTTTGCTCCATATTACATGAGATAAAAGATAATATTAAAATCTTAATACTAAGTAATTTAATTTACAAATGTTTTGGATTTGTCAACAAAATATCATTTTTATGAGAGTGAAGAGAGCCTAATTTTATGTTTCACTAAACTAATTTTGTTTAACAACCTGTTAAGCAAAATCGAATAAAACATTTCAAGTAGTAACACTGAATTCTCAAAATAATTGTCCACCCAGCTATAAACTTTATATCTTCTCAACTTTATAATTTAGTTCTGTCCAGGTTAAAAGTTTAGGGTTTTAAATATCAGTATTGCTGTAAAAAGTTATATTTGATGAAATAAAAATTTAGCAATAGAGTAGTACCTCAGATGACTACAGTTTGGGGGTACACAAACATTTCTTAAAAAATACCATTGAAATAATTAGAAATTCTAACCAGATGCTGTTTGTATGTGAGAATAATACTTTGCCAACGTACATTTCAAAAACAAATTTATTTTCTGTGAATCTCTACCATCGTATACTCTGTGTTTACTAAAAGTATGAATTTGATTATTTATGAATATAGATAAAGTGGTACAGTAGGAAATCTCTTGAAATTTGAAAATATTTTAAGGTAAAAGTTTCTACCTATGTCAGCTCACTCCATTCTACATCTCTCTGTGCTGCTTTAATTTTTTAATAGATGATAATTTACTCTTACTAAGACCACTTCTGTAAACTCAACTATGATATATAGATATAGATATAGATATGAATATAGATAGATATAGAAATATTATATATATATTATATATTTATATTATATATGCCTACTTTATGGATCCCCTACCTTATGATTGGAGTTTACTCCACTCCTTGCATATATTTAATGTTCTTTATCTCATCTAATGCACTACAAAATTGGAAATATTAGCATTTCCTAGCCAAAGGGAGGCAATTTGCCACTAATTAATTATTTGTATTTTCATAGAAAAATATTGATTTCCTCAGTAAATGAATGTGAATTATGTTTTCTTAATTAAAGTCTAATTAACAAGCTTTCAGATTCTTCTAGAAAAGCATAAACTCAAGAGCATATGTCATTGCCTATTTTAAGATATTCCAATCTTTTCCATTGTAATTCAATTTCTAAATTATGAGGAATATCCATCATCACCAACACACTAGTAAAATGTTAAACCTGAAACCTGTACAAGATTGTTTAATTTTCCCTTTCATGACAAAGGAGCCTATCTGGATAGGAAGTTCCTGACAGTGGCTGCTAGATGGCTCTCTGTGCTTTTAAACTGAAGGCACTGAGTTTAGTAATGACCTTGATAGGAGAGTGGGCTTCTTCACTACTTTAGAAAAACAGAAAGTTAAACAGATTATTTGAACTTTATAGGAAAACACAATATCCATGAAATTGAACTATAGAATGCTCTCCTCTGCTGTGGTAAACCATGAAGACAGGAGGTTGTAAATATGTCAGGATGGGCTTCAAACAGAGTATTTATACCGAAGCCCCACTTGAGGAATAATTCAAGCAAGTAACATGGTCTTATCTATGTATTGATGTGTTGGCTTGACTTTTAAAAAAAGCTATATTATAAATATTTTGTGAAATATATTTGTTAAGGGAATACTGTTTGAATTCAGGGTGTATACGATCTTACCACAAAAAATAAAAATGTTTTGAACTTAGCACCATGAACCTAGCTCACATCAAAACACCAACTGTAACTGTGATTCAGCAATAATCTCCAGTATCAAATAGTTTTGGTCTATCCATGACAGCAAGGCAATCAGTACTGTTATTCTAAATAAGAAAATTGTGTGGAAGTCATATAGGTGGAATGAGAATTAAGGAATTTTCAATAGTTATATTGCTAAATGTTTCACAATGTCTATTCAAAATTATCAGCCTATATTAGAACAGTATAAGTATTGATAGCATTTGGCAAGACTATGCAATTACACACAAGAAACCTTAATATTATAAATATCTAGAGTTCAAGGTAACCCATCTATATTTTGAAAGAACAATTCCCACTCTTACTTTGTCTAAGTCTTCTATAACCTAATTGAACTTTCACTTTGGAAAAATAAATACTATTTCTTACTCTTCTTTCAGGAAAATTGAAAAGGTTAAAGTGGTACAGGTTTCCTTAATTTTTCTCCTGAAAACTATTTCTTGTATCTTTCCAACTGATTGTTGTGTGATCACTGCTCACTGTCAGAGGGAAGCACACACTGTTTATCATTTCTGTTATTGACATTTCTCTTGATAATATGTGTATATCTTCGAGACATTGTAGGAAAACATGACATGAGGACCTCTAATATGGAACTAAGAGCCTAGATATTCTTTTGTGAGTTCAGGTATACATACTTCTTTATATGGATATGGGAAGATACACAAGGAGTGTTGCCATATTATATGTTTGGTGATCAGAGGTTGACATAGGCTAACTTCCTTGATCATGTTTCACATATTTTCTACTTAGGTATGGTTTTTCACTGAACTTAAAGATTGCTGATATGATTAAGCTAGCTAGCCAGTTTGCCCAAGGAATTCCCTGTTTCTTCCTCCAGAGTGTGCTGAGATTATTGGCACCCAGGAGGGCCATCATATCAATATCAGAATATATTCCAAGGCAAAAGCTTTGCCAACGTAACCAGTTCCCCAAAATAATGTTGTCAAAATATCTTCATTGCAGTCAAGAATGTCTCTCTAATTCTATAATAATATTTGATAATTCATCTAAATTTTACAGCTTCCCTTATATGACATACTTAATGAGATCACAAATTAAGGGGTCCTGAGGATGAACTTCTTACATAATAGCATGTTTTTAATCTTGTGTTTAGAAATCAGAGCCTCATAGAAACTTTGTAATTTTATGAGGTCCCATTTGTCAATTCTTGATCTTAGAGCATAAATCTATTGGTGTTCAGTTCAGGAAATTTTCTCCTGTGCCCATGTGCTCAAGGCTCTTCTCCAGTTTCTTTTCTATTAGATTCAGTGTGTCCGGTTTTATGTGGAGGTCCTTGATCCACTTGGACTTGAGTTTAGTACAAGGAGATAAGAATGGATCAATTTGGATTCTTCTGCATGCTGACCTCCAGTTGAAACATCACCATTTGATGAAAAGGCTATCTTTTTTTCCACTGGATGGTTTTAGCTCCTTTGTCAAAGATCAAGTGACCATAGGTGTGGGTTCATTTCTGGGTCTTCAATTCTATTTCATTAATCTACCTGCCTATCACTGTACCAATACCATGCAGTTTTTTTACACTATTGCTCTGTAGTACTGCTTGAGGTCCAGAATACTGATTCTCCCAGAAGTTCTTTTACTGTTGAGAAGAGTTTTAGCTATCCTGGATTTTTTATTATTCCATATGAATTTGAGAATTGCTCTTTCTAACTCTATGAAATATTGAGTTGGAATTTTGATGGGGATTGCATTGAATCTGTATATTGCTTTTGGTGAGAAGGTTATTTTTACTATATTAATCCACAAACATGGAAGATTTTTCCATCTTCTGAGGTCTTCTTCAATTTCTCTCTTCAGAGACTTGAAGAACTTGTCATACAGATCTTTCACTTTTTTGGTTAGAGTCACACCAAGATACTTTACGTTGTTTGTGGCTATTGTGGAAGGTGTCATTTCCTTAATTTCTTTCTCAGCATGTTTATCCTTTGAGTATAGGAAGGTTACTGATTTGCTTGAGTTAATTTTATATCCAGCCACTTTGCTGAAGTTATCAGCTTTAGGAGTTCTCTGGTGGAGTTTTTGGGTTTCTTAAGTATACTATCATATCATCTGTAAATAGTGATAATCTGACTTCTTCCTTTCCAATTTGTATCCCTTTGACCTCCTTATGTTGTCTAATTGCTCTAGCTAGAACTTCAAGCACCACATTGAAAAGATATGGAGAGAGAGGGCAGCCTTGTCTAGTCCCTGATTTTAGTGGGATTGCTTCAAGTTTCTCTTCCTTTAGTTTGATGTTGGCTACTGGTTTGCTGTATATTGCTTTTACTGTGTTTAGGTATTGACCTTGAATTCCTGTTCTTTTGAAGATTTAGTTTCTGTAAGGCAAAGAACACTGTCAATAGGACAAAACAGCAACCAACAAATTGGGAAAAGATCTTATCAACCCTACATCCGACAAAGGGCTGATATCCAATAAATACAAAGAACTCAAGAAGTTAGACTCCAGAGATCCAAATAAACCTATTAAAAAATGGGATACAGAGCTAAACAAATAATTTTCACCTGAGGAATATTGAATGGCTGAGAAGCACATAAAGAAATGTTCAACATCCTTAGTCATTAGGGAAATGCAAATCAAAACAACCCTGAAATTTCACGTCACACCTTTCAGAATGGCTAAGATCAAAAACTCAGGAGACAGCAGGTGTTGGCAAGGATGCGGAGAAAGAGGAACACTCCTCCACTACTGGTGGGATTCCAAGCTGGTATAACCACTCTGGAAACCAGTCTGAAGGTTCCTCAGAAAACTGGGCATGATACTACTTGAGGACCCCATTATACCACTCCTGGGCATATACCCAGAGGATTCCCCAGCATGTAATAAGGACACATGCTCCACTATGTTCATAGCAGCCCTATTCATAATAGCCGGAAGCTAGAAAGAACCCAGATGTCCCTCATGGATGAATGTATACAGAAAATATGGTATATTTACCCAATGGAATACTACTCAGGTATTAAAAACAATGAATTCATGAAATTCTTAGGCAAATGAGTGTAACTGGAAAGTAAGTGAGGTAACCCAATCACAAAAGAACACACATAGTGTGCACTCACTGATAAGTGGATATTAACCCAGAAGCTCGGAATACCCAAGACACAATTCACATATCAAATGATGCCCAAGAAGAAGGAAGGAGAGGCCTCTGGTCCTGGAAAGACTTGATGTAGCAGTGTAGGGGAATACAAGGACAGGGAAGCAGGAGAGGTTTGATTGGGCAACAGGGGGAGGGAAGAGGGCTTATGGGACTTTCAGGGAGTGGGGAACCAGGAAAGGGGAAATCATTTGAAATGTAAATAAAGAATATATCTAATAAAAATAAATAAATAACCAAGAAGTTTGCTACCAAAAAAAATGAAAGAAAGAAAAGAAATCTGAGTCTTCAGTTAGCTCATTTCTATACCACATTCCTGTTCTCCTATCTCCTCCTATATGAACCATAAATTCAGACTTCTTTCCACTCACCCTTAAACTTGACAAGATCATTTATCTTCCCAGTGATTCTGAAGGCCAAACCTTCATACTTTGGCCTAATGTGTTTTTATTGATACATTTCCTTTAAAAAGCAAAGTGAAACCTTATTTTCTCTCTAAAAAAACCTCTTCTTACAGAAGAGATATAGGAGACAGGCGAGAGGCTCCATACCAAAAAGTCTGGGACTGACTTTTCCTAAGCACGTACATGTTGAAGAATTTTCTAAAGACTGGGGATTATTAGAAAAAGGTCAATTTCTGAAATAAGAAAAAACACCAAGAACCTGGATAAAACTACACACTGTATAATAACGCATGGCATCTGACTTACTTAAGTGTTAAGTAATGAAAATTCTTCCTAAAAGTAATAAAAACTTAATTGGCAATAGTGAAGCTACAAAAAGAAAGAAGAAACACCTTGTTTTCTTGGTGGTTAAGGTAAGGTTACACTGGGTCATGGAGATAATCTATGAATTTACACATATGAATAATACTTCCTTGTTGGTCTACAGTACTACAGTAATAGTAAAGGATATTTTAAATGTAGCCTTGTTTAAGTTAAAAATACATGGTTTAGATATGGTCCATGAACATACATTTAGTACAACACAAAACGGACCAATATCAAGGATGTTTACACCACTTGTTAGTTAAAAGTTTGAACATTTTCTTTAAATATAAAGTTAACACTATTGTTACAACATATATTTATGACTTTGTTAATTTGTTGCTTGTAGTATAGTACATTGAACCTAAATCATAAAATTATATAAAAGTTATAAAATAATTTTTAAAATATAATTTTTAGGAGCTAGAGAGATGGCCTAAGGAGTAAGAATATTTACTTCTTAATAACATGAGGACAGGATTTGAATCCTCAGAACCCATATTCAAGTCCAACATGCCAACACATGCCTGGTACCCCAGTTAACAATAGAGACAGGCAGACCCCATGCTACCAGTCCAACTTAAGCGGCCTAACCAAGAAAGGGCAAGCTTTGGGTTTCATTATGATGACCTGTCTCAAAAGAATTAGCCAGAGAGCAGTAGTCTGGTCTCTATGTGGGACAAGCAAACAATATGTAGCTTTTAAAATAAATTTTTGATCTAGTATGAAATTAGAGAAAGAGCATGAAACCATAAGAATTATGTTTTAATTTCTCACCATTAAACTCGTCCATAGTCAATTAACTGGGATAATAGTTCATATGTGTGTGTGTGTGTGTATACTAATGTATCAATGGGACTTAAAGAATTACAGATAATATTAATATATATGAAGATACATTTTTGTGGAATTGGTTGGTGAAATGCTTGCATTATATTATTCGGGGTCCCAAAATAGAATGAGAATCCATATGGAAGACACTGAGGGTCCCTGCTCCAAATTGGTTCTGATTGGCAAATAAAGTTCCCTGTGGCCAATGACTGGGCAGGGAGACAGAGACAGGAGAATGTAAATTAAAAAAATAAAATAAAATTAAATTAAAAAAAAAAAAAAAAAAAAAAAAAAAGAGTATAGGCAAGCAGGCAAAAGCAAAAAAAAAAAAAAAAAAAAAAAAAAAAAAAAAAAAAAAAGATTCACTGACAAGGAGACAGAGATTCACTGACAAGGAAAGAGAGAGAGAGAGAGAGAGAGAGAGAGAGAGAGAGAGAGAGAGAGAGAGAGAGAGAGAGAGAGAGAGAGAGAGAGGTTTACGAATCGCCATGCCAGGGAAGGAATAAGTAAGATCCAGGTTTGAGAGCTGCAGAAGAGAGAGAGCACACCAATCATATAGGAGCTAGGGAAGAGCAGCCTCAGACCCTCCCCCTTGGGTCTAGAGTAGCAAAGACAGAATATAGATTTTAGTAAGTAATAACTCAGGAGTATCAGAAGGGATGCATTAGCAATGTGGAAGTTTGGGAGTGGCCTAGCCATAGAGCTGTTTAAGGCATATTAAATATAAGGCATGTGTGTGTGTGAGTGTGTGTGTGTGTGTGTGTGTGTGTGTGTGTGCGCCTATCATTTGGGAATCTAGATCATTAGGGCAGGTAGCAAGGAACTTGAGCCACCACCACTGGGGCAATTTGAATAGCGTTAATCACATCCTACTACATTTAAATTGTATTATTACATGCAAATACTGTAATCCTGTCCATGGAAGTATAATCAGACCTATAGACTTACATCTTATACACTGAAGACTCATAATCATACAAAGTATCTCTCATGCTCCTCTGCCCTTGTTTGTCATCTTTTCTCAGCTTTCAGAAACACTAAATTTGTAAATAGTTTCTCAAACCCAGACTATAATTTTTTGTTTTGTTTGGTTTTGTTCTTTTGCTTTGTACTGATTTTTTAATTTAATCTTTTATTAATTTATTAATTAATTTATTTATTTTATACTCCAGATTTTATTCCTCCCCGTTTACCCTCTGACGGTTCTACATTTCATACCTCCTCCCTGCCTCTGTTTCCATGACAATGTCCCCACCACCCACCACCCACCCCACCAGACCTCTAAACTCCCTGGGGCCTCAAGTCTCTTGAGGGTTAAGTGCATCTTCTCTAATTGAATGCAGACCTGGCAGTCCTCTGCTGTATATGTTTGTGGGCCCCATGTCAGCTGGCATGTGCTACTTTGTTGGTGGTCCAGTGTCTGAGAGATCTCAGAGTCCAGGTTAATTGAGTCTGCTGGTCCTTTTTCAGTTGAAACGTATCTCACTGAAATCTACATTCTATTTCTCTCTCATAGAAGAAAAGCAAGATAAAAAAAAATAAAAAAAAATGATTTCTTAATTTCAAATCCAGACCAAGGTATTTAGGTTAATTGTGGACAGAGAAACTAGAAACTCAAATATAAAATATAATCTACAGTCTACCCTGCTTTGTGCCCAGTGTGAATAACTGACTTTTGTGACTATACCCTGTATGGCACCAATGCAGTAGTTACACATCTCTAAAGATGCAATGTGACAAGAGGTGAGGAAAGAAGTCTTTCTCAGTTATAGAACAAGGGAACAAGGTCATGGAGAAAGGATCACACTTACAAAGAAGGTTGCTAAGTTGATTTTTTTTCCACCCCATTCCTTAACTTGTACCTGTGTTCCTGTGGTCTTTAATGGAGACTTATAGAAAGTTCTTGGCCTGAACTTGTCTCTCAGTTTCTTTAATAACATTTCTGCCCATGTTGTCATCGAACAGTAAGTTCACCAGAGGAATGTATCACTCCATTCCTCTTTTCTCAACCTAACCTACATAAACTCTATGAAGAATAACAAATAGATGAAACCCACTGAATAAGATTGCAGAATCTACTTGTGAAGAACTAGCACTGAATTTGCTTGTACACTAGACAATAATGAAATTGATGGAACCTCAGCTTACTTGCTATAGAACATTTTAGACACAGGACTAGAGCTCAAACAAGTTCTCTATAAAGCACGATGCAATTGTAATGACATTAACAAATCATTTTCTTTTATTTTTATTATTATTATTATTATTATTATTATTATTATTATTATTTTCTATATTCTTTATTTACATTCCAAATGATTTCCTCTTTCCCGGTTCCCCTCTCCCTGAAAGTCCCATAAGCCTCTTCCCTCCCACTGTTCCCCATTTGCCTAAGAATTTCATGAATTCATTGTTTTTAATTGCTGAGTAGTATTCCATTGTGTAAATATACATGGAAAATATCTCTGATAAAATTGAAGAAATATATACAAAAACACGTTAAGATTGACTATTTCATGGAAAAATTATATAGATAAAATGGTGGTCATAAAAATATTCCTAAATTGATTGAAAGTGGAATTATAAGCATTTTCTGATAAAATTGAAAATCTACAAGGAAAATACTTCTGATAGAACTCAAGAAACATATAGAAAAACACATTAAAACTGACTATTTCATGAAAAATTATACAGATAAGATGGTAGGCATAAAAATATTCCTAAATTGGTTGAAAGTAGAAGTAAATAAATTTTCTGATAAAATTGAAGATTTACATGGAAAATATCTCTGATAAAATTGAAGAAATTAATACAGATAAATTGGTAGGAATAAAAATATTCCTAAGTTGATTGAAAGTAGAATTATAAACATTTTCTGATAAAATTGAAGAATTTACAAGGAAAATATTTCTGATAAAATTAAAAACAATATATGGAAAAACATTAAAATTGAAGATTATCATGGAAGATTATACAGATAAAATGGTAGGCATGAAAATATTCCTAAGTTTTTTGAAAGTGGAATTATAAACATTTTCTGATAAAATTGAAGATCTATAAGGACAATATTTCTGAAAAAATTCAAGAAATATATAGAAAAACATGTTAAAACTGATTATTTCATGAAAAATTAGACAGATAAAATGGAAGGTATAAAAATGTTCCTAAGTTGATGGAAAGTAAAATTATAGACATTGTCTGATAAAATTGAAGATTTACATGAAAAATATTTCTGTTAGACTATGTTTTTTGTTGGGGAATTGAGTCCATTGATGTTATAAGATATTAAGGAATAGTGATTGTTGCTTTCTGTTATTTTTGATGTTCTTTTTATGTTTGTGTGGTTACTTTCTTTTGGGTTTGTTGGAAAAAGATTACTTTCTTGCTTTTTCGAGGGTATAGTTTCCTTCCTTGGTTGGCTTTTTCCATCGATTATCTTTTGTAGGGCTGGATTTGTGGAGAGATTGTGTAAATTTGGTTTTATCATGGAATATCTTGTTTTTTCCATCTATGGTAATTGAGAGTTTTGCTGGGTATAGTAGTTTGGGCTGGCATTTGTGTTCTCTTAGGATCTGTATGAGATCTGCCCAGGATCTTCTAGCTTTCATCGTCTCAGGTGAGAAGTCTGGTGTAAGAATTTTGTGAATTCATTGTTTTTAATTGCAGAGTAGTATTCTATTGTGTAAATACCACATCTTCTGAATCCATTCCTCCATTGAGGGACATCTGGGTTCTTTCTAGCTTCTGGCTATTATAAATAAGGCTGCTATGAACATAGTGGAGCATGTGTCCTTATTGCATGCAGGGGAAGCCTCTGGGTATATGCCCAGGGGTGGTATAGCCGGATCCTCCGGGAGTGTCATGCCCAGTTTTCTGAGGAACTGCCAGACTGCTTTCCAGAGTGGTTGTACCAGCTTGCAATCCCACCAGCAGTGAAGGAGTGTTCCCCTTTCTCCACATCCTCACCAACAACTGCTGTCTCCTGTGTTTATGATCTTAGCCATTCTGACTAATGTGAGGTGGAATCTCAGGGTTGTTTTGATTTGCATATCCGTAATGACTAAGGATGTTGAACAATTATTTAGGTGCTTCTCAGCCATTAGATATTCTTCAGGTCAGAACTGGAAAATATCATCCTTAGTGAGGTAACCCAATCACAAAAGAACACAGATGGTATGCAGTCACTGATAAGGGGATATAACCCAGAATCTTGGAATACCCAAGACGCAATTCAATAGATTTCCAAGAAGATGGAAGGAGAGACCCCTGTTCCTGGAAAGACTGGATGTAGGGGAATACCAGGACAGAGAAGTGAGAGGGGGTTGAATGGGGAACAGAGGGAGGGAAGGGGGCTTATGGGACTTTCAGGGAGGGAGGAAACGGAAAAGGGGAAATCATTTGGAATGTAAATAAAAAAATTACAGAAAAAGAAAAAGTCTGGTGTAATTCTGATAGGCCTGCCTTTATAGGTTACTTGACCTTTTCCCCTTACTGCTTTTAATATTCTTTCTTTGTTTAGTACATTTGGTGTTTTGATTATTATGTTCCGGGAGGACTTTCTGGTCTGGTCCAGTCTGTTTGGAGTTCTGTAGCCTTCTTGCATGTTCATGGACATCTCTTTCATTAGGTTAGGGAAATTTTCTTCTATAATTTTGTTGAAAATATTTACTGGCCCTTTAAGTTGGAAATCTTCACTCTCTGCTATACCTATAATCCTTAGGTTTAGTCTTCTCATTGTGTCCTGGATTTCCTAGATGTTTTGGCTCAGGAGCTTTTTGCATTTTCTTTAACTGTTGAGTCAATGTTTTCTATGGTATCTTCAGCCCCTGAGATTCTTTCTTCTGTCTCTTGTATTCTGTTGTTGATGCTTGCATCTATGACTCCTGAATTCTTTCCAAGATTTTCTATCTCCAGAGATTTGTGTGTGTGTGTGTGTGTGTGTGTGTGTGTGTGTGTGTGTGTGTGTGTGATTTCTTTATTGTTTCTACTTCCATTTTTAGATCCTGGCTGGTTTTGTTCAGTTCCTTCACTTGTTTGTTTGTGTTCTCCTGTAATTCTTTAAGGGATTTTTGTGTTTCCCCTTTAAGGGCTTTTACCATTTGACCCATGTTCTCCTGTATTTCTTTAAGGGAGTTATTTATCTCCTTCTTGATGTCCTCTAACAGTATCATGAGATGAGACTTTAAATCCAACTCTTGCTTTTCCGTATGTTGGGATATCCAGGACTTGCTGCGGTGGAAGAACTGGGCTCTGATGTTGCCAAGTAGCCTTGGTTTCTGTTAGTAGGGTTCTTGTGCTTGCCTTTCGCCAGCTGGTTATCTCTGGTGTTAGTTGGTCTTGTTGTCTCTGGCTGGAGCTTGCCCCTCCTATGGGCCTGTAAACCTGTGTCTGTACTCCTGGGAGACCAACTCTCTTCTGGCAGTGTCTGTGCACAGAAGGCTGTGGAGCTGTCTGGTTCCCTGCTGCAAATGGCGGCCGGAAGGGAAGACTCCTGTCCCAACTGCTCCACTGATTGTATGCCTTGTGTGCTCCTAGCTGTACCCATCCAGAGAGAAGGTGGAGTTCTCACCTCTGCACTCAGAAGTGAAATCGCTGCTGGGAGATCACTCTCTCCTGGCAGGCTAAGCACAGAAGGCTTTGGAGGTGCCTGGTTCCCTGCTGCAGATAACAAATCATTTTCAAAATTGTTGTTGAAATATTTTTAAAAAGTTTTGCAGCTGAGCATGGTAGAACACATGTGTAATACCCAGCACACAGGAGAATGGGAAACAAGAATTATAACTTCTATACCAGACTGGTATGACATAGCCAGGCCCTCTCTTAAACAACCTCAATTCACCCTGGCACAACAATAAAAACAAAATGTTTCCTAAGAATACTTATCTTTTTTTAATTTCAAAAAATAAGGTGCTACAATATTTTTAGCACAAGCTAGGCCTCTGCCACTCTCAAACCAAACCTTCAGGAGAATAAAAATAAGCATATTGCGGAAGCTGCCGATGCTGTGGGACTCATTCATACCTTGCCCCAGAAAGCCCTTTCATTTTTTGCCAGCAGGTCAACATTTTACCTATGTTTACGATGCAGCACAAATATCACATTTTCCATGAAGTCATGTTTGGTATTCATTGCACTTAAAAAGAAATTCCAATAAAATGGCACCTATTAAAATAAAAGACATACTTTATCTCTCTATGCATCTATGGCTATTGACACTATATATGTCACAACATAGTGATAGGTGACTGGGAGTAGAAGTGCATTTTTTTTCTCCTCCCAAGTTTACATAAAAATTTTCAATGACTCTTTTAAACGAGTATTTACAGAAAAGTTATTATTGGCTGTGATTGTATCTCCTTTGTTAAATAATAGGATGTTTGTCATATCATGTATGTATCTTTCTCTGTGCATGTGCGTACATGTCTGTACATGTACACAGACTAGAGATTTAGTTGGTATATCCTTCAATTGCTATTCACCTTATTTTTTGAGACAGATGTCTCACTGAAGCTGGATCTCATTCATTTGACTACATGAGACTGGCTGACAGGCAGATTCCAGGACTTCCCCCTGCCCTGGTTCTGTCTCTCCAGCATTGCAATGCCCTATATTTTATAGTGAGTTCTGGTGATGGAACACTAGTCCTTAACTCCCATGGCAAATACTTCACCAACTAAGTCAAAATCACTCTCAAAATCCTCTCCATCCAAATCCCAATGGCAGCCTCTGTGCTCTACATCTTGGTCACTCTTTTTTCCTTTGCAATCTAATAACTCCCTCAGCTGTTTTTCCTTGTATTCAGTACTTTTTCAATGAATAAACAAATACATAAATCGAGGAATTCAAAGGATGGTTCAAGAAAAGAGTCAGTCATGTGAGGCAGATTCTGATTCTTGTGATAAAACAAGACATAAGTCTAATAACCCAGTTTCTTGTCTAATAACAGACTTGTCTAGGAATGTACTCATATACCTCCCTGACGTAACAGATAAGAGTGAGTTTACTACAGATTATGCATTGCTACTGGCTATTGCTATTTATCTATATGCCTCTGTCGAAAACATGTTTTTGCCTCATGAGGCTTGCCCTTGTGATTGTACACTTCTTTTCACATAACTCCTCCTTACTCACAGCATATTAATTGTCTGATGCTCTGAATAAAGTTGCCTATAGCACGAGGCTATAGACTGCCTTATGTTTCATCTCTGTTTTACTAAGCCCCACTGCTTCTTGAACAGTGAACAAAGGAAGAGCTAAGTGCTTAAAAATTCTGTTTTAAATGGCGTATAGCTATGATCTCCATTTTAATCAATTCTCCTATTAGATCAGATACTAATTATGGGGAAAGACTGGTTTTAGGACTTTGGATTTAAAGCTGAGAGATTTTGTATCAGCTTATCTTGACTGATGCTGAAAATTGTCTCTTTAAAGTTTTATTACCTTAGCAAGGCTCTCTGTTATGCATCACTCCATCATCTTGTGGCTTTGTTTTCTGTGTTGCATGTACAGTAGTGTCAATGTTCACATATCTTCTTATCCTTTGTTTGGTTTTATTTCAAAAATGTCCATTTTATTTACATAGGTTATAAATCGAAATATTTGATATCTGAATATATGTCTATATGTGTGTATATGTGCATATCTCTTATGGCTGTTCTTAGCTTATATAATATCTAACATTTTTGATAAATCACCACATTACTTATTGCTTCAAAGTCCAGTATATTGAAATGAATCTCAAACTCCATGCTCCTGCAATGTAGGACTTAAATTGTGCCATCTAATTTAAGACAAGGCTTCTCTGATCTTATTGTTTCAACCTAGGACCACTATAAAGTATAATAGCTAACTATTAAAGAAGTGGTCATAGTAATGTGTATCTGAATTATAACTCACTAATATCAGATAGCACAAGCATTCTCATTAATTCTGTGTTAAAATGACCCTGAAACAATATGCCAGTAATAAAGTTATTCAAACATTGCAAATAGACAGCCAGCTATCTAGATAACCCCAAAAGAGGGCATGAATTAAATAGACAATTGTTTTAGTTTTTCCAGTCCAGTTGAAGATGATTAAGAAGCATCATCTTGAGGTGATTTAAGTAGCATTACTAGAGGGAGTAATTCTAGATGGCAGGATTTCTTCAAATAGGCACTCAGTATTCAAAGTGTTGGTATGCTCAAAGTGTTGGTATACTGGTAACAAAATGCCACTGGTGAACTATTGGCTTACAGAAGATTCCATCAGGTCTGGGAATGATCCACCTCTATTGATGTGTAGGGAATTAAATCTCTAAACTTAGTATCACTGATTAGTATCTTTTCACGTAGTGTGTGTCATAACATACCAATGAGGCCTTACTTCATATCACTACAATTCAAAGTAAACTGAAACATTACCCGGCTCAAAATTCACTAATTTTAATTATAATGTATACAGTGCTTCAAACATATTCTCTCAATAAAAATGAGTCAAAACTGGACAGAATATAGCAAAAGACAAGAAAATAAGTGAACAGTAGAAGTCAGTTATTTATTCTTGGTATTTTTCTTTGGTGCAAAAGCATCACAAATGTCCTGTCAGTCAAAGTGAGAAAAGATTACAGGTTTAAATGTTTTATCTAAAATGAAAACTAGAACTTTAAGAAGCAATGCAATTATCAATCAATTTATGTATAGCAGAGAAATAAAAACAAGCAGAATTAAACACAAAAGGTATAAGAAGATCTTACCATAAGATCTGATGCCTGCTACTCCAGTCCTTGGAATATACTGCAGCAGGAAGATGGATAGGAATTTGGGGCCTGCCTGGGTTACCAAGTAACTTCCATTCAGGTCAACCATAGAGATAGGGTGAGAAAAGCTGAGGAAAAATGAAAAGATGACTTTAGGGCAGGTGTTTGTTTACCCCTAGTGAGGACTGGATTGCTTGAAACCCTTACATGTTTCTATAGATACAAGCACCCTAGTGACAACTACTTTCTCATACCAACACCTAGCAATCACATATTATATCCAGTAATCTGGAACATGGCTGCTCCTCATTTCCTGTGAATATTCACCTTTGGAGGGAAGTTTTGACAGTTCAACTAACCTTTACTACTTTCTGGTAAGGAGAAATAGAAGGCAGAATTAAATTAATTCATTGTTAAGCACATTTTCTCTTTCCTATTTGCATCTTGATTTGCAAAGAATGAAGCAATAAAAACTGAATTACATCTTGTCCATTTGTACATAATCATATTGGTAAGGCATGTTTTTTTCCTCTCTCAGGAGGTTCAACAAAATTAGTATTAATTTAGCATATAAAATGAAGATAATGGGAGAGAAGCAACCATATCAAAGAGAATTGCATACATTAAGTAGAAAACAGGAAAGTTATAGCAGAGTAAATCGATGTGAAATTAGTTGTGAAGAAAGCTAGCGCTGGAACCACCTCTGCAAAAATCTAGCAATCTTGTTTTGGGGAACCTATGAAGGTCTTGACTGGCTCAGTTCTCTGCAGTAAAAAATATGTGTACATTAAATAACAAAATATCATCTTTAATAAACAGATAAACATTAACACTTAATGAACTCTTAATTCATCTTCATTGCACACTTCTTTTGCCTCAACCTTCAGAGTATGTAAATTAAAACAGAAAATAAAAACATTCTAATATTTCCAAAACAATCTACGTTATGATAGGCAAACTATCATAAAATCTTTATAAGTGTATTATATATGTACTCTTATTTGCACAACAATATTAACAAATGAAACCTTAAGCCATGTTAAATATTTGACTTTTTTATTCTGTATTCTTCCATTTCATCACTTTTTGAAAATTCAATTGGAAGATAAATGAGTGACGGCCATGTTACTTCTGCCTTCATCTACCAAAGCTAAAACAAATGGCTCATTGATAAAGAGACAGGGAGAACCCATTCATTTCAAATCTGTATTCAAAAGTGGCTTTGACAAAGGCTCTTACCACATAAACCTCCATATCTGAGTTTGAAGCTCAATATTCACACTGGAAGGAGAGAAGCTACTCTTTAAAGCTTGTCTCTGATTTTCATGTGTGTGTCCACCTGCATACACATATATACACTTATAAATAAAATATAATAATAAAATAAAAACAAAGATCCTATCATACTAGACATTTACCTTTGTTCTGTATATGTTTCTCATATAAGAAAATGAGACAGCATTCAAGATACAAAATTTACTTTTAGTCAGATATAATTAGAAAATTCTTCTCAAACTGAAGCTTATCTTTCCAAGATAATTTTTTTTTACTGCCAACTTATTTTGTTTATTTTTGGTAAATATGATGGGAAAGAATTCACATTCTCTGTATCAGACACAACTCTCCCAACATACAATGATGTTGAGAAGTTAATTTCTCATATCTGTGTGTATGTTCTCTTAGATAGCTAAAGGTGACCTATACATGGGGCTAAACTGAAAATCTGACTTGACATGTGCTTTCAGAAACACACGCACACACACACACACACACACACACACACGCACGCACAAACACACACAGTCAATGCAATTTTAAAAGGATTGAATGACTACCATTTTATTTCTTTGTACTGAAAAGGAGCTTTTCAAAGCATTTGATGACAAAGATCATGAGCCAAGCTGTAACTCAGTACCAGAATGACTGTGTCTTCCTCAACTTCCATTTATCAGACAAAGTCTGATTAAACAACTAGCAGTGACTAGTCTTTAAAGTAATTTATGTAGGGCAAAAAATGTTGCCAAGGACAGACCCAGGAAGCATTTGGGAACAGCTTAATCACATTCCACAGTGTGTATAGGCTGTAGACCTTATGTAGGCTTTTGTCTTTAATATCACCGAAGAAAACATATTTTTTTTGGTTTAGGTAATTTATTTAATGCAAATGTTTTTAATTCATTTTAACTTCAAAAATATATATATTTAGAACTAGTGATAGGGTCATAGCTTAAGAGCATTTGTTCCTCTTGCAGAGGACTCACATGATGCCTCCAAAACACCTATAACTCTAGTTCCTGGGCTCCAATTTACTCTGTGACCACTGAAAGCACTGTATGCATGTGTGTTTTCTATGAATATACATGTAAGTAAAACATGCATACACTTAAAAAAGATAAATACATCTTTGAAAATGTAAAATGAAGAAAACCATTACTCTTTTGATGAGTGTTTCACAATTATTTCACTTATCACATGGGATAGACAGTTTTTATTCACTCTAAAATAATTTCTAAACAAGTAATCATAAGGGTCCATGTTTCAGAAGGTGGGATTTTATTTTAAAGTTGTATATTTTCTACAGTCTTAAAGCTCATCATATTTTATACTTTAGGTTCATCATAAGTTTGTATTATTTAAACTGGATAAGGTTTCTTATGGCAGAAAATTGTATAGTACACAAGGAGATACTAGGATGATGAAAGATTTTCTGTGGGAAGAGATACCTAAAGAAAGATAACCTAGGCAATGAAGATAAGAAAGGCTAATGTGATACAAGGAAATTGCACATAGGAAATCACAGGGGATTAAAATAGCATGAGAAGGAATGAAGATCTTTTCTGTGTGACTTGAGTTCTGCATTCCTCACTATGTCAAAGCAGAGGTTGATGCAGATGGAAAGGAAGAGGACTTTCAATGATATTAAAATGGGAAAGAAATGATTATCTAAAGGAAGACAATATCCACTTCATAAGAAAAGTCTTTGTGAAGTTCAATTATCTTAAATTCAAACGAGATAGATCAATTAAATGGGACATAATTTAGTGGTATTATTTGGAATGCTCAGGAAAAACAAATCCAATGTATAAATGTTGTGCATAAAGGGCACAGAAAGATGAAGGTAAGAGAGAAGATATAATGACAGAGACAAATTTTCTCATCTTACTATAATGGCTCACAAGACCCAAGATCCTCAGCTGGCCAGATGGAGGAACAGGAAAGTTGCCAGTATAGATCTAGTGCAAAATTTCACAGATTCCAAATATAGGAAGAGGAAAGGTTTCAGTTCTGTTTGGAGTCAGGAATAGCTGAGGATCAGCTCAAAGCACTCATAAAGTTATAACTATCACTTGGTGTGTTTGTTCTAACAAGTCTTCAACACACTGAGTGTGGTCAATTCACATTAGATAGGACAATATTTTATATCAGACTTTCCAGTACAAATGGCACTCTTATCTAGAAGGAGTTTCACAGACTTCTTCATTATAATGTCTCACAAACTCTCTGTTCAGTCTATCGCTAAGCCTAGTTAATACAGAAAATTAATTATGATGCTAGGAATGTGAAACATTTTCTATACATCTATTTAACCAAGTGTGATTATAATATCCTCTTGTTATATTCCTAGTTAACTCTGTAATCACCTACCTCTTTCAGTAATCAATTATTTTTTTAATTTATTTTTTTTATTTTCTAAGTTTTTTTATTTACATTCCAAATCATTTCCCCTTTCCCATTTCCTCCCTCCCCAAAAGTCCCATAAGCCCCCTTCCCTCCCTCTTTTCCCCATTCAACCCCCTCTCACTTCTCTGTCCTGGCATACCCCTACATCCAGTCTTTCCAGGACCAGGGGTCTCTCCTTCCATCTTCTTGGAAATCTATTGATATGTGAATTGCTTCTTGGATATTCCGAGATTCTGGGTTAATAGCCCCTTATCAGTGATTGAATACCATGTGTGTTCTTTTGTGATTGGGTTACCTCACTAAGGATGATATTTTCAAGTTCTGACCATTTGCCTAGGAATTTCGTGAGTTCATTGTTTTTAATTGCAGAGTAGTATTTCATTGTGTAAATATACCACATCTTCTGAATCCATTCCTACGTTGAGGGACATCTGGGTTAAGGACACGTGCTCCACTATGTTCATACCAGTTTTATTTATAATAGCCAGAAGTAATCAATTATTTTTTATCTTACCTTAATATCTCTCTATGAACCTTTTGAGATTGTTTGTTTCTGTCATGTCGAAATACTGCCAGTTGAATTTTCATGGTAAGCTTAGCTAAAGTGTGCTACTGTGTTCTGCATCTTCATATCAAAATGAAACTCCATTATTTAATATGCCAGTCAGAGCAGAAGAGAAGGGTCATTGATTAAGAAAATATGCTGCTCTAAGAGTATCACAGTTTTCCACACAGAAACATACACACATTCATGTGATAAACATCTATGCAGATAGATACATAGGTAGATAAGTAGGTACAGATATAGATATATAGATATATGTGTATGTAAAGTTAAAAATATTACTTAATTACTAAAGGCATCACATAACACTCATGACAAAGTATCTTTTGCTTTGCTTCTACCTAGTTATAAGATGAGTCTATTAGATGAACCTTCAACTTTGCTATAACCAAAATTGTGGTTTGGCTGCAGGTTGGCTTTTGATTCTATATCCAATGGTAGGTCAGTGTTGATTTATTGTGAACTAATAGACAATTATTTAATTTACTTTTTCTCAATTTCCTTGTGCATTAACTTTGAAAGTTCTTCTATCATCTCAAAAATGAATAAATGTTCTATTGTAACATTAAAATTATGAGTTATTAGTTGCAGCCATACAAACTAAGCTGATGTGATTTGGAGAAAATAACAATGAGTGCTACAAATTTGCTATAGAAGTTTAATGCTAATCTCCCATTCATAATTGGACTAACCAAGCCCAAAACGCAACTTTTCAGTGTTATTTTTTGATTATCTATCATACATCTGGCTGTATTAAAATCTAAGGGCACAGAAGTAATCAACAAAACACAAATGTCTGTCTTCACAAAAACTTTGGAGTAGTCAAAAATGAACCAGAGAAAGGAGCAAAATGTATTGGAAATATTAGCACTTTGTGTGGTAGGCAGACAAAGGTATAAGAAGCAAAGATCACTGTGTGATAGGAATAAATGATCAGAGTGGACTAAACAAATAATCAGTGAATGTGATATTTCAGCAAACAAAGAGAAAGATGCACAAAGGCAAGTACAAAGAAATTTTCAGGAGAAAAAAAAATTGACTTCAGATTCAATGAAGCACAGGTGTATGTGTCATCTTTGAGGAAAGACAGGAGATCTAGAAAACATCAACTGTATGAGAACAAGGAGGCTGCAAGGAATAGAGAAGAGAGAGTCAACAGATCAACCAGGGGGATGCCTGTAGGTATCTTTATGGATTCCGAACTAAATGGAAGGATATTCAGAGGGGTTTGAGATCAGATGAAACATGGTATAATGAATGTGTTAAAAGAATCATCTTGACTGCTATGAAAGTGATTTAATTTGAATGCCAAAGAAGGATTAGAGAAAGCAATACAGTGACAAGGTAAAAACAATAAATAGTTAGCTACAGAATCTGGCATCAACTCCCACTTTTATGGCTTGAGTAACAAGACAGAAACGTTTCTTAACATGAAAAATGATGGCTGAAGAGTAGAGTGGATTGATTGGGTTTGCTCCCCCCACCCCAAGGACTTGTGTGTTTGAATGCTTGACCCACAGAGAATGACACTATTATGAGGTGTGGTCTTGCTGAAGGAAATAAGTCACTGTTGGGGTGGGCTTTGAGGTCTCCTGTGACTAAGCTCTACCCAGTATGGAGTCTGAGCCTTATTCTGGCTGCTGCAGAAGGGCTTTTTTTTGCTGCCTGAGGATCAACATGTAGAACTCTGCGCTCCTCCAGGACCATGTCTGACTTCATGTTGCCATGCTCCTCAAGGTAAAGATAATGGACTGAACCACTGAAACTGTGAGCCAGCCTTAAATAAATGTTTGCCTTTATTCTAGTTTCCTTGGTCATGGTGTCTCTTCACAGCAATGCAAACTGTAACAAGGATAAGGAGCTTAATGAGTTTGGCTGTGGACATATAGGTCTGAAAAAACTCTGGCAATCGGATGACATCCTTACCTTAATAATCCATAACACAGTGTTCCCTAAGACAAGAGCAATTGGAGAAAATAGACTTGAATAATAAGACATCCTGAGAGATAATCTTTGCAGAAGAAAAAAAATAAGAGTATAGTTGGAAAATATTATACCAATAGAAAAATTTAGTTAAAAATTTAGTTTCATGTCTTAAGTGGAATAAATAATATCATGTCAAAACGATGCTTGAATGACTGTTATTTTTCTATGGGGACACAGAGCTTCTTACATGGGAACAGGTGAGCAAAATATAGTGCATAAGCAGGGTGAAAGCTTAGAGGACTTGTGAACACATGGGAACTCCCCAGTAGTGTGTTTCACATTCTCAGAGAAAAAAAAACAGCAAATTCAGTAGCCAAGGATGAGAATGAGTTATTACAAAGCAAAAAGAATGGTATAAAAATGAAAATTAACATTGAGAACAGTTTTCCACAGGCAAGCTCTGTGATAGAATGTGGGAAAGAGTCCTTTAGGGAAGATGTGTACTCAGTAAAGGACCAGGTATCAGTAAGAACAAAAGAGAAGCAAATTTAAGAGAAACTAGTAGATGTTAAGGAATGTCACCGACAATAGATTGTGAGCTTCTCACATATTGCAACCTGCATTTAATCAACGTTGAAACGCGTGTGTGTGTGTGTGTGTGTGTGTGTGTGTGTGTGTGTGTGTAGAAAACAAGCTTGTGTTTTCCTCAATATCTAATTATTTTTCTCACCAACTTATGCAGAGGTTCATGTGGCTAAGTTCTCTCTTGACCTGGAAAATGTATAAAACCTTAAGATCACTGGAGAAACTCCAGCACCTTTTTTAAGAAAGCAAAGGAGAAGCATTCCTCTGCCCTTTACTCTGGGCTAAAATTATCCTAGATGGCTAGGAACATCATACAGAAGGGACTGCCCATCTATGAGGTCTTGGAAGTAGACAAGAATATGGACGTAGCTGACAATGGACCAGTTATACGTTTTAGACATATTGTCAAAACACTACTCAAAATTTTTCACGAGGCAAATTTTTAAGTAAAAAAAAATTGTATTGTCAGTTGTTGCAGGAACAGTCAGCTGCATCTTACGACCCCACATTCAAGATAACTTGCTGTTTCAATGACCAAACCCACACAAGAGCTTGCTTTTGCTTCTTTCATAAATCTTAAGGCAAAAATTAAAATCTAATTTTACCTTATTATATTAATGGAAATGAATTTGAAGTTCATTACAGCTAACGATTTGTTTCTGTTCTAACATATGCCTAAGGAGACACAACTCACATATGGCTCCTAATCCCTTACATAATGTCTTTCTAATTAGATATCTATTAGGAAAAATGCTAAGTTTAGTTTTATATAGTTATAGTTTTCTGTGGGATAGCATTGTAATCGAGCAAAAGAAATATACAAGATAATAAAATGCTGCCCAAGAATCAGAAAACTGAGCAATTAGATTTGTATCTATCTGTGGTACAAATAAATGTTTACTGTTAAAGAACAAATGTTTATGGAATGCTTGGCCCTAAACAGTACATATATAGCATGCATCTTCTTCCATTGTGGAGACCATTGTGAAGAGGGGGTAAAAGATTGTTATAAGAACAATGGCAGAGGATGGCTGCATGAAAACAGTGTTTCCAGACATAGCAGAGCAGTTGTACGTATGAACTCTAGCAGTTATTACAGCAGGCTCGAGACTTGGGCAAGCTCGGGCAAGAGAAAAATCTCAGCAAAGGAAGGGGAGATGATTAAAAAGCTTCATCTTTAACTGAAGACCTACTGATAAAGATGGATGCTGAGACAGAGACAGGCAGAGACAGACAGACAGACAGACAGATATTTTTAAGGGTATGGTCTGTGGTAAGGAAATAGCATTCCTATAGAAGGCATATATATATATATATATACACATGGACAAAAGAAATTAGAATTGATGGGTTAAAAAATGTTGAGTGTGTAAGGAAGGGAGAGTTAGGTGAGGAGAGGCAGAGTGGAGGGATGGATATGGTACAATTATATCGTTAACTAGTTGTCTTTAAATAAGAAAACACATAAGAATGTCAATTACAAGAAAGCAAAACTTTTAACAGTCAAACCTATGTAGGAATTGCAGAGAATATAAAGTCAAACCTTGGTTATTTTCTTATCATGTTAGTTCTAATAAATTTATTTGAGTTATTGCCTACTAGGGATCTTTAGAATATTTTTAAATTATATTTTATTATCAAATTAAAATTGTTTTCTTGAGAAATTTAACTTCCTGTGGAAATCTTGTTACCTAATAAAATTTATGTCCTTTCTTGCTTGCTTTCTTTATGACAAGAAAATATAATCTTTAACCTCTGTCACAGTTATTATATGGTTTACATGGTAGGAAATTGTAGTAAATAACTTAGTTTGTTTGAAACTGCAAATAATAACTTGTTTCACTTGAAGCATGTTACTTTTCTCCAATTCACACATTTCTCAGTAAAATAACTGAGAAAAACTGCAACCTTCATGGAATTACATGGTAGTTCTATTGAAAGGTTCCATCTAAGCAAGCAGGAACTTGTGTTTCAGTAAATTAATACTAAATATGTGGGTTATATAGCATATTCTACCTCATAATTGGCACTCTAAAGTCTCTAACTGATATTATTTTTTCAGGCAATATCTTAATATAGTTTTTAAGATCTTAATATATGATTGCTGGAGAGATACACTTTACTTAAAATATTATGTCATAGTAACATGTGTCTAAGGAGCACATAATACACACTAATGTTTCTTTTTATATGTTTTTTAAATGATTTACTTCTTTTATTATTTTATGGTTATTTATGTTTTGCCTGTATGTATATTTGTGTGAGGATGTCAGATCTATAGAATCTGGACTTACAGACAGTTGTGAACTACCATGTGGATATTGGGAATTGGACCCGGGTCCTCTAAAAGAGCAGCCAGTGCTCTTAACCTTTCAGTCATTTCTCTATCTCCAACACTAAATTTTGTTACAATGAAATATCAGGTATATTGTTCTCCACAATATGTACACAAGTAAGCAGGATTTGTGAAAATGGGGAGGTGGGGTAAGGAAAATAAGAACAAACAGATTAGAATTTACCATGCTATTTCTGTTTGAATTCAAAATCAGCACAAGTGTGTTAACAAAGAACTGATTCTCTTTCTAGCCACAATGGAACAAACAGCACCAGGCACACACTTCCATTTTATAAAATGCTAATAGTAATCAAAGACAAGAAAAAGGTTTTTTTAAAAAAATATCACTTAATTGATGAGATTATATCGTCAGATGTGGGCAAGATTCAGTGGTAGCTAACTGTTGCCCAAATCTCTGCCAAAGGAGGATTTCCTGATTGTAGTGAAAGCGAGACAAGTCAGTCCTGGTACTGAAATGTGGAAATCGTAGTCGAGGCAACTGAAGCTGCTGGGGTGTGCATGCTGGGTCACTGAGCTAGAGTGGACTCAGAATCACACAGGAGAGACAAATCTGTGCCTAAGGGATGCCATGTGTGAGTTATTAAATCAAAATCCTATACAGAATCCAAAGGATGCATGATAATAATATTCAACAATATATCAGAGGGAGAGGGGGGTATCATAGTCAGGAAGGATACAAAATCCATAAACAAAAAGGAAGTGATAGTCCCATGTTAACCTTTGTAGAATGGAATACTAAAGCTTTTCTTACAAACCTAATGATCTCTAGAGACCGCATTTATATAACTTGTGAAGCTATAGAGATCTTAACTTGATTTTGTTTCTGATCATGTCTCTTTCTACCAATATGAATTGTTTAGTAGTTATTACATTGTTAATTTTTTTATGAATCCTCTAAGTGTATTTACCTAACAGCATCATTATTTTACCAAAACTTCCAAGGATTTTTCTCTAAAAGTTGCTTTTCTTTTTCTTGTAGCTCTTTGAAGATATGACCACACAGTACTTAATTCTTCACTGCTTCTCACAAAAAAAGGGAATGTCCTTAAGCTTTTCCTCTATAAATAATCAGCATTTTCTTCCAATACTGGCTAACATATTAATCCATCTTCATGTTAAATAATAGTTATTTTGCTATATGTGATATGCTGATTTCATCTAGGAGAAAGATTTTTTATTGTTTTCCATAGCTTCCACTTTATTATTTTCATTAGTGTCCTTTTTTCTCATGATATTATAGCTTTATACACCACTGAAGCCATCACTTATTCTTTAATTGTGATTGTTACATATATTTATGCATATGCATTCAAGATCACAGCACAGCCTGCTGATATCATTTATTGTTTCCCATATGTATTTAGGGTTGATCTTTTAAGATTGGCTAGCTTATCAGGGAGCACATCTCTGGAGAGGACTAATTCTTCCTCACTGAGAAACCATGAATTGGATCCAGTTCTCCATCTAAGATTGAAGCCTTATGGAACCTCCCTTATCTATGTAGCATATCAACTGATGGTGTCAGTTCTAGCTCTTTTATAGGCAACCATGTAGCTGATATTTCCTGGGTACAGTTTCCCACTCCCATACAGAAGACTGTCAGGGAGTAGATGCCCCATACTGGTCTTTCTGCGTCCTCTTCAATGTCGCTGTTTTAGGTAGAGGAATGTGTTGTACATGACCCTCCACAGTGGGTTTCACCAGTTGTAGCTCTTTGTAATGATTTCTACCTCCTGAAGAAAAGAAACTTCATTTGGAAGGTATGAGAGACGCCCTTATTTGTGAGTATGGATATGTATTTAGAATGGAGCTAGACATTACACTAGTTTAGTAAAGCAGTGTTAATAGGTTTTCTACTAAAGCCTCTTGTCTCAGCAGCCACGAAGGGTGAGCCGATTTACAGCACCAGGCATAAATTCCCACTTACTGAGCAGGACATATTCAGTGAATCTTATCCATCATTACAAAAGTCCCAGGGTTAGTTCTGAGAATGAGCAGACACACTTTCCTTTTGTAAACCTTCTCTCTACATCTAGCTATTTCTCATCATGTTTAATGTTCTCTGAACTAATGGCTTCTTTGGGTATTTATTTGGAATCATAGTGCATGTTCATGGAAAACTCACTTCCACACAGATCTAAATTTGATTTCATTTTAGTTAAAGAATGCAGAGGTTAATTTTAAGTGTCCAGAATAGAGTGCTCAGTTAGTTACTAATTCTGAGAATTTTTTTTGTTACATTTGTATTTTCAGCTTGAACAAATGGTTTGATTGAGTCTCTCAAGTGAATCTTTTTAATGTGAAATCTTTATAGGTTCTTCTACTTTAATACAAAATGCCTATTTTACCTCTAAAACAAAGTAGTTTTAGTTTTGCTAAAACAGATAGTTACAGGGTACAATTTAAATTCCCAGACAGTAAACATTAATTTTGCTATTTGCTATATTTTTTGAAACCATTGTTAGTAAATTACACAGAAAGCTGATTTTGTTTTGGTTTGTTCTAGCATTTGCCTAATTTTTATACATTTTAATTTATAATATAATTGCCCATTCTTTCCTTCTAAATCCCCCCTCCAATCCCTTCCATGTATCCTTCTCAGAAAAAGTTTTAAATATACAAATATGTCACAAAGATTGCCCATGAAATAGGAGGCTGTAAATTGCAATGATGTACCTTCCACCTTATATATTCTTATAAAATATTCCTTTTGTAAAAAATTACTTTATATATATTACTTTAAAAATATTTACTCTAAAATGTATTTATTTAATTTTATTGAATTTAAAAAATCAAAACAATTATTTCCCACCATTTTCTCTCTCCAAACCCTTCATGAGAATCCCTATTTTGCTCCCTCTCAAGTTCGTGGCTTCTTTTTCTATTAAAGAAACAATTGATGTTACATATATATAAGCATAAGTATAAATAAGTATGCTGAATCCTTTTAGTGTTCCTGCTATACATCTTACTCTAATGCCAAGTAAATCTATCAACAAAAGTAAAGTGAGATTTCAGATCCAGAGAAGGAATTAAAGTACAAAGCTTTCCTTTTGTGGAGTCTAACACCTGGCAAAGGCTCCATGTTTTAAATTGAGACTAGAGAATATGTAAGAAATACAGCACACTTAAAATTTATCATATAAAATTAAATTTATATTAGTTAACTTTAGAATCCTCAGGAGTTATTCACATCTCTGAGACTTATTTAGTTATATATAAATCAAGGAAGCAAGAATCTTTTGGGGAGAATAGAAGATGGAATTTTCTGACAGAAGCTAGAAAATTGCATGGCAAAGACATCTGAAAGGGTTAATAGCAATGACAGCTGGCATGGCAAGTCTAGCATTGGCATTAGTGTTTGTATCTGAGTATAACCATCCCTTCCTAGGTCTTCTCCACTGAGCAGCAGGTCGTGAGTGCAGCTAAATATTAACACCTTCTGTGTTGTCCTGGGCTTCTCTCCAGTGACCAGATGGTCACTGTAGTCTACCTGCTTACACAGAGTTTTCTGGCAGATAACACCAGGTCAGGGATCCTTAAGTGGACTTTAAACACAAAAGAGAGCCACTGTTAAGTATGTAATTGTATCTTATGCAATTATTTTAAAATACTAATGAAAGTGTAAACAAACACAACTGAAATTGTTATATAAAATGATGAGTGTATTTTAACACTGGGGTTTTTTGTATCTTAAGTTTGTTTCCCAACCCCTCTGCTTTTTATTGTTATCAAAGGACTTTAATTTTTTTTTTATTAGGATTTACTCAACTATTTAACTACTACAGCAGTGCTTCAATGGACTTACAGAAAGGAATTCTTTCCATCCATTTCCTTTGCTTTTATGCTCATTGCCCCACATTCTGTCCTTTGGACCTCCCTGTGCCTGTGTATTTTAGGTGCCTTCTCCTTGCCCCTCTCACATATTCTTCCAGACATAGTTTCCTTGTTCACAGAGCTACTCTGCAATCCACCTTCAAGTTCTTCTGTCTTCTTCTGATAACTGGGATTTGTTTGATGATCACTATTCCTTCTGAAATCTAGAAGCATCTTACTGTTTTACAGGTATCAAACATAAAGTGTTCACATCTTCTTTGGCAATGGTCACTTGTACTTCTGTGCCATTTTCCTTGCTAAAATTAGACTATTTTTATCTGGAGCAGACCATTGATATTTTGTGAACAAAAGGACTCCTGTGAGTCAGAAAGACACTAAAAAAAAATCTGTTCAATAACCGAAAAGTAAATCAGTTCATGTTTCCTGCAAATTCCTCTGCCAACAACAATGAAGAAAAAGAACAAATGTATTTGAAGATCTTGAAATCTTTATATTTTTTTGTTCTTACTACAATTTTTCATGTCTTCAGGATGTTATATTTCTCTAAACTTGAACAATTATGTCCAACTATATGCTGACACCTGGAAGCATGTTTTCTGTTTAGCTAGATAATAGTATAACATACACGTGATTATGTAGGAGTATCTCTCTGTCACTTCCAGTGTTAACCTAAATATTATCTGACAATCTCTGCATCACTCTGTCCAAACAGTAATTGTCTGCACAGGAGAAACCTGGGTAGGGAGTTAATTTCAGATAATGAAATACTTTGCCATTGAGCAGGGGGAATTCCTTGAGGGGCTTCCATCTGTAGAGCAAGTCCAACCACAAAGTGGGTGTTGATGACCCCATATCGGCTTCCTGTTAATTGCGTCAAAGTCATAATCAGCTCAGAAAAAAAAAGGTCCCCAGTGTTTCCATTGAACAAGAGCCCTCATGTCAAGGTCCACAGAGAAATCAGTAACAATAATAATTACACATGTACAAATAGAGACCCTGGCAGGCAGAAGGTGTTTCCCTACTCATTTTCTGTGTATTTTTTTTCTTCTAACTTAGAATTTGCTCCAAAATTATGAAGGAGCAGATATATCTCAGGAGACATTAAATTTACTTCTAACCTCAGAATCAAAGTAAAAGTAGATAGAGAGGAAAAAAAATATATATATATATAGAGAGAGATTGATTAAATTTAGGAAAATGATAGACATAGATAGGTAACACAACAGTGTAGTATTTTCAAAGTATGAAGAGATTTCAGAGCATAATTGAATTAAATTATACAAGGTTATATACATAAATCATAAGAATTGGGCTAAAACAGCCATCCTCAACCTGCAAGTCATAACTCCTTTGGTGGTCAAAACTTCAGAAGGTTCATCCATGACCTCTGGAAAACAGATATTTACATTGCTATCCATAACAGTAGCAAAATTACTGTTATGAAGAAGCAATGAAAGAAATGTTATGGTTGGGCACCACCACATCATGAGTAGCTATATTAAAGGTTCACTGCATTAGGAAGGTTGAGAACCACTGGATTGAAGTAAAACCTCACATCAAGAAACCTAAAATAAGCAGAATACATTAAGAGGATATCAGTGCCTTCTGCACTAGAAAAGAGTTTTGATAATAGCTCACAGTGGTTTATAATTATTGAAAGTGAGGTACTTTTGCAATATCTTCCACTAAGAAATGATAGTATGCTGGTATAATTGAAGTGTTGACTTCTCAAAATAGCCCATTAGTAACCAAATCTCTAGCAAGCTGGCGAATGATGCCCAAATACTCAGTTTAGTTATAACATTTGCAAATAATTAGTTATGAACATGTTGACTTCAGACAATATGCTGTGTATAAAATACTCAAAGCTGCAGTAAAGCTACCCTCCCACTTACTAATGTGGAATTGGGTGCTTCCTACATATGAGAAAATTAGAATCACAGGAAAAGAAACATGAAAACATCTCAGAAATGGGTTAAAATACATCAAAAGTAATGGATTATTTTAACAAATACTTTTTGTTTCAATCTTGTATTAGTAACAAAATTAATAAGATGCTTTTGAGATCTAGCAATGAGAAAAACCAACTATCAGCAAGCTTAATTGAAAAGAAAAGAATTAAGTAAACGACAAAAACTTCATGATCTTAAAAAGGTGGATAGAGACTATAATTTCAATTTCTATTTTCTGAAAATAAAAAGGCAAAACAACACTATTTCCTGTCCATTCTTCTTATAACCTTGAGCAATAAAATTTCTTCAGAATATATATAGTATTTGTCTTAGTCAGGGTTTCTATTCCTGCACAAACATCATGACCAAAAAGCAAGTTGGGGTGGAAAGGGTTTATTCAGCTTACACTTACACATTGCTGTTGATCACCAAAGGAAGTCAGTACTGGAACTCAAGCAGGTCAGGAAGCAGGAACTGATGCAGAGGCCATGGAGGGATGTTCCTTACCGGCTTGCTTCCCCTGGCTTGCTCAGGCTGCTCTTTTATAGAACCCCAGAATACCAGCCCAGAGATGGTACCACCCACGAGGGGCCCTACCCCCATGATCACTAATTGAGAAAATGCCCCACAGCTGGATCTCATGGAGGCACTTCCCCAACTGAAGTCCCTTTCTCTGTGATAATTTGAGTCTGTGTCAAGTTGACACACAAAACCAGCCAGTACAGTATTCCATATGAAATCCTTTATAGTAAGAATTCATCTCTCTTCATAGAATTTCTTTATAATTACTCTTCTAGTGATATCAAAAGATTAATAAACATTGTCACCTTTAGTGTCTCCTTTCATCAGCTCTGTATTTCTATCTTACCTAGGTCTTTTTTTTTAATTATGAAAACCTGATAATAATTCATGGGTCCAATCAACTATTTGTTAATTCTAGAAGAGTGCCTTTTAAACTTCTATAGCTCCTATGATGGATAGTTTCCTGTGTCAATTTTACTAAGCTGTAGTCATGACCAGATTGCTCCTGAAGCATTTCTGGGTGTGCCCATGAGGGTACTTCAAAGAAGGCATTGGCATTTGTGTTGTAAACTGAGGGAAGAGAAATCTAGTCTTACCAGCATGTGTTAGCCTCAAACTTATCCAACCTGAGTAGAAAATAATAAAGAAAAGTTTCTTCCTATCTTCTTTCTCTCTCTCTATCACTTCCACTCTCTCTGAGTTACCACTTCCATCTTCTCCATCCTCAAAGGTCAGATACAAATGTTTTAATCTTTACACCAATATGACTCAACTGCTTAGTTCTAAACATGTCAGCATCAAAGCAAATTAAACCACCAGCTTCCATGAAGCTCCAACTGGCAGATGTCACACCACATATATTCTGTGCCTCTATGGTTAAATGAACTAACCCTCATAATAAATTTTCTGACACATACAAAAATATACATATACATATAGATGTGTGTATATATTCATACATTCAGATGTGCACAATCATATAAAATCTATTTCTTCTGTATATGTAATGCTCATGGCTACATTCGAACCAGGTACCTGGAAAGGAAGCTGGGGATAGATGGAGAGGTGGCAAGAAAGAGACATAGACCAGGACAACTCAATTGCTGATCAAGGTCAGTGGTTTATTGGGGGACTGAGAATTTAAGGTTTGGGGGCGAGACCCTTCCCCCCTCAAGGTTCAAGAGTCTGCTCAGTGAGTGTCAGCTCCATGGCTCGACTGCTTGGTGGGATAGCCTGCTTAATTCAGGAAGGTAGGGATGTGGAAGAACAATGGTTCTTCACCTTGGTCTGAGTGCTCCACCCTATGTGGGAGAGACTTGTGGCTCACTGAAGTCTGGAAATTCCTGCTCAGAAAGCTAAGTGGAGGGAGGGCACATATATCCATATTTCTCTGGGGTATCTTGACTAATAAAGATCCACAGAAATTCATTTTTCTTTTTTTTCTTTTCTAGAAAAATCACTTTATTGAAATATAACACAGCCTTTCCACTTCTGGGCATATACCCAGAGGAGCTACATATCTTACCACAGAGATATTTAGGTATCCATGTTTATTGCTGCTCTATTTACTATATCAAGAAAATAGAAACATCATAGATGTCTATCAATAGATGATTAAGTAAATAATAATTCTGGTATATTTACAAAATGCAATATTATTTAGCTCTAAATATGGAATTGCAAAATGTTCAGGAATTATAGATTAAGAATGTATAATATAAATCAATATCAACTAAATAGAGAAAACACAAGAAAATAAGATACAAGAATATAAATGTGAACCACTATGAAATAATATATAAAAATATATTCTAGTTTCAACTTTATCATATATTCTTTATTTTTTGTGGAAGACAAGTGTATAAATTATAATGTAACTAGCCACTTGACATTAAGTAACTATTGGGGGCTTTTCTCTGGTGAAGACTATTTCTCTCCCATTCACAGCATTCATTGGTTTCCCTTAGTTGTTTGTCTAGGACTGAAGCCTTGTGAACTCCCCTGTGCACATCATCATGTTTGTGTTGCTGTCTTTTTTAGGTCATGCTTAGGTAATAATAATATTGGTTAGGTTTCATACATTCAAGAAACATGTGATTACATGGAGCAAGCAAGAAGCAAGGGGTGTATGTGTGTGTGTGTGTGTGTGTGTGTGTGTGTGTGTGTGAGTAAATAAACACATATATGAAATTTTTTAAAATGTGGCTGTCATTTTGAAAGAGGGAGGGAGGAAAGGAGGCAGAGAAGGAAAGTTGTAGGAAGAGAGAGGGAAGGAGAGAGAATGAGAGAAGGGGAGAGAGGGAGAGAGAGAGATTACCTAGGAGAAGTTGGAAAGAGAAAAGAGGAGGAGGGATATGGTATAATTATATTATAATTTCAAAACTACAAAAGCATAATAAGATAATTGCAATGTAAAACACTTCATGAAGTCCAATGGCTCCAGAATGGCTTTTCTGACTACAGAGAAGTTCACTGAGATGTACAGAATTTAGAACTACTCAAGGATTAAGTAGTTAGTTTGATCTAGTTGTGTGGAGTTTATGTGAGTTCATTTTATTTTAGCTAAAATATTTGAACACCAGAGTTTTCAGGCATTTGTACATCTATTATTCACTTCTGCAACTTACAGACCAGAAATTCAATCCTTTTTCTTTGTTCGTTTGTTTCTTTGTTTGACATTTCCTGTCAGGAAGAATTTGATATTTCTGAGGTAGTTGTTGAAGGATTTGAAAATAATACATATAGAAACAAAAATTTTAATGTAGAAATGTCTAAATTTCATGCAGTATATAGCTCATTGCACAAGTAAAAAGGTTATAAGCTCTTGAACACAGAGATGGTCTCAGATAATATGTTTAGGTAATACAGGTATATCTTAAAATAAGAATTAAATAGAGCATTATTTTCAGACTTATACATTTTTGCTATTAACACTCAGTTTGGGAAAATGCCAGACTGGGCTTTAGTTCAGCCATGACGAATCACATTGTCTAACACACTAATCCTTTCTGAAATATATGGATTCCATCTGAAAAGTAAAGTTCTGGGCTCAGCCATCCTAATGCATTTCTGCCCTAGTTCCCTAAAGTCTAATCTGAAGAATTGCCAAAGGAAGATATTTAAGCCAGATAAAATAACCCACTACAGAATATTATTGATCACACAGCAAAGGGTCCCATCTTTGATAATATAATCAATGAATTTAAGTTGTAGCCACTGAAATATGTGAAGAGTAGGAATGCCAGCAGTCTTGTCATAAAGAAATGTTGTCTTCACAATGGCAGAGGACTCAACATGAAGTCACCTTTAAATAACCTTCTAGAAATAACACGAGGCTGTTTTCCACTGACATGGAAACAATTTGCCCATGAAACAGCAGGTGCCATATTGTCATTACAATCTCAACAGAATAAGAAAACAATAAAATTAAATGTTAGTGATTTGAAACAAATTTCACACTGAATTTTTAGAAGAACTTGTTATGGCCCTGCCGGATGACTCACTGGGTAAAAGTGTTTGTTTTTGTTGGATCTTACAATGTAAGTTTACTCCTTGGAACCACACTGTAGAAGGAAAGAATCCTCAAGGAGTTTCCCTCTGATGTCCAGAGACACCCAATCTCACACACACACACACACACACACACACACACACACACACACACACACACCCCAAATAAATAAATAAATAAATAAAAATAAATAAATAAATTTAAAATACTTACGATGCCAGTATAGTCCTGCAAAGAGAAAAATAAAATTAAATAAATCAATGAACAAAAATCCTAGAGGCTAGAGAGAGAGCTAAGACATATATTGTTCTTGCAGAGACCTGAGTCATGTCCCATTTCCAATAAAAAGTCAGGCAATTTGTGTCCATCTCTAACTCCAGCAGCAGGAAATCTCCCATTCACTTCTTTCTACTCAGACACTGCAGTCACATGCCCAAACTCACATGCAGACACACATATGTGCACAGAATTAAAAGTAAAGTCTTAAAAAATAGCTGACTGCAAACTCAGGTGTTAATGCTTAAAAGATTTCATTAAAGTTAATTTTATATTTATATATTGGCATAAATATATAAATTAAGCAAAGTGTGTTTGAGTGTATAGCAAATATAAGTTGTAGAATACTTAAACCAGAAATAAATTAAATTATGAATCCATACAAAGTTTTTAAGAACAAGATATTTGTGAGTTTATATATGGAAATCTATACTAATACCCAATAACTTGCCTAATTATTAAGTAAAATAAAAATTAAATATAATCAAATATATTTTCCTTAGACAGTTTCATCTTGTGCTATATGCTGGTCTGAACAGACCTCTCAAGAGCTATAGTTATGAAATAAAACATACATTCCAGTTGACTCTTTTATCATTTCACTTTAGGTTTTCTGAACATCACCTAGAGATTAAAAAGGTCGTCTAGCTGTGAAAGGTATGGGAACAATTAGTGTTGTTCTTTCATTCAAAGATAAGAAACTCCTTTGCCCGAACATTTGAACATGGAGGCCTAGCATTCTAAAATCTTTATAAATGTTCTGCGTAGATTGCAGTTTCACATTAGGGAGAAAACAACCAAAATGAAACACTGACAGCCATCTTAAATCTTATTGCAAGAGTTATACTAAATCCCTCCCTTGGCTTAAAATCACATCCAAGCAATCACTAGTCTCCTATTTGGACTGTTAATATGACTTAAACCTGCCTCTCCCCTGCAATCTTGCTTTACTGCTTTGTCTCAGAACCTCATCTGCGCAGACCAGAACAATTGATGTCTCCCGTCTCTTCTGCTATATTTTCATAGCACGGATAGTTTGATTTATAGTGGTTCATCTCAAGATTCTTTGACTTTATGGTGCTGCAAAAGTATTATGCATTCTGTAAAAGCCCTGCTTGGAATTAGAATTTAGTCTTGTCCAAGAAGTAACAATATGATATTTTGTGACAATACTGGGCTGTGAAGCAACAGTGCTCAGTTTAGTGACGTGACTACAGTTCATACAACCAATGCAGTAAGCACTCAGGCTAAGTCCTGGTGTGGGATAGGTTAAGTGGTCACCACAGCTGTCAGCATATTTTTTTCTAACCATTACTGAAAGGAATTTCTTCAGAATCAAAGGCTCCGGAATATTTCACTTTCCCATGAGATTGAAACTCCTCTATACAGTATACAAAGCCTTTATAAACTGCCTGTTCTTTGCTCACTACACATCACTCTGTTGCCCCATCCTAGGATCCAGCAGTTCAGTGATTTAAAATTGTGGGGTTTCCATCCCGCCGCTTTATATAACTTGGCCTCTTGATAAGGGTCCCATTCCTGCACTATGTTTTTTCTTTGAGAATTCCCATTGTGCTTCGGTTCTAACTGTTCCTTTGCATTCAGTTTAATCCAGTAATAGCTGAAGAAGAGGGATCTTTTTTCCCTTTGGGAAAATCATCATCATCATATAGTTATTTTTAATAATTTTTCCAATTATGCTTATAATTCTTTCCAGATTAGACTGTGCCAATCTTTAAGAAATAAAATAGACCTTTTTACTTCATTATTTAGCTCTTCATTATCTGGCAGAAATCCTGAAAGAAAGCAGGTACTTAGTAAAGATTCATGAAGGGTTAGAAAAGGAGAAAGAATACAAAGAAAATGTGACGAGAGAGAAGGAATAGATAAGAGGAGTGATAAAGAAAGTGATTTCAGGAGAGTAGTATTACCCTAGTCTTCTGTCTTTATTTTATACCTCCTATTCTCCAACCCTGAGCCTAATAATTTGTATAATTATCTTTAGTATAATTAAATACCAAGAACAAACTTGAACTAGATAAGAAAATCAATCTCCCACAAATTGACACCTTACTACTTTAGAGTATAAGAGGAGACAGAGAGGCAAGTGACATCCTTCTATTATCTTAGTATATAGTATTGATTGCCCATGTTATAATTTTATTTAGATTGATTATAATCCATATCTTATTTTTTTTCCTATTTTTGTAAGGCCTACACATGATGACTGATTGGGATACACAGTAAGGTTTATCAAAAGAATAGAAAGAACTTTTCTCTTTGATATTGAGAAATGCCTTTGTGTTCGTTGGGAAAATGGACACTAAAGGGAATATGGCATTCAGAATGAGTGTCAGATTCAGAAAAGGAGTTACAGGAAAACCCTTCATCATAGCAGAGATCTAAGTACAATTATGTGATTCTTATTCCTATTGTACTATGATGGGGAGTCATGAGAAACCCCATCTCCCATCCCCCCAACAAATAGGCAGAGAAAGCTCAGTGGAGCTGTTTCTAGTCGTATTGTTCCAACTGTTAATTTCTGGTGTGCCTCCTTTTTGATCTCTTAGGACACTTAATACTTTTGCTGAAAAATCTACTAAATAAAATTGAGAAAATTGTTATCCTGTAAAGGACAATTGTCTTTGACAGTGTCGAGGAGCTACTGTTTTTTCAGTTAACACAGAGGTGGAATCTATTTGGTCACATGGCATCTTTCTTTCTAGTCTGTAATCACTTGGAAATTGAACCAATTTGATGTTGAAAAAATGGCTAAGCATAATAGAATGGAATAGGTGGGCAACTTGGCTATTATTTTACAATTTCTTTTGACTTTCTCTTCAAGTGGTCTTAAACTAGTAGGATGTGGAACAGCTATATGTGATGATATGGTGGTTTACCCTGGTTAGCTTTTTGTAAAGTTGACACCAGTCAGAGTCATCTAGAAAGAGGTAACCTAGTAACAGAAAATGCCTCTTTTAGATTGGGCTATAGGCAATTCTGTGCAGCATTTTCTAGACTAAGTGATGCAAAAGGGCCCAATATACTGTAGGTGGACCATCCCTTTAAGTGTTTTGGGTTGCATAAGAAAACAAGATGAACAAGGCATGAAAAGCAATCTTGTAAGCAGAGTCCTCTATGGTTTTGCTTCAGCTCCTCACCTCCAGGTTCCTACCCTGACTTTTTTGAGTGATGGACTGTAATCAAAATGTGTAGAAGAAAAGAAAACCCAATTTCACTGAGTTCTTACTGGTCATGGTATTTACCACAGTAGAAAAGTAAGATTATATTGAGTTCTAAGACTGTTTTGTATTATTTTTTTTTGTTCTCCTTAATAAAAAGAAAGGAAATCCCCTTTTCTTTTGTAAAATTTACTTGGCAACACTCCCCTTCTAAGATCCATGGTTAAAATTATACCTGCACATGAGTTATATGCTATGGATTAACTATAATTCTCTGTTTTAATTACATTATTTCTATGAAATCATGTTCTTTGAGGTCCAAGCAACTGTTGGAAAAATCTCTTGAAACATAATTCTTTATGATGTGAAGTTCTTCTCAGTATGATTAAAGTAATCGAAAGAAAGGATGTAAGACTATTTGAAAGCTATGCCAAATGTAGACAGAAACTATGAGTTCATAGTACTATAAGCTTCTAAAACACAGGAACTTGTTATTCTGTGATTTTCAATATCTAGAATGGAAGTCGTATTGTTTGTTTCTTTGTCTTATTGAAACCAAGATATCATCAAACAACTGCTAAATGAATAAACTGAGACTAGGAATGTAGCTAAATGGGAGGGCTGATTCTTAGCCTGAGGAAAGTTATTTTTCAATTCATTTGCCCATTACCAACAACCACAAATGCTGAACAAAATAACCAAATAGATATTTGGTTTATTGAAACCTGAGGCATGTAAAAAGAAGAGTAAGCAAGTGATGTGTTCCAACCAAAATTAGCATGTATCAGTATGTAAAGCAAAGAATTTGTGTTTAAAAAGGAAAGAATGATCTGACTCATTGTCTGCTCTTGAGATTCTTTTCCTCCTATTGGGTTGCCTAGTCCAGTATCTAAATGAGGGCTTTCAACTTGTCTCCTTGTATCTTCTAGTTTTGTCTGGGTGTCATCTCTTGAAAACCTGTTCTTTTTTTTGAAGAGGAAATGGAAGAGGATCTGAATGAGAGTGGAGTGTGAGGGAGCCTGAGAGATAGAGGGAGGGGAAACTGTAGTTGCCATTTATTATATGAAAGAATTTATTTTCAATTAAAAAGGGGAAGAATGAGAAGAGCTTCTCTAATTTAAAACATGTTACTCTAAAAAATCACCCACCTAGTATACCCCCAAAATCTTTGAAGAGAAGGTAATCAGACTTAAGTCCTGTACCTTCAGAGACATCAGAATGAAGAAACACTAAGTTGACTGAAAAGGAGCCTGATCCAATACAAATTTTACAAGTACAACCCAATTCTCAACCTACTTATGATTACTGCTGACATGTTATTTATACGGCATGTCCTTGAGATTGCTGTGCATATTTATCATTTTCATTTCCTCACTAACTGGAACAGAAGTAACAAAACATTGCATTCAGCAACCAGTGGATGGAAAGGTGGAAATTGTGTATGTGACTAATGGACACAGACCTGTTAGGAGCTACAGACAACTGATTTTTGACTTTTATATAATAGAAAAATAAATTCTGTCTTCCTTAGATCATTATCATTTTTTCTACTTATATATCCTCTCTTTGATTCAACAGCTTAAATTTTACTCTATTGTGATAAAGTGGGTATACAATATGACCAGTTTATAGAAGTCATCTTTTGAGGAAACTTGTCAAAATCCAAAGTACAGTTGTTAAAATTTTAAATAGATAATCTTATATTATTGCTTATGGTTTTCCAAAAGCTGATCTTTTACATTTTAATAAGAAGAAACAATAACTCTCCTGGAAAGTTAAAAATAAAAAAATTCAAAGAGGTTTAAAGGACATTGTATTTATTCAAATATAGGAAAATCATCAAGAAAGGGACTAATCACTGTAACCTTGTGTCATAGGAAGCAGCCAAACCCTAAGACTTCAGAAAGAATTTGACTCTACCTAACTGGAGAAAGAAGTTCTACTGAGAGAAGCTTACTAACTGAGTCTTTTTGTAAAGACAAAAACAATATATGCAATGTACACATTTTACTGTCCTCTAGTCATTGCTGCCCTACCATCACCTCTCAATGGACAAATCCAAAGTCTATGGCTAGTATTCTTCCTCTCAATAACATTTTGTATGGAATGCAGGATAATCCACCTGTGAATGTTACCAATAAAAAATGTTATGTTGTTTGAGCTAATGATCATATAAAGTAAATTGATTCAATGGAAAATGTTGTTACTTCTCTCCACAATGAGATGTCTGTAGTGCTTGGTTTGATACTCAATGACTCTAAACTCCATATAAAGACCCAGGACATCTGGGCTTCCATGTGTCTGCCAGATGGTATGGGATACTCAAAGATCTGGATAACAAATTTTATAGAGTAACTACTTCTAATAGGAGTTTTATATTAAACCTCTGACATCCTTTGTAAAACGGTTGTATTGGCAGTTCTGCTTATAATAAATGCATGAATTAATAGCTAATTCTCCCAAATTTACTTTTTGAATGTCTTCCTTCAAAATATTTGCTTAATTCAGCAGCTCATAATTGTATGGTCTTCACCCTTTTGAAGCATATCTGTCTGCCAGAGATAATTATCATTAACCTGGGTGTTTAAATATCTTTGTATTCGTTTAAGAAATTTGAAGATCAACTTTTCCATAAACATTTTTGTCAGAGCAGTCTTTTCTAAGTCACAAGGAAATATCCATTTCTGCTGTAGTTGTGAAGCCATCTCGATCTCCTGAAAGCTTACCTCACCATTCCATTTTCTCTGCTTTTAAATTTTATCATGATTCATTGATGTTTTTCAGAACTCTTCCCTCTTTTAACCATATACAAATCTGAGTTTCTTCTACTAAACTATTGCATTAAAACATTTCTTTATCTTTTACCCACGTGAATGAAGACACCACCATGCAAAGGAGAAAGGGTAGGAAATTCTACCATTGAAAGGGTTTGCCTTTTATTGAGTAACTAATTTCCACTTTTGGTCCTTGGGTTTTACTAACTTCTCTAAAGTTAAAGTGTACTTTTTCAGTGTGCTGGCACCTTATGCTTCCGTATTGAGTTTTACTTAGCTTTATTCAGAGCTAATATAGCACCCAAAGTGGGGGGGTGGCAGATCATCTTGCTTTAGTGGAGGGGAAAGTTTCCAGTTACTTCCCTTCTGCAGATTGCTAAAAGGAAATAACACCTGTGAACACAAAGCAAGTCTAAGCAACCATTTAATTTTTTTTTAGTAAAAAATAAAGAAACTAACAGCTGTAATATTGGTAGGTACTCATTCTATAGTTGACATATCTTATCGGTAAAATGTGAGGCTTTCATGATGTATATTTAAACATTGTATTCATAAGTGGATTTTCAATAGTGTTTTCACTCAAATGTAGCTTATTCTAAATCTGTTTTCTATTGATAAGTCTTCAAAAACATTATTATTCTAACCATCACAGTTAGAATTCTCAGTGTGACATACAAACATACTATGATAATGTTCTGGTTCTTGTTTTTCCCATTCCCCATAAGCCACAAAAACTCTTAAGATGTCTCAAAATTCCATTCCTTACAACCTTATGTTTTGGCACGTGATCAGCTCCTAGAAATTTCTTCTACAAGCTTTCTTCATGTGTACTATTTTGCCACCATGAACATGTTCAATCTGTTTGTAGAATCAAGGAGTCTCTTTACTAACAACTTGGTAAATGCCAACTGTATGAGAGATACATTAGAGTTAATGACCAAACTAGACGGTGAAAGTTAGAACTTTAATTTGGGCATTATTTATTTTTGCTGTTTGCAATTTAATCTTCATGTTCCAGTCAATGTCCAAGTGATGGACAAGATAAGATGAGCAAAGCGATCTGCTGCTTTCTAGAACACAGCATCTTGGCTGAAACACATTTCCAAATCAATATTTAGTAACATTTCCTGTCAGTTATTTGAGTCTTAATGATATTTAGGAAATATTTTTTTGTAAATGAACAGAAAACTTGATGGAAAAAGATGTAGTTGTTGCAGGTTTTAAAAAGGGACTATGAGACTAGAGACTATCCAGTGATTAGGATCACTTTCTACTATTGTGGAGGGTCTGTGTTTGGTTTCCAGTACCCTCCTGTCAGGCAGTTCACAACAGCTTGTAATTCTAGAGGAGATAACGCGCTCTTCTGGCTTACTTAGGTAACCAAAGACATTTGGTGCACACACATATATTCATTTTTTCTACACTGGTCACATATATATATATTCTACATTTGACATATATATAATGGAGAAAATATAGTAAAACAAGGTAGTGAATATAGATGATAATACAACATGACAAAACCACTATTTCTCTTGTGAAATAATATTGCTGAGAATCAATATAATATATATATATTATTTCTTTCTCAGCATATTATCTGTGAATATTGACTTTTTCACGAACTTCATGCCCAGTATCTTGCATCATTTCCTAAGTTATAAATTTTACTCACAGAAATAGTTTGGTTATCTGGCAACCATGTTAGAAAACTTACCTTGGACTGACAGATGTTCTATACTCAGTATTAGGAGCACACTGCCATCTCATGTACTACAGATAAGTTCACATCTTCAATATTAGTATCAATATTAATGCATTTTCTTATACTTGAGTATATTAGGGAATGTAATCCTTAAGGAAATGACTGTGCATTTCTTTTCTTTTTTCTTCAGCTTCACTTTACTCAGTAGACAAAAATAATTAAAAATAATTAACTTTTCAGCAACAGTTATCTAATGTTAAGAAAAATAATGTTTATAAATTCTTCTGTTTTTTACTAAGAAAGAAGTCCCTGAAGTGATGTATAATAGCTCCTAGTAATCACATACACAGTGAAAAAGATTGTGAGGTACAGTATCCATCTTAGTTATGCTACTGCAGTTTCCAGAGCATGTAGATCATCTGGTATGTTGAATTTAAGTTCATCCATTTACAATTAGATGTGAAATTACGTGTAATTGTCAATTAGCTTTTCTCTTAACTTCTTCATGTAAAAATTTAAAATTGATTGCTTAAAAGTTACAAAACCTATTTGTTTTATAAAATCACATTTCAAAGAAAATTTTATTAGTTCTATCATCCTCTTTTGGAAATTCAGTTGTAAATTATTTTATCTTTAAAGGATGTCTGTTGGAGCCTGTGGCTTAGGTCTGTCTCCATACTAAGTTCAGATCCAACCTTATTCTGGGATCTTTGCATCTGCCACTTATTGCTATGACAATCTAAAGGGCAGTCACTGCTTCCTCCATTGCCAAACCCCAAATACAATCTTTATAAACATTTGCTTCACAGTTTTACTCATTTCATGAAAATATGGATAAATTTTATTCAAAACTACATAAGATTTTGATGATTACTCTCATATTCCATATAACTTTATTTTTAGCACCAGGAAAGTATATGTGTATATATATATAAAATGTATATGTATACATAAGACTCATAAGTTCTATGCTTAGTCCTCAGTTAGTAGAACTTTTTGAGAAGGATTAGGAGGTATGTCTTTGTTGGAATAGGTATGTCCTATCTAGAGATTGTATGTGCTGGGAGTGGGCTTTATGGTTTGAAAAGCATAAAGCAGACCCTGCCCCCTGCCTCTCTCTATGTACAGCTGGAGGACCAGATGTAAGCTGCTAGACTCTTCTCAGGGCTATGTATGCATACCTCTTGTACTACATGCTATGTTGATTATGGACAACACTCCAATGTTATATACAAGTCTCCAATTAAATGCTTCCTTTTATAAGTAGCTTTGCTCATGGTATGTCCTCATAACAATAGACTAGTGATTATAACACATTAAAAGAGAAACAACTACAGCATCTGTAAAAAAGTTAAGGCTATACCTACTGGTGTTATTTGAGTGTTATAAACACATCTTGCATGAATTGAATTTTGTTTTTGAAAAACATGAAATATTTAAGTGATCTTTACTAATTTTAGTAACAATGTCATGTCATGACTTTATCTGACATATTGCAGCAACTCCTAGTTCAATCAAGTCTAATCATTAAAAAAGCTATACTCTAGAAGAACCTGAAAGAAAGTAATGTTAAATTATAAAGTCTTGAATTAATGTTTTCTGCTAGCCTTTCTAGGTCATTGTGTAACGTGTTTAAATGTCTGATTCCTATATTGAAGTTCTGGAGAAAGATATTTTGGCAAACCTCAACTCTGGATAAGTCAGTTAATGCATCTAAGGATAATTTTCCTCATAGAAGAATCATTTACATGCCAAAGGCATAGATGTATAAATGTACCATGAGCCTAAACCATTTTCTATCAGGTAATTACTTGATTATAAGTACACATTATTGCTGTTATGGTTCACAGTGATGCCTTAGATGTGCTTGTCCATGTCCATCTATATAGCTACAAATTTGACAGCTTTAAAGAGTGAAATAAGTGAGAAGGAACTGGGGATCTAAAGTTTTAGAAGGTTGCACTTTGGGGAAATCTACTTTATCTGATTTATTTTTAAATATCTAAGTTCTAGACTATTTAGGAGTTAAAAATCTCATTCTATGATAATTTTTAAGAGGAATTCAGTGTCAAGTATGAAATGTATGTGTTTTATAGCCTCCTATGTCACCCCTTAAGAAGGAAGAACACATCTGGGGACTATATATTTTTAAATTGCATTCAAGTATCAAGTGTAAGGTGAAGGGAGTGGGAAAAATGGAGAGGTATTGGAACAAACATGAAGTTTACTGAGCAGCACGACATACAATATATGCTTTTTTGAATGTATACAGTATGAGTCTCTTTTTATTGGATACTTGATGAATTTACATTTCAAATGTTAGTCCCTTTCCCAATTTTCCCTGGAACCCCCCTCTTCCCTTCCCCCTCCCCTGCCCCCTCCCCCTGCTTCTATAAGGATGCTTCCCTTTCTGCCTATCCACTCTTGCCTCCCTGCCCTGACATTCCCCTAAAATGGAAAATAAATCGAGCCTTCAGAGGACCAAGGGCTCCTCTTCCTATTGATACCAGACAATGGCATCCTCCACTACACATGTAGCTGGAGCCATGGGTCCCTTCATATGTACTCTTTGGTTGGTGGTTTAGTCCCTGGGAGATCTGGGGCGGGGGGGGGTGTCTGATTGATTGATATTGTTTTCTAACTATGGGGTTGCAAACCCCTTCAGCTCCTTCAGTCCTTTCTCTAACTCTCCCATTGGGAACCCTGTGCTAAGTCCAATGGTTGGCTGCAAACATTCTGCCTCTGTATTTGTCAGGCTCTGGCCGAGCCTCGCAGGAGACAGTTATAACAGGCTCCTGTCAGCATGCACTTCTTGGCATATACAATAGTGTCTGGTTATGGTGTCTGGAAGTGGAATGGATCCCGAGGTTGGGCAATCTCTGTGTGGCCTTTCCTTCAATCTCTGCTCCACACTTTGTCCCTGTGTTTCCTTTAGACAGGAGTCCCTCTGGGTTAAGAATTTGGAGATGAGTGCGTGGCTCCATCCTCCAACCTTGCCTAACCTCTGGATGTGGTCTCTACAGGTTTTCCCTCCTCTTTGTAATTCCAGTTCTAAATGATCTAACAAGCTCTTCAGCCTCCATGAGTACTGCATACATATGGTACAGACATACATGCAGGCACAACACCCATATAAAACAAACAAACAAAATAAATGTTTTAGCCCAGTATGAGTCTTAATGATCAATGTAGTTGATATACCCATCACCTTACACATACATTTGTTTTCTAGTGGTAATAATGAAATATATATTCTTAGCAATTCTGTAGTATAATTTGTAAATATTATTTTTAAATTTATATCAAATTACATCATTTTATTTCCTTCACCTCTTTACTCTAACCACTCCTAAATACCATCACCCAAACCCTTCTTATACCTCTTCTCATGGTGACAGCCTTTTCCTGGATTCTTGTTATAAACATAAATACATGTTTATAACTCAACCATCCAGTGTAGTGCTACAGAGTTCATGCTATAACACAGATTTTAATATTAACTGTATGAGGAGGGAAAAGTATCAGAAATTCTTAACTTGTTTCTCCAGGTAAAACAGGACCAGTGACATCAGAAATCTCTGCCACGTTACAGTGTCAGAAACAACCACCATCTTAGATGAAAAAAACAAGTATGGTGCTCTCCAAAAATGCTCCACATCACTGTAAAATGACAATTGCTTTTAATGCAAATTAAAATATTTCGTGCTAAATAATAGCATCAATAAATGTAGTGAGAGTCATCATTACTAAGTAAAGGATGAAGGATGTGTTTTGTTTTTAATATTCAAGCAACCTTTTAGAAGTGCTCCTGGAGAACAGAGTTATATACTGCCAGCTCAAAATTAGAAGTACAATAAGCCAGCTAAAACTCTTTCTTACCAGTACCTTTTCCTGAATGTGGCTCCCATGGTTCATTCATTTAGACACATAAATCATCACACACTCTAGAGTAACTGCTTCACTTTGTGGGCTGGCATTCTCTCTTGGTTATCATTTAAATGCACACATTATGTTACCACTTTCTCTTTCTCCTGGGGTATTTCCTGAATTAAATACACTTAGGGAGAAAGTGATGTCTAGAGTTTCTCTAATCTCCATTCCCACTTCCTTACCATTGTTTGATATGGGACACTCAAGGAAGGTGATTTGTCAATGTTAATTGCCTCCAACCTTTTAAGTATCTCATTGCAATTCTGTTACTTCCTAATTATTCAGATTCATTCCAAAGATGAATTAATGCAACATTTTATCTTTACAATTTTCTCCACTTTCAAGGAAGAAAGGGAACATACATGTGACTCATTACCTAACCATTAATTTCTATGACCATTGCTTGGTGCCTTAGCTAACTGCACATGTTATGATTTTAACTATGCTGAACAGTACAAATATTAAAAATGGAGTTTAGAAAATTTTGTAAACTATTTAAAGGAAAAAAAACTTTAAATAAAAACACCACATACCCAAACTATCCAGGTTAAGACAATACAATTATATTTTTTCGAATAATACTTTTCATAACATCATGTTGCCATTTTTTGATTTTTAATCTGATTTCTTCCAGTTTTAATTTAATCTGCTTTTCCTGTTTATTGTGAAGGTAATGGAGATTTCCATTTGTATTCAATGTGCCATGTAGCCTCTCTACTATCCCTTTGCTGTTTCTTAATTTACCTGCCTTGGGCTTTTTGCTGTCTTCAGTACTCTGAGATAGTACATTAAGTGAGCATTCATGCTAAGTGTTCTTTAAATGTCCTCCATTTTCAGCTATCAAACCTGTCATTAAAAGGCTTTATTCACTATATCAGAGATAATTCCCAGTCTTCCACAAGGTCTACCCAGTTTCTCATTATTATCAGGCAGCAATTAGTATTAGGACCATCATTTAAATACATGTTTGTACCCATGTATCATCAAAAATGCAGAGACTGCCTACTGAGACTAACATACCATACTAACAGGATGTCCCAAATGCTAGATTGAAATGTGAGATACATCTATGAATCTAAAGACACAGAAAAGTTACAAAGACATTGTATGGGCAAGAGATTACATAATTGAGTTTAGCTGTTTGTCAAATAATTTTATTTTGGGAGAATAGGTCAAATTGTAAAATGTAAGATTATCAGAACTGGAAGGGATAAAAGTCAAAATTTTACTCTCTGACTTAACTCCTCTCATGAGGAACCATTTGCTAATATTTTTTTTTAATTTACAGTCCAAATCATTTCCCCTTTCCCGTTTCCTCCCTCCCCGAACGTCCCATAAGCCCCCCTTCCCTCCCTCTTTTCTCCATTCAACCCCCTCTCACTTCTCTGTCCTGGCATTCCCCTACATCCAGTCTTTCCAGGACCAGGGGTCTCTCCTTCCATCTTCTTAGAAATCTATTGCTATGCGAATTGTGTCTAGGGTATTCCGAGATTCTGGGTTAATATCCCCTTATCAGTGACTGCATACCATGTGTGTTCTTTTGTGATTGGGTTACCTCACTAAGGATGATATTTTAAAGTTCTGACCATTTCCCTAGGAATTTCGTGAATTCATTGTTTTTAATTGCAGAGTAGTATTCCATTGTGTAGATATACCACATCTTCTGAATCCATTCCTCCGTTGAGGGACATCTAAGTTTAATACTTTTTGGGATTTACACATATTTTCAATTAGGAATAATATTGCTAAATATACCTACCAGAAAGAGCTATAATCTCATCATTTCTGTTACATATTCTCTTCATGAAATTTAGACTCACCCATTCAGTGATTTGCTTTCTTCCACAGAGTTTTATGACATCTAATTCACACTTCTAGTATGTCTATCTTAACAGACTATCAGCTTTCTGAAATGTGGTATTATACTTTGGCCATCTTTGTGGCTGGCTCTAACCCAAGAAAAACCTTATCAATTGACAATATTGATGATTATCAAAAACTTATTTTAAATGTTGTAATGTTATTTTTAACAAGATAACTAGCTCATTAATTAATTGTATTTCTTGGCCTTGTGCTGAGCTATTAAGTACATTAACATGTACTTTTTCAAATATTTTATGTTTCGGTGAATATGTGCACCATTTAGTTTTATCAAAACAAAAACTTTAAGACAGTTGATTTTAGGTCATTTGCTGCCTTCTGTAATATTTTGTTTAAGTATTTTATTTTACTTGCTAAGTATCTTGATTCTTTCCTATTTTTCTTCCCATATGCCTCACGCTTTTTAGTATAAAATGCTAGAAATATCAATGAGTTTACAGGAAGTAAGCCAAAGTTGATAACTATAAGGTAAGGGGAAATTTGTTTAATCTATCCCTGAATTCTCAACACCATTTTGAGAAAAAACTGTTGTTGAGAGATAGAGATGTCTTTGTACATCATGGCGGGGGTGGGGGGGATTAAAAATGAACAAAGCACTGCCAGTCAAATTCTCTATTGAGTTTGCCTACAAGGGTTCTCACTCAATAGCAACATGCCCTCTCTCCAGCAGATATAAAATGAAGATATTTCTTTGCTATTCAGAGATCTCCAGATGGATCATCTCTGCCAAAGATCATCTTCTTCAATAAATAAGATAAAGCTATAAAGCATGGGATACGATATTGCCTGAAGAGATTATGTATGAGTACAGCATTATGATAGTCAAAGAAATGAGAATAAATCTTTTCTCTTTCTGGTCTTATTTTCCTATAGGTTTGTCTAGGAAAATCTGTCCAAGTGCAGTTAAATATTATCTTTTCTACTTTTATGTTTTTAAACAAAGTATTTTATTCATTTGCATTCCAAATGTTACCACCACTTTTTTGATCCCCCTCCCCGAATTCTTAACTCCATCACCCATCCCCCTTGCATCTGAGAGGGTGCTCCCCCACCCACCAATCCATTCCCCCCAACCCCCACCAGTATCTCCATTTCCTGAGACATCATATTTCTACAGTATTAGACACATCCTTTCCCATTGAAGTCAGGCAAGGCAGTCCTCTGATACATATGTTCTGACAAGCACATGTATGCTCTTTGGTTGGAGTCTTAGTAAGCTCTAAGGGGTCCAGGTTATCTGACACTGTTGTTCTCCCTATGGGGTTGCAATTCCCTTCAGTTCCTTCAATCATTCCCCTAACTCTTCTTTAGGATTACTCAATCTCTGCCCAATGTTTGACTGACTTTAAGTATCTTCGTCTGTTTCTGTCAGTTGCTGGTAGAGTCTCTCAGAAGACAGCCATGCTAGGCTTCAGTCTGCAAGCAGGACATAGCATCATTGATAGTGTCAGGAGTTTGTGCCTGCACATGGGATGGATCCCAAGTTTGACCAGACACTGGATGGCCTTTTCTTCAGTCTCTGCTCTATTTTTGTCCCTGCAATTCTTTTAGACAGGAACAATTACGGGTCAAAACTTTTGGAGATGGGTGGGTGGCCCCATGCCTCATCTAGGGCCCATGTCTATCTACTGGAGGTGATCTCCTCAGGTTCTATCTCCCCACTATTGGGCATTTTGGCGAAGGTCATCCATATTGAGTCCTGGGAGCCTCTCACATTCCAGGTCTCTGGGACTTTCTAGAGTTCTCCACCCAGCCACCACCCCACACTGCTGCATATTTCCATTCATTCTCATGGCCCTCTAGGCTTCTCTCCTGTCTCCCCCACAACCTGATTGTGCCCCCTTTTTTCCTTCCCTCTCCCCTCTCCAACCCAGATTCATGCCTCCCTCTGCCTCCCATAATTATTTTGTTTTCCCTTCTAAATGGAATTGAAGCATCCACACTTGGGCCTTTCTTCTTGTTAAGCTTAATATAGTCTGTGAGTTGTGTTATGGGCATTCTGTACTTTTTGGATAACATTCACTTATCAGTGAGTACATATATTTATGTCCTTTGGGGTCTGGGTTACATCACTCATGATGATATTTTCTAGCTCCATCCATTTGCATGCAAATTTCATGATGTCCTCATTTTAGATAGCAGAATAGTATTCCATTGTGTAAAAGAATCACATTTTCTGTATCCATTCTTCAGTTGAGGGTGATCTGGGTTGTTTCCAGATCTGACTATTAACAAATCAGGCTGTCAAAACATATATTTGAAGAACCATGAATGTCCATGTCAATCACCTGAGCTTCGCATTGATATTAGGTTACCTACATACAGGAAATAACCTACTGCCTAACACTTCAATATTGCAAAGACAGATTTTTTTTTTAATATTGAATACTGAATGGACCCACCAACACAAAGAACATAACTTTTCTTCAAAAAGTAATGAGAAAAACCCACAGTGATTACATATTTAAAGAAGAAAATTGTAGCAAAGTATTGTAAGCTCCAAAACAGAGTGGAAAATAGTTAATGTTTGAAGGTCAAGATAAAAATACATTGTAGTGGACACCAGAAATGAATGGCTCCATGCATCAATATAAAAGTGAGGTAGGAAACTAAACTAGTGTAGAATACAGACACTGATGCAAAAGAGCTAGATATGAACCATTACGATTCAAATTCTATATGTAAGTGTTAATAGAAAGTTTAAATAAGATCACTCTGATAACACTATGAAGTATAAGACAAGTAACATAAAAGGAAAAAAATAGTAGTAAATTCTGAGAATTTTTTTAAACAATTTAAATTATTTTGAATAGAGAGATGGCAGAAAGAAAGAAGAACCAAGAAGTAAAATTACCAGTTTGGTCACAAGTAATGCGTGAACTGAAAAATTTAAAATGAATACCTCTGAAATAAAGAATATTAAAACCAAATAGAAAAAATAAAAAAATTAAAAAAATTTAAAAAAAAAGCCAAATAGACCAGAAGTATGCTGGCAATAAAAGAAATCGTAACATCTAATTTGGTGCCTAAGCTTCTGTTTGCCACCTGATAGTGGTGTGTTGGGAACTGTATTCCAGTCATCTGTAAGAGCAGTATCATCTCTCCAGCCCCAGCACCTACATTTTTTAAAGAACCTGAGTTATGTCCAAGAAGCTATTAAATATGATATATTGAGTTTAATGCTTAAAACATTGACCTGGCATATATCAACATATTAAAGGCTAATAACAGATTTAACAAATTATAAAAATATACATATGTACATTTAGAAATGAAAAATAAAGAACTCAAGCCTATATAGTACCAACAGATGTGGGGAAAGTTCAGCAAATAAGACTAAGAGCCAGTTATGACAAAGATAAATGTCAGTCAGAATGCAGTATTAGTATTAGTAAAGAAAAACACTTCAGAATTTGAACAATTGTTTTATGAAGTATGTGCAACAGTCAAGAAGCATTTGAGAACAAGCTATCAAATATTATGATCACTGTTGTTAGAAACTTTAAAGTGTTCCCATAATGAAACAAAGACAAGATCAATAAAGCATAATTGTCTTGGAATTCATTGAAATTTTCCTTTAACTAAAGAGACTTTGCCATTGTTTGAGCTTAAAGGTTATTGGAGTAGTGGTGCTTTGAGTAAGACACATTATATATTGTAAATTGGAGAGATCTAAGACTCCTATCATAATCTAACCATATTTTTTCCCTTTTGAGAACCCAATGCTTAGGAAGGTGTGATAACAGCAAAATAATTTGATATTTGTGTTTTGTAACCTGAGGTTTTATCAAAAATGTTTGCAGATCAAAATTAACCAGATAGAGACTTTATACAATCTTGATATTCTAAAACAGTCTCTAAAGCACATAGGTGATAAGACTGGGCCAATCTCACCCATCTTCAGAATGATAATGTAGGTTGATATTTAAAAAATATTATATATCCCCACAACATAGTGTGCTCTGACTCAAAGCATGACCATGAGAAAAGAAAGCCCCAAAGGGGATCAGCATTCACAGTACACATGCAGTCTTTCCTGAGAGTACCCTGGAATGCTACCCATTAACTCGCTACTAGTAAAATGCTTTCAATTTGTAATCATCACACCATCATCTCAATTTGATCAGAGCAGAATGAAAAGATAAAACTTACTCATTGAGAAAAGAAACACATAGTAACTGTTTAGGTATATACCTGTTTGTCTTTTATTTAGGCAACCCTCACATATGAGACATAAATGTTATTTAAAGTACAATTTTTTTAATATTTTTATTGAATATATTCTTCATTTACATTTCAAATGTTATACTCTTTCCCAATTTCCCATGTCCCTGAAAAACCCCAACACATTCTCCCATCCCAAGAATATGCCCCTCCACCCAACCCACTCCTACCTATCCCCCCCCTTGATTTCCCCTCACTGAGGCATCAATTGAGCCTTCATAAGAACAAGGACCTCTTCTCTCACTGATGCCTGACAAGGCATTCCTCTGCTACTCTTTTGGTTGGAACCATGTGTACCCATTGGTTGATAGCTTACTACCTGGGAACCCTGGGGGATCTGGCTGGCCAACATCAACATCATCGTTCTTCCTACGGGGCTACAAACTCTTTCAGCTCCTCCAGTCTGCCCTCCAACTCCTTCATTGGGGATCCCACGCTCAGTCCAATGGTTGGCTGCTAGCAACTGTCTCTGTATCTGTAAGGCTCTGGCAGGTCCCCTCCGGAGACAACCATAACAGACTCTTTTAGGTACGCACTTCTTCTCACCCATAGTAGTATCAGGGTTGGTGGCTATCTATAGAATGAACTCCCAGGTAGGACAGTCTCTGGGTGGCCTTTCCTTCAGTCTCTGCTCCACACTTTGTCTCCATAATTGCCCCTTGAGTACTTTGTTCCCTTTCTCAGAGGAACCAAAGCACCTACACTTTGGTCTTCCATCTTCTTGAGCTTCCTGTGGTCTGCAAATTGTAACTTGTTTATTTTGAGCTTGTGGGCTAATATAAACTTATCAGTGAGTGCATACCATGTGTGTTCTTTTGTGACTGGGTTACCTCACTCAGGATGACACTTTCCAGTTTCATCCATTTGCCTAAGAATTTCATGAAGCCATTATTTTTAATAGCTGAATAGTACTCCATTGAGTAGATATACCACAAATTCTGTATCCACTCCTCTGTTGAAGGAGGTCATCTGGGTTCTTTCCAGCTTCTGACTATTATAAGTAAGACTGCTATGAACATAGTGGAGCATGTGTCCTTATTACATGTTGGAGCATATTCTTGGTATATGGCCAGGAGTGGTATAACTGGGTCCTCAGGAGGTGCTATGTCTAATATTCTGAGGAACTGTCAACCTTATTTCCAGAGTGGTTTTACCAGCTTGCAAAATTACCAGCAATGGAGACATATTCCTCTTTCTCCACATCCTCTCCAACATCTGCTGTTCCCTGAGTTTTTCATCTTAGCCATTCTGACTGGTCTGAGGTGAAATCTCAGGATTGTTTTGATTTGCATTTCCCTGATGATCAAAGATGCTGAACATTTCTTTAGGTGCTTCAGAGCCATTCGAGTTTCCTCAGTTGAAAATTTCCTGTTTAGCTCTGTACTCCAATTTTTAATAGTGTTATTTGACCCTCTGGAATCTAACTTCTTGAGTTCTTTGTATACCTCGAATATTAGACCTCTTTTGGATGTAGGATTGTTAAAGATCTTTTCCCAATCTGTTGGTTGCCATTTTTTCCTATTGACAGTGTCCTTTTCCTTACAGAAGCTTGACAGTTTTATGAGGTCCCATTTGTAGATTCTTGTTCTTAGAGCATAAGCCACTTGTGTTCTATTCAGGAAATTTTCCCCTGTGCCCATGTGTTCAAGGTTCTTCCTCACTTTCTCCTCTATAAGCTTCAGTATATCTGGTTTTATGTGGAGGTTCTTGATCCACTTGGACTTGAGCTTTGTACAAGGAGATAAGGATGAGTCGACTTGCATTTCTCTGCATTATGACCTCCAGTTGATGCAGCACTATTTGTTAAAAACGCTTTTATTTTTTTCCCCGCCACTGGATGTTTGTAGCTCCTTTGTTAAATATCAAGTGACCAGAAGTATGGGGGTTCTTTCTGTTTATTCCGTTGATCTTCCTTCTTGTCTCTGTACAAATACCGTACAGTTTTTATCACTATTGCTCTGTAGTAGAGCTTGAAGTCAAGGATGATGATTCCCCCAGGAGATCTTCTGTTTTGGAGAATAGTTTTTGCTATCCTGGTTTTTTTGTTATTCCAGATGAATTTTCAGATTGCTCTTCCTAGCTTTATGAAGAATTGATTTGGAATTTTGACTGTATTTTAGATTGCTTTCAACGAGATGGCCAATTTTACTATATTAATCCTGCCAATCCATGAACATGGGAGAGCTTAGCATCTTCTGAGATATTCTACTGTTTCTTTCTTCAGAGGCTTGAAGTTCTTGTCATACATATCTTTCACTTCTTTGGTTAGAATCACAACAAGCTATGTAATATTATTTGTGATGATTGTGAAGGGTGTCCTTTCCCTAATTTCTTTCTCAGCTTGTTCATCCTTTGAGTAGAGGAAAGCTACTGATTTGTATGAGTAAATTTTATATCCAGCCACTTTGCTGAAGTTGTTTATCAGCTTTAGGAGTTCTCTGGTGGAATTTTTGGAGTCACTTAAGAACACAATCATATCATCTGCAAATAGTGATATTTTGACTTCTTCCTTTCAAATTTGTATACATTTGACCTCCTTTAGTTGTCTAATTTCTCTGGCTAGGACATCAAGTACTATATTGAATAGATAGGGAGAGAGTGGGCAGACTTATTTGGTTCAAGATTTTAGTGGGATTGCTTCAAGTTTCTTTCCATTTAGCTTTATATTGGCTACCTTATTTTTTCTTTTTTTTAAATTAGATATATTCATCCTTTACATTTCAAATGACTTCTTCTTTCCTGGTTCTCCCCTTCCCAAAAGTCCAATAAACCCTCTTCCCTCCCCCTGTTCTCCAATCAAAACCCTCCTGCTTCCCTGCCCTGGTATTCCCCTACACAGCTGCATCCAGCCTTTCCAGGAACAGGGGCCTCTCCTTCCTTCTTTATGGGCATCATTTGATATGTGAATTATGTCTTGGGTACTCCGAGCTTCTAGGCTAATATCCACTTATCAGTGAGTGCATTCCATATGTGTTCATTTGTGATTAGATTACCTCACTTAGGATGATATTTTCCAGTTCCACCCATTTATCTAAGAATTTCATGAATTCATTGTTTTTAATAGCTGAGTAGTATTCCATAGTATAAATATGCCACATTTTGTGTATCCATTTTTCCACTGAGGAACATCTGGGATCTTTCCAGCTTCCAACTATTATAAATAAGGCTGCTATGAACATAGTGGAGCATGTGTCCTTAGTATATACTGGGGAATCCTCTGGGTATATGTCCAGGAGTTGTATAACAGGGTCCTCCAGTAGTATCATGCCCAGTTTTCTGAGGAACCACCAGACTGATTTCCAGATTGGTTGTACTTGTTTACACTCCGACCAACAGTGGAGGAGTGTTCCTCTTTTTCCACATCCTTGCCAACACCTGCTGTCTCCTGAGTTTTTGATCTTAGCCATTCTGAATAGTGTGAGGTGAAATCTCAGGGTTGTTTTGATTTGCATTTTCCTGATGACTAAGGATGTTGAACATTTCTTTATGTGCTCCTCAGCCATTTGATATTCCTCAGGTGAAAATTCTTTGTTTAGCTCTGTACCCCATTTTTAATAGGGTTATTTGGCTCTCTGGAGTCTAACTTCTTGAGTTCTTTGTATATATTGGATATTAGCCATCTGTCAGATGTAAGGTTGGTAAAGATTTTTTCCCAATTTGTTGGTTGCCATTTTGTCTGATTGACAGTGTCCTTTGCCTTACAGAAACTTTGTAATTTTATGAGGTCCCATTTGTCAATTCTTGAACTTAGAGCATAAGCTATTGGTGTTCTGTTCAGGAAATTTTCCCCTGTACCCATGTGCTCAAGGCTCTTCCCCAGTTTCTTTTCTATTAGTTTCAGTGTGTCTGGTTTTATGTGGAGGTCCTTGCAATGATACTTTGGTCAAGGAAGAAATAAGGAAACAAATCAAAGACTTTTTAGAATTTAATGAAAATGAAGGCACAACATACCCAAACTTTTGGGACAAATGAAAGCAGTGCTAAGAGGAAAACACATAGCCCTAAGTGTCTCCAAAAAGAAACTTGAGAGAGCATACATTAGAAGCTTAAAGGTACACCTGAAAGCACTAGAACAAAAAGAAGCTAATACACCCAAGAGGAGTAGAGGCAGGAAATCATCAAACTCAGGAATGAAATCACCCAAGTAGAAACAAAAAGAACCATACAAAGAATCAACAAAACCAAGAGCTTGTCCTTTGAGAAAATCAACAAGGTAGGTAAACCAGAAGGTTTAAAGCCAGACTAACCAGAAGGGCACAGAGACAGTAACCAATTAACAAAATCAGAAATGAAAAGGGAGATATAACAATAGAAACTGAGGATATTAAAAAAAACATCAGATCCTACTACAAAAGACTATACTCAACACACCTGCAAAATCTGGAGGAAACGGACAATTTCCTAGACAGATACCAAATACCAAAATTAAATCAGGATCCAATAGACCATTTAAACAGTCCCATAACCCCTTATGATATTGGCTACATGTTTTCAGTATATTGCTTTCACTGTGTTTAGGTATGGGCCTTGACTTCCTGATCTCCCCAAGACTTTAATCATGAAGGGATGCTGAATTTTGTCAAAAGTTTTTTCAGCATGTAATGAAATGACTATGTGGTTTTTTCTTTGAGTTTGTTTATGTAGTGGATTACATTGATGGATTTCCATATATTGAACCATCCTTGCATTCCTGGGATGAAGCTTACCTGATCATGGTGAATTATCATTTTAATGCATTTTGGATTCGGATGGCCAGAATTTTGTTGAGTATTTTCGCATCAATGTTCATAAGGGAAATTGGTCTGAAGTTCTCTTTCCTTGTTTGGTCTTTGTTTGTTTTAGGTATAAGTGTTATTGTGGTCTGATAGAATGAATTGGGTAGTGTTCCTTGAGTTTCTATTTTGTGGAATAGTTTCAAGAGTATAGGTATTAGCTCTTCTTTGAAGATCTAATAAAATTTCCTACTAAACCTACCTGGTCCTAGGATTTTTTTTGGGGGGGGGGGTTGAGAGACTATTAACAACTGCTTCTATTTCCTCAGACTTATGGGATTATTTAGATGGCTTATCTGATCCTGTTTTAATATTGGCATGAGGTATAAATCTAGAAAATTGTCCATTTCATCCAGATTTACAAATTTTTTTGAGTATAAGTTCTTGTAGTAGGATCTGATTTTTGAATTTACACAATTTCTATTGTTATGTCTCCCTTTTCATTTCTGATTTTAATAATTTGGGTAATGCCTTTGTGCCCTCTGGTTAGTCTGGTTAAGGGTTTATCTATCTTGTTGATTTTCTCAAAGAACCAGATCCTGGTTTTGTTGATTCTTTGTATAGTTCTTTTTGTTTCTATTTGGTTGATTTCAGCCCTGAGTTGTAGACAGTCCTATAGTGGCTGTCTTTGTCACTGAGGTGGGTTTCTTGTATGCAGCAAAATGTTGGGTCCTGTTTATGAATCCAGACTGTTAGTCTATGTCTTTTTATTGGGGAGTTGAGACCACTAATGTTAAGAGATATTAAGGAAAAGTAATTGCTGCTTCCTATTATTTTCGTTGTTAATGGTGCAGTTTTGTTTGTGTGCCTATCTTATTTTGGGTTTGTTGAAAGAAGATTACTTTATAGCTTTTTCTAGGGTATAGTTTCCTGCCTTTTGTTGGTATTTTCAACCCATTATCCTTTGTAGAGGTGGGTTTGTGGAAAGATATGAATATTTGGTTTTGTCATGGAATGTCTTGTTTACTCCATCTATGGTAATTGAGAGTTTTTCTGGGTATAGTAGTCTGGGCTGACATTTATGTTCATCTGTATGACATCTGCCCAGGATCTTCTAGCTTTCATAGTTTCTGGTGAGAAGTCTGGTGTAATTCTGATAGGTTTGCCTTTATATGTTACTTGACATTTTCCCTTACTAATTTTAATATTCTTTCTTTGTTTCATGCATTTGGTGTTTTGATTATTATGTAATGGGAAGAGTTGTTGTTCTGGTCCAGTCTGTTTGGAGTTCTGTAGGCTTCTTGTATGATCATGGGCATCTCTTTCTTTAGGTTAGGGAAGTTTTCTTTTATAATTTTTTGAAGATATTTACTGGCCCTTTAAGTTGTAAAACTTAGCTATCTTCTATACCTATAATCCTTAAGTTTGGTCTTCTCTTTGTGTCCTGGATATTCTGGATGTTTTGGGTTACAAGCTTTTTGCATTTTGCATTTTCTTTGACTGTTGAGTCAATGTTTTCTATGGTATCTTCAGCACCTGAGATTCTTTCTTCTATCTCTTGTATTCTGTTGTTGATGCTTGCATCTATGACTCCTGAATTCTTTCCAAGGTTTTCTATCTCCAGAGATGTCTCACTTTGTGATTTCTTTGTTGTTTCTATTTCCATTTTTAGATCCTGGGTAGTTTTGTTCAGTTCCTTCACTTGTTTTTTTTTTTTGTGTTTTCCTGTAATTCTTTAAGGGATTTTTGTGTTTCCTCTTTAAGGACTTCTACCTGTTGACCCATGTTCTCCTATGTTTCTTTAAGTGATATTTGTGTTTCCTCTTTAAGGGCTTCTACCTGTTGACCCATGAGATGTGATTTTAAATCCAGCTCTTGCTTTTCTGGTGTGTTAGGGGTATCCAGGACTTGCTGTTGTTGGAGAACTGGATTCTGATGGTGCCAGTTCCCTTGTTTTCTATTGGTAATGATCTTGTGTTTGCCTTTTGCCATCTAGTTTTATCTGGTGTTAGCTGTCCTTGATGTTTCTGACTGTGGCTTATCTGTCCTGCAAGCCTGTGTATCTGTACTACCGAGATTCCCATTCTCTCTGTGCACACAGGTATGTAAGCACTCCTGAGAGACCAGCTCTCCTGTGCCTCCAGGCCTCTCCACACTTCAAATGCCCTGAGTGTGGCTGGTTCTAAAATGTCCTGAGTGCAGCTGGTTCTCAAATACCCTGAGTGTGGCTGGTTCTCTAGGAAGTATCAGGAGATAGTGTCTTCACTGTTTCAGACCTGGCAAGATTCTGCTACAGCAGAAATGGCAGGTGGCAGAAGGAGGAGAAGGAATGGAAGGGGAGTAGTATTTGAAAGGGTGAGGCTTTTGGTGGTTGCTGGGTAGCGAGTCCTGCCAGACCCCTGGCAGCAGGTCTGGACCTCCAGAGGTAAGAGGGGTTTCTTACCAAATGCTCTGAGTGCATCTGGTTCTCTAGGAAGTATCAGGAGATGGTGTCTTCACTGTAGCAAACCTGACAAGATTCTGCCACAACAGAAAGGCATACACAATGATTTTAAATCAGTGTCATTATGGATAGTTATGGTAAGACATATAGGTAAAGCTGTAAAATCATCAAGACATACTATAAACTTAAACAATTTATCATTCATGTTCACTAAAAGTAAGAATGTATCCTATATCTAGAAATGAAATAAAATAAATGAAATTAGCTGATCCAAGAAAATATATATTATTGCCGAATTATTTATGCATACATTTATGCATCTGTATTTTGATATTGTACACTTTTATTTGTTCCTATAATTAATATTATACATAGGAGAAATTATGTCTTCCTATAGCTAAAATTGAAGTAAATCTTACAATGAACATTAACACGTTAATTCATTTAATTCCATAGCATATGATAGTAAAGGATTCACCTTTTGGCAATAATTCTATTTAAATCAATGAGCAATTTAGTCAGTTCTTAATTATAGAAGAAATAGTCATGTCATTAAAATTATTGTAAATGGATAATCTAAAGGTCATTTAAAATTTATGCTGAAATATATATTTTAATACTTATAATCAAATATGAATGTATCCCAGGAATAAGCTCTCAATTGGAAATAAAATATTAACAGTGCAATTCATGCAGATCAAAGCAGAAAAGAGCCAGCAAATGGAACCATTCCCATTTTTTCCCTAACAATCTCTTCTCCTTTTTCCTCAGAGATTTCTTTAATATCTCTCTCTATAGCCCAGCATCTAATCATGTTGCTCTCTGACATATTACCTTCATGACAGTTTTATTTATCTTGTATATTTAAGTCAATTCTACTTTAAGCAATACTAAAACATAAACATTGTGCACATTAATAAGGTACCACACACAATGGTCTGTGAAAGTCATAAAATGTTCACATCAAGAAGTTAAACATATCTATATCCTCAAAGGTTATCATGTCTTTATAGTGAAAATAATTACCCATTCTTTTTTTAAATGCATAGAATATTATTGTAGTTTACAGTCACTCTAATGTGAAATACTCATATGCCAACACTCATAATTCCCATCTGAATATAGCTTACTTCTCTTTAAACAATCTTGCCACTTTTAATAATCTCTGCCTTAACTTTAGTTCTCAGGAACCATAATTGGGCTATATGTTTGCTTCATAGAACCTGCTCAGCTCAGTTCCCCACATAGAGAAACCAGAGAGAAATAAGATTCTAGATCATCATCTATGCCCATGATTATCTATTGGACTAAACTGAATATCTGCTCTGTAAACTCCATTAAATGGCAGTTCTGAAAATGGGATAAATCTCATGGGATGAATCTGCTTCCTATTCAGCTTTAGATCTCCAAACGAAGTTTGTCTCATAGTAAAGCAGTCATGCTGATTTCCAATTCAAGCCACGATAGCATAAGAATTCTCAAGAGAAGCAACCTGCAGACTTCTCCTATGAGGACCAGATAATGAAGGATTTATACTTTGTAGGAATAGAGCATCTGTCACAGGTCTTCATTTCTACCATTAGACCAGAAGAACAGAATAAAAGCCAAGTCACAATTAAGCACAGCCTTTGTTCCAACAAAATTTCATTTCAAAAACAAGAAGAGAGCTAAGTTTGTGCCACAAGCCAAACATTGCCAATTTCTGTCCCAGAAAATGAATGTCCAATATTTATATAGTGGTAGAATCAAATGAGATATGCCATTTTCTAATAGCACATTAAAAAGTTCAGATAAATAGTTTTAAGTCTGTGCTATACTGTCTTACTATGCCCTACAGGCTATCATTTCAGTGTGCCATTAAAGAAAACATTATTGGGACATTTCACACTTGCTTCAAAAATGGAAGGTTATAAGAATGGCTCTGTGGTTAAAGGACATGCTGCTCTTTCAGGGGACACAAGTATAATAGTCAGTGCCCACAAAGCAGCTCATAATTTTCTCTCATTCCAGTTCCAGGAGTATAAATACTCCTTGGCCTCTAAAGGCACTAAATGTGCACATGGTACACAGATATACACCCAGGCAAAACTATGATGCCCACCAAACAACCAGGCAAATAAATAAATAAATAAATAAACAAACAGACAAGTTCTCTTCTGGAAAATTGTATATATTTAAGACTAACAGCACCCCTCAGTTATGGCTATACATAGGCTAAGAACTGAAAGCCACCATTGGCTGAAAACAATCACATTGAATTGAGCTAATGAATTAGATTATAAATTAGATTATAAAGGAGATTTTGAGAGCAGTCAAGATCCTGTTGCCAGGACTCAGAGTGTTCTCAGTTCCAGAATTCTCCAAAAGATATCTTCAAACAAGCGTAATACTAAGACCCTCCTTACAAAATACCTTAACTGGACCTGTGAGGTAATTAGTGAATGCAAGACTAGGAATGACTAGTAACTGGTAAACAGATAGATGGTCCCTCATTGTTCATTTTATTCAACTTTATATTTTTTTATTATTTTATAGACAAAGATTTGAGTGAAAATGGGTTTGGCAGTATTCATAATTCTACAGTTTTCTGTAGGTATTTTTATCCCACAGAGATGCTCAAAATTTATTGAGTAGCTCTCAACGTAAATACAGTTATTATGTTTACCATCTATTTATGAGAATGACTGTGTTCCTTTTAAATAAACTATGAAAATGTTATAGTCAGTATATTACCATTCACTGATAAAGTCTGTGTTGTGTAGGTATAAAAGAAATCATTAGCTTTATCTCAGAACTTGGTTAAATATCAGAAAACCTAAAACTAGAAATGATTGTGTAAATTAATGAAGTAAATGAGACATAAATAAGTTGGTCACATAAGGGAAGATGAAGCCACTCCTCTTGCGGTCTGCAGAGAACTAGGAACCTAGGTCTGTAGATGCTCCTTCTGGGCAAAATTAGGGAACTATTTGAATAGAAACTATTAATCAAGACTTGTAGTAAGAAAGTTAAGAATACAAGTAAAAAGGGGAGAAAACAAAAGAAAGGGAAAAACATATCTAGGAATGAGCCAGGTTTTGATGAAAGTGTTTTGTTTTGTTTTGTTTTTTTGTATCTAGTACTTTGAAAACCTTTAAATATTTACACATTTTAGTTTTGCTTGAAAAAAATCTTTACCTCACTCTACTATACTTTTTTCAATTATAAGTTGCCTCTTCTGTAAGGACAGAAGAGCAGGAAACTATTGTCCCAACTAAATGTAGGTATCCTGTCCGCCAAGGCAGTCCTTGACTATATAGGAAAACTAAAGTTGAATTTTGATCATTTTGCTGACTCAGTCCCAGACTATGTCCTTATTTTAAAACTGAAAGAAGCTGTAATTTATGATTTGGAAAGAAACCTTTTTATTGATGCAGAATATTTCAAGATCTACCAAGAATACAGCATGTTTGCAGAGGAAATGACACCTTTGAAATCTTGAATATGGCTGACCTTTCATTTTTTGGACTTCTTCAAGATAAATGGCTACAGAATGACTAAGTGTTGGAGAGGGGAAAAAAGAATAAAAATCTTTAGAATTCTGAAGCACTACAGAGAGTAAATCATTCTATTTTACACCTGGAACCCTTGGCAATGTCAGATTATTCTGATGATTACTTTAAGCTGATCATGAAAGATTCACTATTTCAATCTATTTTCTTATGAAACTGAAACTGCATGCAACCAGTATTTGAAAATAAATGATATATTTTGATTTTTTCAATCTATTTGCTAAACTTTATCATATAGCCTCTTCTTTCCTTATATAATACTATTACTTTAAAAGTTTATTTAAAAACTATAGGGGAATGCCAGGACAGAGAAATGAAAGGGGGTTGAATGGGGAAAAGAGGGAGGGAAGGGGGCTTATGGGACTTTCCGAGAGGGAGGAAATGGGAAAGGGGAAATGACTTTGAATGTAAATAAAAAAAAATTTAGAAAATAAAATAAAATAAAATAAAAACAAAACAAAACTATAAATACACAGCATTCAACCTTACTATTTCAGAACTTATTTCCCTATCTCACTTGACACATGTGACTTTTATCCTTAAAGCATGCAGTACTGTGTCATTATAGTAGATGATGCAAGTTAGAATTCCTTTTGTAAGTGGAATGCAGAGAGTTTACATAACTTGTTTGAGTTTCCACTAAGTTAAAGATCTAGAATTCATTTCTTTGTCCAATCAATAAATACTTATTGGTGTCATTTCCTTACGTTTCCATTTTCTAGGCTGTCAAAAAAAATGGGCAATGTTCTTATTCATCTGAGAGATTCAAAAAGGCAATTTTTAAAACACAAATATATTTACTCCTAGCAAAATGGATATGACAAGAACCAGTCATCCTTTTGAAGGTATAAAGGTGAAGGTTATAGTTGGTGTGGGATTTTATCCCTGAAGTCATGATGACTTCTGTGAAAATGACATTTCAATGGAAATATGAAAGACGAAAGACAGTGTGCATTCTAAGGGGAAGAAAGGCAAAAGCTTTTAGATGAATTTAGCTTTTGTGTTTGGAGAACATGAAGAGGTCTGTGAGCTTGGAGGAAATTCAGGCATGTTGACTATTAGGAGGTTCTCTGGTGTAAAACTTCAAATGACCTTTAAAACTGGAAGAGCTGAGGGGATATCAGTACATATTGCAAGCATACAGTCATTCCCATTAGGGAATGGCTATCTGGGTTTCTTTCTTTCTTTCTTTTTTTTTTTGACTAAAAACAAGTTTAATTTTTCACAATCTGCTTTTATACCATTTTAATTAAATCCAAGTATTTAAGTATTCCAGGTAGTACAATGAGGAACAAGCAAGACGATAAACACAAATAGTCAAGGAACAGGTAAGATAATAAACAACGTTCCATGATCACTCCTGTGATCACTGTTTCTAAAGGCTTATCGGGATGATCAAAATATCTGAGCCTACTTCCTTGACCTAGCTCAAAGTCACATACATGTCTGAAGTCTACTTCTTTGTTCCACCCTAAAATTAAAATTCTTGCCTAAACTTACTTCCTTGTTATTACTTATTGTCAGATTCCTGCCTGAACTTACTTCTTTGTCATGCCATAATGTCAAATTGCAGCCAAGCAGCACCCCAAAAGACTCTCCACATTTCACCCTTATTTATTTCATAAACAAGGCTGAGGCTGTCTTAGGTCATTTTAAGGACATGTCCAGCTTGTTTGTGTTTATTTAAACAAACACTGCCTTTTAGTTTTTGTTACAAACAAACATGGCCTTTCGGGCACTTGCCTCTGTCTTAGGTTGGTAAGGCTCTGTGCAGAATCTTACTTGTCCTTGGCTTGTCAACCTGTTAAATTAATAACTCTGTCTGGGAGTTCAATTTTAGTCTCAAACCATGTACTTTGACCACCAACATGTTGAGGTTGTTAAAGGCAAGGTTTAACACGATAAGCAGGAATTAAAGTATTTCTAGGACAAGAAAGGCTAGCATGATCAAGCCATATATGCCATTTTTGAAGCTTGACCAAGATGGAAATACTGATTTCAAGCCATGGATAATTTTACCACCAATATCAGCAGCATCAAAGCTCAGTGGAGCAGCATTCTTTAAATTCATAATCTCAGTATGCAAAGCTAAAACATCCAGAGAGGTGTTAGAATTATGCCAAATACCCTGCAAGTGTCTCTGAACATTTTCCTAACTTTGTTCATTGTAAACTTTACAAGTAACTTAAATCCATTGGTATTTGGCATGGCACTTGAGATTGTTACTTACTTTTAGATACTGAACCTTCTCTCCAATAATTTGAATAGTATCATAAATACTATTATTTAGCAAATAATATTAAAAGAATTTTAAATTACTTATTAGTACTCACATAACAATGAGAACTAGAACTGAAGAAGTCTATTGCTGTTGAATTCTACTTAGTCTTTGTTGGATTTTTTATGCTTCCTTAAAATGTTGCAGTACTTTAAAATTTTACATGCCCCATATTCTAATACTCTGTCCTTTTTAGTCATCAATTATCATTCAGTTTTCATATGAATTTTTCAGACCTGATGTAAAAATCTCTATAATGCTCCAGACACAAGGGTGGCAGTCATTAGCTCTGTCCACTCCCTTTCCTTCCATTACTATAAGCTAATAACAAGAAGTACTTACTAGAACCTGATATTGTTTTAAGTAGCTTACATGGGGAAACCTAGTTAACCTCTTACATCATGCCAAGACTCAGAGATTTTTATCATCCATTGAGAGTAGAACAAGGCAAAGAGAGGCTCAATTACTCACCCTAAATCATGCAGCTAATATGTGTTAGTACAGGGATGGACAGCTGGACTCTCATACTATAATGCATCTTCTCACTCTGAGCAAGTGCTAGAAATATATGCTTTTTCACATGTGAGCCATTCATATAAAATCAAATTCTACATTACCTTTTATTTTCACCATTATGACCCATTTTAATTCTAAATTACTAATTGCATGCTTCATTGTTACCTTCTTCCTAATAAAATATGAACATTTGAAAAAGAAAGGCCACAACTTAAACCTTGTTCAATGTACACTATAATTATGGATACAATGAATGCCATGGGTTATGAATTGATTATGAAAAGTCCCTTACATGATCATTTAATTCTTAAGTCATGAAGTTGTTGTGGAATCTTCTACAGAGAGTGTAGTTGACAGACATTAGTCACCGGAAGCTAGCCTTCAGGGATATTTTTCTTTCTGCTTCTGCATTAGTAATCTGAATAGCTACCATGTCACAGTCCTGGCACTACAGCCAGGGGACACTGCATCAAAGTAGCCTTCCCTCCCATCATGTACTATATCCTCTACCTCTTTTAATCTGTTGCTATCATATAGTCATGAGAATGACAATATAAATCACCAGTACATCGTGCTTATAGTATAATATCTACTGAAAGAAATGGAATTGTTTAAATCAAGTTTAATTTCTCTTGATAATATTCAAATCAGATAACAAAAGAAATATTTTAAGCAAATAGAACATTCACAGTCTTGAGAATGGATGATCTAAGCATTCTTAACCTTAAGAGTTCATAAGAATTTTCAATAATTATATTAAATGCATAAGAATTATAGTTCTCCACCTTTGAGTATATGCTTAAAAATAAAACTGAACTATACTAAGAAAGTCTCCCAAAACATTAGGAAGTGGGTTGAGGACAAATGAGGCTATGTGATTGTGTGTGGCTATAAAATAGATAATCAGGTATTTTTTTTCACTTAAAATAAATTATCTTGTACTTTTAGGACAGAACAATTATATTTTATTTAGTATCTCAAAACAATTGCATTTTTCATCTCCTACACAATGTACTCATATTTGTGTACAATCATCATAAATATACTTTATACTATTTTATTTGAATTTAATAATTGTTCAAAATAATGGGTTTTATTATGATATTTTACACATGTATATATTATACATTGATAATCTCAGTCACCTACTACCATACCTGCTCCTTCTCGCCTGTTGCCTTTCCTCTACTCTCAGGCACAGTCTGTATTGTATTTAAATTGTATCTTACTATTATGAAATAAAGCCCACAATTTCTCTTCAAATATGTTGAGTAGAACCATATGCCATATAGAGATATGTCTTTTATCTCTACAAACTTAGGTCTTAATAACAATACTGCCAGTGTGCAGTACTAATATTAAATACAGTATTGAATAAATGCTCAAATGACTACATAACTAAGAATGTACAATTTATTGACTGAAGTAACACCACCTATAATCTTTGTAACTTTACTATTCCAATTTTGTCAACTCTTGAAAACACAGGTTGAATGACACTATCAAGCAAAACTTTAAAAAAAAAGCTTTCAGATTATTTAGTGACTAGATTATTTGTTTACTTGAACATATAAAAGTAATGAACTTCTTTTTTTTTTTTTGGTTTTTCGAGGCAGGGTTTCTCTGTGTAGCCCTGGCTATCCTGGAACTCACTCTGTAGACCAGGCTAGCCTTGAACTCAGAAATCCGCCTGCCTCTGCCTCCCAAGCGCTGGGATTAAAGGCGTGCGCTACCACCGCCCGGCAGTAATGAACTTCTAATGTTATTTATTTGCTTAACAAAGTTGCAAATTATGTTATAAAAACTATTTTGTCACTGAAGTTTTCAAAAATATCATGTACAATAGTTGATTCTCACATTTCGAAGTTTACTAAATGTCATCTATGCAATAATTATAAATTTTATGCAATGATAAATGTGTCATATAGGTAGTCAAGAACAATTTAAAGTCATTACATAAGACTTTTTAAAGTTATTATATATTTATATTTAATTTAAATTATATGTAAAGTATTGCATACTACATGTGAGAAATTTACATACTTCCTAATTAGTATGAATAATGGAATGACGGATTTTTTAAAATTTTATTTGAACTTACTTTCTTAATTTATTTAGACACCCTGATTGAAGCAATGATTTTTGCCTCAGTCTGAAACTAATAATACTAACTGTGATAAATGCATCCTATTTCTGAAAATTTATTAATTTAACCAGATATGGTATTGTTGATTATACTATTAAAAATAATAACAGTAATTCACTTTTTCACACTCCAGTACAAATACATTTGTAAAGTTTTTAAATCCATGTAGATTTGTAATAGGTGATATACATAGGCATGCATATATAATACATCCTTCTTTTACTTATAAAAATATGACAGGTACAGTGAATAAATATCACATTTGCATGTTATAATGATAAACAAGACACATAGAATAATATCAGATTGACTCAGAACAATTAAATACTTGAGAATCATCACACTACTTTCTAACTAGGATACAGTCCTTTTGTTGTAATAGTCTCTGAGAAGTAATATGGTATCAGCAACATATTTCTCAGCCTCAATTGATATTTACAAATGTGCTTGCATTAGGAAATGATCAAACAAAGAAGTATCGCCAACAGGAAGCCCGCATAGACATATTGAAAAGAATTGTCTTATAGGAAACTATTAGGAAGGAAAGGCTGAAACCCAGGAACGGATAAGCTGTTATGGACAGGGGATTCTCAGCAAGTTGGTGTGTACTCACCCAAACTATTGGATAACTTATTTTACTTAAAGCCAATTGATTATGGACATTTATCAAGTCTTTGAAATGTCACTACAGCACCTAAATCTATGCTAAATGAATTGTTGTGGTAAAAGCGATGTTTGACCTGTAGTGAATTTCAGTACCACCCTGTTTTATGATGGTATTCTGCACTAGAACACTGAGGATACATAAAACTTGTGTGTGTTACTAAGCTCTGGCATGTACAGATCATTTTGCACTAGGATACTATACAAACACTGAGAGTGGTAAATAATTGTTCACAGCAGTTACTGTTTTTTAACCAAAGAGGAGATTGCTATCTAATTGCTGAAAGGCAAAAAGGTCATTCTTGATTTTCTCCTTTATTCCTAAAAGAACAAAGCAGGGATAGAAGTATAGCGTCTTCTATTGCAGTTCTATTATTCAAAGATCACTCTCCAGTAATTTATTCATTAACTGTGGGAGGAAAACAATTTAAAACTCCTCATGCTGTATAACATGCATCAAAGGACAGTTCAGCCTATAGCTACCAATCATGACAGCAATTGTCTAATCATAATTGAAAATATCCTAGGAAGTTCATAAAATAATAGAACTGTAAAGGACTGTTCGAAATAGCAGTGAGTTGGATACATCAGTAATAATAGAAAAATAGAAGCCGTGTCTGCATGGCACATGAAAAAGCAGCAACTGCATAGGCAACATCACTCTCCAGTATGAAAATGTAAAGCAGTGAGAGGAAATAGTAATAATACTCAAGTTCTCTAGATGTGATACTGTAATCACAAAATTAAGACTTAAGATGCTTTGTTTTGAATATAAACTGTACTCTTTGTAAATTTAATTGTCATAGCACCTCAATGTGCTACTAATTTCAAGATCTTTATTCTCTGAGAACTGTCTCAAAGAGTCTGGAAATCTGGGGTAGTTCGCATCAGTGTCTTGGTTATTTGAACTAAGATGACTTCTTCTTATCAGCCATTATTTAATGTTCGAGAGTAGGAGCCCCCTAGTCTCTCAGCAAAAAACAACTTTTTAAATGTCACATCCTTCTGAAAAAGAATCCCACAATTTCATGTTTAAAACTACGTTAGAATTTTCATTCTTTTAAATATTTCATCAATAGATTCCTATAAAAATTAGACTGGTAACATAACAACACTACTGCATTTCTGTGCCTCTTTCACAAATATTCATGAGGTCTGTTAGTGAAATTGCTAACCTCGAGTACAACAATTTCCTCCCACTTCTAACTCTTACATTCTCCTCCTAGTAGCATATTGACAGAAGACCTCAATGTGATGTTTACATTTACTATCTGGAAAAGTAACATTTCTACTATCCATGATGATAAAGAATGAAAGAATGTAAACAGACATGCGTGCACACACACACACACATACACACACACACACACACACACACACACACACACAATAAGCAACATGTAATTAACTTGGATGACACAAAAGTTACCAAAGGTTTAATATGTAAACTGAAGGCTTTCTCTTTGGGATATAGTCCTAAATGATGTTTAAATATGTTAGTTTCTAAAGAATCTTTTAAACATTTCTGGGAATTTTCCAGAATGAGGTCAACTCTGGCATTATAAGAGGCAGTGAAATTAGGAGTGTGGAACAAAACAGAACCACCCCCTCTCTCCAGTACCAATCTCTCTACAAAAACTCCAGGTGGGCAGGAAATTCATCCTAGCTAGAGAGATGAGCCATCTGGGACATTCCCTGGCCCACGGGCAGATGCTCAGTGTGGGAGCATGCTTTAGGTGAGTACTTGATAGAGACACTCCAATTCCTTTGAGCCTCAGGGGAACCTGTTACCAGTACTTTGACAGGGGCAACAGAAAAACTGAGAGAATGGGACTAGTTAGACATCCTTCTAATTATGTACTGGGGAGGAACTTCCAAAGCTGAGAGAATGAATGAGGAAAGCAGCAAGGACCTCAGGAATCTTTAGGCTTAGATGGCCAAAGCTTTCTTTACTATAGATAACACATTCTGGGTGCACATCAAAAAGAAACACTATTTTTATAATTTTTGTTTTTTATTATATTCAACACTATATATATATATTTTCACATCAATCATAAAAATGATGGACATGGTATTAAATGAACATAAAAAGATAAAAGTCTTGTTCTTATTCTCCTGCCCCTTTACTCCCTCTCTTTCCCCTTCCCTTCCCCCATCTCTCCACGTGGTCATTGCTGGCCTCTACTTCTCTACTCTCTCCTTCTCTCTGCCTTTCTCTGCCTCTACTCCTCTCTTAACTCCCTTCCCCATGCCTAAATAAACTCTATTCTATACTAAAAATGTCTTTGTTTGTTTGCTTTGGTTTTACTAGAGCTTAAAACCTTGGCTCTTACTGTGGTACAAACTGAAAATAAGAACAATTTTTAGACATTGGAATTTATTGTAATAAGGCTGTACTTCAATGTCCTTCACATCATCAAAGGATTTTTCCTCCATAGTAGCTAAGCTAAATGTTTACAGTTCTGCTGCGCCAAGGAATGAATTGTAGCCACAATTATTTGAATATAGATTTCCTGCTATGGTCAAAGCAATTTGACTTGAGTGATTGTCATCCTTCTCAGCCCACAGAGAACAGGTTACATTCATTTAAGAAATGGTGTGTGTATTAAGATGGTCTATTCATGAAGTCATTCATCAACTGTTTCAATGAACAATGATTCTGCTTGGAGAGTGGCACAGACATTAGGTGAGGGTAAGATTCCAATTCATTGGCTGTGATGATTTTGAAAAGCATTCATCTCAGAAAAAGAGTAATTTATAAGGTCATCTTCTTCAAAATTGATACAATAATTATAAATATCAAGATATTCCATGACAAAACCAAATTTACACAATATCTTTCCACAAATCCAACTCTAAAAGGATAATAGATGGAAAACACCAATACAAGGAGAGGAGCTACATACTAGAAAAAGCAAGAAAGTAATCGTTCAACAAAGTCACACAAACAAAATTCCACCTCTAATGACAAAAATGACAAGAAGTAACAATCATTTTTCCTTAATATCTCTTAATATAAATATTAATATTACCAACATATCCTAATCGATTGAAATTCAAAAATATGAGGAATTAGAAATTTGTTGGCTATCACCCAGTGGTCTCTCTGATTTGGTAATTGGAGAAATATGTCCAATATTTTACAATCCATATACACTTTCTACTTGCACATGAGAGTGTCTTGCTGTATACCACATACTGGTCTTGAAATAATGCTTCTCCTATCTCACCCTCTCTATAAGTAGATGTTTTTATACTATACTATGGTTTTCAAAATAGCTTACATATTTCAGAATTAATTATACAACCAAAAGAAACATAGAGAAATAATTTGGGAGGTAGCTTGTACATAGAGTGAGACTGAATGTTTTGCTTGATAAAGAAACACTTATACTCAAGATAATTATGGGAATACATAAAAGAACCACCTAGTGGTCAGGGAAGTCAGAGTGACATGCGAGGCCATTAGAAGCCAGAATGAAGGCAAAAAATTAGGTCAGGAGGCAGAATGTTAATGGTCATCTAAGGACACATTTGCTTCAGGGAAATAAGAATAATGGATTTCCAGTGATAACTTAGAAACACACTCTTAAAAGAAGTCTTCGGAAGCACAGTGATATAAACTTTCATCCCAGCAATCAGGAGGAAGAGGCAGGTAAATCGCTAAGGTCAAGGACAACATGGTTTACAGAATAAGTTCCAGGACAGCCAAGAGCTATACAGAGAAACTATCCTGAAAAATGAAACAACAAAATCCCCAAAATAAAGAGATCTTACTAGACTGTAAAGTGATTCAATACGTAAAGGCACTTGCTGCCAAGCCTGATGATCAACATTTAATTGTAGAAGCTACATGTGGCACCTGTAAGTTGTCCTATGAACCCCATGCATGTACTGTGCATTCACATGTATACAAATACATACAGCATGTATATACAAATGTAAAGAAAATTAAAGATCTCTTTTGATGTCTATTAGCTTTTTAAAAATATACATTCTGCCAAAATAACTTTAGTAAACAAAGCAATGCATGTAAAATGGATTCAGTGAAATTAAAAACCTAATGTTATACCTTATTTGGGAATTATAGCTATGATAAAGACTATGTACATACAAGGAAAACACAATTAATTGAAGAGTCTTGGAAGGAAGGAAAATATATGTGTTTATTTGTGGAATTTTTAATTAGTGCCAAACAGCAGTTAAAAGGGTCAGGGGCCAGCAGGAAATGGAGCTCATAAAATCTTGACTCCTTCAAGAGAGTTTACATAATATTTGGGAGACACAAACAAAGAAGAGAACAAAGTATATGATGTATACTACATGTGCTATGTGTCCTACTTACCAAAAGATAATACAACCAAGGAAGACCAGATATTGTTTAACTGTTGGAAAGTCAAGAGATACTCATGGTATGAAATTTGAAATTTGAGATGTATAGAGGGAAAAGTGAGTCTCCATTTATCTGAGATACAGCCTTCCTAGAAGAAACTAGAGAAGAACAGAAGACCACAGATAGGAATGTCTCTATTTTAGGAGGAGCAAAATCATCTTGCCCACATTTGCTAGACCAGATGAAGGGTAGGAAGTAATGCAGCCTGTGATATCAATGAGGAGATGTAGGTGCAGTAGGCCCTGAATAGTGATTGGAGACTAATCTGGGTGGGATAATTGCCATTGAAAGTGATGATATACTGAAGTTTCTCTATAGAGGTGTGGTCAGGAAGGAAGAGCAGAGACAAATGTCTTTCTATGAAAATAGAGGATATGTTTAAAAGAAGGCCTGAAGTTTATAAACATGGTTAGGTGAAAAGTGGTATGAAATATTTATAAATTCCAAAAAGAATTTTTTATAAACAATGTAAAACACACAGAGGTCAAGTTCTTATTCAGTGTCTCCCAGTTAAAAACTAGCAGAAGAATTGGAAAGAAAAACCCTGATTAAGGAATATTTATAATTTTATATGGTATGTATTTTATAAACTTTCTTCATAAATCTATCTCATATTGGTTAAATATAAAAATCAGCACCACCATTTATTAAATGTTAAGTTGTTGTATAGAAAAGGGCATTTGAAAAGCTTAATTCCACAAACAGACAATGTATCATTGACAGTTACTTCCAAACAGTTTTTCTTTTCTTTTTCTTTTTTTTCTTTTTTTTTTCTTTTTTTAGAAGCGCCTTATCAACCAATATAATGCATGGTGATAGACAATATACAGAAAACATTTTTTGAATTGAGTTAACGTTGTTAGCTTTGAAATTAAACAAAAGCCATTTACCTAAGATTTAGATATCGTTTATATGTATGTGCCTGTCTGCATGTATGAATGTGCAACACGTAGTGTTTTCAGAGGTCAGCGTATGTCAGATGACCTGGAAATAGAGTTACAGATAGTTGTGAGATTGCACGTTGGTGCTGAGAACTGAAAACTGTCCTCTTCAAGAGCAACAGATGTTCTTCTCCACGGGGCCCTCATTCTAGCCTCAACATGTACTTGATTTCGAAAAGTCTCTGCTGAAGGGAGCATTGAAATGAAATGTGAAAAATAATTGCATCTCGTCTAACAAGAGTACAATAAATTTTGTTACTGAATTTACAAATTAAATGATTTACTAGTCAAGAATAAAAGAAAATATGCAGAGCCCCGCAGAGAGGGGTGACATTAGTTAGCATGAAATGACATGAATTGATTGCAAAATGCATTCAGAATCTACTCATGATTTCTAGGGATTAGAAAGAAAAGGACAATAAAAAAAAGTTTTATTTTGAGCAGTTCACTGCATAGTGACCTTGATATTTCAATTCAAAAAATATTTTCTGTATATTGTCTATCTACCATGCATTATATTAGTTGATAAGGGCACTTCTAAAAAGAAAAGAAAAACTATTTGGAAGTAACTAACTGTCAATGACACATTGTTTGTGGAATTAAGCTTCTCAACTGCCCTTTTCTATACAACAACTTAACATTTAATAAATGGTGGTGCTGATTTTTATATTTAAAAAACATTAGATAGATTTATGAAGAAAGTTTGTAAAATATGTACATATAAAATTATAAATATTCCTTAATCAGGGTTTTTCTTTCCATTTCTTCTGCTAGTTTTTATCTGGGAAACACTGAATAAGAACTTGACCTCTGTGTGCTTTATATGCTGTGTGTTCCTATGATTAATGTAGAGTAATAACAGCATCTAGGATTTTATTGACATTGATATATAATTCCATTTAAAGGTTTTGTAGTTAGTGGACATTCTATAAATATTACCCAATACCAGTGTCATTATCATGATACAAAATTCAAGTAGTACAAATACTTTTATGGTCATAATTTGACTAAAATTCTAAAGCTATTCAATGAGATTACAAGTAAAATAAAGAATAAAAGTCCTCTCATCCATTTCCCAGTCATTTCCTCATTAAGCTACAGATTTGAATAGTTATTATACCCCAATCACTGTGAATACATTACATTTCCTTCAGATCTATGAAATATGACTTTTTTCTCTTATAACTCTTGCATCCTCCAAGAGCAAGGATGATTTTACAGGTAATTAATGTTTAAAAATAAGCAAAAACAGAATTCTATGCATAAAAGATGATGGAAAATTGGATATTGCTTCCTGACCTCTGGTGTCCTAAGAAGAGTTGAAGAAATTAGAAAATACTTGAGCAAGATGTGTCATTGGGGGCTTAAAGGTGACTTCAGAATGGAAACAAAATAACACAAACACACAAAAAACCCAAAAGAAATAAAAATAAAAACAAAAACAAAACAAACAAAAACAAACAAAGAATTCTCCCAAGAAAAGAAATAAGGAAGAAATAAAATATCAGGAGATAATAGATGATTTCACAATATTCTTTTATTTCTTATTTTATATTATGCAAAGATCAGATTCCCTAACATTCACTATCTTGAATCATCTTGCTTTCCAAGTGGTATTTAGAGAAAGTGAATGACAGCAATGGTTGACCTTAGCTCCACTGTATTTGACTCTGAAGGAGTTAAGAAAAATCCCAGGAAATGTCCTCATGACATGTGAAGTTTCTTTAAAATATAAGTAGAAATGACAAAAACAAACAAACAAAATACATACAAACAAAACTAACAAAATACCAGCAAAAACAACACCATGAATTTATACTCAAGAAATAAAAAGAATGAGGTCTCAGAAATATGTTAAGAGTATAAAAGATTTTATCTACATACTTATTATCATAATATAATTCCTTCTTGTTTTTAAATTATATTACAAGTTTATTACTGGAATTTTATAAATATCAGTTACATATAGAGAGAAATAAAGGAAATGTTCCTGGAGACACTGGATTCTGTTCTATTATTCCTATAATATGTCCTTGTTAAACTGAAACACTTTAGAGTTTCTCTTTTAGTAATTTATTTTTTATTTTTATTTTTTTCATTTCATTTTATTATTGGATATTTTATGTATTTACATTTCAAATGTTATCCCCTTTCCCAGTTTCCCCTCCAGATCCCCCTCTTCCATCCCCCTCCCCTTGCTTCTATGAGGATGTTCCCCCTCCCACCCACCCACTCCCACCTCACCACCCTGGCATTCCTCTATAATGGGAGCCTTCACAGGACCAAGGAATCCTCCTCCTACTGATACCAGACAATGCCATCCTCTGTTACATATGCTGGAGCTAAAGGTCCTTCCATGTTTACTCTTTGGTTAGTTGTTTAGTCCCTGGGAGTTCTGGGGAGTATGGCTGGTTGATATTGTTGTTCTAACTATGGGGTTGCAAAACTCTTCTGCTCCCTCAGTCCTTTCTCTAACTCTTCCACTGGGAATCCTGTGCTCAGTCTAATAGTTGACTATGAGGATAGCATCAGCCTCTATATTTGTCAGACTCTGGCACAGCCTCTCAGGAGACAGCTATCTCAGATTCCTGCCAGCAAGTACTTATTGCACCTGCAATAATGTCTGGGTTTGGTGTCTGTATATGGGATGGATCCCCAAATGGGGCAGTCTTTGAATGGCCTTTCCTTCAGTCTCTGCTCCACACTTTGCCCCTGTATTTCCTTAGACAGGAGCCCTTCTGAGTTAAGAATTTGGAGATGAGTGGGTGGCCTCATCCCCCAGATTCTCCCTCCTCTTTCTTGGGCATTTCAGCTATTCTTATCACTGTTGGGTCCTGGGAGCCTCTTGCTCTCCTGGCATCTGGGACATGCTGGTGGTTACTCCCAGTTCCTCATCCTCCATTGCTGCACAACTTTGTTCAAATTCTTGACCCTCTGTATATCATCCCAGTCTCTTCTCATACCTAATCCTGGCCCCTTTTGTACCCTCTCTCCCTCCTCTCTTCCTCCCAAGCCTCTCCCACCCTCTACCTCCTGTGAGTATTTTGTTTCCCCTTCTAAGAAGAACTGAAGCACCCACATTTTGGTCTTCTTTCTTCTTGAGCTTCATATGGTCTGTGAATAATTGTATCTTGGGTATTCCAAGCTTTGGGGCTAATATCCACTTATCAGTAAATATATATCATGTATGTTCTTTTGTGTTACCACACTAAGGATGATGTTGTCTAGTTCTAAATGGCTCCCATTAAAAAATAAATTTAAAATATGAAATGACTGGTCTTACATTTAAACTAATCACAGTTCATAGGATTAAGGGAGAAATATTTGTAAAACAATAATCTACAGTTTATTTATATCTGTGCTATGCAAAATAGAGAATTCATAAGGAAAGATTTTTAGATAATTCCTTAATCTTAATCATGAAATACAGTTGAGAGCAAAGTAAGGAAGAGAAAGCAATTCTTACGCACCTTCATCCCTCTAAGTACCTCAGCAAAGATAAACTAAGTGTTCATCATTGATGCTTGCTATTATCATCATTTTCCTCAAGGAAACAGAACTATAAATTCAGAGCACAAATCTATTGTTTTATTTTTTTTCATTTTCTCAGGAAGTGTTTATTAACTGTTCTTACTCATTATGCACAGTGTGAAGCTGTGGGGATATCACAGCAATGGAAAGAGATCTAGCAAACTTCTTCAAAAGTACTGTTGAAGCTCCCTGCCAGTGCCTATTGTTTGACTCAATTTTAATGTCAAAGGCTAACAAAACTAATCTTCAACCTAGAAGTCAGGGCTAATCTTGTGCTGTAGAAGATGAGGGCAATATAGTGAGCTGAGCTTTAAGAGGATTTCCTGGGGACCAACAGTGCTTTTGTTATTGATATATATGAGAATTCACAGTGGTTTTTTCGTGAATGCTTGGATATGGCCTGAGTAAGTTCAAGCATACAATTTTCCAGCATGAAGAAGGGGAGGTGAGCATAAAGTTTCATCCCAAGCAAAGCACCTGTTGGCACTTGGTTCCTGTTAGAGGAGAGAAATTCAGTTTTCATCAGTGTTATGACATCTGATATCTAGGTCACACTCCAGGGAAGACATCATGCCAAGGAGTAGTTAGGTAAAACAAACTGAACTTGAAGTCCAGGGAGTCTCTCCCTCTCTCTCTCTCTCTCTCTCTCTATATATATATATATATATATATAGATAGATAGATAGATAGATAGATAGATAGATATAGATATAGATATCTATATAGATATAGATATAGATATCTATATATCTATATAGATATCTATATCTATATCTATATAGATCTATATATATAGATCTATCTATATATATATAGATATATAGATCTATCTATATATATATATATATATAGATCTATATATATATATAGATAGATCTATATATAGATATCTATATCTATATATCTATAGATATATAGATATATAGAGAGATATATAGAGAGAGATATAGATATATAGAGAGATATATAGAGAGAGATATAGATATATATATACAGAGAGAGAGACAGAGACAGAGAGCAAGAGAGAGAGAGAGAGACTGGGACAGACAGAGACAGAGAGACAGAGAAACAGAGAGAGTTAGAGTCAGATACAGATACAGAGACAGAGAAACAGCAATATCTAAGCATGGACTTGGGTTGGTAGGGGGTTGGAGAAGATTTGGGAAGAGTTGAGAGAGGGCTAGGAATTTATTAAAAATCCAAAGTATGTTAACCTTCTCAAGTTCTGTGGATTGTATCCTAGGTATTTTGTCCATTTTTTTTTTGTCTAATACCCACTTAGTGAGTACATACCCTGCATGTCCTTTTGTGTCTAAGTTATTTCACTCAGAATGATATTTTCTAGTTCCATCTATTTGCCTGCAAAACTCACGATGTCCTCTTTCTTAATAGCTGAGTAGTATTCCATTGTGTAAATGAAGCACATTTTCTGTATCCATTCTTCTGTTGTGGGACATCTGGGTTGTTTCCAGCTTCTGGCTATCACAAATTACACCCAACCAATGGACAAAAGCTGATGACCCCTGTGGTTGAATTAGGGAAAAGCTGGAAGATGCTGTAGAGGAGGGAGACTCTATAGGAGGACCAGCAGTCTCAACTAACATGGACCCCTGAGATCTTTCAGACATTGAGCCACCAACCAGGCAGCATACACCAGCTGATAAGAGGCCTCCAACAGATATATAGCAGAGGATTGCCAGATTTAGTCAGAAAAGATGCACCTAACCCTCAAGAGAATTGAGGCCCCAGAGAGTGGGGAGGTCTGATGGGGACAAAGGGGGTGGGGTGGGGACATCCTTTTGGAGATGGAGAAGGAAGTATGGGATGTGGAACAGTCTGAGGGTAGACTGAGAGGGGGGTAAAGTCTAGACTGTAAAAAAAAAGAATAAATAAAAATAAATAAATATAAATTCAAAGTATGATCTTCTCAAAGAATTAATGAATATAGTGACAAAATATTTTATCAATGTATTTTAAAACACATGTAAAAATAAACATTAACTATGAACCTAGAACACAAGTCTAGAAGGCAGACAAATAGTGCAGAACTGTTTTTTGCTGGTGGGGATGTTATTGTGGAAAAAAAAATATAGCGATATTTGTAGAAGGAACCAGTTCAGAAGGAGTCTAGGTTCTGCAAAAGGGGTACAAGGTTTGCTTTTATTTTCAAAGTCTTGTTTTAAAGAAATAAATAATGGAAAGAATAAGAGATTTTAGTAAACTCTATTTGTTGACTTGTGACCTGGTCTATCAGATCCTTCCTCAGTGAGACATTCCTGAGATAGAGGACCAGGGAATGAGAATTTAAGAAGACAGACATGTTTGGGGCTAGGAAGTCTTGGGCAAACTGATGGCTCATGGCAAGCTAGTTTAATAAGTACAGCATCATATCTACAATTTTTTCAGGGGAAAATAGTGAGCCATCAGAAAGCTGCCGTATAATGTGAAGGAAGTCAATCAAGCAACGGTACCCAGAGGGAGCAGAGAGAACATTCCAAGTGCATCACATGCCAAGCACATAATGACTTTGAAACTTATAAATACATCAATTCATGGTAGAGGATATTTAGTTTCTAGGATTTGAAATCATTGCTTTCCCAAATATGGCCACTGGCCATTACTGGTTCTGCTAAGTGTATTTCTGGTTTTAAAGAAGGAACTATTTTCCTTCTTCATATGTTAGGGCCTCAGGATAAACTCCCCCAAGGCCTTGGCCTCAGGCTGTTACTGGCTTTTTCAAGGATGTTTCTGGTTTTAGACAAGGGATTATGTTCCTTCTTCATATATCAGAGCCTTAGGGAAAACCTTAGATCAACCTGGATTCCAACAGACACGCAACTTACTCAAACAAACTTTTTTAGTATTTGAGAGTAGCAAGGATTCTTTTCTTGCTTTGTGTAGTTTTTGACTCAAACCAAACAAATCAGCTTAAATCCCTTTAACTGATTTATCTATTTATCATGACTATAGTTAGAATAAAGATCATTTCCAGAGATGGTCTAGCAAATATTTCTCTGGCTATATATATATATATATATATATATGTATATATATTACTGACTTACCAATGGGTAGGATTTGTACTTTCAGTTTTGAAACTTTCTTTAACTGAGAGAATGTTGTGGTAAATGCAAGGGGCATTTTCCAACTTATACATGCAAACAATAAAAGGTAATATGGTATCTATTTTTTTTTTGCTAGAATATTTAGCTTTGCAGAGTTCTGTGTTGTTAGGAAGCCCAGTTCAAAATAAAAGACCAATTATAGATGTTCCATCCAACCACCTTGTTATCAATCTAAATATCCTTGCCAACTTCTTTGTGAGAAAAGACAAAGAAGTCTTCATGAGTATCTATTACCAAATATTTGAATCTTATGCGAAGCCAGATATTATGGAGAAGTAGAGACAACATGGACCCTTTAATCTATCCTAATCCCTAACCTATAATACTCATAAAAACAACACATGCAGGTCTTGAGAGATGACTCAGCAGTTAAGGGCATTTTCTATTCTTGCAGAGATCCTGGGTTCACCTCCTAACCCCAATATGGCTGCTGATAAGCATCTATTGTGCTAGTACTAATTGGTACAAAGTAATATTGTGCATCGTACCAATAAGCACAAAACATGTCTGTGGTACATTTATATACATCCAGGATACATTCAGGTGAAACATCCCAGACACATAAATAGAAACAAATCTTTATATAAAGATAATATTACATGTTAGAGTTATTTAAGTCACCAAGTTCTATGGAAATTTGTTGCACAGCCTATGTAACAAATTATTTAAAATTTGGGTAGAACAACAAATTCATACGTAAATAATTATCATATTAACAATCTCTATAGAGAATTGCCACAATCATGTCCATTTTCTCATATACAAAATTATCAAACAGCGAAGGCCAGCAAGATGGTCCGTCTGCTAAAGACACTTGTCACGAAACCTGATGACCTCAGTTTGAACCTCATGAAAGATATAGAACCTACTCAAACAAATTGTCTCCTGGTCATCACACACACACACACACACACACACACACACACACACTAAATAAATAGATAAGTGTAATGTAAAGTTATAGAGATTTATCAAATTCAAAATAAAAGTTCCAGCATTGCAGACTGGTTAACTGGATTTAAATCTTAATTTGCTAATTGAGTGATTTTTATAGAATTAATAACAGTCCTGGTCTGGTTGCTCGCTCACCTGTATAATGGGATAGCACTAACACCAAATACAAAGAGTAGTTATGAAAAAAGATAAAGATTATACATGCAAAGCTCTTGAGCATGTGAGATACACAGCAATTGATTATCATCTCACTTAATGTTCGCTGCAATAGCTAAAATCTGGGAGTCAAACCTATAGTTTTTGTCTAATGATCATATTTAAAATACATACTCTAAGAAGGACTGGTGAAATAGCTAAGAATTCATAACTAAGGATACAGGCTTCATAGTTGGAACTTACTTGGAAAAACAAAACAATAGAACAGAAAAAAGTAACAGAAATAAAAACATGTAAGTGTTTTTTTGAGTTTGACTGTGGTCAATATTAAGTGGAAATGCCTGAGACCATAGGGATGATTCTAGGAGGTTCTTGTACATAGTAAAGTTTCAAAAGTATTAACCACTGGAGAAAATACAGGATTTCTACACAGGAAAACTTTAACATCAGTTTTCAATTTAGAAAGTTTCCCACTCTAAACAAACAACAATAAAAATTCTCCCTTCTCTCACATTCATCATAAGTAAAGTAATTTGAGCCATGTAGGTTTTTCCATGATATCCTCTTTATTCCCTTTGTAAAACAGCAATCCAGGAGGGATGCCACTCTCATTTGACCATGCAAGAACAACAGAAAGAAAGAAAGAAAGAAAGAAAGAAAGAAAGAAAGAAAGAAAGAAAGAAAGAAAGAAAGAAAGAAAGAAAGAAAGGAAGGAAGGAAAGAGAAAGGAAGGAAGGAAAGAGAAAGGAAGGAAGGAAGGAAGGAAGGAAGAAAGGAAGAAAGGAAGGAAAACAAATAACAAAAATCTGAACAGCTTGGCTCCAGGTGATAACTCATATTTTTTGGCAAGGAGGAATTACTGTACTTTAATTTTACTTTGCATTAAATTTCTAAGAGATTCTTGAGCTTACTTTCCTAGACAATTCAAGCAAATTGCTAGTTTTTATTAGAGGATTTTCCAGAAGCTTCACTACAATATGTATGCATGCACACGTGCGCACACACACACACACACACACACAAACACACACACACACACAAAGGTGGATTCTGGAAGTAGGCATAAAAGTCCATCATTTCCCATTCTTTACTACTCTTCTTGAGTGTGTTCTTTTGATTGTCAGTGCCTTTATGTAGTTTTCTCTGGGAAGCCTCACTTTGGCGTTAGTGTTTATTCTGCTTGTTATTACTAGTGCAGAAATGAGTGAACTGTTATTAGTTGGTGATAGAGAAAAGGAGAAAGGAGATCAGTACTAGAAAATATCTAAAGTAGACAAATCTTCCCCAGTAGCTCTGCAATAGGCTAGGAGAAAGTATCAGATACCTTGGAGCAGGAATTACAGGCAGTTATGAGCTGCCTCAGGTGGGTGCCAGGTCCTGAACAAAGAGTCCCTGAAAGAGCAGTACATCCCATTAATCCACAAATCCATCTTTCCAGCCCTATGACATTTAAAACTGAAAAAGAAATAGTACATTTTATTTTCACTAAGATAATTTTGTGATAAAAATCAATAAATGTAGCCTGAAATCAAAAGACCTCTTACAATTCCAAATAACACTCTGCTTTGCATGACAGCCTTTTTAGTTTGCATATATTGCCATTAATTACAAAGCATAATTACAATGCAAATACCAATGCTTATGCAACCCCTTGAGATGCAATATGCATCTTTCCATTGGTATAAACGATTCCTTTCAGGGCTATTATCTTGATAATACTTTTCAAAGTTAACACAGAATAGATGGCCTCAAATAAAATATTCTGGAGCCTGGCTCAGCCACTATCACCATTGGGATAACTACTCAATACTGCTAACTTTTTTCATTTTCTCAACTAGAATATAAGTGCAAGACATTCTACCCAAAGAGAATCATCTAGAGCACCATTCAGATGACTTGACTCTTTCTTAAGGCTCAGGTCTAAACTACAAGTCTGTTACACCATCCATGCTTTTGGCCTCCTAAGGTTTTTCATGCTTCATAAGTGGACAGATGGGTAAATATTGGACTATAAATATCTATGAGATAGGAATTAGTGAGCTTCTCAATGAGAAAATCAAAATCCTGTACAAGACAACAGTGGAGTGTATTTTGTTACTATTGTTCTGTACATGAGAAGACTTAAACAGCAAAGATCAAATTCTAGAATGTGGCAAGACCAGGATTAAAATATCAGCTGTCTATTTTTTTCACTCAGCCATGCAGGCTTCTTCCTTATGTGAGCTCCCTTTAGAAAACTCTCAGAAGTTTTATGCATTGCCTGCGGCTAGTAATGTAATTCCTCCCTTTAGTGCAAGATGCTAATACTTGCCCTATACATAGAATATGCTGCAATTCACTGAAGATAAACTCACATATTACTGACCTTTGTATGTGAACGCATACTCTCTAGTAGAATAAGCATATATAAAAGAGAGAATTGTAGCTTTCTAATAGGTGACAGTAGTCTCTGAGGTTAATTGAAGTGTAGCTCCATTTCTGGCAAAGAACAAAATTAAATGTCCCTCAGCATGAAGATTATATCCCTTCTATAGAAAATACAGTGTTATTCTTATTTTAAGTGACTTATGTACAAATGTCACTTTTCCTTCCTTCTGCATTTTATATTGTATCTTACAAAGTTTTATAAATCATAAAATAACTTTAATACATTTATCATGTGAAAAGATATTCTTTATGTGATCTTTATATCTCATTAATACATCTAAAATAAGATCTTAAAACCTTTAGAATGAGCGAAGAAAGAAATTATAAGAACAATTATGTAAAAAATAACATGGACAATTCTGCTTTTTGATAATCTAAGGTATTGAAACAAATTTCATTTATGTTGTATGACAGAATGTTTGAAATTAACCATTCTGACCTCCACACGTAGTGTTCTCAATTTGATTTTTATAGAACCCTAAATGGTTTCTTGAGTTATTTTTATTTCACGTGAATCACCTGGATTGGAGGTCCATTAACTTTCATTACACTGTCTCGGGAGCCTGCTAGGTGGCAGGTTTCCAACTCCTGGAGCCTGAGGGTCTTAGATGAGAGACGGCCAGTGACTGAAGAGAAGAAAGAAAAGCATTCCTCCACCACTCACACCTCTGCATTCAGATGAACCCAGCTGCAAGTCCCTAGCTCCTTAACACTAAACAATCAGAGAAAAAGAACAATCAGTTACACCAAAAAGAGGTTTTCTCTAAATGCCTCAGTCTGAAGTGCATGTCTGGTGAGGTTTGTCCTTTACTTGCTGCTTCCTGATTTCACCCATCCAAATGCAGCAAGACAAGGAAAGAATGGTTGCACTGAGATGCTTATGACATTTTACAGTGCCACAACGACTGACTCTTTGCTTAGATGAGAAGTTTTACCTGCATGGTTGCTACTGCAAGGAATCTGTCACTAATGAGTTCAAGCCCATACATCATAGCAAGAGAGCATGCGACAGTTTCAGTACAGTCTGAGGCCTGGCATTTCCGGATCGTATCCTAATTCCCAGCAGCATTTCCCAGGATATGCATTGCTCTTTTTAACAGGGGAAAGCTAGCAAGTGAGGCCACCAGAAGAACGAATGGTGTGTGACATAGTTACACACGTCAACAGCCCCCAAAGCACAATATGCTTAGATCCGCGCCAAGCTCAGCCCAGTAATTCCGGTACTACGGTTGGAGAGGAGACACAATAAAATAACATCTGAGTCTTCGTTAAAAAGAATCTTAACTGAAAATTATCTACCCTATGTGAGATTAGCTTTTAGACAAATTAAAATTTTAAATTTATATAAAGCTATTCACTTGGTATTGGATAACCAATTGGTCCACTCTTCCATGGTGATCACTATGTCTCCATTCTCCCTAATAACCTGTACACATGATCACCACTAGACAGACTAAGCAGGTTGTATTCATGTATTTATGAACACACATATATGCACATATGTATGTATGTATGTAAATAATTAAAGAAAATGTCCATGAATTTCTTAGAGTGAAAGGGGTACCTGGGAGGCATTAGGGGACAAAAGGAAAAGGAAGGGATGAAGAAATTATATTATAATCTCAAAAATTAGAAATTATCATTTCAAAAGTATATACAGGCTGGAAAATTAAGACGTGAATCCGAGAATGGGGGACCCAGCATTCATATAATAAACCTAACCCCCTCCCCATGCATGCCTGTAACCTTGTCTCCTAGTGTAGCAAAGATATAAAGGTCGCTGGGACTTGCTGTTTTCCAATCTAGCAGAAATAGCATGAACCGCAGATTCAGGGAAAGATTCTACCTCAGAGGAATATATGGAGTGTCAGAGAATGATACCAACACACTCGTCTTGCCTTGTTGTACATGGCCAAAGCATTGGATACACACACACACATATGTTCACATATTCAGGCAAAAGCACACAAATAAAATTTAAAGTGTCTATAGTATCAGCCACCAAATTGTTCTCCCAAACTCATTAGTTGTTACTAACTTTAATACACATTATACTCTTAGAATTCTTCTGCCTGACAGCATTATAACAAATGATGCTGAAATCCAAGGGCTCAGTGGCTCTTGCCGGCTCCTCTATGCTGTGAAGGGGAAAAGTGCTTATGATTTTAAGCAGAAGAAAACATGTCCTATGGAAACATTATCAAATGGTTTTTCCAGACAAATAATATTCTTCTCATTCTAAAGACCAAGTATAAATATGTCCCCATGCCCAGTAAATGTCTGGCATCCTGCAAAACAAACTGTGCTTGCAAAGTCAATGAATGTTTTTTTTTTTCTAATTCCCCAACTTCAAAGTCACTATGTTTCCAAAGGCATGTACTTGTCAGTGTTTTTGAAAACTTGTCTTTCTCTGTGACCAGGGCCAGGTAGGCTAACAATGCAAATGTTCACACACCAAGTGAACACTTTATATAATCTCTAAAGATAGCCTCTAAATTAGTTGTCACCAATTCCTTGATGCTTTTATTCATTCTTTCAAGTAGTTATTAAATCTTTTCTATGATGGAAGCAATGGGAGACATGAAAATAAGCAAACTAGATACACAGTCTGTGTTTGTGGAGTTTCTTCTACCTTAATCTCACATTCTTTGTCGACCTACTACTAATTTTAAGCTTAATTTTTACATTTGTTTATTGCATGTCGATTATGGAGCATCTGTACAAATCAGAAGACATTTTTCTGGACTGGTCTTTATCCTTCTACCATGTATCTCTCGGGGTTCAACTCAGGTCTTCAGACTTGATGTCAAGCTATCTCACTGACTTATACAACTAATTTTTAAATGACTTCTTTAAAGGTATTCATTGCTTTATGTAAATATCAAAAGATATTTATTAGGAAACTCTCACCCCTTATATTTTCTGTATAGCACCATAAACTATCAAATTTTCCAATATGCATTTACAATACTAAATATATGTGTGTCTGTACATTTATTTCTATGTGTTTCTTTAAAAAAGTAATTTCAAAGATTTTTAGTTAGCCTAATAATTAATAATATTCAAAACTCAATTCAGTTCTTTTCAATAATGTTTGCAGGCTTTGAATTAAGTAGAATTTAAGATGAAGGTTACTCATTATATACCAAGTTATAGTCAGAGCGTATATATATGTATATACATATATGTTTATATTAATTTTAACATTTTACAATGCACACATTTACAAATTTTCAAACCTCACCCTGTAATTATACATAATTGTTATATGTTGGTTGAAAAGGGGAAATTAAAAATAAAATAAATGGGATTAGATGCAAATTTAAGACTTTAAAAAAAGTCAAGTAGCCTTCAGAGACTCATGAAAGAGAAAATCTCACAGAACTGTCAGTTTTAATCTGATTATCCTCTTACCCAATCCTCATTATTCTCCACATCTTAAAAGATGGGCTGACTTCATCAGTCAGAGCTTCATAGGGAAACTTTTGAGTGACATAAAAATTCTTTCTCCCTACTGGAAGATGTATTTGGCTGGATTAGTTTTGAAAGAAGGATAAAGGAAAATTATAGATTAATAGAAAGGTGGCTCTTTTCTATTCCCTTCAAAAATATGAAAGACAAGTGAAAGTCATTTTAGGGGAAAGTGCCATTTCATATCAAACCATTTCAGGAAGCTTTGACTTCTTTTCTCACAATTCCTTTCTGGGCTTTACAGCTTGGGGCTATAGAACATCACCATTCTATTTTTATGAGATTTAAAAATGGCTATCTGGAAAAATAATACCTACTCTTTTTTTCTGGAAATAAGAATAATTTTTAAAAGGGATAACAATCAAAGTTAATTCATAGTGTTTCTTAACCCTCAACAAATATTGAGTTTTTCCTTTCTGTAGGCAAAATTAGTTGATTTATTTTTTCTATTCCTTTATTGCTGGTACCGCTTTTAGGAATACAATGCCACTATCAAAGGAAGGCTTACCAGCGACACATTAGGAAGACTAAACTCTTTCTGAAGTCACATAATAGAAAGGGTCACACCCTTGTTTTTTATGTTCTTTATTATTTCAAGTACTATTGTCTACCATGTGTGAAGCAAACAGATACATTCATAATCACATTCATATGATTATTTCCACTGTGTACTCATGAAGACATCAGAAATGATCATCACAATTTGGCCTCCCACTTTAATAAGTAATGAAATACAAGAATAAAATGTGTCAGTTACCTGTGTAGGTGTTTAATGTATTTCATTCCAATCCACTCACTGATCAACTTGAAGTAATTAGCATTAATTCTAAACTACAATGATGTTTTTCCAAACTCACAAGGCAGATTAATTTCATGCCTGCAGAAGATTTCTATCTTCATACAGGGCTCTTACTGTACCAATCTGCCTGATAGTGTGTGTTTAAATGGATGCAGTGATAACATAACCTTAAGTTTATGAAATAAATGGTAAAAGCTAAGATCTTTAAGATATAATCAACATGCTATGTCTTTGAAATAGATTACCCTATCAGCTACACATTAGATGTTAGATACAGATAATTACTTATCAGTCCCATATCTATTGCTATAGAAAGAGAATGGATGGGCAAACAATTCAGAATGGTTGTATGTGGTTTAATTAACTCTAAGAGTCATAAGGCTTTAAGCAATGAGCTATTCATCACCATTAGAGTACAGATATTCATGAAATTCTTGAAAGCATGCCCCAGATCTAAATTCATATTCTACCATCTTTTGTGATTATTAACTGCCTTCCATTTCTGCAAAATTGAGATATAATTAATATAATCATGAATTATCTCCCAAACATCCATCATAGTGTAGAACAAAGCTAGGTGCTGAAACAGACCAGAGAATAAGTTTACTGAGTTCTTAAAGTCAAGTTTGAGCCTTAGAAGTAAATAGGTATAATATATTGTATATAAGCTTTTCTTAAATATTATAAGTCATTTTTCATTATGGTTATTATAGTAATTACAATATTTTTATTCTTAATATTGTATTATTACACATTACTATTAATATGGCAGTTTTAGAAAAGTTACCTGATGAGGTGAAAATATGGTGAGAGTTTCTAAGGGGAGGTATACACAGTCTTCAACACTCATTTAATATAAACTCATTTCTGTCTAATTTTAGAATATATATATACATATATATATATATTTGTGTGTAATAAAAACAAGTATTTAAGTTTGCCACAGCATGACCCCATTAACAAATATAAACTGTTTATTTTTATTAGACTATAATATAATTACACCATTTCCCCCTTTTATCCACCCAAATTTTTAATATAGCCCTTCTTGTCCTTTTTCAGATTCAGTTTTATCATTAATATATATTTTAAGATATATATTATTATTACATAATAATATAGGTTAATGTATGCAATATATAATATATTATATATCTTCATATAATATATAATAATATATCTACACATGCACACAAACACACACGCACACATGCACACACACACACACATACACGCACATATACACACGCACACACCTGCTCGATCTGTACAATGCTACTTGTATGTATATGTTTTCAGGGATGACTACTTTTGTCTCCTAGGTATGTCAGAAGATATTCCAATAAAGTCTTACCAACATGATTGCCTCAACATGAGATGAACAAGTATGACACCAAGAGACATACAATTGTGGACGGGGGAAAGCTGAAGAGGCCTCAATCCTGTATCAAAAAGAAAAAAAAAGAAAATGAAAATGAAACTAAGGAGTGCTAAGAGTTGTAGAAACAGTCTTCCCCAAGGAAGAGTACACCATTAGTCTATCCAGTATCAGTACACAATGTATTTACCATCACTTACACTTCACATCACTTAACCACAGAACTGTTCTATTCTTTTCTCCAAACAACTCATTCTTTATGATAACTCATAACCCAGTGTTAATCCTTATGTCCCTGTTATTCATCAAAAGCAAGTCTCATTGGCTGTGGCACAGATCGATTGCTCTTGTTCTATTTTTCTCACTCAGATTTTCCCATTCCTAAGATGTTTAGCCATTCTCCTAAGGCCTGTAGTGTTCCACACACATCTATATTAAAGTGTTTCTTTTATTGTCATATGCAAATTCAGCCTTTTTGAGTATCTTACAAACTGTTATCACATTATCTTATCTATACCAGAATAAATAAATAGTCACTGAATTTGGAGTAAGCTGTATTTGTTTTGAACTTTGATGTGATTGAAAATGCTACACTCATAGAAGTGTAGTGTTGAAATAAATAAACACTGGAATCTAAAAATAACCCACTGTGGAAATTCAATTTGTAGGTCTAAGATGTAAACTTTTGAAAGTTCTTTAAAGAGTACAAGTGAGAATCCATCTCTGGATTTACTGGGAAAAACATATTACACAATCTTGAAAGGAAGATAAATGAGAATTGATAATAAAAATAACTTTACTCTGCAAAGATATGCAAAGTTCATCACACAAATGGATATCTGACACAATACAGTTAATTTTCTTAAATTAAAACTTCAGTAATGGTATTTTGAGTTTTGTAACATAGTATAGATTTTATATTACCCCTCTGACACTCTGCTAATATTATTTTGGTGATAAAACTAAGTGATATACTTGTTTTCATGCAAACCATAAATAGAAAAATAAAAATTTGTAAAAATTGCTTATTCCTCTCTAGGTCACACACAGTATATGGAAAAGCTTCAATAAGCCATTTTAGTAATTGGTTTAAAATTGAAAAAAAATCAAGTTCCTTTGTGTGTTCCTTTATAACACAACTTCAGGCCACACATGAAAGAGAACAGGGAGGTGTATATATATATATATGTGTGTGTATATATATATATATATATATTATATACACATACATATAATATATATATATATAATATATATATATACAATAGGGTTTGTATGAGGAAAATAAGGGAGAAATGTAATCAAAATACAATCTCAAAAATAAACTAAATAAATAATGAAATCATGTAGAGACAAAAGCTAAAAGCAAACTCCTAATCTTCTGCTCTTATTCTCTTCTCCCACCTCTCTTGCATTGTTCCCTAAGCATTCTGTAGAGTTCATTTGTACCTCTATCTATTAGAACTGGGCTCTACAACTCTGAAATTTGATTGGTTGTGCAACAGTCTCCATTTGGAGTTTACAGTGATACTTCTATCCTAGTAATGTCCTTATTATATATCAGAAACCTCTCCAACATGACTTCCTAAACATCAGCTGAACAAAGACAACAATAATAGACATGCTAATGTGGGCTGGAGAAAGACCATCAGGCAACAATATTATACTAAGAACCTGAAGAATCCTGAGTGGAAGAAATCACAACCTTTCCCAGAGAAGTGGTTATCCCAAATCAAATGGTCAGCTCTGACAACATACATTCAAGTAAGACTGAGTAGGTTATAGTTAGGAACACATGCATATGTACACATACGTATGTTGTGTTTTTGCACATATGTGTTTTGTGTGTGTGTGCGTGTATGTGTGTGTGTGCGCGCGTGTGTATAGGGGAGGATTTAGAAGGAGAAAAGGCAAGAGGAAAATGATGTCATTATATCCCAAAAAATAAAAGTAATATAAAAAAATCCTGTGACTGTATAGGCTTAAATGCAGTAAGTCTGTATGCTAACTAAATTAGGAAATCACAGAAACTAAACATTTTCAAGCTTAAGAGATTCAGATCAGTACATTTTAGAGCCTTTGGGCTTTTTGAAAATTGACTCAATTTTTCCCTTACTTTTTTGTGCATATGTGAGAAGTACACACATTTCATTTTTGAGATTTACATAGACCTTTTCCCTCAGCTTACTAATTACATGAAACTTTAAACAGATTTTATTCATGCTTTAATTACTCCACTACTAAAGTGAGGCTAAGAATATACTAGAGACATCAGTGTTTCAAGGATGCTCAAAATTCAGGAAAGCAACAGTGTTTTCAAATCCCACTGTAGAAAATTTAGGCAAAAAAATGCAAGTTAGAAATAGGTAACTGGATTGAGATTATAAATGTAAAGGTTTAAAAAGATGCGGCACAAGAGGATCTTAAAATATTTATATATTCTAACAGATCTCCTCATGTGATATTCAGGAGCAAATATTCCAAAGCAAAAGAATACTCTCATTGAAACTATATTCTTGTGTAAATTTTTCAATTACCATTCTTAGGGGCAATCAAGTTCAAGTCAGACATCTTAAAGCAACATCCCTAAGAAATAAAGGACATTACCTGCTATTTCAGACTGCCTGGTATCCAGAACACGCTTATGCAGGATCTACTGTGCTTCTGGTCTAAGTCATGGGACTCTTTAGCCAGCTGGCCTGGATATTAATAACATTCAGCCTCCACAACTTTACTGATTTAGCTACTTTCTGTTTGCAACAGCTGTGTAGGGTAGCTTTTCTCTTATTAATCTCTAAAGAGAGTAACTATAGTTCTTATTTAATTTTATACCATTGATTTTGAGCACTGGTTTACAATTTTTTTGGTCATGTTTGATACATTACTGGAAAAAGCACTCCAGGAAATAACACAATTTTCAGATGTGTTTGGGGTTTACTATAGGCATTTGTAAAATCTTTACTTGATGTAAGTTTTTTTTAAGGCATATAAGAATTCCTGAATGGAATTTGTGAAGAATAGTTGGTTATAAGCAGCTAAATACAAAATACAAAAAAAAAATAAATAAATGTGTTTGTCATGAAAATAGAAAAAATAACGGCTATGAGGTGCAAAACTGACTTGCCTTCTTAAAACGTATTCAATTATTCTTAGACAGAATCATGAGACAATGTTCCTGAGTGTCAGCCTTATCCCACTCTTATTCCATACTTACAGTGATATTAGTTGATGACTGATATGCAAAGATTGGAGTTCGATGAGCCTGTCTGTGCCCTATTCTATAGAATGAACTAAAATGTCATGTTTAACTTATTAAGCAAAACAAACACCACACAGTTTACATGGACCAACTCACTTTAGAGATGAAGGAAGGACACAAAGCATCACTGCAACTTTTACAGGGTGTACCATTGGCCTAAAACGATTCTGTCTTCCCCTGCAGGATGTCTTATTCTTGAAAGCATGTCCTCACTTGTGTTAGAATTTTAGTGAATCCCCCTTAACTCAGAATTCCTATTTGATTTGCACTTCACATGGAGTTTTATGGACATGAAATCCAATAACTTCTTTAATGCATTTATCATGGTCAACAAATGGTACTATCTGAAACAACTCTTCACCAAGGATTCATTTAACTGTGGCTGATGGTTATTTAAAGATTGCTCTCTGCCTCACATTTCAAATAGGAATGAGTATAGGTATCCTCTGCCCTTCAAGCTTTTCTGAGAGCTACAGAAAAAAAACAAACAAACAAACAAACAAAACAAACAAAGGTAAGTTTCCCTTCAAAGATGTCACTTTTAACTACATGTTCTTCCTGTTATTTCTCTCTCTGAGGCCCAGTGGAGCTTCGTATATGGATAAGGAGGAGAGGCCAATACTTGGAGCATCCTCCTCTGTTCTTCCATCCTCTATTTTCCTTTGTATCTGGACCACTGGTCTCATTTGTTAACATTAAATCTTTCACATTTATATTTTCTCACATCTAAAAGCCTTTCTATAAATAAAAGGATAATGGCTACTGGTCTTAGGAGAGACTAAAAGAATAAAATTTACAGAATATATACATAAGTAGTTTCATATACAAAAACATAATTATACATGAAATCGAACTTACTAAAACATGTTATTAACAATATTTGTCTTATGCACATAATTTAAGAGATACTTAGATATTTAATTATGCATTCCACTCAGCATGAAGCACTGTTACATGTTATGAAAGCAAAAAGAAAGGCAGTAAAAACATTTATACATGGATAATGCACAGAAGGAAATACTCAATGGACAGAGGAGAAGGGGAATAGTAAAAACAACTAATTTTCATAGGGTATTGTGTAATGGTAGAAATAAACAGATAAAAGATAAAAAACTTTTGAGGACAAAAAATAAGTTGTAAAAATTTGGGCGTGTTGAGGAAGTTAAATGACCATATAAAATGATTAAATAGACATCAAATATTATACATACATGCATACATTTATTAGCTGTTACCAACAGCTGGAGTAACAAAGAAATCCTAGTAAACAGTCCTCCTTGTTTAAGGAAACACAAAGCAACTTATCATTTGCTGATGTAAGAGCTCATTCATAGATAGAAATGTACCTGGCGTAGGCTAGCGAGTAAACACAATAAAGCCCCTGACCTGATCGCTCTGTCAGCTATCATAAGAACCCTAATCAAGCTGCTAGCCACTTGCCATTATAGAGTCTGTAAATCCCCAGGGGCCCCATTGATAAACTAGAGTAGTAAAAAATAACCTGGTTCCTTTTCTGCTGTTACGTTTTTCAAGTGGAAGAGTGAGTTGTGAGTATGATTAACATCATGTTAAGTTTCTGAGTATATATCCTCAACCATTTCATAAATCCTGAAGAGAGTATGTGCATCCAAATAATTGTTACGAAACAACTTAAAGTTTATTGAGTGATTTAATAATTGAAATTCCTTTTAAATCTAGCATTTCATTATTGTAACTCCTAGCTACAGTTCTGTCATACTTGGCTTGGCCTTCTGACAGGAGGAATTTTAATAAAACTAATATACATTTGGATAGTTGACATATGACAGTGATTGGAAACTATGTGATTCAGCTAACTTGCTCAACCCATTATTGATAAATTTGCTTCTTTCTTTTGAAATGTAACATGGGAATAATTTTCTTGCTCATATTATTTAATATGTTAAGATTTGGACTTCATAATCCTCCAGTAAACATTCAAAATATTCAATAGAAATAGATTAAGATTATCTACGTAATGGCTGGAGAGACTACTCAATAGTTAAGAGCACTTGTTATCCTTTCAGAGGACAGTTTTGTTTGCCAGCACAAACATGATAGCTCACTCTATGACTTTAGTTCCTAGGAGGCCAGTGACTTCTTCTGATCTCCACAGTCACAAGAAATTACATGAAGTCATACAAACATGCAGACAAAGCACATAAACATAGGAAAACATCAATAAGCCTTTTTAAAAGATTAACTAAATAATTTGAGGTTATATATCAATACCTATATCTGAAATATAGTTATCAAAATTTACATTAAAAAGAATATATGAAGTAAAAGCGAGGGACTGGAGAGTTGGCTCAGTGATAGTTCTTCCAGATGACACAGGTTCGATTCCCATCATATACATGGTAGATCCAAATATCTGTAACTCTAGTTCCAGGATATCTAACACCATCTTCTAGCTTGCACAGACATCAGGTACACAAGTAGTGCATTTACATACATGCAAACAATCAGTCATGCTCACAAAATAAAAATAAATGTAGAAAGAGACTGGAAAGAAGAAGGGAGACAGGTAAACAGAGCGCAGGAGACAAAAATTGTAATAAGGAGTGACTCTGATTCAAGTACTTCATATTCATGTATGAAGTTGTCAAAATGAAAACTATTATTTGGTTCAATTAAGATTTACTAATAAAAATTTAAAGCATAATTACCAATCTATTAACCACAGTTGGCCAAGTATTTATACACCCACAAAATAAAAAGATGTCCACATCTGACACTTCAATTTTAAGATCCTTACCTCACATTTAAAGTGAGCCCATGATAAAGTAAGGGTTTTGAGATACAGAGTTTAGTCCAGGTCGTTTTGTTTAACCGAATGCAATTTCAAAGATCTTTGTAAGTCCAAGCCTGTGACTTGAGAGCTACTGATGCATTGTGAGAGAGATGTTGCTGCCCCTTTGAAAATGCAAGTCATAGCACGGAATGCAGGAAGGTTCTAGAACCTGAAAACTGCGAGGGAGGAGGAGGGGGCCCTTTCCTGGAAAATTCATTAGAAACACAACCCAAGCTGCTGACAGTTGGGAAAGCTTCTAATTAGAAAAGGTGGTGCAAGAGGACAGAGGAGTTAGAGTTAGTTTAAGCAACATAGTGAGACTGTCTTAAAAATAACAACAAACAAAACATATCTGGTATCAACACTTTGACTTTGGTCCCAGGAGACTCATTCAAGACTCTCACTTGAAGAATTCCAAGACACTGAGTTCATGGTCAATTTTTTATAATAGAAATGGAAAACCACTGAACCTCAAGCTAGATTTATTGCTGTATCTGTCTATAAACAGTATGCTCCTTTAAAAAAAACTGATTATTTCATTTATTTATATTTCAAATGTCCTTCTTCCCAGTCTCCCCTCTGCACACCCCACCTCCTCCCCCTCCCCTTTGCCTCTAAGAGGGTGATCTTCACCCACCCACCCCCTCTCACCCTTCTAGCATCCTCTATACTGGGGCAATAAGACTCCACTAGACCAAAACCCTTCCCTCCCATAGTGCAGAATAAGGCAATCCTCTTCTATATATGTAGTTGTAGCTATGAACACACCAACATACTCTTTGGTTGGTGATTTAGTCCCTGGGAGCTCTGGGGGATCTGGTTAGTTGACACTGTTGCTATTCCTCCAGGGTTGCAATACCCTTTAGTTCCTTCAGTCCTTCCCCCTAACTCTTCTGTTGAGATTCCTGGACTCAGTCTGATAGTTGGCTGTGAGTATCTGCCTTTGTACTTGTCAGGTGTTGTTAGAACTCCTTTAAGATGGGTTTCATGTTCTTTTTATTTCCTTTTCAGATTTTCTTTAATTTTTCTTATTCAGTATAATTTGATCATACTCTTTTCCCTCCCCCCAAATCTTGCCTCACCTCCCTTATTTATTCAACTTTATCCTTCTCACCTAATTCCATGTTCATTTTCTTTCTCAAAAGTAAAAACAATAGGAAAAAACAAAAAATAATAAAATAAAAACAAAACAAAACAAATTTTAAAACTCATTAAGACTAAATATACCCAAACAAAACAAAAAATACATATGAAAGGAAGGAGGGAGGGAGGAAAGGAAGGAAGGAAGGAAGGAAGGAAGGAAGGAAGGAAGGAAGGAAGGAAGGAAGAAAGGAAGGAAGGAAGGAATTTTGTGTCATGGGCGTGGAGTTTGAGTGAGAGCATGGGTGATAGTACCCAGTGACACTTTATTGGAGAAAACAGATATGCCCCTTCTAGGCAAACTTCAATTGTAAATATCATTTTGTTTATGAGTGGGATTTTGTTGTCAGCTTCCTCTTTTCAGTGCTGGGATTCTATATATACGTCGAACCTCTTCTGACCTTGTATGTGTTATCATAGACTCTGTAGGTTCATATATGTATCAGCTCTTTTGTGTCTAAAAGATAATGTTTCTGTGGATTCATTTATCACTTTTGGCTCTTTCAGTCTTTCTACTTCCTCTTCTACATAGATCTCTTATCCTTGAGGGTAGGGGTTTACTAAACAAATTCCATTTCCAATTTAGTGCTACAAAGTATCTCATTCCCTCTACACTGCCAATTTGTGAATCTCTTTGTTACTTATTATCTACTGGTAGAAGAAAGTTCTCAGATGAGGACTGAAATGCTATACTACATGGGTACAGCCCTATTCCTAAAAGTAATTCTATTGCTGTGTTCCTTTAGCAGAATAATAGTACTGGGCTTTCTTCTATGCCCATGACCTAGAACTTCAGACTCTTGGCCAATTTGGCATTGATACCTATGAGCTCCATCTCATAGAGTGAACCTTAAATTTAAAAAGGACAACACTAGGATGGAGGTTGAGGACTGATTATTGAAAGCTGCAGAACCTTTTAGCCATATCTCTTTATTTCTTCAGGTCCCCAAAATAACCATGTCAATGATAGTTTCTCAATAAGTGCTAGTTGAATTTCTTTGGGAAATAATAATTAATACTTAAGTTTAACCAAAAAAAGCAGAACACTAATTATTTTAAAAGTTTGCTAAGGCATCCCTAAAGAAAAGAATGATAAAATGTGATATGTTCCATCAGCATTTGTCCCAGAATAAATAAACTTATGAACACAAACACAAGTCACTGTGGGTAGTTATAAATTAAGTGATTATTTTTGCTTAATACAATGCTACTTATATTGTCTCAACATCATCACAAGAAATTCATTATTTGACTTCTGAAAATTTTATACATGAACTATAGTCTAGTGTATTTTTTTAGTAATGAGAGCAGTAATAAAGTAATTTATTGTTTATTTAAAATTTCATAACTGGTGATTAGTATTTGTAAACTATGGTATTGCACATTATTTTATTTATTTTTGTCAGAGTATCAAAAGGGAAATAATAGTTTGTTTATTAAAATATACTTATATGCTTAAAATTGCTTCCCTTTTCATATGCTGCATCTGTGACTACGCTCCCGAACCAGGACATTATTCCACCTTTTTACTGTGCTCTGGTTGCTACACTGGATGCACTTGCAATTGGGTATTCATTCATAAGCATCACTGAGTTCTTATCACTTGATCGAGTTCCTATATTTTCATTACTTGCATTTTGGCATATATCAGGAAATTATAATATGAAATTCAAATTGCTAAAGCATAGCTCAAACGAAAAGTATCTAAATACATTTTTTTTGTTTCTATTTGTGGTTTCTGTACACCTAAACTTCAATATTAAGTTGTTCTTAGATCAATGCAGATTTGTCTAATAACAAGATTAATCACAAAAGACCTAACTTGTTGATTTATAGAACAATTTGATTCGTCCACAATTATAACAATCAAATCTATTTTTATTTTGCTCAAAGCCTTTCTTTTCTACATAGGTAAGATCAATATGGTTCTTAATATCTGGCTCATAATAAGAGCATAAAAAAGTCACTTACTCAGAACACTCAAATAATCATAGAAGTTATTCAGTGTTAAGTTCTTGTGTATAAAAAATTTATTTTGTTATGAAAGTTAATTAATACCCAGTCATTTATTCTTCCCAGATACACACCAAAAAAACATATAAAATAAAAACAAAATAATGGTCCTTTAAAATTGAAAGAACTTTCAACCAAACCTCCAATAATATTTGACAGAATCATTTTACTAAGATAGGGAACTTAGTTGTATACTTGAAAAGTATCATCAGGAACAATGACATTGAATGTTCATCCTGCCAGGATGCTGGATGTGAAACCTGTCTCTCTAGGTAGCATTCCTTTTCTGAGGTCATCCTCAGAACTATAAAAATGAAAGGCATTATACTTACTTCATGCTAAAGTGTAAGGATTAAATAAAGTGGTATCTAACAGAGATAAGAGTGTGAACATGGAAATAAGACAGATCTAAGCTGATGCATTTTTTCACTGCCCTGGGCTCTTGTATCTTCACCTAGAAAAGGTAGAGGACAAAAATACATCTGTAAAATTTTGTGTATTTTCATATATTTTAATTATAGAGATTTACGTACATGCAACATTTTATTTTGATAACATTTATCAGTTACTCTCACCCCTCACTTCTCTAAGATCTACCCTCCAGCCCAGGTTAAATTTTGGACTCTTTAAAGGTGAGGTAGATAAATAACACAAAGTATATACACACAACAAAGAAGCATATTAACAATGAGAATTACGAGTGTTAAAATTCTTAAAGAAATATTTTATATATGGTTTAGTACTTTTTTAATTTGAAAGAATCCTTACGTGTGACCTCCAATCTCCAGTGGTTGAACTGACTCAGTCATTTCAGTCTATAAGACTCAGTTTCTCCCAAATACAATAAAGATGATAATGTGAAACCTTTATGTGTGTCTGAGTTGCAGAAAGAATTAAATGAGACAATACAAATGAAAGCTCTCTGGAAACTACAAAGTGTGTTATTAATAGCTATGCTAACACTCATAATAATTTTAAAAGCACAGATAAATCTGGCATTAATTCAACAGTGACTCTTCTTACTGAGGACATTATAATGATCTATTTTGGGGGAATAAAAAGTTCCCAATGATTTGGTAAGTGTCTAAAAATAAATTTCTGAAAAGATGCCAAGGCTGGACTGTCCTTTGAGATGTATGGCTTCCAGCTATGAATGTGAAGCCATTCTATACTGCAAGAAGGATTATTACTGTATTTGAACATTCATCCATTTCTCCATGTTTTGAACATTTGCCAACTTGTTTCTTGGAGGGAATTCTAACTCCCTCAGATCAAATACCAATGTTATTTATTATGCTTTGACTCTATTAGAAAATTATCATTGTCTTAAGGCTGGTAAGAACCAATTTTTAAAATAATTATGAATTTTAGATGAAGTTCTTCATCACTACAGTTATTTCTCTTTAAGTAGCAGAAATATCTGGTGGTTTTTATTCTTTTATGATTTTTCTCCTAACAGATCAAATGGTAAGGATATTTCAGAGTCAAAATACCTTGAAATAATTAAGAAGCTAAGCTTTTGATGATGTTTTATATATAATAACCCAAGTTTATATGAAAAACGCAGGAAAAAATCAAATGTTTTTATCTTGATAACATAATGCTGCTATTTAATACATATAAAATATTGGTGTTTTCTGGGATGCATTGACACATCAAATTGACCTTCTTGTATGTAACTTTCTATTGTAACAGATGCTATGGTATCATCCTTAATATGTATTATGAGCACTGAATGAACTTGAATTATATAGAGTGATCTCAGTTTATAGAATGTGTATATCATTTGGAGATCTTGGAATTGTTAATTATCCAACTTTACTTGAAATATAGTCGACCAAACATGGTATAATGTCAAGTTGAACAGAAATATACTCAGAGTACCAAGTGATTAACAATGCAAGTATCAGCCAAAATGCCAAAAATGTACCTTACTATTATTAAAATAACCTTTTAAACACTCAAGGAACATTGTAGAAATAAATATGTGTATGTATACACAGGTATGCATGTGACAACAATTAATAGATTAATAGTGTATGAATTTTAAAGAAAGAAAGGAGTGCATGGGATGATTTGGAGGAAGGAAAGGGAGAAGATATAATTGTACTATAGTCTCAAAATAAAAGAAGACAGTTTAAAAATTTTCCAACCTGTTTCTGTCACATACATTTTTATAGCTGGACTCCATAACTCTGTACAAGTTGTTGATCAAGTGGAGTCTGGATGCACTCAAAAAAACTGGTTATTACCATTGGTCCACTTGGTTCCTAAATGGTAAGATCCTTGTTGAAGGCACCCCACACATTAGTTGTGGCACCTAGAGAAAGCAGTTTCAGATTAACAAGAAACACTCCCTACTAACCAGATATCATATGGCCAGAAAGTAATATGCATGCTGTTGTGGAGGAATGAAATGAATGCTTTTTGAACTCAAGAAGTTAAACTCCAGAGAAGCAAGTAACCCTATTAAAAAATGGGGTACAGAGCTAAACAAAGAGTTCTCACCTGAAGAATATCTAATGACTGAGAAGCACCTAAAGAGATGTTCATCATCCTTAGTCATTAGGGAAATGCAAATCAAAACAACCCTGAGATTCCATCTCACACCAGTCAGAATGGCTAAGATCAAAAACACAGGAGACAGCAGTTGCTGGTGAGGATGTGGAGAAAGAGGAACACTCCTCCACTACTGGTGGAATTGCAAGCTGGTACAACCACTCTGGAAAGCAGTCTGGCGGTTCCTCAGAAAACTGGGCATGACACTCCCGGAGGATCCGGCTATACCACTCCTGGGCATATACCCAGAGGCTTTACCTGCATGCAATAAGGACACAGGCTCCACTATGTTCATAGCAGCCTTATTTATAATAGCCAGAAGCTGGAAAGAACCCAGATGTCCCTGAATGGATTCAGAAGATGTGGTATATTTACACAATGGAATACTACTCTGCAATTAAAAACAATGAATTCACGAAATTCCTAGGCAAATGGTCAGAACTTGAAAATATCATCCTTAGTGAGGTAACCCAGTCACAAAAGAACACACATAGTATGCAGTCACTGATAAGGGGATATTAACCCAGAATCTTGGAATACCCAAGACGCAATTCAATAGATTTCCAAGAAGATGGAAGGAGAGACCCCTGGTCCTGGAAAGACTGGATGCCAGGACAGAGAAGTGAGAGGGGGTTGAATGGGGAAAAGAGGGAGGGAAGGGGGCTTATGGTACTTTCAGGGAAGGAGGAAACGGGAAAGGGAAAATGATTTTGAATGTAAATTAAAAAAACTTAGAAAATAAAATAAAATTAAAAAAAAAAAAGAAATGAATGCTTTTACCCACTGCTGGATCCTGGACACTACAATAATGAGCTTCTAGGCAAAGTGTGCTCACTGGTACAGTAGTGAACAGACCCTTGACAGAGTAACCAACCACTCTTTTGATTGGACTTGAAGCTTGCTTCACAGACGAGAATTGATTCTTTGGAACTATAAACATTGGCAGAACCTACAGTTGGAAAAGTTATAGACTCTGAGAGCTTATTTATATAATTTTTATTAAGCCATGTTGTCAGACTGTCTTCTTTGTATTTAGACTTATATCCATTGACTTCTGCTGCTGTCAACATGGGTCAGACAGGCTTGGGGCAGAAGGTAGCTGTTTCAACAGAGACTTCTCTGTTCATCGGACTGAGAACACGTGACTGTGAGTGCCCCTCTGTTGTAGATGAAGCATCTGTATGAATGTACATACCTCTCGAGGCTCAGGAAACATCACAGAGGAAAACATGGAGAGAATCTAAGACCTGGGCAAAGGGAAGGAATCCTGTGAAAAGCAAAGCTCTGGTTTTTACATGGCTATCTCACCCAGGAACTCTGGACAAGTGTCGTTATTAGAAGCACGAAACTTCCACAAGGTCAAGAGTTAAAAATTCCAGCTTGGACAGAGAAAGGATTTTGGATGCCACTTTGCTAGCTGAACAGCGAAGACTATTGATATCTGCTGATTCAGGGCAAGTCTCTTTTCTTTGAGTAGAGGCTTAGGAATTGTAAGTTGCTCATGTTTTGTAGATAATTCCACACCTGTATCTATATGGACAGCACTTATTGGACTTAGTAAAATAAAAACATGAAATAGTGAGGGACATATGAGCTATGTTGGGTGAATGTGGAGTAGAAGAGGCCAGAGAGGGTGAGGATTGGACATGACCAAGATACCTTATATACATGCATTAAATAAAAATTAGTAAAGATATTAGTAATTTTACTATTATAACTAATTAAAAGTCTAAAGGAATCCCAGCAGACTTTTCACCTGTTACTTAGATACCTAGAATAGTATGTCCAGCCATTAGATCCACACTTCATATTTTCCCACTGTATCATTTCTGAAATCATAGTATTATGAAAATGGAGACTCATGTGGGGATGAATCACTGAATTATTTGACTATCAGCAATGAGAGAGTGTAATTCTGTGCATATGTTATAAAAACTGAGTAAATGGGGTCAGAGGTGGCTCAGCAGTTAAAAGACTGTCTTAAAAGACCAGGGTTGGGTTCTCAGCACCCTATCAGACAGTTACTTCTACCTTTATGTCAGACTCCAGGGATCTGATTCTTTCTTCTGGCCTCTTTAAGTTCCTATACGCATATGCATACACACACACACAGATAGGGGTGAGGGGAAATAAAATTTTAATAAACAACTAACTAATCAAAGGCAAAGAATCAGTCATTAAATTCTGAATTTGTGACTGAATCACTGAATCTGGCTTAACAGTATAGATGACAGTCACTTCCATCTGTGACATCACTGTGCTGCCAGGCTATATATAATAAGGTTAGTTGTGTGCTGGGTCTATTTTGAAAGACTATTATTTGGTTTGTTTTATTTTATTTTTAATTTTCAAAAATAACAAAGCAGTGAATAACATTATGGAATTGTCAATCATGTATTTCTTCTTATTGAGTCTTCTCCCTCCTGCAGCTCCCCCTCTTCTCCTTAACTCCCTTCTCCTCTTTTGTCATATCTATGCTGTAACTCCTCACTGATATCCCTTCTTTTCCTTTACTGTTATCATATTTACTCTAGGTTTCTCCTCTCTCTCTCTCTCTCTCTCTCTCTCTCTCTCTCTCTCTCTCTCTCTCTCTCTCTCTCTCTCTCTCTCTCTCTCCATTTTATAGCTACTATGACAAGCCAGGATTAAACACCGATGTACAAGCATATCTCTCATAGCATATAGCTATTTCTGTACAAACTTGAGAATGATATAACTAGGTCATATGATAGTTCTATTTGCCATTTTTGTAGGAATATCTAAGATTTTGATGATAGATGCTGCAGTTTACATTGCAAATCATGCATGTACTGTTTGTTTTATTGGCAGTCACTCTTGTTGGCATGGGGTGTAACGTAAAACTATTTAATTTACATCTCTTTGATGGCTATAGATTTAAATATTTTAAAAATATTCATAGAAAAATTCTGTAGGAAATCTTTTGTTGAAGTGAACACTCAGTTTATTATTCCATGTATTGACTGGATGATTTGTGTACTTGTTTAGTATTTACAATTCTTTATACTCTTGGGAAAGATTCCTTCCCATTTCGAATAGTGTCTCATCATTATGATAATTGTTTCCTTTGCTTGTTAGAACTTTTCTAATTTAAAGTAATCCTATTTGTCAATTTTAGAGCTATTTCCTGTGCAGTTGGAGTTCTTTTCAGAAAGTCCTTGCCTAGACCTATATCTTGAACCCCCCCACATCCCCCACCCCGGTTTTCTCTTGCAGTATCAGCTTTTCAAATCTTATGTTAAAATCTTTGATCTGTTTTGAATTGATTTCCTCTCCCCATGGAATGGAAGATAGGGATTTAATTCCATTCTCTTGTGTGTGGCTAGGCTTTTTTCTCCAGAACCATTTGTTGTACAGGCTGTCTTTTCTTTAATTATGCTTTGTTAAAATTGGATGACTGCAACTATGTAAGTTTATTCCTCAATCTTGTAGGCTAATCCTTTGATTTATTTGTCTCTTAATATGCTATCTTTGCCAGCACTATGCTGTCTTTTGCCTTGTAATATATTATTTGAGGTCAAGTATTGTGATAACTCCCACATTGTTCTTCCTTGTTAGTATTAATTTTTGCAATTCACTATTTTTTTATGATTTCATCTGAATTTTAGGTTTTGTTTCTATATCTGTGAACAATATCATTGAAATTTTCTGAGAATTGGGTTGAGACTATAGACTGTTTTCAGTAATATAACCATTTACACAATATTATTTTTCCAACTAATGTCTATGAAGGTGATTCTATCTTCTATTGTCTTCTTCAATTTCTTTTTTTAAATTTTATTTAATCCTTTTTTTTGCACTCCAGATTTTTTCCCCTCCAAGTCCAACTTCTGTTCTCCATCCTATACCTCCTTCCCACATCCCTGTCCCCTCCAGGATGTCCCCACTCCCCCACCCCCAACCCCACCAGACCTCTAAACTTCCTGGGGCCTCCAGTCTCTTGAGAGTTAGGTGCATCTTCTCTAAATGAACCTCATATCAGCTGGTGTATGCGGGCTGATTCGTGGTCCAGTGTCTGAGAGATCTCGGGGGTCCAGATTAATTGAAACTGCTGGTCCTCCAATAGGGTCTCCCTCCTCTTCACCTTCTTCTACCTTTTCCCTAATTCAACCACAGGAGTCAGCAGCTTCGGTCCATTGGTTGGATGTACATATCTGCATCTGACTCTCTCAACTCTTTGTTGGGTCTTTCAGAAGGCAGTCATAATAGGTCCCTTTTTGTGAGAACTCCATAGCCTCAGTAATAGTGTTAGGCCTTGGGGCCTCCTCTTGAGCTGGACCCCACTTTGGGCTTGTCATTGGACCTTCTTTTCCACAAGTTCCTCTCCATTTCTTTGTTCTTAATACCTGAGTAGTGTTCCATTGTGTAAATGAACCACATTTTCTGCATCCATTCTACTGTCATGGGACATCTGAGTTGTTTCCAGCTTCTGACTGTCACAAATAAGGCCACTATGAACATAGGGAAACACATACCCCTGTGACCTGGTTGAGCATCTTTCGAGTATTTTCCCAAGAATGGTGTTGTTGGGTCTTCAGGTAGATCTATTTCCAATTTTCTGAGGAACCTCCAGATTGATTTCCAGAGTAGATGTACCAGTTTGCAATCCCACCAGCAATGGAGGAGTGTTCCTCTTTCTTTAGTTAAATTTTCATTGTCAGTGCCTTTTACCTCCTTGGTTAAGCACATTCCTAGGACCTATTTTGGTGTTACTGTCATGATTGGTGAAGCTACAGTAAATTGGGAATTTTCATCTTACTTTTCTAATTTCTTAGGAAGATTGTACATAGAAATGCTAATAATGTTTATATAATTGATTCATCTCCAATTTTGCTGAAAGATCTAAGAGTTTCTTTGGGGGAGACTTTAGAGTGTTGAATATAAGACCATGATTACATCTGAAAATAGCAATAGTTTGACTTGCTTTCTTATGTATATACCTTTTTTTGGTTAGGTAATATGTATATTAAATTTCATATGTATGCACAGAGAGAGGCTATCCTTGCAGCAGGATCTCAGAGTTCCAACCCAGAGACAGTGTCCGTAAGTTTCCAAGTCCACTTAAGACAACAGAGGCTGGCTGCTGCCCTTTGACATAGAGTTCCTCCTTTTTGCTGGTGAGGGACTGGTGGAACTGTGGGGAGACACGGAGGGGGCTGAGGGTTCCTTGGGGACAGCATCTTCTTTCAGGGGAGCAGCTCTCTTGACAGGCTGCTCTGATAACCGCTGCTTTCCTTTCTGTATCTTTTTGGCTTTACCAAGAGTCTGAGCACAGTCCTTAGGCCTTGGGGTGGCACAGATTTCAGAGGGAGTCGGCACTGCAGGTTTTCCTGAGTCCTCACTCTTGGGAGGGGCACTCTGCTTTGAGAAAACAGCTTCCTTGGAGGGCTTCCGTTTCGATCCCCCATTGCATTTAGGTCCATGTTGCTTCAGCTTCCCAGCCCTCTTTCCTTTTTTGATCACTTCGGCTTTCCCATCAGACTGACTGCTTTCCGAGGACCTGACAGACACTTGGGCATTTAGGACAGAAGGTTCAGTGGACACACCTGGGCCTTTGGAGATGTGGTTTGTCTTCTGGAAGGGGGTCTTGAAATGTTGCTGTCTCACCAGCTGCTGCTTTCTTGGTAGACTGACTACTGTTCTCAGACTTTGGGGTGACCTGATCCTTCAGGTCAGGTTCAGCAGGGGTAGCTGCTGCTGAGATTCCTGCCTGGGGCTGGGGAATAGAATTGGAAAATTTCTTGAACTTGGCCATAAAGAAACCATCCATATTGTGAGTGTGAGGGTAGAAGCATCGGGTGGAATGCAGAGTGAGGTGAAAGCACCTTTCTCGGAAGCAGGTAAAACCTTCCTGGCCGAAGTCCAGGCAGGTGGGCATCAAGCGTCCATTCCTCTTCTCCAAGGCAGTCTACCACCCACTCACTCTCTTCCACCGTAATGGAATAGGTACACTAGACTAGGTAGCTTCCGGTCTTGGGGGCAGCATTGACTGAGTCAATAGCACTGAGCAGCATTTCTTTCTGAAGGTGAGCACAGCACTGGATATCTTTCTCATCCGTGTTCGTCTTCACAACAGGGTTTTTGGAGATGACTTCTGTGCCACTACATGGAGCACTCGATCAAAGCCCCCACCATCTTGGGAAAACGGCGCCCATCATGGTGTTGGTGACTCCCAACCTGTGCAGTTTGCCCACGACATTCTTGAGCCGCTCTGCATTAGCATCATTGGCAAGGGTCACACCTGTGTTCTTCATGAACTGAGCTATGTAGCTGCTCTTCCCTCCAGGAGCACAAGATATGTCCAAGATCTGGTCATACTCCTGAGATGCCAGGTCATGACAGGTAGCATACTTGAAGCTCTCTGCAGCTTATAGCATCCAGCTAGGTACACTGGAGTAGCGTCAATAGACACTGAAATATCATATACCACAAGTCCAGGCTTTGACAACTTTCCCAGTGGATCCAGACTAACCGCACGATTGATCAAAGCCTGAGCGAGGTCTCTACGACAAGTTTTCAAGGTGTTGGTCCAAAGAGTGTTTGGCCGGGGCACCTACTTCATTAGCTTCTAAGAACTCTATCAACTCAGATAGAGGGAACAGCTCCATGAGTTTGCTTAACAGCAAGTCTTCATAAGAGGAGTAAGTGAAATGGATCAGCCATTAAAGGTTAGGCTCACAACCAAAATACATTTTAGTTTTTATCTTGTTTTACTATTCTATCTAATACTTTAAGCATGGATGCTAAGTGAGAGTGAAGACAGTAGGCACCCTTGCTTTATAGAGATTTTAAATAAAGTACTCAGTTTCTCATACTTGAAATAATCACAGAAATGAATCATATATAGTAATTATTATATTGAAATCTGTTCTTTTACCATATTTCCTTCAAAAATACAGAAGGAAGTTTAATTTTATTAAAGGCCTTTCTCAGTTCTGCTAAAATAATCAGATGACTTGTCTTTAAACCTACTCATAAACTATAATCTAGGTATTTGCTTATATTAAACCTACTTTGCATTACTGAGATGAAACCAACTTGAATAATATGTTGCATTTCTGGACTCAATTTATAATCATTTATTGGGAACTTTGTGTCTCTATCAGGGAAGTTGGTCTTTCTGCATCTTTATTTTTTGTTATAATCGTATACTTCTATAGTTCAAGTGTATGGGCAATGCTTAGTAGATAGACTGAGATTGGCCATCTTTTTTCCCTTGGTATATTTGAGGACATGTAGAGATGTGTTGATATTAACTCTTTTCTAAAACAACAACAACAAAAACACAAAAATAATGCTTTAGCTGCATCCCAGAACTTCTGGCAATTTGTTCTATCACTTGAACTTGATTCTAGTGTGTGAAAATTCTAGTTTCATTCCTGATTTCTTAGATCCCCCCATAGTTCACTCAAAAATTATTATATGATGTCCAATAACATGCTGATTCTATTGTTTCCTTTAATGTTGAGTTCTAGTTATATTACAAAGTAATTTGGTACAGTATAAGGAATTATTCTGATATGTTTGTTGTCATTGAAACATTTGTAGCATATCGTATGATCAGATGTCAAAGGTCTTTTGGGGGACTCTGTGAAGACTGAATCCTGTATCTGTTGGAAGGAGTATTTCATAGATATCTGCTGCTATGAATTGCCTCAGTTTGTGCTTGTCTGGCATGTTCTTGTTTTTTCATCTGTTTTAAAGGACAGTAGTGTTAATATATATTCTAGATTGTTTATGAAAGACTTGATAAAATGTTGATACATTAGCTTTTCTGTGGGTGTTACTAATTTTTCTACTGTGGCCTTTAGCTTTTCCTTTCTTTTGTATTTTTTGACATCTTGACTATGCTCCATGAAGAAATGTTCTTTTTTAGTCATATCAATCTGGGGTCTAAGATGTCTCTTGTACTAGCTAGACATTTACTTCTCCAGTTTTTTGGACAATGTTTTTGCTCTATTATCATGTTACTGTAGACTGTCTTCTGCTTGGTCTTGTTTGAGTTTGTTTGGCTTTGATTAATTGAATTTTTGTTGTTGTTGCTGTTTTTGGTTTTTGATAGTTTTGGCTCTCTTGTTTTTCCTCCATGTTTTTAAAATAATTTTCTTGTAATAATTGCTGATGCTTTTATCTAGTTTGCAAATTTCCTTTCTATATAACTTTAATCAATTTCCTCATTTACTCCATCAGTGGGATGTCATGTTATGTGTTCTAGGACAGGTAGGCCCTGCCTAGGAGCTGGAAAAAAAAAAAGCTTGAAATTCTCAATTATGAAAATTGGTGGTGTTAGAAGTTCTTCAACCTTAGCAGTTCTTCTGTCTGGTGGCATGGTCCTCTTACCCCATACTTGATGACTAATCTTCCTAAGGAGTTTTCTTTATGTTCATATTTGCCATTATAATTTAATGAGAAAGCCAATAACAGGAATAGATTTTATAATTTTACAACAGTTCCCATGTTAGTATGAAATGGAAGGCACTTGTGTCTTTAATTCTTATCACCACTAAGGTTTAAAGCCACTGGGAGTAGGATATTTGAGATATATTTCCCCCAGTAAGCAGCAGGATAAGGAAAAAGAGAGGGCAGGGTATGAATGAGAGGCAAAGTATAAGAGTGAAAAGTATGGAAAATAGTAGTGATAAAATGCATTGTAGGCACAGAGATTAAAAAATCAGTGATCATAAATATCAATTTTAAAAACATTATAGAATATCTGGGTTCTTTCCAGCTTCTGGCTATTATAAATAAGGCCTCTATGAACATAGTGGAGCATGTGTCCTTATTGCATGCAGGTAAAGCCTCTGGGTATATGCACAGGAGTGGTATAGCCGGATCCTCCGGGAGTGTCATGCCCAGTTTTCTGAGGAACTGCCAGACTGCTTTCCAGAGTGGTTGTACCAGCTTGCAATTCCACCAGCAGTGGAGGAGTGTTCCTCTTTCTCCACATCCTTGCCAACAACTGCTGTCTCCTGTGTTTTTGATCTTAGCCATTCTGACTGGTGTGATTTGAATATCTAAGAAATTGGATGTATATCATATGCTGTGGGAGCAAAGTCAACGAATACATTTCAGACTAAGCTGTCAAGAAGGCTTCTTAATAGTTTAACATTGCAGATTTTCAGGCTGACAAAAAATTCTTACCTGTATTGCATAGCTATGTCCATTGTGCTGAAGCATAGTCTATCCTGGTGGTAGTAAGTAAGAGGCTTGTAGACTCGGAAGCTAATCAGACTTGCAGGGATAAAGAAACCACATTTAAGGGACTGGAGGCTTAGAAGGGAAGTATCTAGGGACTCACAAAGCCCCTTTTTTAAAGATTTGATAAGCAACAGAAGATGGCTAGATGAAAGGAGACACTGATGAAATATCCTACAAGTTGGTCAGGAAAGTTTGGATGGGTTGGCTTTTGGACAAAACAGCATTTGGGGGGTCATTCATGATCTTCCAATGCTCCCAGAAATGACTTTAATATGCCCACTGATTCCTAATGCCACACTTAGAATCATTTCTCTGGTCTATCACTAGTGCCAATCTGTGGTGAATATAGATTTGCCTATGTCACCCTTAGAAAAGTCACACAACTGATGTTGGTTCACTGTGATAATTAATTGGCAATTCAAGGTTTATTTAATTAACTACACATGTCCCAGTTCTTTCTGAAAAGGAAAAAATGTAAATAATATACAACCTACTTGGGAAATATTGACAAAATAATTAGAATGTTATGAGAGTTTCACTGCAAATATTTAGCTTTACATGCTTAATTTTGTTTTGTAGCTCAAGCTAATTAGTAATTACTCAATATATTGGAGGTATTCATGGAGTTCCACATTAAGCTCTGTGAGCAAGGCCTAGATTTAATAATACTTGATTTTTTCCTATTTCATACATATTTATGCAATTCATTTCTTCCACCTTTATTCTAATGATAATTTTTAGATCATTTTCAACCCTAATAGTAATGAGAGTTGTTTGTTTCCATTGCTACTTAACTGCATTGGAAATGTCAATAATTTTTGACAGCTAAATAGTGAGTATTGATCTTTTGTTCTGTAGGAGTTTTCAGACTGAAGATTGAAATGTAGTCTCTGAATGCCAATAGCTACTAATGACTATCTTGACATCATCTTCATCTTACTATCTCTAACATCAATGTTGATAAAAAATGATGTGAGCTACAAAATAAGAGAAGGTCTTGTGTGGTTTATGATACAAATAGCTACAGGGACAAATAATGGTAAAAACATTCTTATTTGTATGCTAAGGATCTGTGCAAATCACATGATTTATTTGGGAATAGGTTTTAAAATGTTTACTTCATTGATTCATGTAGCGATATCCCATTTCCAAGAAGTGAAATATTTCTTATAAAATTCCTAGCCTTTTGTCTACTGAGAGACTTTATGTCTCAAATTATTTAGTGCAAAATTCGTAACCTCATACTATGCTGATGCAGCTTCCTCTTAACCTTTCAATTAAAATGTCTGATGTGGAAAATCAATAGCTGTAGTTATATAATCTGTTGCCTTTCATGAGAGAGAAGATTGTGCAATTATGACTAAGCCACATATATAATTATTTCTTTATATCCCAACTAAAGTTAGAAGGCTAAACATAGAACACTGCTGTAGAAGTTGCTTTGCTTCCTTAAATACCCTTGACTATTCACATAAGAAGGCTTTCCTGCTAATTAAACTTATTTTCTTTGAAGCTTCATACCATTTATAGTTACAGTAGGGGCAACCTTAAGAAAATATTGAAAGTGAAATTTGACATTGTAGTTCATTAAATTTTTTTGGTTCTGCTCCTGCTCTTGGTTTATCATGTTTATATACCAAGCTTTATTCTTTTAAAACCTTCTCCGACAATGTGAACAACTTACATATAATTTATAGCTTAGGTTATAATAATTTCCAAATTTATATTTGGACAGGGTATGAAGGTGTCATAAAAACATGTAAGTTTTGGGAAAAAGAGCTTATCACAGAAGTGTCAGAGGAGTGTCAAGTACCTCATTTGTCTTAAGTTCCCTTCTATATATCACTTTGGCCTTCTCAACCTCTGTAAATCTACCTCCAGCCAACATGTGCATCCCTCTGGATTTCTGGATTTCTGTTCTGTGTTCACATGAAATTTATACTCTAAATTTCTGACTAAAAGGTCTTGAGCAGTTTGCTTTCTTTCATTAAACATTTTGGTCTCATCATGTTTAAAGTAGAAATAATGATAATGGAATTTATCACACATGTCTATGGTAAAGATTCAGTGAGTGACAGAAGGGAGTCAATCCTCTGTCTGTCCTCTGACAAGACATGTGTTTGGCTCACGTTTCTCGTGAATTTTCAATGCTAACCTCCTTTCAGATTGATATGTATGAGACCAAATATACTTTCAGATTCTCATAGACAATTCAGTAAAAAAGCAATATAGAAAACACCTAAAATTCAGGTGATGAGGCCAAGAAAAATATGACAACTGTATAATGGTACAAATCAGTGCTAAAAAATAAATAAAATAAATATGAAAAATAAGAGACTGCCATCCGTGGCCAAGGATGTTCAGTAACAAGATCTCTGTGGCTAGGGATTCTAAAAAGCCTTGTTGTAAAAGCCTCACTACCTGTGACATTTTTAATATTAATAACTTTCGTGCTCAATGTGATTAATACAATTTGGACATTGAACTTACCCATTTTTCTCAATTATTCAAGTGATAGATATCAGAGATTGAAGATATGAGGGAATTCAAAGAATTGATTTAAAATGTTAGAAGTGAGTCTGTTTGTATCCATTCGGAAGAGATACCTTAACTCAAATGAAGTATTTCCTGAGGAAGTAAAACTGCTGTTTTCTTCTGCTAAATTTTTAAGCTCCAAAGACATCTGTTGACTGGATGATCACCAATCAGGTTTAAACCAGTTAGCTCTTGAGAATAGAAACGTAGGGCTTGCTACCATTGCTTCATTTCTTCCAGCAGTGTTAATGTTACAGAGGAGCAGACATCTTCAGAATTCTTAAAGGAAATCTCTGGTTTCTTGACCAAAAGGGTCTGTAGCCCTTGACACTCCACTCATGTAGTTCTATTATCGCAGACCAAGGTTTTCCCATGGAGCCTCAACTCAGTCTGGATTTAAATGTTGCTCTTCTGGATGGATTTTCTTTCAAAAATATCATTAATGTTCTCTGTCTAAATAAGATAAATCTCATTTTCACTTTATACCACCCATGCCTTTTATCTTTTATCGTTATTTTTTCCAAATATATTGCTTTTCAGTTGCTACAGATCATGACTTTGCCCTTGAGATATTTGCTTCAGTTTTATTTAAAGGATACCCACTATGTTCCCCCAATAAATCACTAGTGTGATTTATATTATCTCGTGTCACAAGGAAGCTCTGCATGAAAAAATAACTAGGTTCATAAAATATTGCCATTAGGAATGGCTACATTAGTATGCTGTTTTCCTTTTGAAATACTTTATTTAACACTATTATTCCATTAACTCTGTAAAATAAACACCCATTCTGGATGGTAAAAAAAAAATGCTCACTAGAATTGTAAACTCTCCAAAGGCCTTTCTGAATCTTAGTTTTTACTAATTGTCCCATTTTAGAAGGTTGAAATATAGCCTTTATGTAATTTGGAAATGTGGCGAGTTTTAACAGGAATTTGAGCATAACTTCACTCACTCATCAAAAAGAATTTTAAAGTACTAATTCTGCAATTGTGCTATATTAAGGTCTGTACAAAGAGAATTATTTAAATATGATCCTAATCCCTGAGGACTTCATCATCAAAGAATACACTAGCAAGCAAAATATCATAAAAATACTTGCAAAATACTAACTAGAGCCAAAAGCAGGGATATTAACATGTCAAACAATATTTTTAAGCCTAGTTTTAAATTTTTACCATTCAGACTTTTAGAGAACTGAAGGTTGTGTTTATACTATTTATAATCCATTGAAAATGCTATTTTCTTTTTGACAGTGTCTTTTGCCTTGCAAAAACTTTGTAATTTAATGAGGTCCCATTTGTCTATTCTTGATCTTAGAGCATAAGCTATTGGAGTTCTGTTCAGGAAATTCTCCCCTGTGCCCATATGTTCAAGGTTCTTCCCTAGTTTCCCTTCCATTAGTTTCAGTGTGTCTGGTTTTATGTGGAGATCTTTGATCCACTTAGAATTGAGCTTAGTGCAAGGAGATAAGAATGGGTCAATTTGCATTCTTCTGCATGTTGACCTCCAGCTGAGCCAGCACCATTTGTTGAAAAGGCTATCTTTTTTCCACTGGATGGTTTTAGCTCCTTTGTCAAAGATCAAGTGACCATAGGAGTGTGGATTCATTTCTGGGTCTTCAATTCTGTTCCATTGATCTACATGTCTGTCACTGTACCAATACCATGCGGTTTTTAACACTATTGCTCTGTAGTACAGCTTGAGGTCCGGGATACTGATTCCCCCAGAGGTTCTTTTACTCTTGAGAATAGTTTTAGGTATTCTGGGTTTTCTGTTATTCCAGATGATTTTTGAATTGCTCTTTCTAACTCTAGAAAGCGGCAACCAACTAACTGGGAAATGATCTTTACCAACCTTACATCCGACAGAGGGCTAATATCCAAGATATACAAAGAACTCAAGAAGTTAAACTCCAGAGAGGCAAGTAACCCTATTAAAAAATGGGGTACAGAGCTAAACAAAGTGTTCTCACCTGAAGAATATCTAATGGCTGAGAAGCACCTAAAGAGATGTTCATCATCCTTAGTCATTAGGGAAATGCAAATCAAAACAACCCTGAGATTCCATCTCACACCAGTCAGGATGGCTAAGATCAAAAACACAGGAGACAGCAGTTGTTGGCGAGGATGTGGAGAAAGAGGAACACTCCTCCACTGCTGGTGGAATTGCAAGCTGGTACAACCACTCTGGAAAGCAGTCTGGCGGTTCCTCAGAAAACTGGGCATGACACTCCCGGAGGATCCGGCTATACCACTCCTGGGCATATACCCAGAGGCTTTACCTGCATGCAATAAGGACACATGCTCCACTATGTTCATAGCAGCCTTATTTATAATAGCCAGAAGCTGGAAAGAACCCAGATGTCCCTCAACGGAGGAATGGATTCAGAAGATGTGGTATATCTACACAATAGAATACTACTCTGCAATTAAAAACAATGAATTCACGAAATTCCTAGGCAAATGGTCAGATCTTGAAAATATCATCCTTAGTGAGGTAACCCAGTCACAAAAGAACACACATGGTATGCAGTCACTGATAAGGGGATATTGACCCAGAATCTCGGAATACCCTAGACACAATCCGCATATCAATAGATTTCTAAGAAGATGGAAGGAGAGACCCCTGGTCCTGGAAAGACTGGATGTAGGGGAACGCCAGGACAGAGTAACGAGAGGGGGTTGAATGGAGAAAAGAGGGAGGGAAGGGGGCTTATGGGACTTTCGGGGAGGGAGGAAACGGGAAAGGAGAAATGATTTGGAATGTAAATTAAAAAAATAAAATAAAATAAAATAAATAATTAAAAAAAAAGAAAATGCTATTTTCAATGGGTTTTGATATTGGTCTCTCTCTCTCTCTCTCTCTCTCTCTCTCTCTCTCTCTCTCTCTCTCTCTCGAAGTTGCAATGGTCTCATTCTAGCCTGGAACTTGCTGTGTGTGTAAGAATGACCTTGACCTACTGATCTTCCTGCTTCCACCTCCTAGGTGCTGGGATTATCAACATGAACCAACATGCTAGACAACAAATTGCTCCTTTTACCTACTATATATTCCAGAATCATCTAGTGAAAATAAAGTGGATTGTTTGCATTTAGAATGATGCTGCTTTCTCTTGGGGAAGGAGGAGCAGGGAGCGAAGGCATAGTGAGGAAATACAGTGACAGAGTTCACTTTATACACGAGTATTAAGCATGTTTTGTCAGTGATTGCAGGATACAGAGAACATTATTGGATGATTGCACAGTTCATCTAGATATCAAGTCTGCAAACAAAGAGAGATCTGAATGCAATTCTACAGGCATATTTGCCTTATAATTACTTCTACTACATCCCTAATTAAAAACAAAACAAAACAAACAAAAACAAAAACCTCACACATCAACTTACACAAAACATAACAAACATCAAAAATTTTAAACTCAATATTATAATCTAGCTATAAAGTAACTGAAAACTTTATGAAAAATATTCTGAAATAAGGATATGTTCCAAAACAAGAAAGCTATAGTTTAGTAATAAGGATTTTGTACATGGAGGAGAATGATTGTAAGTATGAATATTAGGACTGAAAATCACTCATTGTTGTGAGCAAATCAATCTAGTCAGCAGCCAATTTCAAAATCTTTACTTGTCTATATAAAGTTCTATACTAAATAAAATATAATCTGTCGATGTATCTATTGATTGTGTACCAGTAAAACTGAATGCATGTTAAAACATTGAAAATGTTTTGTTTATAAAGAAATTGCTATTTCTAATATATTATCAAGACCAAGCTTTGGCTTACTTGGCTGCCTGTAAAACATTGGGTTGGATTGCAGGGTCCATGCCATATTTAAAATTATTAAGATCTGGGATTTTCCTTAAATCTGACCTCCTTGTGGTCTCTCTGATGGATAGCTATTCACAGCCTTCTGGAGGCCTGGGTGGTTGTCAACTGCTACAACAGAGAGCCCCAAGAGTGAAAAAGCATGACATAGATTACAGTGTAGATGGATGAACTCATCCACATAGGGGCTCAGGAGCCCAAAGAAGGCAAAAAGAAGACACAAGACAGTCTAGTAAACCTAAATGAGCTTCCTGTGGTTGCTATAACAAATTGTCAGGAACTCAACCCTTAAGGGTTCTACCATTCATCCTCCTCTGAAGGCCTGATGCTAGTGTCTGCACTGTTTCAGAAGCCTCTAGGGGCATTTCATGTCCTTGGTTCTTCCTGCCTCTGGTAGCTTGTGACAGTAATTCTAGAATCTCATATTTTCAGTGACATAGCCTTCTGTACAGTATGCCTTTCATTGTGTGAATCTCTTAGAAAAGGAACTCCTTTAAAATTTAGGGACCACTTGGATACTAGAGGGTCAACTCTACAAAAAATTTTAACTTATATTTGCAAAGGTCGTTTTTCCAAATGAGATAACATTGCAAGTTCTAGGGTTTAGGAGATAGGCATATCTTTTAGAATCTAATATTAAGTCTGAACAACTAGTCCTATTCTAGGCTCTGCTCTTTTATGACTCATTGGGATAACCAAATGATCTCCAGAAATATTCAGAACAAGAGACATATTTCCTCCATGACAGCCTCATGACCTAGACGTTTCATTCATATATATATATATATATATATATATATATATATGAATATATATATATATACTCTCATTCCATTGAAAATTACAAAATGATTCAAGGGCTATTAATGAAAAGCATCTATACCTCTCACTGTTATTTATTTATAATAAACTCTTCCTCAAAAATCTGTATCTTCAGTGTTTAAGTTGTATATATCTCAAATTTGATAATTAGAAAAATGAAGAACAATGAGAATATTGAGATAAGATGTAAATCAATAATTTTCTAAACTAAATTACTTTTACTTTCTATAACTTACTTTAACATCTGTAAAATTAAGACATACATTTTTGAAAGACCAAAGTTTAAACCCAAGGACCTAGGGAGGTAGAAGGAGAAAGAGCCAGATGCAACTAAGGAATAATATATTTATGAGTAGAACATAATTATATTAGAGTGTTACATTTTTAATCATTTCTATTTGGTGAGGAAAATCATTCTAAATGGACTTATTTTGTAAATGTTAAATGTTATAATTCAATGAAACATATTTGACAATTAGTATTCTTGGCATGGTACATAAAAGAGAACTTATAAGTATGTAGGAAATTTCTGGATACACAGCTACCTTCTTCCTGTACCTAAAAATGTTATTTGAACTCACAATACTTAATTAGAAAACTTCCATGCAGATCAGGGACTTTGCCACTTGTCCTTCGAAGTTTGTGTTGTAGCAACCAGAAGCTAAACCAGCATACATACTGTAGTAATGTCAATGAAGTATAAACTAAAAAAGAAACTTCCAATGTAGTGTTTAGGAGGTTGAAGCAGGGGAATTAATGTGATTCTGACACCTACCTGAAATACATAGTGAGTTCTAAAATTTTAGGCCAGCTTTACTACCAAATGAGATCATTATCAAAGAGAGAAGGAGAGAGATGACAGACAGAAACGTACAAACACCAGAAACACAGACAGAAAGAGATAGATACAGAGCCGGGGAGGGAAAGAAGGAGGAAGAGAGGGAGGGAGGGAGGGAGGGAAGGAGGAAGGAAGGGAGAGAAGGGAGGGAGGGAGGGAGGAAGGGAGAGACACAGGACACAAAAAGATGCAGAGACAGACAGAGAGACAAAAAAGAACAGAAGGAAGCCAGAGGAACAAGTTCTGGAGGAGGAAGAGGAGGAGGGGGAAGAGGAGGGAGAGGAGGAGGAGGGAGGGGAAGGGGAAAAAAATGACCAGAAGAAGCAAGGAGGAAGAGAGGGAGGCATGAAACAGGGAAGAGTGCAGAAGAGGCAGAGAGTATAATGCAAACAGAGAGGGGAAGGGAAGGAAAATGAAGAAGCAAAAAGGAAGAGAGGAGAGAATGGGAAGGATGAGAAAGAAAAACCTTAAAAGGAATCATTAAAAAGATATAATCAGTCTCTGATATATACTGTGCTTACCTAATGGTATAGGTCACTTTTAAAATTCTGTATGTTAAACCATAGAAAATATGGGACTTTCGGGGAGGGAGGAAACGGGAAAGGGGAAGTGATTTGGAATGTAAATTAAAAAAATAAAATAAAATTAAATTAAAAAAAAGAAAAAGATATCAAAGTCAAAATGATCCAAGTTCCTTTTCTCTCTAGTCTGTGCAGAAATCAATGTAGGACAAGCAGTTAGAATGAGGAATAGCGTAAAACACATTGTTCCATGTTCAGTCTTTAATACCCTCTAAGACAACTTAATATCATTAAATAAAGCATTGTTATCAAGATGACTTCTCACCTTGGCATTCATAGAGTCCTAACAACTTAGTGTTGATTTGGTGTATGTGTGTATGTGTCTGTGCATGAGTGTGTGTGTGTGTGTGTGTATCTGTGTTAAATATATTCTATGCAGAAGTTAAAAACTGAAAATTCCTTTGTTTTTTATTTTTATTGAAAAAGGAAGTAAAAACATTTTATGACAAAATTGAAGATTTATATGGAAATATTTCTGATAAAATAGAAGAAATATATAGAAAAACACGTTAAATTGACAATTTTCATGGAAAATTAGAGTAAAGTGGTAGACATAAAAATATTGCTAAATTAATTGAAAAATGAAATAGAAACATTTTATGATAGAATTGAAGATTTACATGAAAAATACTTCTGATAAAATTGTAGAAAAATGTTTATTATATATTTGTGTATACATGCATAAAACTGTGAGTTACAGCAATAATAAAAAGTGTGTTGTCAGCTTGAGAGTAGAGGAGAAACGTGAGCGATTATAGGAGGAGACCTGAAATGGATAGATAAAGGAAGAAGTGTGTGTGTGTGTGTGTGTGTGTGTGTGTGTGTGTGTGTGTATGTATGTGTGTGTTGGTGTTGCAATTCTCTTTCGATTATTAAAACATATTTTTAAAAGATCTTTCAAAGGAAGGTTGGGTTTGGGAGCATGACTCAGTTGACTAAGTGCTTTCATACAAGCTTGAGAATTTGAATTGTGTTCTACCCCCAATCATTTAGAATACTGGAAAAGGGAGGCAGGCCTCTGCAATTCCTTAACCTGAGATAGGCAGATCTCTGGGGCATGTTCAGCCAATCTAGGTGAATTGACAAGCTTTACGTTCAATAAGAGAATCTGTCTTAAAAAATAAGTTGCAAAAAGACTGCCCAATGTTGACTTTTGGCCTTCATAGATAAGCACATACACATGTACTCATACATACATGAACATGTATGTACACATATGCAAAAGGATAGTTGCTATGAAACAATATGCCATGTTATGTTAGCTTCAACTTCATAAATTTATGTTTCTGTATCCTTGATTGCATTATTTTAACTTCTGTTTGGTTTGCTCTTCTATGGTTTTAATGACCTTGACCTTATAATCAACAGACCAATTATAAATATAAATAAACAGCCAAGTCTCACAGAGATTCATAGTAGGCTTTTAACTAGGCTTGTGTAAGTGTATGGTATTATGCTTAAACAATTCACCATCTTTGAGAGCCACTTTAAGGGACTAGTAGATGAACTTCTTCAATGTTTTCTGATCTCCACCTAGTCATGTAGTACTTATGTGTCCACGTGGATGTACATGCATATACACATACACATAAAATAAAAAACACCTACTAGAAATTTAAAATTATTTGCTCTCCATATAACTTTGTTATTTGTTGAAGACAACGTCAAATTTAGACACACACAGAGGGGCAAGTTTGTGAATTTTTTTGTAAGGAATTGAACCTTGATTCACTATTTGATATTGTGGGGTGTAAAGCTTCTTCAACATTTTCAGAGTCGACTGATAATTTGGCCTTGTAATGTTTGATGCTGAAATGATACTTCACATAAATAGCACAAATCAGCAGATATATGTTTAAAGCTATTTCAGAAATTGTGGAAATTCTTCCTAATCCCAAGCCAAAATTCATTTAAGATTGTTTTAATGAAACTCTCAAGTCTGAAACTTAAAGAGCAATCTTTTTAAGAACAAATATTCTAAAATAATACAGATATGTTAATTTGATAAATGTTAAGTTACTATGAAGGGAAATATTGAAAATCTATTTTTCATGAATAAACTACTATATTTCTGTAAAATGGAGTAGCTTTGAAAGTACAACAAATTATTACATCTTATATTATATATCTTTAATCTGAATATACATCTTTAAACTGAATAGGATGTTTTATGCAGCATTCAGCACCAGTGTGAAACATAATAGTAGTGCCAAGTGTGCATGCCCTATGCTCAGAACCAAGACTGCAAAGTCAGAAAATAATAACAGGGAGAGCACTTCCAGAAACAAATCAGGTTCATTCAAAAGCAATTTTTGAGTTATTTCTGGTCATTATCTATTTAGAGACATTTTAGTGTTGCCACAGTTTGAGCAGCTCCCTCCTGTAGTTATGCAACCCCATGTAAGTTCAGGAGACAAAGTTTAGAACACTGTGGTAGTACATCCATAAAACAATAAAGACCTTAAACACTTCTATAATAATCAAGTGTTGTATATATATTGTGTGGCACACACACATACATATATACACACATTAACACACATACACATATGTGTGTATGTATGTTATATTTTCATATGACTGGGAGAACAGTAAACCTTTTATTTCAGCATTGATGCTACAGATCATTTGTTTCACTATGATATATGTCAGCTGTAATATCACTAATCTAAAAATTTCCCCATGTACCCTAATCTTGAGAGCCTTTATCATTATTATTATTATTATTATTATTATTATTATTATTATTATTATTATATTGGTTGTATATAATATAGTAATATTAGCTATTATTATAAATTATTATATATGTGGTTCATTATTAACAAAGCATTATTAAACAGAGTATATATGCCATATTTAAATCTAGCTGCCAATAGGAATGGAGACCTTTAGAAGCCAACTGACTATATCTATCAGTCAGATTTAACGTTGTTTGAGGTAATTTTGCACTTCCCCTGTCAAAAGCTCAGCTTTTATCAAGAAGGCTATGATATCTCCCTCTACAATACACCATTGCTTGCTGCACAAGAATCATTTTGCCCCAGTATCCTATTATCAGAGAGGTTTGAGTCTCTTCCACCATTACACTGTTTGGTTTTAAAACATTGCTTACAGCCAACTATTGGACTGAGCACCGGGTCCCTAATGGAGGAGTTAGAGAAAGGACTGAAGGAGCTGAAGGGGTTTGCATCCCATAGGAAAACAATATCAACCAACCAGACCCCCCAGAACTCCCAGGGAGGAAACCACCAACCAAGGAGTACACATGGAGGAACCCATGGCTCCAGCTGCTTATGTAGCAGAGGATGGTGTGTCAGACATCAATGAGAGAAGAGTCCATTGGTCCTGTGAAGGCTAGATGCCCTAGTGTAGGGGAATGTCAGAGTGGGGAGGCAGGAGTGAGTGGGTAATTGAGGGAACACCCTCAGAAGCAGGGGGAGGGGACATGGGATAGAGGGTTTTTGCAGGGAAAACCCGTGAGAGGGCATAGCATTTGAAATGTAAATAAAGAAAAAATCCAAAAAACAAAACAAAACAAAAAAAAGCATTGCATGTTTCTTGTTAAGGAGAAAACAATATTTGGCTACAATTAAAGAACTCTAGTTCTATACCCAGATTTTAGCTTGTCATCTTTCCTGGAGGTATGATTAATTTCATTGTGCCTCAGTTTTAATACACATGTACAAAAACATTAAAAATAAATTTTCTCTAGGTTTTCTGTTTCAATTTAAAAACTTTCTATGTAGCTACAGTTGGAAAAGCTGTGACATGTCATTTGTCTTCTGCTATTTGAAATGCTGCAGAATTTCTAAACCCTGGATTAAACAGAAGTTCCTGGTATTTGTAAACATATGACTATTGAACCTTCATAGTTTAGCAAATTTATAGAAATCCTGTGTGCTGTATTTATAATTAACAGCAGAGCATTAAAAGTAAGAACTCTATCACGTCTATAAGAGCTTGAATGTTGGCTGTTTTAGTTAGGGTTTCTATTCCTGTGAAGAGATACCATGACCACAACAACTCTTATAAGAAAAGTATAAATTTGGGCAGGCATACAGTTTCAGAGGTTTAGTGTATTATGGTCATGGCATGAAGATATTATGTATTATGTATTATGATACAGGCAGGCAGACATGGTGCTGGAGAAGGAGCTGAGAGTTCCACATCTTGATACACAGGTACCAGAAGACTGAGTGCCATAATGGGCAGAGCTTGACCATAAGACCTCAAACCCACCTCCACAGTGACACACTTCTTCCAACAAAGCCACTTTCCATTAAGCCAAGCATTTTTGTACAAGAATTTATGGCAGAAATTCCTATTAAAATCACAAAGCTGGCTTATAGCATTCTGTGTATGTTTGCCTCCAATTTTTAGAAAGAAAGGTAGAGGAGAGAAAAGTTAGAATTTAGTGCAATTACCACTCTGCTCAGAAAATAAGAGATGTGGTAGAATGAGTTCCTTCTATCCTTGATCAAACCAGATAGTGAAGGACAAAGAAACTCATACAGAGTTAGCATGAGGAGAGTAGAAGCATCTTTGCCATACTTCTGAGTATTGGGAGCCTCTATTTCAAATCAAGTACAAATTATTTTCATCAACCTAAAGGTAACTTTTGACCAATTGTAGAGTTTTGCATAGATCCCTGTTATTGAAAGTAAGTGCTTGAAAGAAACTATTATATTATTCCAATGTTATTGAGAATCACTATTCTGAAAGCCAGTGTGATCATAGTTTTTAGAGTGCTTTCTCATTGCAATGTAGACATATCAGCTTTAGACTCTTGACTACTTCCTGAAAATCAGCTGGCATCTTGACGATAGTGCCTCACTGAGAAACTCTCTTTGTAATTTTTCTTAAATCTGCAGGGGAACCCATATAGAGCAAACTAGAGGTTCCTTTCCTGTAGTAAATAGATATTTAACTCTGTGGGCAATAAAGCATGCGTGAGTTAAGAGCTTTCCTCCCCCAGTCTGGATACAGAGCATCACATTACACTTGGCTTGAATCCATGATTGAGAGAGTCTTAAGTTATATTCTTACTTCAGTGGCAGCTTTTAATGAGATTTTGATATTCCAGGAACTTTAGTTGAGTCAATTGAAATCCAATGAATGCCTCATTGTCTTCAGATTACTCACTGTTTCAACAGCAGGGGAGGTGTTTTCTTCCACTGTGGCATTCATCTTGCAGTATGGAAGGATGCATAATGTACAGAATCCAAGAATGAGGCATGAATTGAACACTTACTTGTGACAAATAATATAGTACTGATAAATAAATTACAATCAAGTCCCTTGTTGTCTCAAATTCTAGATAACTTCTTTTATCTTACCCAAGAGTAAGGTGATTTGACAAACACTTCTTTCGAGTTTCCTCTGTTCTACCAGTTTTGTTTGAGTTACTATGTACTGAAAATGGGCTACTTAAGACCTTTGCTAAGTACTGGAATTGGGACTGTGGATATTAAAAGGTAGCAGGATAAATTATTGTAGCATCTTTATGATTCCTGGATAGTTTATTTCCCACATTTTGATGATTGCTTTTAATGGCAAAGAGAAAGCAGTCGGCCTTGATTTTATTCCCATTAATTTTCACTTTCCAAGAAGGTATTCCCATCAGAAAATGAGAAGTTTGTCATCATTGATTTATGTTGCTAGTTTTCATGTTTTAAGGTTTAGTGTGCTGAAGATTCTGTGTATTTATCAAATATTAATTCAAATATCAAAATACAACTTTCTACTACTCATTAAAAGATCAACAATATATCCAAGTTACTTAAATATTAATAAACTCATTCTTTTTTATTTATTTATTTTATTGGATATTTTCATTATTTACATTTCAAATATTATCCCCTTTCCCTGTCCCCCGAAAACCCCCTATTCCATTCCCCCTTCCCATGCTTCTATGAGGGTGCTCCCCCACCCACCCAACCACCCATTTCAGCCTTTCTGCCCTCGCATTCCCTTACACCAGAAGGGCCTATTCTCCCATTAGTGCCTGACAAGGCCATCCTCTGCTATATATGTGACTAGAGCCATGGATCCTTCCATGTGCACTTCTCAGTTGGTGGTTTAATCCATGGGAGCTATGGAGGGTCTGGTTAGTTGATATTGTTGTTCTTCCAATGGGGTTGCAAACCCCTTCAGCTCCTTCAGTCCTTTCTCTAACTCCTCCACTGGGGACCCCCTGCTCAGTCCAATGATTGGCTGTGCACATCTGCCTCTGTATTTGTCAGGCTCTTGAGTCTCTCAAGAGACAACTGTATCAGGCTCCTGTCAGCATGCACTTCTCGGCATTCACAATAGTGTCTGGGTTTGGTGACTGAATATGGGATGGATCTCCCCGTGGGCAGTCTCTGGATGGTCTTTCCTTCAGTCTCTGCTCCACACTAACAAACTCATTCTTATCCACACTTTCCAAAACATTGTATACCATGTTGAAGCTAGAATAGAGAACAGTTGGATCTTCAGAAATAACACATGCACTTTCCACTGTTCTTCCTCCCAGATACATGGTACAATTTACTTTTACTAGTTTCTAAAATAAAACCAAGATTTTTTTCTTTTCTGCCTGATTAGTTTTGAAGTTGTGTTCCAATCTGCTCTAACCATATCTTTTCCCATCTTCAATCACTCAAGAAAATTTCCTTTTAGCTTCTTTTATTTAACATTTGATCATCCTAAAGTTTTTCAAGTGTGTGATATTGAGCTTATCATATAAATAAGTATAACTTGAACAAAAATATAACTTCCTGCATTTTCTAGTAAATAATAATAGTTTGTTTCTTGATGATGGATAATGATGACTGTAACCTAGAAACATTGAAGTAAGCGATAGTTTGGAAATTTTAAGTCTGGTGTCTGGAAAAAGGACTCAGAGAGTAAAGGCCCTTGCTACCAAGTATACAAGTATATAAAATGCCATTCCTAATTATAAGCAGATTTTTACTTGTAGATGATAGCTTTGCTCCTGTTGCATTTAAATACTAGTGAAAACAATTTATGGAACCATAGAATTATAATTGTGAACGGATATAGCTAAAGTAATATGGTTTTTGCTAGCCCCTAAGGGTCTTCTTTCTTGTTTGGTTCTTCTTGAGGCAGTGGAGGGGAAAGAGTGTTGGTGGTGGGATAAGACTTGGTCTGTACCCCATTTTTAATAGGGTTATTTGGCTCTCTGGAGTATAACTTCTTGAGTTCTTTGTATATATTGGATATTAGCCCTCTGTCGGATGTAGGGTTGGTAAAGATCATTTCCCAGTTAGTTGGTTGCTGCTTTGTCCTTTTGACAGTGTCTTTTGCCTTATAGAAACTGTAATTTTATGAGGTCCCATTTTTCTAGCCAAACAACCCTGAGATTCCATCTCATACCAGTCAGAATGGCTAAGATCAAAAACACAGGAGACAGCAGTTGTTGGCGAGGACGTAGAGAAAGAGGAACACTCCTCCACTGCTGGTGGGATTGCAAGCTGGTACAACCACTCTGGAAAGCTGTCTGGCGGTTCCTCAGAAAACTGGGAATGACACTCTTCTGGTCTTTTTATACTTTCTAGACAAAAAGTTCTTTGGAAAATTACCTAAAATGGGAGTTACATAAAAATGTTGATATTAAGTTCAAAGTAGTATTTCATTATAATATAATCATTAAAAGTTCAAAGCAACAGTTTATTCATGGCCTGGCTTTATCATACTATATACCTGTGACTTTATCCTTGGACCTAAATATTTTTTCTTGAACACAAAATTTTCCCATGTCTCTTTCTCTTTTCAGTGTAATTATGAAAGCTCATTGTATTTCTTATTATGCAGTATTTACTTACTATCTGAGGAGTGGGCACATTCTATTCTTGATTCTGACTTTATTACATCTTTCTTCAACTGAGAGCATCTATAAATTTTTTTTTAATTTTATAGAATTATTATCTATTTGTCTATGTAGCATCACTACACTACAAGATAGTACATCTTTGTAGGCCTGCAGAGATCTACTCAAAAGAGTGGGCTAATACCTAGTGATTGATATATGTGTTTAATAATTACAGGAAAAGCATATGAATAACAAGAATCTTTCCTAAATGGATTTCTTCTGGGCCTTGCCTACTGGAGGAAAGTCATTGTAGATTTTAATCCAAAGCAGACCCATCTCAGAAAGATCACCTGCTAGATTATAGCTTATCTGGTGATGGCTCCTGACATGTTTTGTTTGAGATTATTTTAGGAATAAAATTTCCTTAAGAAACAAATGTATTGAAATACACACACATATGCACACATACATATATACATATACATGCATATGCATATGTATATATATATATATACATATAGTGACAAAGTAACTTTAAAATATGCTCCTTCTTCCTTAAACATGCAGAAAATAAAAGGTAGGAGTCAAAAACAAGCAGTCCTTAGGTATCACAAATCACAAGTAAGATATGAAGTCACAAAAACAAACTACATTCCATAAAATCCAAAGTCAACATCTTCTGCTCATTACTAACCTGGTATCCTGACTGGAACTCTGATCTCTTTGACCTAAGGCTCCTTAGCTTCCTCAGGGAAGTGACTCTACCTCCATTATATTTCAGTCACATCCAACCTTTTCTTCCAGGTTAATTAACCTTGGTATATGCTATGCTTATCATGGTGACACCTATTTTTGAAGCCATGACACTCCTTATACTGTATTTTCTTATATTCTTGTGCCTAATAACTCTGCCTTATTCTTATGATGCTTTGGTTGTATTTGTTCCCTGCACATTCAATTACACATTCTTTATAAGCCTCCTTTCTTTTCCTTTCCAGATTGAAATCTATTATTAGTCATTTCAAATGAATACCTACTTTCACATTAGACTTTTCCTCCACTATGTTCTTCTAAAATATTAGTCTTATAACCCTTAGAATTCTCCAGTGCCTTCTTGACTGATTTCTGTTGGAAGTTACAAGAATGTAGTAAACACATGCCTTCAGAAGTCAAATTTCAAGTGAATCACCACCGCTGCTAAGAGACTCTCTTTCTGTCCAGACTATGCTAAGTCCATAGACCAATTATGGTTAAATCTCCATTTTAAACACCTAGCATGGGAGCTTATAGCATGAATCATAAGCCCAAAATAGGTTGGTTTCAGGGAATTGACTCTCACTGTGGAAACTTGAACAAGTTCCATTCCCTGAAGATTCAATTCTCCTCAATTAGAGTAAGATCAGTTACTATACTCACTCCACAAATCCGTTCAAAAGTTTAAATGAGTTAGTACACATAAATCACTAAACTGGGTCCTGGCAAGTAATAGAGCTTAAACAAACAGTAATTTTTTTCATTGATTACTCCAATTAGAATGAACCAACTAGTGTTTCCTTAACAGGCTGATTATTCCTGGAGCTTCCCTTTCTCTTGTCGTATGTAGGATGGCTGATGACTTCTCACAAACATTTCTCTTTTAATAGTGGTTTTGGCCCTGCTTATTCTAAATTTCCATATTCTTTTTAGTTTCATTTATATTTTCAACAACACCCTCTCTCTCCTAGTCCCCTTTACTTTTGGGTAACAAATTCTCAATTTATTCATTTCCTCTCTTTGAGTATACTATTTGAAGCTTCCACACCATCTGTCCTCTCTGTATTGCTGCCAAACTTGTAGAAACAGATCATCTTATGATGTCTCCACTTTCTCAGAATTCCCTGCTTCTCAAATTTAAACCTTATAGTCAAAGCTCAGTCTGGGCTTATTATATGAAATAGGAAGATGGTAGTTGTATTAAAAAATAGTCTCCTATATTATCTAGAAGTTCTTGTCTCAAAACTGCCAATGCCATCCCAGTTACCAACCACACCCTCCTTGTAGTTTCTCCCCTTCTTGTCACAGAATTCACCTCATTCACCTCTCTTCTACATAAACACTTCTTCCCATTGACAACAGTGGCTCCTCTTACTCTTTGAACCCTTGAGTAGGAACATTTCTGACTAAAGATGGCTTTTATTTTCGCTCTATCTCTGCTCTAGTAACTGATTTTATTCATTTCCTAGACTTTGTTTCTTCTTTCATGAATACCATGCACTAATTAGTATATCACGCCAAAATTTCTAAGATCAAAATGAAGGATAGTGTGCCTTCCTACTTTTTCATTAACACTTCCAAATAAACCAGAAAACATGAGTCATCCTGCATAGTACTCTCTATTGACTTTGTATTTTTGTTTGGCTATCACTATCTTCCCAGTTGAGATGTAAAACTCATCTTTAACATCTTTCCGGGTGGTGGTGGCGCACGCCTTTAATCCCAGCACTTGGGAGGCAGAGGCAGGCGGATTTCTGAGTTCGAGGCCAGCCTGGTCTACAGAGTGAGTTCCAGGACAGCCAGGGCTACACAGAGAAACCCTGTCTCGAAAAACAAAAAAAAAAAAAGAATTAAAAAAAAAACTGGCATAATAACATCTTTCTATTCACCTGCGACCACAACTGCATGTTTCTCATGTCTTCTAATCATTATTTTCTTCTTACATACAAATCCTTTGTCAGTTACTCTTATTCTAATTCAGGCTGGAAATGTTGCAATCGCCTCTTAATGATATTCTTTCTTCTAAAACTGCTCAGCTGTTGACCTTAGATGCTATAGATCATGTTGTTAATCATCTTGCAAATTTCTGTAAACTCTCGACATCCACAATTTTACTACTGTGCACTCATTCTCTCCTTATATTCCTTTTGCATTTTTGAGCTTCTGCACATCCTTTTTAACAGATTCCCAAACTCCATACAGACTATTCCGTTCTCTATCAAATATTTGCCACATTATGCTCCAAGCTTTTCCTTGCCTTTTTTGTATTTTTGCTTCATCATATAATGAAGCTTTGTGCATTATTCAAGAGCCCACTCAAATATAAATTTTCAAAGAGCAATTGCTGTAAAAACTGTAGAGTTCACAGTTCTAAGGACCACAAGCCTCGGATGAAAATGCTTGATTGTCCAATATTAATCTTAACACATGTACTAAATGAAGATATTTCATCTTGCATTTGTATTTTTTCATAATATATAATAGGATTGAGGAAAAATAGTAAATTGAGTTGAGAACTAAGCAAACGCATGAGGATATAATCAAGGAAAATCAGAGCTAAATGTCCTAAAAACACCAATATATGTCATGACCAAACTTTTAATTTAGCTTTCACAATTTTTAAAATATAGCCAACAAATTGTTTAAAAATATGCATCAGCTTATGTAAAAAAGAAAATAAAAGAAAAGAAAAATTCTGACTTTTCACTAACTCCCTTAATTTTACATTTTAAAATGGTTTTCTTTCTCTCTCTTTTTTAAATTGGATATTTTCTTTGTTTAATTTCCAAATGTTATCCCCTTTCCTGATCTCCACCCCCCCCCCAGGAAACTCTCATACCATTCTTCTTCCCCTTGTTTCTATGAGGGTGTTCCCTCACCCACTCACACACTCACACACCTCCCAACACTCGAATTCCCATCAGTAGGGCATCTATCCTTCACAGGACAAAGGGCCTCTCCTCCCATTGATGTCCAATAAGGCCATCCTCTGCTACATATGCGGTGGAGCCATGGGTCCCTCCATGTGTACACCTTGGTTAGTGGTCCAATCCCTAGGAGCTCCAGGAGGTCTGGCCTATTGACATTGCTGAGTCACCCATGGGGGTGCAAACCCCTTTTGCTCCTTCAGTCCTATCTCTAATGCCTCCATTGGGGAACCTGTGCTCGGTCCAATGGTTGGCTGCAAACATCCATCTATGTATTTGTCAGGCTCTGGCAGAGCCTCACAGGAGACAGCTATATCAGGCTCCTGTCAGCAAGCACTTCCTGGCATCCACAATAGTTTCTAGGTGTGGTGACTGTATAGAGGATGGATCCCCAGGCAGGACAGTCTCTGAATGGCCTTTCCTTCAGTCTCTGTTCTACACATTGTCTCCATATTTGCTCCGGTGAGTATTTTGTTTCCCTTTCTAAGAAGGACAGAAGCAACTACACTTTGGTCTTTCTTCTTCTTGAGCTTCATTTGGTCTGTGAATTTTATCTTGGGTATTCTAAGCTTCTGGGCTAATATCCACTTATCAGTGAGCACATACCATGTGTGTTCTTTTGTGACTGGCTTATTTCACTCAGGATGATATTTTCGAGTTCTATCCATTTGCCTCAGACTTTCATGAATTCATTATTTTTAATTGCAGAGTAGTACTCCATTGTGTAAATATAACACATTTTCTGTACCATTCCTCTGTTGAAGGACATCTGAGTGCTTTCTAGCTTCTGGCTGTTATAAATAAGCCTGCTGTGAATATAGGGGAGAATGTATCCTTGTTATATGTTGGAAAATCTTTTGGGGATAAGTCCAGGAGTGGCATAGCTGGGTCCTCAGAAATTACCAGACTGATTTCCAGAGAGGTTGTACCAGCTTGTAATTTCACCAACAATGGAGGAGTGTTCCTCTTTCTCCATATCCTTGCCAGCATCTGCTGTCACCTGAATTTTTGATCTTAGTCATTCTGACTGGTATAAGGTGAAATCTCAGTGTTGTTTTGATTTGCATTTCCCTGATGACTAAGGATGTTGAACATTTCTTTAGGTGCTTCTTGGTCATTCAATATTCCTCAGTTGAAATTTTTTTGTTTAGCTCTGTACACATTTTTAATAGGGTTATTTGATTCTCTGAAATCTAAGTTCTTGAATTCTTTGTATATATTAGATATTAGCTCTCTATTGGATGTAGGATTGGTAAAGAGCTTTTCCCAATCTGTTGGATGCCATTTTGTCCTGTTGACAATGTCCTTTGCCTTATAGAGCTTTGCAATTTTATGAGGTCCCATTTGTAGATTATTGATCTTAGAGTATAAGCCATTGATGTTATGTTCAATAAATTTTCCCCTCTGCTCATGTGTTCGAAGCTCTTCCCTCACTTTCTCCTGTTTAAGTTTCAGTGTATCTGGTTTTATGTGGAGGGCCTTGATCCACTTGGACTTGAGCTTTTTACAAGGAGATAAGAGTGGGATGATTTACATTCTTCTATATGCTGACCTCTAGTTAAACCAGCACCTTTTGTTGAAAATGCTGTCCTTTTTTCCACTGGATGGTTTTAACTCCTTTGTCAAATATCAAGTGATCATAGGTGTGTGAGTTCATTTCTGGTTCTTCAATTCTATTCCATTGATTTTCCTGCCTGTCTCTGTACCAATACCACAGAGTTTTTATCACTATTGCTCTATAATACAGCTTGAGGTCAGGGATGGTGATTCCACCAGAAGTTCTTTTATTGTTGAGAATAGTTTTCACTATTCTAGGTTTTTGGTTAGTCCAAATGAATTTGCAAATTGCTCTTTCTAACTCTATGAAGAACTGAGCTGTAATTTTGATGGTGATTGCATTGAATATATAGATTGGTTTGGCAAGATGGCCAAAATATTAATTTCTTTCTCCAAACAACTTCAACCACTAACACACTTGATCAATGTTTTTTGTCACCTCAAATGACCAGCATATTTAAAAGTGACAATATTGCAAACTGAATGCAGTTTTGTCACTCTTCACTTCCTTTTACTTGCTCTTATTACCTCTCTTACTTGACAGGACTGATTCCAGCTATCATAGTATAACCTGTGCAGTGAACCTTCTCCAATGCAAACAAGTAACACTCCTTTGCCCAATAGTTAACTAAGAAATAGCACCTTTAATCTAACACATGTGAATGCCCTGAATCCTGCCAGCAGCAACTGGAGTAAACTATGAAGCAGACCTTTTCCCATTTGTCCATTGATATGTGATCAAAACCCATGCTTGAGTGTAACATTTTAGAAACTTTAACATTTAGATGCTCACCTGAACTGCGCCCAGATTCCTAGATTCAGAAACTCTGACGTAAGATATATTTGCTGGCCAAATAAATAAAAATTGATATTGGCATTTTACCCTACATTTCATGTACTGAAGACATTATTGTCTTATAAACTAGGATTTTATGCCAACCCTTCACAGAATAAGTTGTTGGTGTCTATTTCCCAATAGTATGTACTCTCTACATGTCTCTGACTCATAGTGCAAAATCTCAATATAATTTTTATTATTATTATCATCATAACTATTATAATAATGACCAGTGATATTTGGTATTTTATATTTGGGGCAAGTTGCCATGAACCATGACTGCCAAGAGAGAAACTTTAATAAATGTATATGTTCTGACTGGTTGAAGATGGCAGGTAAGACTATCTTGCCTAGAGTATCTTCTCACTGGCTAGCTACTCATCATCTCTTTCCCTTCCCCTGTCTCTTCCTACTCCCAAGACACATCAATAGTGAAAGAGCTTGTCAACTCACAATGCTCTCACAGTAGTCAAGTGAATGAAAGAGTCTTAGCTCTCCAGTTGTATCCAAATGCAAAAGACAGTTATTGAGCTTGGTGAAAAAGAAAGATGAAGTAGACTATAAATTGGAGGCCTCCTACCGAAAAGACCACAAGTTTTGAATTCAAAGGAAAAGTTCAAAGGACATTCAGTGTTTGAAACCAGTGAATGCATGAATGTATAAGTGATTTTTTTCAAAAAAAGAAGAAGAAATAAAGAAAGGCACAGAGCAGCATGTTTGGCAGAGAGGTTTAATGACCTGGAAATAAAATCAAGCTAACCACAACACTCCCTTAAGCCACAGTACAATCTAGGAAAAACCACTGAGTCTTTTCAATTTTGTGAAGATTTGGACAGGTGAAAAGCTTTGGGCAGAGTGTTTGAGGTTAATGAAGGTTGACTTCTGAAGTTAAAGGGGCAAAAAGCTGTCTTTACAATGTAAAAACTCCAGGGTGAGGCAGCAAGTGCTAATATCAAAGCTGAGATGTTATTGAGAATATCTAGCAAGGCTGATTGAGGTAATGACTACACTACAGAGTAGATTCACAATGTGGACAAAACAGCCTTATCTTAGGAAATGTTGTGTACTTCTGTCATGTCTATAAAATCAATGAGATATTTTAAGCTTTTAAAGATATGCAAAACGTACTTTGGTAATTGAACAGAATTACTAGTTTCAGGTTGGAGCCAACAGTCACCGCAATTCTAGAAATAAGAGAATCATTAAGAATCATATAGTGTTTCTTATGTGTACACATCAAGTCTTTCTGGAGAGCATACAATATGGTATACTGAACATTTCAAGTACGTTTGAGACTTACAAACCAGAAATACATAAAGCCAAAATTATATCTTTCAAAATAATGCTGCTTACTGTAAGTGTAAGAAGTCACTGGAGAATTTGATAAATATAAACAAAATAATTGTATTAGTTATTATTTTTATTACAGAGATGAATTATTCAGTAAAAGTGGTGAAAAGATGTACTATGGCTGACAGTTAAGTATTCAATCTGTCATGGAGATTAACCATCCAGATATTAATATTATTTTCATTCTTTTTGAAACAATACCCATGTGTATGCCAGGAATCCTAATGCAATTTAGACTTTCAAATCTTACTGTGTAATAAACATATTCATAAGGCAGCCAGTGTCATAGGTAATAATCCCTTTTACAGATGTGAACAAGGTTAAACTAGCAATGTCTAGAAAGGATTCAGTGGTCTAGATGCTAAGAATACTTAAGATTCAAGACATGGAGTCAAAAATCAGCAGTAATAAGAATTTGGAGGAGTCAAATTCTTACTTTACTGGGTGACTCTGAGACATTTAGAATTCAAGGAAGGCAGTAACTGCAAATATAGCAAAAAGAGAACCAGAATTAAGCGTGTATCCCAAAGGTGTGATCAAATTGAGGAAACCTTATGACTTAAGGAATGAGGACAGTGACAAATAATTTTGATTGTCTTCATGTTGCCATTTCCACTCACTATAGAAACAAAATTTTAGGCATATTTGTCAGGGAATCTTTAGATTAGGTTAGTTGACATCAGAAGATGCTTCCAATGTGGTTAGCGTTATAGGACCAAATAAAAAAGAGAAAGAGAGCTGAGAACCTGCATCCATCTCTCTTGGCTTACTCACAGTGAAGACTATGTGACCAACTCCTTCATGTTCCTGCCACCAAGTTGTCTTGGCCATGGTGAACTACAGCCTAAAATTGTGAGCCAAAATAAACACTTCCTTTTTTTAAGTTTTTCATGTCAGGGATTTTTGTCACAGTAATGAAAAAATTAACAAGCAGTCAATATCGTGTGGGTAGATAAACAGATAAAGTATAGGTAGGTAGGTAGGTAGGTAGGTAGGTAGGTAGGTAGGTAGATACATACATACATACATACACAGATACATACATACCTACATACATACATTCATACATATATACAAACATATAGATAGATACATAGATACATCTATAGATAGATGGATGTATAGATTTATAGATACTTAGGTAGGTAGATAGATAAATAGATACGTAGATACATACAGTATATATAGATAGATACATACATAGATAGATAAGAAAAGAGATACATAGATAGATAGACAACAGATAAATAGCAGTTTCTTGAGATAGGATCTACTCCTAAGGAAGGTGCTGTGAACAATGTTGAAAGAAGAACAGAGGATTCAGGATGCTAGGTAAAGTGAATGACTGAGGCATCAACATCATCGGGGAGGGTTGACGCTAATATTGAACGTTCTATGGTGTGTAAAATGTAATCAAACAGATTTGTATGCTACAGAGATATCTTTGACATAAAGAAGAACCTGTCCACAGTTGAAATTGTGTTGCTTTGCTGTTCTTTCTTTTGAGAAATCACATAGATACCTCCACTTTTCCATGATTACCACCCTAATCAGTCAGCAGATACCAACATCAAAGTAAGATCCTCTCACAGGCAAGAGACAACAACTCCCTAGAGGTTCAAGTAATCATTTTTAGTTTTAGCAGTAGAGTATTTTAGAGAACTATATAATAAGTTTCAATCATGTTGTAATAGCATATTTAATACACTGCGATATAACGGGAACAGTATCACAGATGTGGGAAGCTAAGAACATCAGTTGACTCATTTTACTGGAGCAGTTGGTTTGTTTGCAGTAGTCTGGAATGGAAGTTTTAGCATCTCCAAGTTATGATTATATTGTCTGGAAGCAGTCAATCCCTAACAAAGTTTCCTTTTTGCTTCTAATAGGTTATGGAACCTGTGTAAATATGTTATGGCACCAGGTGTGAAAACAACCATCTAATTTCATCCTCTCTGTAAAATTAATACAAGTTTATATAAACTTCCCAATTACACAGGATAATTGCTCAAACATGAAAAAGTGAAGTTATCATGCCATTTAGAATCACAGTCCCTCATAGTAACCAGAAAAATAAATCTTTGAGAGACTTCACAAATAAACCTGCTATTACTGTGTGTATTTGGAATCAGCCCCAAATAAAATCCTGCATTTGCAATAAGCAGAATATGACCTTGAGTGAGCCCTTAACCTTGTAAATTTCAGTTTCCTAATCCATTGTAATGACTTTATATTACCCACCTCAAGAGAGTTTTTAAAGATTAAGTTCATTAATATTTCAAAGCAACCGCATAGCATCCTACCAGTTGTTAGCAAAATGTAACTGCTGTGATTAAGGCTTCAGGAAGGTTCTTTTTGCAAACCTTGAAGGCCAGACACAATGTTCTAATTCACCCTCTGCTCTGAAATCTAGTTGACATAGGTCACAGTGACTTCATTAGTCCAATTAGGCAAGTTCCTGACCTATGACTCTATTCCTCAGGTAAGAAAATAATGTTTTAAATTGTCCTAAAACATTTTAAACCATCATTTTTAAGTGTTTTGTTTGTTAGTGGTTTTTCAAACTGTAGGAAAAACTGAAATGGTTTTCTCTAGCATGCAAAGAGACCAAGGCACATAAAATTGTCATTAATTTCCCTAGATTTAATGTCTTAATCCAGTAGATTGCTTCCTGAAAGAATCATTTAAAACATGTGCTATATTCTGAAAGCTTCAAGCAACTATATATTTTTTTAATTATCCATGATTATCCCCCATCTGTTTTGGCATTGTTGGAAAATACATTACAAAGCTCAGTAATTTTTTCCCTCCTAGTATAAGGTCATTTATTTTAAATTATAAACAGTAGGAGAAATTCCTACATGTAAGGATGTTGTTTTGTAAGTAAAATCACATCAAGGAACCAGTGTGATGTATCTCAACTTTAAATCTTTCAGTGAAGGAAATGAGACATCACGTGTCTATCTTCTATAGAATGCTTCTTATAATGTTTCCTGTATATGCTATTCTAAAAGTCTCTTCTAAATTAGAAATTATAAGCTAACATCTCTAATGGTTTTAACCCTAGGACATTATCGGTATAGGTAGAATAAGAGGGCATAGACTCATTTGTTTCAAATTATTTTTTTTCATGTAGAACTAATAGGTAAATAAATGCCCAGAAGAAAGAACAACTTTTTTTCAGTCACATTACTACACTGGTTGGCTGACCATGTTGAGATGACAGGAACTCACAGCTCTTCTCCCTACATTCTAGCTCTCTGTTTCTTTCTGCTCACTTTGCTGCGATGATCCTGAGTCTCAGAGAGGCATCGAATAATATCCAGTTTAGAGATGAGCACTCAGTTTCAACTCATTCTTGGCACCTTGAGTAATCATGGATCATAGCAGATACTATTCTTTCTATTTAGTAGTTTTTAGTATGCTTTATGATTAATATATATTTACAGTAAATTATAAAATATAATTTTATATTGTGTACTGTTTTGTATTCTACTCATCTAGGTATCTGCAGGTTTCCATGGCTTGTTAAGTTTATTTAATATCCTCACAGTAGTGAAATGGCACAGTTCTGGGACTGCCCTAAGAGGTATCTTGACATGGATCAAAGATCTAACTTAAGCCTGATAGAGAATCAAGATTACAATAAAATGGGAAATCATTTTTAAAGCTCTTGTTAATATAGTAAATGTATATAGAATTTTGTTTGGCAAATGATGAGTGTTTATTTTAATAGATGCCTAAAATATGTTTATGGTTTACCAACACAGAATAATAAATTAGTCTACGATAAAAATTTCAATATAGATAAAAATTTTGTCAGAGTTGGTTCCTATGCAGAATAGCTCAGCAAATGATGTGGTGAATCAGGTTTCTAGAAGAATCCTGTGGGAATAAGACAATAGATTTCCAACAGGCAGATAGAGAAATTTAGTTAAGTACAGAGATAAAATGGTCTCTGGGGTTCAGGGGACCAGACAGCCTGTGCACAGCTCAACGCCCCACCCAAAAGGATGCCCCCCACACCCCTGCCTGCCATTAACTGGGGGTATAAATAACTGCTGTGCAGCCTGTACAAGCATATGGTGACTCTCAAACATGACCCAAATGAAGATTCTGAAACGATAAGCATATTTGTCTCTATGAATCACTTTGAGCCAGCTGAGCTGAGGTAAGAGAGGGCTGCCCATGTACTACTATGCTTGTCTGTTCTCTCTGTGGAGGAGGTTACTTGACTGCTATAGCTTTGTCCTCTACCTCCTCTTTTGAAACAAAGAGTACTGATAGGTTTTGTTTTGTTTTTTTAATTGTTATTTTTTTTTTTTTACAATTCGATCATTGCCCCCTTCCGGTCTGCCATTCCTTCTCCCCCTCTCCAAAAGTGTGGGCCTGTGTACTGTGGCTTCCAACAGAAATCTCTGACCCTCCATGTGCAGAGAGCTAGAAGGGAGGGGAATTTGCTTTGGTGGCTTCCACTGCAGCAGTTTGGCTCCACCTCTCCTGGGCTGGGCTGACAAGAGGTCGACTAGCCTGGGAGGAGTGCAGCAGAAATTCAGCGGCATTTCAGTAGAGCAGACCTCTTCTTACTGTTACTGCTCTTATGACAGAAGCGCTCAGATGATGGAGTAGTTCTCATACCCCTTTAATCTGGATAGGATTCTTATATACAGTTTTGGGGTGGTTCAGGGTCTGACAGCAGGTACTTCTCGTTGGCTTGGTCTGAGAGCTCAGGAAAACCTTACTTGCATGTGGGTGGGCTTGGTGCTGCTCCTGCAGGACTGATGGCCATACACCTCTGGGGATTGGAGGGGGGGTGCTAGGGCTGTGAGGGGCTCTTGATTCGACAGGAGCCAGCGGAGAGGCCAAACGCCTGTGTCCCTTGCAGGCAGAAATCACTTGCTGGGTCTCTGGGGTTCAGGGGACCAGACAGCCTGTGCACAGCTCAACGCCCCACCCAAAAGGATGCCCCCCCACACCCCTGCCTGCCAGGTTTCCCCACTCCCTGGGGCCTCAAGACTCTTGAAGGTTAGGCACATCTCCCACTGAGGTCAGACCAGGCAGTCCTCTGCTGTATATGTGGTATATGTGCTGTATATGCTGGTACGTTTTGTGTAGCATTTTCAGTTCCATTTAAAGAAATTTATTTTCAAGCTTGCTAATGACAAACATAAGTATGGTAGCTATGTTTATCATCACCATCACCATTATCATCACTATAGCATTTTAATTACAAAATATGTAAACTGATATAATTGTAGTTAGGTGGCTACATAAACTTTGTGTTTATTACTGCCATTGTAAAAATAATCATTGACACAACTTTTGGATTTTGTTTTTCAAAGAACTTGTCTGAACTATAATATAGTTATATTGCTAAATTGACACTGGCTTATTTTTATTCAAGTAACAATAATTAAAGTAACAATTTTATAATAGATTTTTAATTTTGTCCAAAACCATGCTATTTCTTAATCTCAGTGCTTTGATATAGTTTATATTATAATTTGATATAGTTAATAGGATATACCTAGACATACCCACACATATCTTCACTCCAACCATTCCCCAAGACCCCTTTTTCATATCACAATATCACAACACAACATCATGTCCTCTTTATTATTATTATTATTATTATTATTATTATTATTATTATTATTATTTTATAGTCCACTGAGTCCAGTGCTCAGTTCTATAAAATCATTCTTTGGGATGTGGGGATCGTACAAGTTACCACTCCCTCAAAGAGAAAATGACTCTCGCTCCTACAACAGCCTGTAAGGTCCAATAGCTCCTCATTGACTGTTGATGCATCAGGAGTCCCTCTTCCTCCATGCTTGAATTTTTAACTGGCTTGATCTTGTGCAGGTCTTGTGCAGGTGGACATAGCTTCTTTGAGTTTGCATGTGCAGCAGCCACGCCATGTGTGGAGAACAGTCTTTCAGAGATCTCTTTCCATACTCAGGTTCATACACTCCTTCCTATTATTTCAGTCTGTGGTAGAGATCCCTGAATTTATGTGATTATGGAAAAAACAGTTGGAGTTTTTGAAACAGCATTGCAATTTGTAGTAGTTACATTTATTGGACTTGGGAGCATATTTTAAATGAATATAAAAGAAAAAAATTACTGGAAACAAGACAAACAAAAACATTGGTTAAGCTATAAATGTTTCTCTTTGCATCTATAAAATATTAAATTATATAGTCTAAAATACAATAATGTAATAGAATTACATAGTACAAAATGAATACATTGAAAAGTAATTCTGATGCTTTAAATTATCTGGATTAAATATGAATATTAAAACAATAATGCATGAAGTATATATGCCAATTTTATGGGTCTTCATTTATGTTTTAAACATGTCAGAAGAGATACTTTTTCAATATCAAATGGCCATTGGGAATAATTGCTCCCCACTTCTATTTAGTTTGATTCTGGTTCTTTGTAGTTTATCTTTGCTGACAAACTCTCAAGATACAATATAAAACTATTTCATGACAGTAAAGAGAAGTCTGTTGACAGCTTTCATCTCATCCTGGCATCTTCAAAGCTTCCTTAAAACAGATAACTTGATTTATATAAACCTTTAAAAAAGACTTTAGCTTCAGAAGATATTAGATTCTTAAAAATTGAGACTTCACAGCAGAATGAATCAATGGGTAAAAATATAAACCTTATCATAAAATTGTACTTATTAGGAAAACCTAAATCTTGATTTAGACAGATGGCTCAATTCACACAGCACTTTCTGCACAAGCATAAAAACCTGAGATCAATCCCTGGAATACAAATAGGAAAGTCAAGAATGGTGGTAATAGCTTCTAACACCAGTGCTGGGTGTGTGTGGTGATGGGCCTTGCTGGCTTGCTAGTGTGACGTAATCAGGGAATCCCAACCCCCAATGAGAGACCCTGCTTAAAAATATAGCATGGGTGGCTCCATGCACATGGACACACATGTGTGCATATGTACACTTGAATAAACAAAGACAAATAGATAAAGGACTCAAGCGCTTGCTTTTGTTCTCTTTGACAAAATTATTGAGTGGAATCATGAAAAACTACTAATACAATTACCTTTAACTTATAAAATCATTAAAAGACAAATAAATAGACTCTTGTAAATAAATAATTTGGCAATGTTTACCATATATTTAGTTTCATAACTAAAGCAGTGAGAGTATTCAAAGTAATTCAAGGGTATTAGAAGAAACCATTTGGGTGTCATTTGAAATAGTTACTGCCTATTGGATTTAGTTTATTTTCTTACTATTTTCAAAGTTAAGAGTAGGCTTTTGTTTGTTTGTTTGTTTCTTCCAAATAGTCTTGGACCATAAATAAGTGAAAGGAGAAAAAAATCAGCTCAAAATAAAGCCTGACCACTATTTTATATAATTGTCCTGGAACAGGAAAAAAATGAAGGAAAAGACTGCTAGGCAAATGTGCAACTTTAAGGTTTTAGTCATTGATCAGTAGATAATGTTATAAACTTCTGTAGACTGAATCTTTGGAAGCATTCATTGGACTTGTTTTTCTACTGTGTTATTTTAAGCCCATCTTACTGTCAGAAGATCTATGGGAAGCACCTATATTTATTACCTTCCCACATTACTCAAGGCTTCCTGGTGCTAAGAGGGACCAAGTTCAGTCTCCATCAGTGATTTCTCAAAAACAAAACAAAACAAAGGGTAGCAGGTAAGGCTAGAGAGATGACTCAGCAGTTAAGTCTTTTGCTTATATACAATGCTTTCCAATTTTGTGTTTTTATTGGTTTTCTTTGAACAGACATGTCTCTGCATGTATATGTGCCCCTCATGCTCTTTCTTTGTTCATTTGTTTCTGTTTGGTTTATTCTACTTTAGATTGTTTTTATTTTCATTTTTAATTTGCCTGGTTGTTTGTTTTGTTTTTTCTAAAGCAATAGAGAAAATGCCGTGGAGTTAGCTGACTGGAGAGGGGAGGACATAGAAGGAGATGAGTAAGGGGAAAGCATAATCAGACTATATTATATGAAAAAAATGATTCTATATTCCTTTATATATAAAGAGTTCTCACTGCTCTTGCAAATGACCTGAGTTCAATTTCCAGCACCCACATTAAGGAACTCATATTCACCTGGCAATTAAGTACCTATGCATCCAAAGCTCCCTGGTCTCCACTAGTGTTTTCAGACACCACACATGTGGATAATACTCATTCTCTCTGTCTCTGTCTCTCTCTGTCTCTCTGTCTCTGTCTCTCTCTCTCTCATACACACATACACACACACACACACACAATACTAGTTAAAGAATAGTAGAAGCTCACTTAAGATAGACCCTCGTTCTTCATCAGCAGGGTCATAGAAAATGTGAAGCTTGAGTGGCTGTGGAATTGAAAGTCTAATAAAATTAAAATGCTTTACTATATTCATTAAGTCACTTATTCTTATTTTTTTAAAAAAAATAATAATCCATGTGAAGTTTTACCATTTATAGTACAAATGAAGGCAAATTTAAGATTCAGGGAGAAATAAGTATTTTTTTTCAATCCATGTTGAGTTAGTCATATTCAACATTTATGTCTTTTAATGGGGATCTGGGGTGAGAGGGTGGGAACGTCCTCATAGAGATAAGGTGGAGGAGGTATAGGATGGGAAGCAGCCTGGGGGTGGGGAGACCAGGAGGGGGATGAAGACTGGACTATAAATAAGGATTAAAAAATTTTAAAAAAGGAAAAATAAAGATGAGATTTTTATATGATTAAAAATCCTTGTTGTATTTTTAAAAAGTGAATAACTTTATTTAATCTGAACATAGTAAAATATAACTACATTTTATAACTTTTTTGGACACGAATTATCATATGAAACCTGAAATTTTACATACTGATAGTGAGTATTAAATGTAGGTAGTTGTGCATATCCTCTTTGTAAACAGCTCCCACCATTTTGAATAAAGAGTTATCTTAGTCTGAGACATAGTTCAGTAAAGTGTTTCATGTACAAACACGTGGACCTGAGTTCAAGGTATAGAATCCAAATATAAAGGTGGGTATGATGGTTTGATCTTCTACTACTGATACTGTGGAGGTGGAAACTAGCAGAACACCAGAGTTGGCTATGGGAGTCAAGACTGCTTGATGACCTCCAAGACAGTGAAAAACCCCATCTCAAAAATCCTCTTTGCATCTCTGCAAAGGATTTAAATTGCTTTTCTTAACCCCACCAAGTAGACAAGGTAAATTTTGCATACTAAATTAATTATTCATGAAGTGGATTAACTGGTACAAATTTAAAGCTTCTAGATAAATCTTCCTAGACCCTGAAGGCAGTGTGGAAGGAATGCTCTTTCACAGTAAGAACTGTGCAGGGCGCCAACATTAGTTCAGCCAGAGGAGTTATGAGATAAATTAGTTAAATTACTCTGAAAAATAGGGTATCACTAATAGTCTATTGAGGAAAAGGTCATTTTTATTAAATCAGAAGCTCAAATCTTCCAAATAGTTAGGCTAAAATTGTTTGTTTTTGTATAAAGATGAAAAGATGGAGGCTAAAAAGTAGAAAGTGGAAATTTTTGCTCTTTGTAGATTAATTTGTTCCACCAGTGTTGATCTGCCCTGTTATCTTAAATTTGTTTAACCGCTGCCTACTTTTTTGAAACAAGAAAGTCAATATGTTCATCATTATTTTAATTGTGCTTTTACAGTGACTTACGGCATGAATTAAATAATTCTGTATTATATCTTAGAATTCAAGAATTTCTGTATTTTGTTATAGCTAAAATAAAGCAGGTGGATATATTAAGTTGGTTAAATTCAATTCCTATAGAGTTGGCTAATAGAATAAATGTGTGAAATAAGTGAAAATTTTATATAGTGAGCACAAAAAGTTTGATTTTTATTAGAGCAAAAACCTTAAATTACATTTAAGTAATTTACAAACTTCTCTATTCATTCAGGTATTTTATTTTGACTCTGATATATTTTAGTAGATATATAAAGCAAATGAATATTAATATTTAAAATGGTGGAAATTATAGAAAAGTTTTATAAATGACTCCTAACACCAGCAAAATTAGATTATAATACTTCCTCCAAAAAAAGTTTCCTTATGTGTGTGCCTGAGTGTGAAGTGTGTGTGTGTGTGTGTGTGTGTGTGATTTTATCTCTATATGGCTATGTGAGTCTTAAGCCTTACTGGGAGCAGGGACTAGTCTTGCCTCACTTAACATCTTGTCACAACTACTTTTCATTAAATATATTTGCAGAGGGGTAACTGGTAAGGGGGGCAACATTTGAAATATAAATAAATAAATAACCAATAAAATATTTTTGAAAGGTGATTTTAATATCTATGTATATAATCTTTAAGACTATGTCTTAGTTATGGTTTCTGTTGCTGTAAGAGACAACATTACCATGGCAACTTTCATAAAGAGAAACATTCAATTCGGACTGGCTTATAGTTCAAAGTTCTTTTCCGTTATCATTACAGTGGAAAGAATGAGAGCAGGCATGTAGATTTGGTGCTAGAGAGGTAGCTGAGAGTTCTCAATTAGCAGGCAGCAAAAAGAAAGAGTGACACTGGTCCTGGCTGGAGCATCTGAAACTTAAAACCAAACCCCGGTGATATACTTCCCACAACAAGGCCATACCTACTTTTATTTAGTTGTTTTATTTACATTTCAAATGTCCCCCTTCCCTGTCCCCAATTTAAGAGTTCTTTACCCCACCCCCTTTTCTTTTGCATCTGAGATGGAGCTTCTCACCTGACCTCCCCAGCTAACCCCTCCTCCCCCCCTGTTGGCATCCCCCTTCCATGGGATATCATGTCTCTACAAGATTAGGTGCATCCTATCACACTGAGTCCAGACAAGGCAGTCCTCAACTACATATGTGTCTAGGGTCACAGACCAGTCCATGTATGATCTTTGGTTGGTGGTTTAATCTCTGGAAGTTCTCAGGAGTCCAGGTTAGTTGATACTGTTGGTCTTCCCATGGGGTTGCCATCCCTTTCAACTCCTTCAATCCTTCCCAAACTCTTCCATAGATGAATCTGACCTCAGTCCAATGGTTGGGTGTAAGAATCTGCATCTGTCTCAACTGTTGATAGAGCCTCTCAGAGGACAGTCATGTTAGGCTCCTGTCTGCAAGCACAACATAACATCAGTAATAGTGTCAGAGTTTGGTACCCACCCATAAGATAGACCCATGTTGGGCCAGTAACTGTATGGCCTTTCCTTCAATCTCTGTTTCACTTTTGTTCCTGTGTTTCTTTTTAAACAGAAAAAATGCTAGGTCAAAATTCTTGAAGGTAGGTTGGTGACCTCATACCTCCTCTGGGGGCCCTGTCTATATATTGGAAGTAGTTAGTCTCTTCAGGTTCTATCTTCCACTGTTGAGCATTTTGGCTAATGTCATCCCCATTGAGTGCTTCTCACATATTTATCCCAAAAGAACAAATATCCATTATATAACCCACAGACTGTAAGAAGTTTAACAAGAAGGAAGGCCCAAGTGTAGATGTTTCAATTCCACTTAGAAGAGGGAACAAAATAATCGTGGGAGGCAGTGGAAAGGAGGGAGGAAGAGATCAGAGTGGAAGAAGGTAGGGGAAGGCAAAAGGGGAACAGGATCAGGTATAGGGGGAGACAGAAGAGAAACCCAGGGGTACAGGAAAATGGATGGAAATATTCAGCTGAGAGGACCGGGGGCGGGGGGGGGGAGGAAGAACATCTAGCATGACTTCTAAAACATTGAGTAATAGGTTCAAATCATGAAAAAGATACACATTGAGATTACAAATCTGGTTATTTTAAATATTAGATACCTAAAATCATTTCATTATGTGTAATCTGCTTTTTTCTCAAATTACTTAATTTGACAGTTTTTGTACATTTATATGTTTCCTCAATTTTCTGTGCTAGACGAGTGGTTCCAAATATAGAAAATTCTATTATATATATTTTTGTATACTTTTTGTCAATTCTTTGTTTTATTTTTTTCTGAAAATAGTTTCAGGTAATAAATCTCAACATTATTTTCTCATCTCTTCACTCCTCTTAGCTCCCCTACTGACACCCCTCCCCTCCAGATCCAGTCCCCCTACATTTCCCTTCATAAAAAAGCAGGCCTCCAAGAGACAACAACCAAACACAGAAAACAAGATATGATATGTCAAGTCAAAAGCCCTCATATCAAGGCTGGAAAAGGCAACTCAATAGAAGGATGTAATACAACTTTTTTCATAGTTATCTTTATTTGCAACCAATAAAATTCTAATAATATCAAAATTCCATTGAAATTTAATTTTAATGTCCAATAATAAAAATAGTTTCCAATTTAATTATGGTTAAAGAACATAGATGCTGGATTCTCTTACTAAGTGAAAATGCATACTATAAATTTTTCTCTTTTCTTAATACCTATATTTTTCTAAACACAATAAGCAATGTCACATATAGCCTAATACTATTATTTCTACTATATTATTTATATTATTATAATAGATACAGTTCTGTGGGATTGATAGAATTTTAAGAGACACTGACAAATTTATAGAGCCCCTTTTTCTTTCTAACCTTGTATATCTAATGGTGTGAGGACCAGTTGCTCTAAATAAATGAGATGTGTTGTAGCTCTCAGGATAAAATATGAAACTTTTTCAAATTTACCTACTAATGAGTTAAAACATTCTATTTCCATATTTCTTGTCTATTATACTGCTTGATTTTTAAAGAATTAACTGTAAAAACCTATTTGTTTAAGTATGAAGACTTTAAAATATTTTTTGTGATAGATGAGTAACATCCTTTTTCCTAATCTATCATTTGTCATTTTCCTCAATTTGTTGTTCTTCATTGTCATAAAGTTTTAATGAAGTTAAATCACTAGTTTTTCACTCCATGGTTTTTTATATTAATTATTGCACCACTTAGTAGTTCATAAAATATTAATTCTAATGCATTATAGTTTATATTATATAACTCTGATTTTTCTCAAATTGCTTAATTTGACAGTTTTCTTTAGGTAATTTACAAAAGAGACCTAAATTAATCGATTACATTACATTTATTCTGCTAAGAACAAATCCAAAAATATTCATTCATTGTTCCTCTTTAAGAAATTTTACAATTGAGTATACATGTATGTGATCCATTGCAGGGAAAACTACATAATATGATATTTATTTTATGATGTTAGAACTTGTCATGACAATAAGTTTTTGTTGAATAAATTGAAATTGATTTGAAAGAAAAAATATGATCTCATTATTCATTGGTAAAGAAATTTGCCCTACATTTTTATTGCAGTATAACAAACACACCCAAATTCTGTGGTGTCATGCATGATTTATTTAATCTCTCAGGTCTAAGAGTTGATGGGCTTCATATGAAGGTTGATATGGAATGTTTCATCTGGGTATAGTCACAGGGTACCTGGAGTCATCATAGCAGGTTCAGTGTCTGAATCCCAGCTGGAGAGCTTGCAACCACGAGCAACTAGTTTCCTCCATCCAACTTTCTGTGTCCTTGAGCTCACTTCTGTCTCCAATCTAATTGAATTTATTTTGGGGCCTGGGACTCAACCAGGTGTGAAATGCCAAGTCTTTATTTGATATATGAACAAAATTTTCATTATCTACCTATGTGCTACCTTCCTTTCCTTCCAAGACTTTCATATATATATATTATCCCATATTTAAGGCAGAAGCTGGGCTTGGTCCTACAGAGCATGCAACTTGAGGCTTTTGTCCTCAATTTTAAATTCTGATGCTTCACTTTCATGTTTTTGTCCCATGCCTTTTTCCTTTCCCTGCCCTCTCTTTGAGTACAATCACAAATATCAGCTGGAAAAAGGTTCTTTCTTATTTTGAATGTTCCCAGGAAGAAGCATTAACATCCTACTCTGTTCAGCTGCCCATTCCATTGTTGGTTGGTATCTCAACTTCAGTTTCAGCTTAAATGTTACAAAAATCAACTGATAAATTATTATTACTTCTTGAGAAAACTAGTCTTTAAACTGCCTTTTCTTTTGTCTTTATTGCCTGTCTATGAATCTAGGGGAAACTGTGTGATCATTCTAATTACCCAAGAAACAGAAAGCAGACACAGGCTGTGTCTACGTATTAAGACACAGGCAGTGAAACATTGAAACTGTGAATATATAATAGGGAATTATAAGAGAGATGAGACAAATAAAATTTTTGGGTTCAAGGAGAACCATGAATGGACATAGGAAAGAGATCTAAGAAGTCAAGAAAAGTGGTCATTTAGTCCATCATTGATTATGTACTAATCCATAAATGTAAGCTTCAAATTTATTTATAATATTTCTGGTGATAATGAGATATTGCAAAACAGATTGAAATGGATCATATAGGTGAGGAGAAAATAAATAGTAGATATTATTACAGCCCTTTGAAAGGTTAAATGTCTTTTTCTCTGGTCCATTGTCCTTTGCCATTTGTTCTTTTTTGGATAATATATATGATACATATTATATATAATAATATATAATTTATGAAATATATTTATGATACATGATAAATATATACCATATATACCTACTGTCATAAATGTATTTATGAATATTGTGTTCTTTCTACATGCAGCCTGTAACTCTAAAAATGTAGATCTTTGAGGACTAAAAATGTAATTACATAGTTACATATTTCTTATACTTTTCGTGCTTTCAGCAATACAAAGGAATACTAGACAGTTAAAATAAAAATGCAGCTAACAGAGATTGAAAAATCCAGTAACTTCAAAGTTTCTTTAAAACTTGACAGACCACAGGTTATAATGGAATATTTTAAGGGTATTGAAAGCATTTACCTGGCACATGATATGGGTAAAGAAGATTGGATACTGAAAAACAATAAAATGCACTCTTCTGACCACATAAGCCAGGTAGCCTACATCACAGTAAGGAATACCTTGACAGTTTTGTATATACATTATTTTAGCTCCCATTAAACAAACAAAAAACAAAACAACAAAAAACTACTATGTTTTACATGTAAAAAAATAAGTAAAGCTGGTAAATATTCAGCTTTTATTCCAACATGGTTCTTCTGTGATAGATGTGAAAATGCTGATCAAAGCTGTATTTTTTAATTATAAAATAGATCGTGTGCATCTTCTTTTCTCCTGCAGTGATAATTGCCTCCAAGGCTTCAGGTGGAGTAGAGCAGGCTGCTAATAATTTCAGGTTCTTTTGACCCACACTGCATATGTCTTCATTCAAGAACCCAGATAAAGAAACCCCTACCAAATTCTTGATCCAAGAAACCTAACTAGAATCATTCTAGGGATCTTCTTTGAAAAACACATATTAAAAGCAAAATGTTACAATGGAGAAACTTGACAACAGAAGCTCCAATTCCCCATCTGCATGTAGAGTTTGAAGTTCTGACTTATCAGTGATATAGCGTCTTGTAAAGAGAGGGGCGTAACACACACAGGGCAGAAGGCAGGGAAATAGTATCTGTGGTAGGGGTTTGCTCACCCCTTCACTTTTCTACCTTGTCCTAGATAACTAGTTTTTATGACTGTGTACTGTCCATTGGTATCCTAGGAAAAAAAATCTGCTTACTAGATATCAAGTTCTTTACCAATTTATAGACAATTAGTAGGTAAATTTGGTCCCACAATAGTATCTACAAAAACATGCCCCAGATATTTAACAATTTTATGAAGACTTTAGTGGTAGTCTAAAGCCAGCGCCGATTTTACCTCCTTTACATTCTAAGCTATTTCTTCTTTCTGAAAGGGCCAGAGCAGGTATTAATGCGATTTAACAGAAAGGTATGTGCTTTTTAGAGTCATCTGTAAAGCGCTATTGCTGACTCTAGTTTTTGTAGAAGCAAAAAAAGGGTTCCTTTCCAGAGAACTGAAGTAGAAAAATATTATCAGAAATTCTTCAGAGCTTCACCATGCTTGGCAGCAATCCCTGCTTCTTTTATATTCGTCAGAATTTCATAGAACTGTCTCCTGGCAACTGCATTTGGTCAGTGTCATACAGCACTGTCAACAGATTTAGATTGCTATCTTCTGCACAAATCATGAAGGACGCGTAAAACACATAGCCAACCCTCTCACTGTGTCTCCACATGCCCTGCCAGCCTTATGCAACTGTTGTCAAGGCAGATAGAGTAGCCCTCTAAGTTGCATGAGTGCGCATAGGGCCAAGAAATTCTGTCATTTAGACAAACACAGCTCTAGGACAAGGACACTGTATTGATTATGTTTGCACAGACATGAATATTTTTTCTTGGCATTTTCAGTTGTTTTAATCTAAAGTATGTGAATGTTTTCTATATGTATATATAAAGCATAAATATATTAGAACTAACAGAACACATATAAACTTAAATATATATGTATATGTAATAAAAGTAGGAGTTAAAACTATACTGCAAATTTTGTTGACATTAACACACATAGTTTAGATACAATATTTCTCAAAATTAGATTATTAGGCAATCAATATCTTTATTTAATACAGTGGGCCTCTCTAAGTCTTAATACTGCATTTTAAAACTAACATTCATACCATTCATATATATATAATATATATATATATTTGATGCTATTATATATGTACATATGTGTGTGTTATACACAGACATATTCATGCCATATTCATGTCATATATCACTTAACTATCTTTCATCCTTAGCATATAAAAACAAATAAAATTATATGTTTTGTATAAACTTTCCTGAAGTTTATAAGGAAACTTGCAATCAGTGAGGAAAGTGATAGTAGGTTTCACATATAATTACTGAAAGTAAATATAACCTTTAGACAAAATCCATAAAAACAGAGAGGATATATTCCAGGAGACAATCTGAATGCTTATTGTGCCCGATGCTCTTTTTTAAATGCCATATTTAGGAGACAGCAAATAGGAGACTTTGTCAGATTTTTAAAAAATCTATTGCACTATATTTTTATTTACAATAAAAGTATGATTTAGTGGAGATTTGATTTCTAGGGCTTTTAAAGGAATGTTAAAGATGCATGAAGAAATGCCTTTTGATTTTGGGTTTACTTAGGAGACATTAAATACATTTGCCAAGTAATCTTTTCCAAACAATCTATATAGTGAAGTTTTCTGAATGCATCATAAAAATTTGCTAGTTAGAATTTTTCTATTGAAATGGAATTTTATCAGTCCATAGAAATCCAGACTTGTATAGAAATCCACTTTTGTTATGTAAGTTAGTAATACTTCACCCATGATATAAGATAAATGAAAAAGATTTGGAACCAAAACTTTAATATGTTGTATCAAAATGCAAAACAACTCATTAAATACAGGTTGAACATGTAAAATAGCTAAGAAAAATCAAAATATTTCATGAAAGAAGATAAAATGGCAAGATTATAGCATCCCATAATTTAGCATACATCAAAGCAGCTACAATTTGAATTGAAAAAAAAAGTCATATTGAAGAATAGTTCCCTGTTTGTGTGAGCTGCAGATGTTATCAAAGATAAGAAGAACCATGGATTAATTTGGTGACTCAAAATTCAAACTCTGTTGGGTAGTCAGAAACATGGTCAAAAGCTACAGAACTGCTATTGAAAGGAAGACTGAGGTGATTAATATGTAAGCCTCAAGTCTCATGTTCTGGCTCTTAGACAAAACCAGATTCTCATTAGTTCTTAAGAAAAGAATTTTATCATAATCCAGTGAGACTCCATGCTGCCCTCTGAAGGAGTTTTACAGTTCTTTGTGACTTCATTAGAATCTCAAAGCTAAAGTGACATACAGTTTATACAATATGGTCCCCTATCCGTGTTTACTTTATTGGTGAGATACTCCATTCCACAAACAGCACTTGGCAGTCAATATTTCAGCATAGTCGATTCAAACATATATATTTTGCGTTTTATTTAGTTCCTCTGAGGAACAATAGTTCTTGATTAAAACTGTGAGGATGGCTACCCAAAAGTTACTTCTATAACTGTGGTATGCTAATTGAACTACAGTTGATTATTCTAAAGTACATGAATTTATATTAAAGCTAACTCTTCAGGACAGAGGTTGTTTTGTGTTCTAAATTTATGTTGCAATGTTTTTACCAGAATACTGACCTAGAGGACTTTGTCACTATAAGTCAAGTGCACAGGTAATAGCAGCCAGCAACTCTACAGGTTGATACAGAAACCTTCCATTCCTTATGTTATCTGGGATAGTGCCAAAAGTCAGAATCCTCAGTGCTATATATAACACCATTAGTCATTATGGTAGAAGATGTGGAATACACATTTATAAGCTCTCGGCACATAGTTTCCCTTTAGTGAGATGGTTTAGTATTTTGACTGAACATAAATATCTGTGTATTTTGTGCCTTACATGAAAAATTAGCATTGAATAAACTCTATAGAGAATTCCCTGCTGATGTTATCTCAGGTGCATTAACCACAGACAGCATCAGTGTGTAACACCAAACACTACAAATGTAGCCTATGCCCAGTAATGTGATAACATGGAATAAAAACTCCTCTATATTATCTCATTTTTCAGAAACATTACCGAGATTTTTCTTATTGTGCCTCTTATAAGGCAAGAATTTCAGATTTGAAACTTTCCAAAGACTCGCATTTCTCACAGTCTCCTGTTACTGCACTGAAATGAAAACCATGGTATTTTTCTGTAGTTTCTCTAAGGATTACACTCAGGAAAGAACTTAATTCAACCCTACTGAGCCTCGAGACTGTGCCCCTGAAGTCCTCAAAGCTCTAGAACTGTATCCAAAGCAACACCACCTTTTATGAATGTCCTAGGTCATCCATATCAAACAGTAAAATATCCAAGACACAATGAGAGAATCTGAAGAACAATACTACATTTTATTATAATAATATTAAGTGTAATATCATATTTTCAACTTAATAAAAAAATCTGAAAAATACTTTGCTAAAGTCAAATGCTATATCATGTGACCAACTAATTTATGTTCAATTGCTAAACAAATATTACATTCTAGAAAGATTGTACATAAAATTTATCACTACCAATTATTAAAGAGTGAGTATATTTTGAATAAAGCATAGGATTTGATTATTTATTATTCCTTATGAATATTGCAAATCTTTAAGCATCTTTTTCTACATCATCAAAATCTACCATAGCAATCCTTATGGGGCTATTGTGCACTATACAATATGGTTTTTGACATACATTTCCTTGAAACTTTAATTTTTGATACATAACTTAAATAAAACCTGAGAATCTTTGATCAGAACAAAATATATCTTTAGTTTCATCTTCTGACCTCAGAGTTGAAAATGAAAGGTCAATGAATTAAAACCAGGTTCAGGAGCTCTTCAGAGAGTGAGAAAGAAGTAGACAGATGGAGCAGAATCTAGGTTTGTACATAAAATACTAATTGTATGAATCTTAGACATCTGAAACAAATGAGATTTGAAATGCAATTCATTTAAAATTAATGACAAGCTCGATATTATATGGTTTTGATTCAACTCCAGGATGTTTCAAATGATAAATAAATAAAATAATAATACCTTATAATATTACTTTCAATATGGAAATCACCAATACACATAGTAATTAGTTTATGCACATTAATACTTTCTTTACAAGTACTTTCTTATATAAACTTCCTTAGCATTCAAACGAATTTAGTGAGGAATTCTTTCACTGACAAGTGCATCTCAAATATTGTGTAGGTAGGTCCTGTTCTCCTTTTTTGTTGTTGATAAATTAAAATTTTTATACAGTTAACACATCTAGGAAGCAGGCAGAGTTCCATAGGAGTCTGATTATTGTGTACCTGGTATCCTTCTCACTAAGGACAGTTCCACTGCATGCAATATGAAGTGTCTGACTCAATATTCCTTATAGGTAAGACTGAAGTCCAGGGTAGATAGTTTTCTACAATTTTAGCCATACAAAATTAACATAGGATGTCAAGAAAATTTGAACATAGGAAATATGAATAAAAGCACAACGTGCTAAATAGACTTCTTGCTAATGGTCAAACTTAAACTCACTTCCATCTAAAAATAAAGATATACAAGGTTGAGAACAGAGTTAGATCTGGCTGACAGACTCTGGAAACTTCAGTTTACAACACATAACTTTAGCCTTCCTTCAGACTCAGAGCTGGAGACAACTTTCAAAATATGGGTAGACCATTGCACAGTAGCCAGAAGCCATCATTTCCATGGAAGTGTTCTTGGCCTGATGCTTGAGACTAACATTATGGAAGAGAGAACTTGAAAAGTCATCCATACTTTGGCACTGCTGCCTTCTGGCATTTGCCAACTTCTGCCACTTCACTCATGAAATGAATATTTATGAATGGTCCTAATCTTTATTTTTAAGTATAAGAGAAAAATAAATTTGAAAGACAGAACCTTAGAAATTACTGATCTAAGGCATCAGCTCTTAAATATTCACAGCTGTGCTGTGTTACTTCCCAAATCCTTTTAGTCGGAAGTGTGGTAAATAAATTAAGAGAGCAAAACTGATTCTGCCGAAGAATTCTGATAACTCCTCTCTTAGCACAACAACCAGTCTGCTATGTGAACAGCTTCCCCATTCTTTCTGAGTTAAACCACATCATTATTTAAATGAAATCTAGTGTGCCACAATGATTTATATGAAGGTATTGAAATATTTTCATGAAATGGTTTCAAAATTGGTACAGCCATCCTGAATAAATACCTGAGACATCAGTGGGAAAAATTATGACATTTTCAATTTTGTTTCATATATATATATATATATTCATCTATATACATACATACATATATACATATATACATATATATATATATATATGTATATATGTGGATCTTCCTATAGCTTAAACATGCAGCCATACAATATTTAAAATAATAATGTCATGATAATGACTATGGAATGTCACTTCTTACACAATATTTATATCCATTTACTTAGCCCATTGTGTATCTGAGAATATGGGATATTGTAATTAAAAACCTATATTGTAAAGTAGATTGCAGTGCTCCTAACAAGTGAATATTCTCATATACACCGTCTAGCTGACATGCACTTGACTTCTCCTATTCTTGATGGCATTGTTTGTTAATGCACTACATTTGTTGCAGCTGATAAGCAACTACTGATGCAGTATTAATTAAAAGCTACAGCTGACATTGGAGTTCACTATCCTGTTTTCTACTCCATTTAGTCTGAATAAAATATGTGTATAACCACTATAACCGTATCATAGAGAATAGTTTGAGAGCCTTAATAGAGATGTATTTCATTGCTTTTTCAGAGTATTTATAATCATCTCGCCCTCCTGCCTTCCAGGCTAGGGGAGATTGCTTAAAAATTCTACTGTATTCAGAGGCATTCTATTTTTCTTCATTTGCTGTGAATTTAATTACTTTCTTTCATGAACTAATTTTTAAATGGATTTTACTCAGAAATAATTCTGCTTAATGAAATAGTCATGAAGGCTTTCACAGTCATTGGAACTCAAAGTTCTATTTTGTAAACAAGAGGAGTTGCAATTTACTGTTCTACAATGACTGTCACAATTGTTTTAGCTCTTCGTTTAAATCAGTATGGGAAGTTTCCAATAGGGCAATTGGCAGTGACTTAGGCAGTTGAAGAAGGTGACACAGGGTCCATACTCATATTTGATGAGGTTAGATTGTACCTCCTTCCATTCAGTACCTCACACATTATCACAACATGGAAGAAAGGTTGCAACACATGCATTGTAGCCTGAATGAGGTAGGTCATGTCACTGAACTTCATTTGTTCATGTCAAAGAAATGTTGGACTCACTTCAATTCCACAATGGTCAAATTATGGAACATATATCAAAATCATCAACATTGCTTCTAAGATAAAAGGTATAAGATACAGCCCATACCAATTGTTCCCTAAAATTTGACAAAAGTGATGGAGAGATCTATCAGAATTTTTTCCATCCTAAATATAGACACAATCATCTGTTCAACCAATGTAATTAGTGTACCAGTGACATATAAAACATTTAATTTGAAATGTAAATAAAATATCCTATAAAAAAGAGAATATTTAACAAATTTTTATTCAAATTTCTCCTTATTTACCTATGAATTGGTTTCACCTGAATTGTTTGCCTAAATCATGCTGAATAAAATTAAAACATAATGTTTGAATGAGGTAGTCAATGGGCAGAATAGAAGACATTTTCAAAAACTAACACTGATAAGAAAAGTCTTCAGTTGTATACCTACTAAAGAGCCCACCAGGCTAAAATGGATAATTTTAAACCTAAGTAACACAGATAGTTGATCCTGATTAAATTCTGTGGGTCTCTTCATTGCTAAAGGCACACTTCGGTTACAGGACATAGAGAAATTAAGTTGGACCTAACCAGCAAGCTCCTCCATGCTGGCCAACATTAACAGAGCAGGAAAGTCTTTTGCAGGCTGCTGGGTAAGTAGGAAGTCACCAACAGTGTTAACCAGCTGTGAGCCCTGTGATCCACAATAATAGCTAGCCTGGAAATATTTACCAATGGGTGCAAGAGAGGCACACATGTGATTGGGGTAACTAACTCCCTTCTGATTGGATTTAAGATAGTCTTAATAAGAAGAAACACTTGCCAAATACTGTCAATATTGTTAAAAACATGTGGCTGGAGAAATCATAAGATCCAGGGGTTAACCTACTACTGTGGTTTTCCTAAAAGGACACATTATTAAATGTGTCCTAAATTCATTTTCCTCTTCTTATGGATTAATGCAGCTCTCTGAGAGACTTCTCTTGGCAGTTGACAGCATTTGATACAGAAACTCACTGCTACACAAAATGCAGAGAACAAATGCCTGTGGGAAGCTCAGGCAGCAATGGGATGTCTATTGTATCCTTACCCATCCCCCGATATTCAGGAACTGTCATGAAGGGGAGGCAGAAAAATTCTAGGAGTCAAAGTTCAGAGAGGATAAAAGCAAAACAGTGTCTTCTGAACACGATGATAGGACGTCTGAAATCATAAATAGGTGAAATGAGCTTCTTTTGGTGTTTTTGTCTCATTGTTTGTTTGCTTGGATTCTCATTTGTTCACCTTTTTAAGAGAACAGAAACATGAATATGCATGGGTAGAGAGGTGGGAGGTTCTTAGAGCAGTTGCAAGTGGAGAAAACATGACAAAGTGCATTGTATGTAAAAGAAGGGTTACCTGAAAAGGGACCTGGAGATGGATGGGAAGGTGTCGAGAAAAGAGTGAGACCAAGACAACGGAATGCTGATCAAGGCCCCAAATTTTAATGGCTGACTCAGAATTTAAAGTTGGGGGCAAAACCCTTCACCCCAAGGTTCCAGGGTCTGTTCTGGAGAACTGGCTTGGCTGCTCAATGGGTGTTGAGAAAACACTCAAAAATAACATATATGATTATATTAAAATGCTTATGTTTTTTTTAATTTTAATATAAAATTATTTTACAAAAAAAAATTTCTTCTGTACAAAATTAAATTGTATGAAAAAAATAGAAATATAATGTTAACCAACTTTGGGGACTCCCTTGAAGCTGCCCTCTCCTCCCTACAGTTCATCAATTTACTCACCTTTGCAGATGGAATAAAAATTAAAAGAAAGCTCCCAATAAGTGAGTTTTTTCTCTTACTCAAACGTTAATCTTATAGACTATGAAGCCATTTAGAGCTATGCTTTGTTCATTCACACTAAAGTAGCTCTACTTTATGGTGTCACATCGAACAGACCTAATAGAATTTTATCAGTTCTGTTACTTTGTGAAAATCTGATTTAAAATCTCTAAACACTCAATGATGCAATACTCTAAAGCTCATAGGTTTAAAGAATTCTTCCTGTCTCCAAGTGGCAACCATAACTTTATGGTAATTAAATTTGCCCATTTTAAAAGACTCTGAAAATCAATGTTTTTCTTTCGTGTTTTCCTGGAACTTGTTTGGTTTTACATCATACTTATTAAGCTAGTGAGAAATAATAGAATTGCACTCTAGTAAAAATGATAAAGAAAGGCTTCGGAATTCACAAAAGCATCAAAATGTTTATCTCAACCACTAAGATACAGTAATCGGATGAAAAATTGTATCTTCATTCTATTTTGCCTAGATTATTGATGCTAAGTTGAAGTTTCTTCACATGATAATTAGTCATCACTTAGCTTGAAAAAAAATCTCACCTCTAAACAAATGAGATTAAATGAGAACAATTGAGATCTTGAGGAAAGACAAATAAGTATGTCTTACAGACACTATTTCAAAGGTGAAAAGTAAACTGTTAATTTTATTTTTACCAACAAATATTCTTTAAGGAAAAGTTTAACACATAACTTCAGGCAGACATATCCTTATTTAAACTGACTTATTTAAACAGGATATTGAACTGTATTAGAAAGTCTATAGCATTTGAAATACTCAAAAGTCCATAATTGCCGAAAGAATGTCTCACATACAGTTTAACTGCATCTGACCTTACCAATGGTCTCTTGCAGAAATGGAATTTAACAATGCCATCACCTTGTGATGCCTTCATGAGCTAGCAGATCCCCTCAACTATAACCAATGACTCCTTTGGGCAGAGGAAGCCATCCCACCTCCTCTATCTCAGCTGTTTGTACTTCTGTTTCTGCTGATTTCAAGATCTCACTACACCTTATATCCTGTCTGTGACAATACCCATGTTCTCATTCCTTTTTTTTTTTTTGCAATTTTTTATTGGATATTTTATTTATTTACATTTCAAATGTCATCCCCTTTCTGGGTTTACCCTCCACAAACCCCCTATTCCATGCCCCCTCCCCATGCACCAGTGAGGGTACTCAAACAACCAACCACCCACTCCCATCTCAATGCCCTAGCTTTCCCTACACTGGGGCATCTAGCCTTCACAGGACCAAGGGTCTCTCCTCCCATTGATGCCAGATAAGGCCATCCTCTGCTACATATGCAGTTGGAGCCATGGGTCCCTCCATGTGTGCTCTTTGGTTGGTTGTTTAGTCCCTGGGAGCTCTGGGGGTCTGGTTGGATGATATTGTTGTTCTTCCTATATGGTTGCAAACCCCTTCAGCTCCTTCGGTCCTTTCCCTAACTCTCCATTAGGGTCCCTGTGGCCAGTCCAATGGTTGACAGCAAGCATCTGCATCTGTATTTGTCAAACTCTGGCAGAGCCTCTCGGGAGACAACTATATCAGGCTCCTGTTACTTTAACTGTTTCTCAAGGGTGTCCAACAATTCCCATGAGTGATAGTGATTAAATCTCCTGCTTCACCAGTCTTCCAAATCTCTACCCTGCTTTTCTCAGATGAAGCAGTTACCTTTGGCTATTGATATTTTTAAGTCTCTTTACAATAGTTTTTCAGCTTTTGAAAATACTTCTGCTGCATTACTGCTCAATTCTTGACTGAAATAAGCATAGAAATAAATCTGATTATGCCACTATCATTATAAAAATCTTTGAAGCACATTTACTGTGAGTCATATTAATTCAAATATGCTCAAGCTCATTCCAACTCTTTAAGTTCCTTCCAGGAGATCCCGCTTTCTGGATACTCTGAAGATATTGAGTGTATCACTTTCCCTCTCTGTGATCCCTCTGAGCTGATGTTTTCATCCCTGGAACCAGTCCATGCTTCACCAGATATCAGAAATCATAACTGAACTATCATTTCTCCCAAGCATTTCATAGCCACACCCGTCAAAGTGAGCTCTTTCTTTTGAGAGCCCCAACAACGACTCATTTCACTACCACAGGGTTTCTCTTACTATCTTGCACATGCAGAATTCTGGAGTTCTATATTCTGCTCAAGATCTTCTACAAAACAGGCTAAAATATTCTTTTATTTTTATGGTGCTAAGGATCACACCATACTCTACTGAGCTCTAACCACAGCTATAAAATGACTGTAATGTGAATTAGATTTTTGACATATGTCCAGCATTTAGCAATGCATACATATTTATGCTCTTTATGCATAACTTTCAATGTTTCTTCAGGCTTTGCAGGGATGCTTACACAATGCTGCAATTATGGATATCACAAGACAACTTGAGGAAGTCTGTTCTTTCCTTCCATCTCATAGGTTCTGGAGATTTGTAATTTATTTTCTTCATAGCAGCAAGGATCTTTTCCTGCAAAGCCATCTTTCTGCTCCTTTTTGAGGATTTTTTGAGGGAAAGTCACATTCTGCAGCTTTAGATGGCCAAGAATTTACTATGTAACTGAGTATTCCCAACATGCCTAGCCATCTCCTTGCCTCAATAATTTGTGGAGTGTGTTGAGAGCCTTTCAAAGCTTATTCCATTATTCTTTAAAGATGATTTCCCATTTAGATGCCATATCAGTTGTAATAAATACAGGTTTTGCATGTTTTGTTTCATCTCTGTTGTTCTTGAGTGACATGTGTGAGGAGATGTTTAGCTATTTTCGGATCTGTGTCTATTTTTGTGTTTATGTCTACTGTTGGCCTGTCAAATCTTAGTGTGGATGGAAAATCTTTCTGCAAATTTTATCAACCAAAACCACACATTTTAATCTTAGTTTACTGTAGGCACACAAGAAAAGCACTTCTATTACCTTATATTTTACTTACATTTCCATACACAGTAAAAGTGAGTGATAACCAGGTGCTTTTTTATAAAGCAAGATATCTGAGCTTTATTGCTTTATGGTTGTTTCCACTAACTGAACACCAACAAAAAATGCATGTGTTTTATTCCTCCATCCTAGATTTTTAGTTACATGAGAGCACGTTAGGGAATATGGTGCTAAAAGATGCCCATTCGCTCATGCGCCCACGCAAAACCACACCGATCTCCATCAGGCATTTGGTACTATAATTTTTGGAATTAAATGAACACAAGACTTCTGCCCTCATGGTATTCAGAAAGATTGGCAAACAAGTAATTACAAAGTAATGTGATTTATACTAGACAGGTAGATGTAAAAAATACAAAATCAAAATCAGTATTTCTCTGTTGGGTCATGAGAAATAGAAATATTGAGTGAGCTATTAAAGGAACATGGGAAAACGTTGGAACAAAACCACTTCAAATAATACTATCATTTTCACTTACTCTCTAGAGAACCCAAAAGAAAGAAAGAAAGAATAGACTCGCTCATTCTCACTTCAGTTGGCAGAAGGCTAAAAGTTGTGGAAATCTTCAGGGAATACATAAACCTGCAGTTGAATTTCCTTGGGGTAGCTGTCTACCAGTATTCCATGAGGCACAAGTAATTTCTAAGGGCATGGAGACATCAGGTACATGGGATCCGGGTATGACATATTGATATGGGAAGAAATGACTAAGAAGCTGAGAGCCGGGCAAAGAGCACAAGTGCTCTGTGAATCACGGGGAAGATCACATTCTGGTATCATGAGGGAACGATGTTTTCTGTAGCTAATTCAAAACTGGGTAATTTCACACATGCCACTCTCAGTGATGCCAGCAGAGGGACAAGACACCGGCAGTCACTGCCAAGAACTGTAGCTGCAGCCTTGCCCAGGGATCATCGTAAGGGACAAAGATGAACATGATGCTGATGAATTATAAAGCATCGTGAAGGTTATAAACAACATCCCTAAAGTAGCTGATGTCTCTGAGGTCTTTTAAATTTCCAGGTGCAAAGAGATAATATCTACATGGCCAGGCAATTGTTTTATAATTACCAAGAATTATCTTTATAATTATCCTCGAACTACATTCAACTTATTAGGAATATTTATCTAAAAATAAGATAAGGGTGTTAAAATCAGTAACAGCTAGTGATTTTGAATGTTAATCCACTTCAGACACTGCACTAAACATTTATTTCAGCTGAACAATTATCCTATAATAGCTCTCAGGATGACTATAAGATGTGTACTTCATTCCTATAGGAAATATAAGGTAACTGAGAGATTTGTAAATTATAAGACTTGCTTCAAATCTTACAGCTGTAGGTAGTAAAGCAGAATGCTCATCCATGTTTGAATAAAAATAAAACTTTCCTTTCTGAGTCACAATGGCATTGTGAGATACATAACCATGACCTTATGTGCTTCAGTGAACATTACACTGCAGAGTGCAGAAGTGCCTGTGTTAGGAATAATGTTGTAGTGTAAAATCTACTTTATTGACAGGCAGTGTCTCTGTCAGGGAAGTTAACAATCATTTAGGAATATTGTCCATGTGAAGAATAACTCCATCAGTAAGAGCATGGCACACTTGGAATGTGGAAGTAGCAGTCAAATTTAGGTTAGTAATGACATTTTAATATTGTAAAGCCTTCAGTTCTAGGATTATATGACTAGTTGTAAAAAAAAAATCTCTGAACTAGATAAAAGAGGGTCCATATTTCTGTATTTTTGTGTGACTGGGGTCCATGTTTGTAAATCTCCTTAGTATCTAGTTATACATCATTAAAATAGGTTTTGTGAAATGAACTCATCATAAAAGGCTGTTCAATGTACTGCATTGCAAGTACTCATAAGAGTATACAAGATAAAGTTCTGTCTAAGTGTACATTCTTAGTACTACCTCCAACTGATAATAGTGAAGAATAGCAACTCAACATTGTGTTAACAATGAGTTAAGGACATTTTTCTCATGTTAGCAATGAGGTAAGGATTGATAATATCATTTTTTATTATTTATCTATTGCTTTTATTTTATAGAAAATTGTATCATATAAATTAATATAGTAACTTTTATTTCATCTTGATATTTCCTTTGGTACAGTATTTAGTAAAAATATCAAATATATATTATATTTTTAATAACTCACAAAAACCTGAAGTTGTTTAAGTCAAACTTTATTACTAAGCCATGGTAATAATAAAATGTAAAATAATTTCATATATTTGAATAAATGAGTGATCAGTACATGTTGCACTCCAGTTAGGCTATCATCTAGCTTGCAAAAATTATCCCAAATGCACGTACGAATACAATGTGAAAATATGGATACTTATTTGCATAATTGGCTAAATTTATTAAGTACTATTAAATATTCTTTAATTTCCCATCTTCATTATTTATAGCTACTTTTAATTAACATTAGCCAGGTCTTACATTGCAAATTATATTCCCAATATACTTTAGCAATTAGCAAACCACTTATCATTTTATGAAAGCAAGCATTTAAATTAAGATATTAGTAATTATGTACTGAAATATGTGCATTGTATATTTTACACTGTTCTAGTATCTATTTTTTTCAATGTATAAATTATAGTATTTAAACAACAATATTGAAAGTTATCTAAAATGCAAAATGGATATATTTAATGAAATTTTATCCAATTTAAAAACAACAAAAAAAATGTGTATCATTTAAAATGACTCTATTGGCTGAAGAGGGATCATGATCTCGGTATAGAAGAGATGGCACAGTAGCTAAAAGCACCTGAGGTTTTGATAGAAGACCTGGGTTCAGTTTCCAGTAGCCAGATGGAAGCTCACAATTGCTCATAGCTCCAATTCCAGGAAATAACAATGTCATCCCTTTTCCTCCATAGACACAAGACACGCACAGAGTGAACATGCACGTACACAAGCAAAAATCTCATGTATGTAAAGGGTTTTTTTCATGTATAATGAGCTAATTGTAGCAGATCTGTAACATTTCTAAAGTATTAGAAATTGCAGTGGATACAATTATTTTAAAAAAATAATTTTTTTCATAAATAATTTTGTTTCTAGGAAACATAGACATTTAGTTTTGTCTGTATTTTAAATATATGAAATGAATGGTCATTTGAGCTGTGTGAGTACCAATAGAATCCCTCAGCGAGGAAAGCAGGATGTTTGCTCTTTCATGTGTTCTGGGAAGGCAAACAGCTCAGTTACACTGACTATCTCACCAAATCATTAGACTACTTTCCTCTTTGAGTAAATAAGCATTTGACCAAATAAAAAAGTTATATTCTTCTTAAAGGTGCTAATGGAAATCCCTTTCTGTTCCAATTAAATACAATCAAGTACAGACAAATAATATCTAATCTCAGGTTGCATAAATTCTGCTCACAATCTTTATCCATTTGTCCATGTGGATCTGTATGGGCATTTTTAGCCCTAAATATAAGACCCTGTAGCTAGAGTGTCCTGGTTCATTCAAAATATTATCCTTTGAGTATTGCTGGAGTAAATATTATAGATTTTATAGTAAGAGCTGCTTATATGATATATATATATATATATCATATAATATATGATATATAGTAAGAGCTGCCTCTTCAGAAAACACTCCCAAATAACATACCTGAAGGAAATTAGTATTAGTTCACCTTCTGAACTAATATTCTATGATACTCTATGCAACAGGTCACACTTAAACAAATTACCAAAATATAAAATAACAAATAACATCTAAAATATTGTAAGGAAAAATGAAGGCTGAGAGTGTGTTCAGTGTTGTACTAAGGATTGCCAAGAATGTTCTAGCTAGAGACACTGCTGGCTAAGAAGTCAGCTAGCCAGAGAGGCTATGAAGGTCTCAGAACAGAGTAAGGAAGACAGAGAAATTAAAAATCACATGGAAAGTGTATAGTCTTGAAGCTTGAGGAAAATAAACATGAATTCCCTTTAAAAAGACAAAGAAAATTGAACAACTCTGGTGACTCTCAGCCAAAAATATCAGAAACCAATAGTTTAGGTAAAGCAAACATAAGGGATCATACGGCTGGGGCAGAAATGTAGGGCATCATGAAAATAAAATCATTGCTTCACTTCTGAAATCTGTGGGTTTTACAGATCCAGAAATATGAGATAAGAATGCCATCTAGTCAACCACTAAATTTCCCTCTTTAATGAGGCACATTAACGTTGATATCAAGGATTGACACAATTCTTAAAGTAAGCAGACTCAGAAGACCTCATCATTATCAGGCTCTCTCCACAACAGTAAATACACATTCCATAAAAGAAGTGCATTCTTTCCAAACACTATATCAAAAGTGACAAAAACCATAGGAACATGTGGCGTGGAAGACCATTCAAAAATACGATCCAATCAGAAAACCAACAAAAACAACAGAATAGGATGCCATAGTTAAAGCGGCAGCAGATCACAAGTTAAGAATTTCACTACACAATTCTAAGTCTGAAGGAAGGCCGAGGCTCATAGAGGTAGAAGCTCACACTGAGGCAGCTGAGCTATAGAGACAGGAGCAAGGGAAGAGTCTGGGACTGTGTTATGTAAGAAAACTGGCAAAGTGCATATGTAAATTGAGTCAGAAAATAAGGTCAGGTGCATTAACATTGTGTAAGGGCAGTGTTGGCTACAATATGTTTTCATAGTCTACCATGCTTCTACTTACTTGGGTATAAAATATTCATGATTTGAAATATATATATTTAACAATATAAATTTACCTCCATCAGCATCACTTTCCAGTAAGCCAACTGTGAATGCACTAATAGAGCTTTCTGGATGTTGTGAGCAGAGGAGGCAAGAGAAAGAGAGGGCTGAATCGGAAACTGAGTCCAAAACTGGAGCCATAACAAACAGCAGTACTGGGAGCCTCTCTTCTGCTTTTCAGAGAGCCTCAGTCACTCCTGAAACAATTGCTCAGACATCAGTTCTATAAGATACTTAACTATGGAGACATCAATAGCTGTTTGGGAAATCCTGGTGTAGTGAATATCTAATGAGATGTAAAAACTGCCATGTATCTTCAGTCACTGTGCATAGTAATGAGAATATTTTAATTACCTAAATCACGGGATATATATTATCATAAGTGAAAGCAGCTGGACTTCTCATTAACAGCCAGCCTTTTTCAGAAAAATACAGAAATGTTTCCTCTGTGTCAATTAAAGTTTTAATTATATAGGGAGAGAATGATATATTTAAATTGTGGTGAATATCATTTAACCCTACAAAAGTAAATGTGTATTGCCATGTTCATGAGTGAACTTGAATACTTACCTGAATCAGGATATTTAAATAAATCTCAGGTGTACGGAAGAATTTATTCAGTTGTGAGCACTGAAATAGTGACCAACAGTAGTGGGTCTGGAAAACCAGAATATGTGAGACTTTAAAGCATCTTGTCTGAAAAACAGTCAAATCTGTGCAGGTTCACCAGAAGCAGGTACTTTGAAAGATCTTGATACCTAAAGGATGATTGTAGAACATAGAGAAATATAACTCTTGGATGGTCCACCAGAAAGCAGAATTAGGACAGCAAGTAGAGGATGAATAAAAGGGCATGCATGTCCACTATCCAAGCATTTGTTGTACATTATTGAGTTTTGCTACTGTGCAAAGTATTCAAGTTAAAAACTAAGGTATTAGAGAGCTTGTCACAAAGAACATTCAATATAAAACAAAATCTTTACTAGATAGGCATAAAGGCCTGATAGAATTTTTTCATCATCATTTGAGAAAAGCAGCTGTTTCCTACAATGTTTCTTCATACCTGTTTTGGTTTAGGGATGTCCTGACATTCAGTTGCAGGTAAAAATCAACAGCTTGTGAAGGGCACAATTCCATGTCCCACTCCAAGACGTTTAGCTGAATAACATTTCTAGTGAAATGTGGCCAGGGAATCTCTATTATCAACAGCAAAAGTGATTGTGCTGTAGTCAAACTGTCATTATGAACGTGATTCCCAAGATTCATTCCTTTACTGGCAGGTTAGGTTTTAAAAATTTGGCTTTGAACTGTGCAAAGATTGAGCACTGCCACTTAGCAAACAATTTTTTTTATTATTATTTTCTATATTTTTTTATTTACATTCCAAATGATTACCCCTTTCCCGTTTCCTCCCTCCCCGGAAGTCCCATAAGCCCCCTTCCCTCCCTCTGTTCCCCATTCAACCCCCTCTCGCTTCTCGGTGTTTAATTTTTGTTTGGTTGGTTTTTTTTTTCTAGTGAAAGGACAGCTTTCAGCACTTGCTATGAGATAGGCATGGTACCCAGGACATTGTATATTTCATCCCATTTCATCTGTACAATCTGCCTATGAGGTTAACCTTTGCATACTGCTTTTGTTATTTTATCAGAGGATGGAGAACCAAAGTACTTTGTTCTCTAAATCCGCAGACTATTTGGAACTTTGCCTTTTGAAACCAGATCAGTAAAAATGGAATAGCCCACTTTTGCCTAGAGGATTTGAGTCACTTTGACACCAAGGAGCAGCCTCAATTTTCAACCCAGGTGCAAACCTTCAGATAAGGGTATTTCAGACACAATATTCAACATGTATCTTAACTTTGTAGTTGCCAAGGAAACAGAATTCAGAGTCCACTTTGCAAGTCAGACCTGATGTTAAATGTTTCACATAGAACATTGCTCATTTTGAGCACTCTCAAGATTCTGTTTTTGAGTATTGTCTAAACACATCCTCCTCATTGCCATGTGTTCAAGTGTGTTTCCTCTTTTGTTTGGGAACGTAATTTCTAGTTCTTCTGATGAGCGCTATTATCTGATGCAATAAGTTCATAACACTCATCATTGATCACGTTTTATACCTCGTCTGTTTTTCTCTTAATTCCTACCCAAGCACTGTCACAGCTATCTAACTCCTCTCTCAGCTGCTATTCTTGGACTTTAGTTATCACTTCAACATTTTCTTGATTACTTCTAATGGACGTTTTTGTCAGGTTTGTCAAGCAAACTTATCTGATATCATTCCTCCTATTAGTCAGTTCTGTGTTGTAGTGATTATATACATATATATATATAAAAAAAATACATACATGCATACATACATATAGACACACACACACACACACACACACACGGCAATAACTTACAACACATAGGCCCAGAGAAGCCAGTCCAATGACAATTTGTGCACAGCCTCAACAGTCTTTGACCTCTGGTAATAGTGCAAGACGCAATGGCAGGACCTCTTAATAGAATAGATTTATTCATATCATGATTCAGGAAGCATTAAAAAGATAGGACTGACCAAATCCTTACAAAGTTCTCTTCCTGGACATGCTATGCAAGCTTTTAGATCTGAGTTTGTATCACCAAAATGCATACAAAGTATGGCAAAGCCAATAGCACACCTCTACAAATGCAGCATTCCTACAGAAAGACAGGAAGAGACAAGAAAATCCTGGAGGATCAGAGACAAGCTATTCTAGACTTACATAGCAACAAACAGGATTCATTATTTCAACAAGATGGCAGGTAAAGACACACACCTGAAGTTGTTCTTTGACCCCTACATTAGTGCTGTAGTAAATACCTTCACATATGCTCACATATATACACAAAGATAAAATAAAAGTCAAATATGTTGATATTATGATATTCAGAATAGTAAGTTGATGGCTCAAAAAGACTTAAAATGTTTAACACATTGGTGCCCTTAAAAGAAATTGAAAATAATTCTACTAATGTTTTTCTGCCAATAGGAAATAATACACAATTAAGATGCAAAATCTGAAGATTACAAAGCAGTAAGAATAAGACATGAAAATGAAAACAACTTTTATCACAAGTGGAAACCTTTGTCAAAACTTTCCCTTACTCATTCATTGTTCAATTTATTTCTCTATGTCCACCATCCTGTTAGATGAGTTTTCACAGAGGGACTTGTCTTTAAGTCTGGTTACTTTGAAATCCAAAGAGAAACTAAAATGCAAACTCACACAGTTGCATCTGTATGGTGTTGTCCTAACAGCTTGGTCCTAACAGTTTTGATGAACTTTTACAAAGCTGTACAAATCTCGTGATATATTCAATGATAACATGTCCAATTCACTCCAAGTTCAGGTCTTTAGAAGTTCATATTTAAGAGTGTTTAGCTACCCAGAGATTTCAAATCAAAAAGCAACCTAGACTACGTGTATTGATGAAGGGACAATACTGACAGATACTACGACTAGAGCCAATACATAAAACCAACACAGCCCACCTCCTGCTATTTATGCAAATTTGATAAATGTAGCTACAAATGTAATTGTCTTTCTTATTTTGATGTTTCAGGTTGTTTACAGCCATCCAACTTTTAGTTTCTACTAAACCCACATTTCAAATCTCCATGAAGGAGATAAGGTTTATGAAAAAACTTATAACAACATTTCAGAAATTGCACATTTGAAGATGCAATTTTGTTCTTTCACGCTTGCCCTGAAATAGTCCCCTTTCTGATCACCAGGCAATTTCCCAACTCTTTGAAATTTCTCTTCCTAAACAATTTGTTTTTTCTGAGATGTTTTTGGCAATAATTTAACACTTCGGTCTTCCTGTTGAGTTGGGTGAATTAGAAAAAATTGAAATTAGAATCCAATGAAAATGAGGCAGAGATTAAACCCTTACCTGAGAGCCAGAGTCTCCCTGGTGAGAGCTTTGTTCTGTCATATTCAAAGGGATAAACTCACTAAGAGAAGAAGTTGCTTTTAATGTGCTCTGTGCTCAGATGAGAGCATGGGGATTACTGAACTGCAGTGCTTTCCTCACATGACTCATTTATTTATTCATTTATTCATTTATTTATTTATTTATTCATTCATTCATTTACTTATATACATTCCAAATGCTGCCCTCCCTCCCAGTCCCTTCCTCACAGAGTCCCTCCACCCATCCCCCACCTCCTTCTCCTCTGAGAGGATGTATCAGGTCTGGGTATCCCCTCCAGCCTGGCACATCAAGTCTCTACAGGATTAGGAGCATCCTCTCCCCCTGAGGCCAGACAAGGCAGCTCTGTTAGGGAACAGATCCCACAGACAGGCAAAAATGTTGGCACAGCTCTCTCCAGTAGTTGGGGGACCCACATAGAGAGGGGTCTGCTTGTGTATGTTCTTTGGTAGGTGGCTAAGTCTCTGAGCTCTCCCAGGGGTCCAGGTTAGTTGACTCAGTTGGTCTTAAAAAAAAAACAAAAAAAAAACCACGTTTTAAATTGAGCACAGATTATGATATTGTTATTAAGGTGGCTCATGTCAATAAGATCTATTTCTTTGAGCATATTCCCTAGACTGAAACTGTACAGTTCTGGCTTTGCATTTCCTTGCTGTGTGCACTTAGTTAAGGTGATTGCCATAGGTGTTTCATTTCCTACTGATAATTTAGTTATCTTAGTAATCACCTTCATAGGGTTTGCATGTGCAAAGTTCATAGAACAATACCTTGAAATGGTAATTGGAAGCCCATAAAGCCTTGGTTCTCAACGATACCTTGGTGAAGGAAGAAATAAAGAAAAGAAATGAAAGACTTTTAGAATTTAAGGAAAATGAAGTCACAACATACCAAAACCCATGGGACACAATGAAAACAGTGCTAAGAAGAAAACTCAGAGCTCTGAGTGCCTATGAAAAGAAACTGGAGAGAGCTTACACTAGCAGCTTGACAGCATACACGAAAGCTCTAGACAAAATGAAGGAAATAAACACAAGAGGGGTAGATGGCAGGAAATAATCAAACTCAGGACTGAAATCAACCAAGTAGAAACAAAATGAACTATACAAAGAATGAGACAAACAAGGAGCTGGTTCTATGAGAAAATCAACAAGATAGATAAACCCTTAGCCAGATTAACCAGAGGGCACAGAGACAGTATCCAAATGAATAAAATCAGAAATGAAAAGGGAGACATAACAATGGAAACAGGGGAAATTCAAAAAATCATTAGATCATACTACAAAACCCTGTACTCAACCCTACTGGAAAATCTGGATAAAATGGACAGTGTTCTAGATAGATACCAGGAGCCAAAATTAAATCAGTATCAGATAAACCATCTAAACAGACCCATAACCCCTAAAGAAATAGAAGCAGTCTTGAAAGGTCTCTCAACCAAAAAAAACCAAAAAAACAAAAAAAAAATAAATAAAAACCAGGACCAGACAGGTTTAGTGCAGAATGCTATCAGACCTTCAAAGAAGACCAATACCAATACTCTTCAAACTATTCCACAAAATAGAAACAGAAGGAACACTACCCATTTCATTCTACGAAGACACAACTATGCTTATACCTAAATCACTCAAAGACCCAACAAAGAAAAAGGACATCAAACCAATTTCCCTTATGAATATCAATGCAAAAATACTCGATAAAATTCTCACAAAAAAAAATTACAAGAACACACCAAACAATCATCCATCATGATCAAGTAGGCTTCATCCTAGAGATGCAGAGATGATTAAATATACGGAAATCAATCAACATAATCCACTATGTAAACACACTCAAAGGAAAAAAAACACATGAACATCTCATTAGATGGTGAGAAAGCATTTGACAAAATTCAATACCTCTTCATGGTAAAAGTCTTGGAAAGATCAGGAATTCAAGGCCCATACCTACCCATAGTAAAAGCAATATACAGCAAACCAGCAGCCAACATCAAACTCAATGGAGAGAAACATGGAAAAACTGCAATAAAATCAAGGACTAGAAAAGGCTGCCCACTCTCTCTCTACCTATTCGATATAGTGCTCAACATCCTAGCTAGTTAAATTAGACAACAAAAGGAGGTCAAAGGGATACAAATTGGAAAAGAAGAAGTCAAAATATCACTATTTGCAGATAGTATACATAAGTAACTTGAAAAATTCCACCAGAGAACTCCTAAACCTGATAATCAACTTTAGCAAAGTAGCTAGATATAAAATTAACTCAAACAAATCAGTAGCTTTCCTCTACTCAAAGGATAAACAAGCTAAAAAGGAAATTATGGAAATGACTCCCTTCAAAATATTCACAAATAATATAAAATACCTTGGTGGGACTCTAACCAAGCAAGTGAAAGATCTGTATGACAAGAACTTCAAGTCTCTGAAGAAAGAAATCAAAGATATCAGAAGATGGAAAGATCTCCTATGCTCATGGATGGGCAGGAATAATATAGTAAAAATGGCAAACTTGCAGAAAGCAATATACAGATTCAATGCTATCCCAATCAAAATTCCTACTCAACTATTCATAAAGTTAGAAAGAGCAATTCTCAAATTTATCTGGAATAGCAAAAAACTCAGGATAGCAAAAACTATTCTCAACAATAAAAGAACTTCTGGGGAAATTACTATCTCTAACTGCAAGCTGTGTTACAGAGCAATAGTAATAAAAACTGTATGGTCTTGATACAGAGACAGAAAGGTAGATCAATGGAATAGAATTGAAGATCCAGGAATGAATCCACACCTATGGTCACTTGTTCTTTGACAAAGAAACTAAAACCATCCAGTGTGGGGGGGAGGGGACAGCATTTTCAACAAATGATGCTGGTTCAACTGGCGGTCTTCATGTAGAAAAATGCAAATCAATCCATTTTTATATTTTTGTACAAAGCTCAAGTCCAAATGGATCAAGGACCTCCAAATAAAACCAGATACACTGAAACTAATAGAAGAGAAAGTGAGGAAGAGCCTTGAACACATGGGCAGAGGGGAAATTTTCCTGAACAGAATACCAATGGCTTATGCTATAAGATCAACAATAGACAAATGGGACCTCATACAATTTCAAAGCTTCTATATGGCAAAGGACACTGTCAATGGGACAAAAGGGCAACCAAAGATTGGGGAAAGATCTACCAATTCTACATCAGATAGATGGCTAATATCCAATATATACAAAGAACTCAAGAAGTTAGACTCCAGAGATTAAAATAACCCTAATAACAAACAGGATACAGAGCTAAACAAAGAATTTTCAATTGAGGATACTCGAATGCCTAAGAAGAACCTAAAGAAATGTTCAGTACCCTTATTCATCAGGGAAATTCAAATAAAAACAACCCTGAGATTCCACCTCACACCAGTCAGAATGGCTAAGATCAAAACCTCAGGTAACCTCAGATGCTGGCAAGGATGTGGAGAAAGAGGAACACTCCTCCATTGGTGGTGAGATTGCAAGCCGGTACAACCACTCAGGAAATCAGTCTGGTAGTTCCTCAGAAAATTGGACATAGTATTACCTGAGGACCAAGCTGTACCACTCCTGGGCATATACCCAAAAGATGCTCCAATATATAATAAGGACACATGTTCCACTATGTTCATAGCAGTCTTATTCATAATAGCCAGAAGCTGGAAATAACCAAGAATTCTTAAGGATGCTTTCTAGGGGAAAACCATGGCCTGTGGTTGTCAAGGACTAATGTGAATGAGACCTTGATGATTAAACACTTACATTTTTTTTTTTTGGTTTTTCGAGACAGGGTTTCTCTGTGTAGCCCTGGCTGTTCTGGAACTCACTCTGTAGACCAGGCTGGCCTCGAACTCAGAAATCCTCCTGCCTCTGCCTCCCAAGTTCTGGGATTAAAGGCATGTGCCACCACCGCCCGGATTAACACTTACATTTCCATTTCAAATGTATTATTCTACTTTTTCTTAAATATTTTAGCATTTATCTTTATGATATATATTATATTTTGACAGACATATAGATGATAAACTTTGTAAATAATTGACCATTTCCAGGACCTGCAGTCTCTTTCATGTTCGCTGTGGTAGAGAAAACTTGGTGGCCAAAAGCAAGAGATAGACTTGATAGACTTAGAAGATTGTGATGGAACAAGAGTTAAGACTAGTAATTTTTGGATTGGAATACAGTTGCTTACATTTTACATTTATCAACTAGAAGAAAAAGTAGTACTTTGAAACAATGTTTGACTCTTTAACATTATAAGCATGCCCCACACATATACCATCCTCATGCCTTTAAAAGCACATGTAAAATGAAATACTTTAGTACTTTATATTGCATTGGTTTTGTAATGATGACTCTACTGTTAATTATCTCTAAACTGATCTTATTTTAAAACAATGAAGATATATTGGTTTATTTACACTAATACATTAATAATATTTTTTGAGAATGATCTATATGGCTGACAGCATCTTGGAAATTGAGAAATCCCCAAGAATTGAAACAAATGTGGTAGCATCTTTGTCATCATGGAACCTGATTTCCAGAGGAAAGCAGAAGAAAGACATAGCACTTAACTAGCCCTACAGGGAAGGGGGAAATAGCAAAAGATTGAAACAAGTAAGCAGATGGAATAAAAAGATAGTATGGAGTTAAAACCTTGACATTTGAACCAAAATCAAAAAATGTGACAGTAATAGGAAAAATGTATCACTCTGGCAGAGAAAAAGAAGGGTAAAGACCATGAGGTAGAGGATGACCTTACAACTCTGAAGACAAGACAGGGAGCAATCCAAAGGAATTATTGCAAGAAGTGAACTGTGAGCTAGTAGATCTAAGAGATTATTTTTTCTTTCGAGCTCTTTACTGTGAGTCCAATGGAAATCTACAGGGTTTTTAGAAGAACAATATAATCCAAGTTGTGTTTTAACAGAATTATTTTGATTGGGATGTTAGAAATGCACTAAGTGGTTTTAAATCAAAGTGTACCTTGTAATGAACCCAATGAGAGACCATGTGACTTTACTAAGAGTGATAGTAGTAAGAACTGTATAGAATGTTGAATTCGAGGTGTATTTAGAAGGTAAAAACTAGAATGCCAGTAAACTTTTAAGAAATATAGGGGAAATGGTTACAGTGGAAAACTAAAAAGAAATTTATTTGATGTTTTTGTAGGCAATTTCATGCATTTACCTAACCCATTCTGGTTGCTCTCATCTGCTCACCCTTTCTCGTCAACATCCCACATTCAGCAAATACTTTCTCCTCTTCCCACCAAGTCTTCATCCCACTGTCACCTGCTTTTCTTTTGGGGCCTTCTGGATTTAACTAGGGTTGTATGCATGGGCAGGAGTGGGAAACTATCTACTGAATCATAAATAAGTCATCACTGGTTACACAACTGTGCCAGCTGAGTTCATAGCACTGCCAACTAACTGAGAAGAGGAAGGTTGCAGAAATGGCTGCATAAGTATAGTGTTGTTATTTATTTGGGCAAGTTTTGTTTTGTAGCTTTAGTCTTGTTTGCTCAGGATTGGGGAGCTATATCAAGGGTTCATTTTTAACATGCTCAATTAAAGATGCCTATTAAACATAGAAGGTGGCGGTGTCAAGTAGATAATTGGAAATTCAAGTCTGAATTGATAGGAGAGGTCTTTGAGGAAGAAATGAATTTGGGAGTCATTAGCATATAGATGAGGAAGAATGAGTCAAGGCAATACAAAGAGAGGTCAAGAAGTTTGGGAAAAAAATCTAGTTGTGTGTTGTATTCTGAAAGTCAAGGGAAGGAATCATTCCAAGAAGAAAGTAATATTGATGAAGGTCAAGGGAGCTAAAGCCTGCAAATTGACAACTATACTTAGCAATATGGGATCATAGGTTTGAAATGGGTAGTACTGGTACAAGAGAAAAATGTCAACAAGATTTCTGATTAGGGAGACAGAAATGGAAGGTGAGGAATAGAAATTCTCTCAAGAAGGCATACTTTTAAAAAGATAAAAGAGAAAGGAATTACTCGAGAAAAACTAGGTTTAAGACTGTGTTAAAGTGATCAGGACATAGCTCGGTGATAGAGCACTTGTCTAGCTTGAGTAGTCCCTAGGTTTGAATTCTCTACACTGAAGAAGAAGTTTGTACAAACTATAAGAGATGCAAACTGGGCTTTGTATGCCTCAAGGAATAAGACATTAAGAAGGGAAAAAAAAATGGCTGATATTGGTAAAAGAGGAAAGAATCAAAAGAGCTGTCTCTGAATAAGATAACAAGAATGAGATCTGTTGTAGTTACCCAAACACTGGACTAAGAACAGCACCAGCATTGTCCAGGAATTTGTGAAAAACAAAGTATGCTTCTTTTGCTACAGCTAAGTCAGACTCTACTGTTGGGATACAGGAATTCGGACCTCAACAAGTGGTTGAGAAACTATGACAACAATCAGAAAGTGGCTGAAGGATGCTGTGAGTAAGGTAGGACCACAGAAATGTCTCTACGACAGCAGAGGGAAAAGGTAGATTGAGTATGTAGAGAAAAACGGAGCAGGAGGCCAGCTACAGACATGCAACCAAATAGAATTCTTTCTCTAACTGCTACAAGTTCTCAGCATGGAAGAATCACATCGTTTAGTCCCCCTCCTACTTGTTGATGAGGACTACATCAGAAGAGGAACATGATGGCCCCCAGGCAAGTAACATTGTTTTCTTCAGACCAACAGCGACTGAAACGCATAATGGTGTGCTCTAAAAGCTCAGCACAGATTCCCCACCACATTGTGTGTACCGTTTTGATTATTTGAAAAGCATGTGAAACAAACAGCCAGGCAGTGGTGGCGCATGCCTTTAATCCTAGCACTTGGAAGGCAGGGGCTAGCAGAATTCTGAGTTCAAGGCCAGCCTGGTCAACAGAGTAACTTCCAGAACAGCCAGGGCTATGCAGAGAAACCCTGTCTCAAAAAAAAAAAAAGAAAGAGAGAGAGAGAGAGAGAGAGGCATTGTCTATTCAGCTTCTATTTGCAGCCAGTCCCAGTGTTGACATTTCATGTCCAGTATAGGGCTACCATGTATTGAGTGTCTGACATGTTACAAACAATGCCAGATGCATTTTTCAAAACTGCCTCTATGTTGCAGTAAAAGGGATGCTTCTTGACATGGAGGCGATAGCTGTAATTAATTCTTCTATTTGATGCTACATTTTCAAGAATTCCATTTTAACTTGCTTATTCCTTAAAAAATGCCTAGTCATTTTTCTAGATTACATCTTTTCTTAAAGCAATAAATATGTACTTTTAGTATCTGCCTAGGCTGTATTACCCAGAAATACACAAAACTCAGAAAGACACACACACAGTAAAAGACAATGGTACCAAAATTCAAAAATATATTTTAAAAATTAAAGCAATGCTAAACTTTTACATAACAAATTAAAGGAAAAACTTTCAGTGATAACGCATGCCAGTGTTATACAATATTGGCTATAAATCTTTTCACTTAATAAGTAATTGCTTATTAATTATTTATTATACAGTTCTTTCATTAAACTCTCTGAAAAATAACAAGACAGCATACTATATAAAACTAATGAATAAACATATTATTCAATAAGTTTCAGCACCCCATGTACCATAATTCATGGTTCTAGACTTTTTAGTTATTGATTCACTGTAAGATTATAAAAATAAAAGATAAATTTGTAGTCTAGTTGCATCTTCTATGAAACTATTGGTTTGGAAATTATGCTTACCATTTACCTGAAATAGAGGATATTTTGTTCGTTAACATTTAATGAAGTACATAGGTAACAAATTGAGTGATTATCTTTAATTAAAGTCTAAATAAAACCCTTAGTACTTTTAAGACTCTGATTCATTAACATTTTTTAACTATGCAGCCTTCAAATAATATACAGCTTGCATGGTCTTGGTAATTAATTCTGTTCCTGAATTTCAGGTGTGAACCCTGATGTAGCTCTGTACCATGAGTGACTAGCAATGGGTGTGGGAAAAGAATTCAATCTTATACGTAAAGCTGTCATCCTGACTCTGTCTCCCATCCTGATGAATCATGCCCATGCCCACATTCCAACCACATTCAAATGGCTTGTGGTCACTTTCCTTCACATCTTCCATCTATTGCATCACTCCAAGATGCCACAAGTCCAGAAAGTCTTAATGGACTCAGTCCTTATCAATGCCACTGATCGTTTCTTCTGCCAGAATTTCCCCATCTCTTACCTAAACTTTGGGAATATAGAACTCTAAGTGACTTTTTCTTGTCTCCTATTCTGATTGCTCTCTCTGCAGCCTCTGCATGTCTATCCTGAATCCTAAAAATGTCAGTGATACTTTACCACATGAAACTAATGGTATCACAGCTTCTCATTAAACCACAACATTGCAAGCCAGATAACATTTAGACATACTTGGGTGTTCCTAAAGCCTGGGATCTGGCCACAGTTAGTGTTTCCACATAAAAATCTGACTATTTATTCCATTTCCAGTCACATTGTGCTATGGTAATTCTCAAACACAGTCTACCACACATACTCAAACCAGCAGGAGCACACACACCCGCACACACAATCCCAACCTTTTCTGGAAACTAGAACTCAACTTTTAAAATGGAAATAACTTTAATAGGTTATGAGAGTACTGCAAACTATTTAGTCATTGCAAATTGAAACTATTTTTATTTCTTACAACTAATAATCATTATAATTTGAGCTTTTCTATTTCAATCTGGCACTTAAATTTCTTGTAATAACAACACATTTTAGCTTTTATGCTGTTCATAAACATGGCTGAATCATGCACTTGGACTACTGCTCTTTCTCAGTATGCTGGATGACTTATTTGCATCTCTGAGAAATTGAAAGCAGCTTTCCATTTGTGTTCCTTTTCATATTTTTCCCTTTCTTAATAATTTGCAAATAAGAGCCCTATTCTTCTCTGCCATTCAATCCTATATTCTTGTAAAGGTGCTATTATTTTGTTGATGGTTAGTTCATTAATAAGTACAATTACCATCTGCCACATTGCTTTTTAAATTATCCCATAATTGCATGTGTATTAATTTTCAACTGTGGATATTAAGCTTTGCTAAAAAAAAAAACCCTCTTCCTTTATTAAAACTTGTTGAGTTCCAGGTGTATTTTCAAAACATTTAGATTTCTGAACCTATTTGTATTCTTGCAGTGTAACCTTGTAACACTAATGTAAAATTCCACATTCCTTCCCTTGCTACTCTGCACATAGACTAATGCACTTAATGCTTATTGATTTCTCAAATGGCATGGTTTTTGAACAACAAAATGAAATAATATCTGGTTTTCTGGGCATGACTTTTAAAGCATAAAGACCAAAGGAAACTATTTGGATATACTTTAAAGAGAAATAAATATATTCAAGATTCCAAGCTAGTAAATGGAAGGAACATTTGAAGGCTTTTAACAACCACCCCACTTTAAATTCCCTTGAGAATAAAGCATACACACTATAAATCAGTATCTTTTACTACTTTTTAAAATATATTGTTTGTCCTGTTAACACTGTTGTGTGTGTGTGTGTGTGTGTGTGTGTGTGTGACTGAAAAATCTTAGGTACAAACAACACAATTATCCCAAAATATAACAATGATGCTTTTCTTTCTTATGTCTCAATTTTTTCACTTTATCTTAATTCACCCACATTTCCCTTGATACATTTTGCTATATTATTATTTTTAAAATAAACAAAAAATATATCAACAAAAAGAACAACAAAAGGCAAACAAACAAAACAGTGGCCTCTGATGTGTCCCACCCGGAACTTGAAATTTAGATGTGGCTAGTTTGTCAGATCTACAGAAAGAATGTAATGACATTTCAAGTAAGAGCTGAAGTTTAGAACTAGAAGAGGCCTCAGCCTGAAACCTACCCCATATGTTTTATAGGAAAACACTAAAAATCATGAAAGATTATGTCACCAACCAGATACACCATTGGCAAAAAGGAAACAAGAATCAGATCCCCACCATTCCTGCACCCATTTTTAATAGATTACACATTCTTGCAGGTTGCAGTTTTAAATACCAGTTGCAAATCTTCACAAAGTGAAAATAGAATTAACCACATCTGATGTAGGACTGAGAACCTCCAAAGGAGAATGGAGAACTTTTGTTTTCCAAGGCAAAACTAGAAACCAAGAATTTCTGCAATAGAGGTTTCTCATCAAGGCCACTCTTCAGTCCGTTCCGTTGTAAGGTACCAGAGGCGACATTCACACAGGCAGTAGCTGTTCTTCTTTGGCTGTGGTATTAAAGTGATGACAGTAATTTTAGGTTGCTGTTTGAACAACTGATCCCCTGTTCACATGGCATGATCATCTCAGAAATTATTCGCAGATTGTTTTTATGCTCTTCGGAAGGCATCCTGGTCTTGCCTAGAGAAATCTGTACAAATTAAGTTTGGCATTTGGAATGTGCACTTTGTCATATCCCCATTTAGAGGCTTTTGACTTTGCTATGAACGATGAGGAGAAACTGATTAAACACAAAACCCAGAAGAGACAGAATCTGTTGCTGGTATCAGTGAACCAGGGCTGAAAAAGCTCCCCATCCCTGTCTCTCCAACCTTGCACCAAGCCTAACAAGAATATTCTGTTTGTCTAGCAAAGTGTCCTAGAAGAGAGGAAAAGGAGGGCAAGGCACTTGCCATGAGGGTGGGGGAGGGAGGTTCCCAGATCTGCTTGGTGATTAGAGCAGGGCTTTTGGTCTCTTTTCATGCTGTAGATGTGGCTTGCTGCAGTCACGCCTCCCGCTGCCAGCCGGGCTCCGGGATCCTAATCAGTCACTATGAAAACTCATTAGCTCCACAGCAATGAGTGTTCCACTGCTGAAGCTGGGCGCTGTGCTCAGTACCATGGCAATGATCTCAAACTGGATGTCCCAAACTCTCCCATCCCTGGTAGGACTGAACATCACAAGGCTGTCGGCGCCAGATACCTTAGTAAGTCACTCTGGTGGGTTTGGCCATCTTGTATTTAAAACAGTGGGCGTTGTAAATTTCAAAGGCTGAGAGTCTGTTGCTCTCTTTATTGGTGAACTTCAAAGATAGAATATCTGTGTGATAACTTTACTCATGGATATTTACGAACACTTTAAAGTTACACCAAAAAACAAGTGGGAGAGGGGACTGTTGGAGAATTGGCTATAAAAAGGAAGGCTGGTCTCATTAAATTCTTAAAAATGATATGTTTTAACTAAATTAACTTGAGATCGGAAAGGATTTTTTATTATGCTTTGTTTCTAGCATATTTCCTGGAATGTGTGCACTTTGTAACTCCCTACAGAACAGACTGTAGACAGTATTCTCCCTAATCTGTTTTTCCCACAGCAGGTTCTTCCTTTGGAATGCAGTGCCTATGGTTGTGTGTAATTAATTCAGCCAGAGAAGCTAACATCTCTTTAAGCATAAGAGAATTATAAAATGAGCTCAGTAATTTAAAGCATGACAAAAGATATTAAAACCACTAAGGGGTAACCACAGAAAACATACCTGATTATTTAAAAAAAACAAAAACAAAAACAAAAAAAAACAACTTATTGTTTTATTTAATATTTTCCACAGACTTTTCTGGCATAAATAGGTCCTGTATAGTCTTCTCCTTTCCACATTTTAGCAAATTCTCTGGTATTTTGAAATTGGATGTGTTCATTCATGCTCAAATATTTCAAGAAAAATATAAATTAGTAGTTTCTCAAATGAGAATGTAAAATTTGAAATAAAAGGCATATTCTAAAAAAGTCTTGCTATCAAAAAATATTCGCAAAGAGCATAATATTTGAAGTTTTTACCTTGTATATTACTCTAGTGGAACACACAAAGAAAAGAAATCCTTTGTTTTAGTAGTTATTTACAGTTTCTATTAATAGCCTGTTAATCAATGTACAATTAACCATGTAGTCCGATTGAATTAATTACATAATTTGACAGTTTCTTACAGTATGTTGGCCCCAGCAGAGTGCATGGGAGTCAGATTTGACCTGCCTTCTGCATGTTACCTTCTTAAGGTCCTTAATGGTACCTTAATGATTTCTCTATGAAGAGTTTCTTCATAACTTGTATGGCAAGGCCTAGTAGCAGAGCTGTCACAGCCATGCAGACAGCATGATGTCTCATTAATGCACATTGATACAACAAACAATCTGAGGTGTTTAATACTTACTGAGTCAACTTTTTCCAAGATCCAAGCACTTGGTTTTAAAAAACACAGTTGTAGAATTAATACTTTTAGAAAGATGAGTCTTAACTAATGATTAATTATCTATGAAATTTGGCACATTAAGTATGGGATGTATACTTGTTTGAACATATATATATGTATACATATGTATATATATATGTATATATATGTATACATATATATACATGTATATATATGTATACATATGTATATATATGTATACTTGTTTGAACATGTATATACATGTATATATATGTATACATATGTATATATATATGTATACTTGTTTGAACATATATATATATATATATATATATGCATCAACATGTATATTTTCTACTGCTACTAAATAAAGAGCACCAAATTTCCAGGAGCCATCCATGTTTCCTTCAGGATTTTAAGTATATTTTTAAGCTCAATGTAAAAGCTATATGGTTAACGATCAATCAAATTATGAAGAATTGCTATAGGTATACATATATCCCAACACAACTGTCCTTACTTTAGCTTGTCCTCCTTGGCAAATAAACACAAATTTAGAAAACCATAGAAAATTCTGGAGGTCTCATTATGGTTCCTGATCAAACATTAGTGAATGGTATTCTGGTATTTTCTGAAATGAAGAAAGATAAAGTATCAAAACCTTTTTTTTTTCTTATTTGGTTCTTCAAGGAGAACTAGTGTCTTTTACCTAATTATTGAAGATTATTGCCCATGGCTTAGAATCTGTATGATGAAGAATAAGTGAATCATCATCTTTAGAGAAATAGAAAATGTCAATGCTGCAAGGTTATATCAGACCTTAGAAGTTGTTTGGTATGCCCATGTTCACACTATCATTGACAATATCATTTATTTATTCAATTGTTTACTTATGTTGAGAATTTAGTATTAGATTATAAGTGAAGAATATCTTCCAATTAAAGTTTTAGAGGAAATGCTGGGTGTGCAACAGGTTATAGGTCACATAACTGAGGAGAGAAAAGATAAGCTGGGCATCTACCATCTGTTTCCTTCCCACCACACTCTAACCCTTGCCCCAGGCAAGGTATTCAACAGAAACCTTGAGCTCTCCAGTTTCATTTGAGTTCTAACTGAGATAATCAATGATCCACACTGTACATGTGTGACAGCTGACTCAAACTGTGGACTAATTAGAGTTTTATAAGTAGTCATGTAGAACCAAACCATAAGAGCAGAGTCCTGCCCAGTGAGCCAGGCCTCCATAATATCAATTGCTAATCTGTAACCATCCAGGCTTCCCTACTAGGTTCACCCTGCCTGGCTCAAACTGTCTCTCATGTTCCAGGACATTCTTCTCTCACTTTCCTACAGAGCTATAGCCTCACCCTTTGAAATTTACCTCTTCATCTTCTTGGCCTCAAAGAGAAAGAAAATAGCTGTGTACCTCAGCTCTATACCTACCATTCTCAAACTTCTTGCAATAAAGGAGGAAAGAAACTCCTAAGTAGCATCACATGTATTATGGATGTAGTGAGGGAGGCTTTTAGACAAAGGCTTTTTTCACCTGATTCCTTTATAATAATCCCTTATAGAAATAAGGGATCATTACTTCTGTTTCTACATAGCTTTCTGTCCAATTAGATGGAGGAGAGATGCTTCCTTGGTACAGTAGGTACAACTAAATGTAGTGGGTCAGCTTTCCTCATCAATTTTTCCACTCCTAATTTCTACCTCTGTGTTAATCAGTATAAATAAGATGAGCTTGTAACTGTGAAGAAATCACACACACACACACACACATACACACACACACACACACACACACACGTAAACATACTCAAACATGTATCAAAATAGGTTTTATGTTTGTATAGCATAGTAACAGAAAGAAAAAAATGTAGTTATGCAAATATTATCGTAGCTTTAAAAAAAAAATTCAATTGACCTAAAAGGCAAAGCAAGAAAGACAGTTTGAAATGTTAAGAGATAACTAAATTGGTTTATGGCAGGTGCTTCAGAAATAGCAATGTGTGATTGTTTCAAGAGTTAAGGGAGGTTTCAAAATTGCAGGACACTGTCTACCAGAGTCTAATTAAACAGAACTCTTTACTAAGTGATGAAGTCCCTCAGTTTTGTTTTTTGTTTATTTGTTTGGGTATTTTTTGGGTTTTTTTTGTTTTGTTTTGTTTTGTTTTGTGAAATGTTGATATTATTCTTATTTTTCTTGCTTAGTTCTTTTCCCCCTTTCTACACCCTGGAGCGGGCTCATGGCCTTTGGAGAAGCTGGGAGAGTTATCCTCAGGTCTCTGCAGGCTCATCCCCCCTCTGGATCTTCTCTCTGATGCAGAGTCACTTCCCCTGTAGGCTTAGCTTCTAAAAAATCCCTCATGCTGTGGAAACCTTACCAAGAATAACCTGGAAAAGAGCAATTAAAAAAGCAGGGAGTGTTCAGCAGACACCATTCCCAAACAGTCGGCCCTACTGCTGTGGAAGGAAGAGGACTGGAAGGGACCTGTGGGCACAAGTCATTGATTTTTGCAACCATTTCAGACATCTATCTGGTGTCTCCTCATATGCAACTACTCCGTTAGTCAGCTTAACTGACTATAATTCTCTAAAAAAAAAAAACACTGTCTGTATCCTCCAAGGATCTTACTCTAGAATAACAAATGTGGTTTTATAGTTCTAAATGATGATACCTAATTTTACCAGGATTTATTGATTTGGGGGTGTTTGCAGTTTATTTTGCATTAGGAAGGAAGGGGCCCAGGCCCATGTACATGCTCCCTTTCCATCATATTACCTTTTTACTGACTGTTTTTCTCTCTCCAATCATCAGACAATGTCCATTATGTGCTAGGACAACTAAATAAATTATCCTGAGTTAGTTGAAAGCTCTGAATAACAAATCTTGAGAGTAACAAAGATTGTGGCAATTGTCGTTTTTATAGAAGCTTCTTATAAAGAATGAAAGTGGATGTATTTTTGTTTGGGATTCTGAAGCAGAAGTATAGACTAAGAGAAAATCTCCAGAAAGACAATTTCAGGTCACAAAGCTCAGTTTTCCACAATGGGAGGGTGATGCATGAAGGGCTAAGCCCTGACCATACAGAGATCATAGAAAACACACACACACACACACACACACACACACACACACACACACACACAAAACATGTATATAAACTTCCATTGTATAAACTGATATGTGACCAAATACATCCTCTATGACCATTTCCACTCCCAATTCATTAGGGTTTTCAAACAACGTGAACAGAGATGGCCACCTTAAACTTGATGATGGTTTTGCTATTTCTATTGGTTTTTTTTTTTCATAGCTGTTTACCCCCACCTAAAACATGGAGGTTTCCTTGAATGAAGAGTATTTATTTATTTCAGTTCCAAAGATTCTTACAAGTAACAACAGGAAAAGTGCTACAGAGTGACATCTTTATTAACACTTCCTCCACAGCCTATTTCTTCTGGCATGATCTCTTAACCTCTCTCCAATTTCTGTTTTCACATCTTTTCTTTCTCCGTAACCTAAGCCACTAATAGACGATCCTCCTTACCTAACTCTCTGGAGCAAACAAGGTGCATCCTTAGATAGGAATTTAATAGGGGTTTTTAGTCACTCAGATAAGTGACACTTTGAATCTCGGTTTTAATAATGTGATATTTTTCTACTTTACATCTATCACATTGGACCCCAGTTTTAGTAGTTCGGCCCATCATTTCTTTCTAACTTGGTCTTTCTTTCAGTGAAATACTTTTAAACTAAACAGGAAAAGAAAAATTTAATAATCTTCAATCCAAAAACTTGCTTTATTTCAAAGATATGGGATCCTTTCCTTTGCCTTCTGTGTTATCTAGGCTCTGGTAAATGACTGTAGTTCCTTCCGCAGAAGTATTCTGTTTGCCTGACCCTTAGCTAACTGCTTCTCTAGGGTCATAGTGGCCATGTGTTTCCACATAAGACAGTACCCCTGCCTGCTGAGAGTCAGCTGCTGGGGGTGAGCAAGGAGTCTGTTTCATCTATAGTCCTGCTTAGACTGTCAGTGAATTGACATGCAGAGAATGATGAGCATATAGACCTCTGGGTTGAAAATTGTAGAAAACAGATACGAGTTTGTACTAAATGGTAGCTTGGAAAAAAGTTGCTTTTATGGGATCCTTGTAAGTAGCATAAAATACTGTTTCTAAAGGCAATTGGTTCCAAAGAAATGAATCCAATTACAAGAGAAGAGATGTTATAAGGAAACTCTCCTGAAATGCAATGTGTTTTGATTTTCTTTTTCTGCTTCTCAGGATACACTGGTTTTGTTTTTAACACAAAATCCCTATGGATAAGGGGAATTCCCATGTGGTGGGTTTATGTTTAGGAGGCATAGATACACAATTAAATTATAATCAAAGAACTCAGACAAGATACAATTGTTAAAAATGATTGTTTTAATTCTCTTATTTAGAACATTCTTAAATATTTAATGAGTGTTGTAATATTAAAAACTGCTAAATAGTTCATTTAGTTCTTCTAATTAACACAAAGAGTTCAAAGAGAACTGTACCCATAATGGCTGCTCTGCCTGGAGGCTTCGGGCCATTCATAATCAACTGTATTCACTTTCTAGATTCAAGTACAGTGCTTCACCATCATACAAATAGATGTTGTATCAGGGTTACAACATCCATATTAAGGGAGACAAGAATAATTCATAGTTCAATATGGTGTTTACGCCTTATGGTCTGTGATCAGACTCCACAAGTTCAAAACTCAATTCTACTTCTCCCTGTGACTGTGGGAAAGTTACTTCCTATTGCAAGGTTAGTCAGAATGATGCCAGCTAGTCCTTAAAAATATCAAGATATAAAGTGACAATAAGTTACACAATCCTCCCAACGGCAGCTAGAGATCCACAGATTCTTGCTCTTCCCAGTGCATGAGTTTTATTGACATTTGAATAATTGTCATTGTAAGTCAGAATTGGAGCAGGTCTTTTTTTTTGTCCTAGGTATCCAAAAATATCTACATACGTCCTTCCATCTGAGATCACAGTTGGTCTGATTTTGGTTTTCCTTTCAGTGCTTGTTGATCCTAAAAGAGATTGCTAGAAATACTTACAAGACTTCACTATTTGTCATTGTCCCCAATACAAGGTTTTGTATCAAAAGCCACAGAACTGCTAGGCACTTTGGTTTTCTTGACAAAAGGGTGAGAATTTATCCTTTAGATGGTTCAAAGTAACTGCACTCCAGAAGGGTATAACTCTTCAATAATTCTTAAAAGAAGGCAATTGAAAGTATAAATATGACGAGTCATTACTGTTATTAATCACGATGTGCCAGGGGATACTAAATGAACATCAAAGCCTGCTCACCTTTCCCACTTGTGTCAACAACAGAGAGTGACTGGTAAGTGTCCCTGGAGGGACAAGTTGCATGGAAGCCATGAAACACTCAGCAAGTACACATCAAAATAGGAATGCTGACAGATTTAATAATAATCAGTGTTTGCACTGCTCTTAAAATATTTTAATATGATAATTGGGTGGCCCTGATCCTCTATTCGAAAGCTAAATTTATTCTGGAGCCAAGCTTTAATTTTCTGGCATATTTGAGATTTCTCTGCAATGTTACAAGAAGCTGAAAGAGCCTATGTCCAGAGAAATTCATCACAAACTGCTGCTTAAGCTTTCAGTTAAATCATAAAAGCTACTCTGCTAAGTCATTTCTATCTTCATCTTGTAGATAGCTGCTGAATTTTTCTCTTATAACTAAAATGGACAACCTAATTACAGCTAATATCTTACCTAATTTTAGTAATATGTAATTCTAAGAACAACTCTTTAAACTGGATATGCAGGAAGAAAAGCTAGATAGTAGGAGATGCTATATTAAGAAGTCTATGCCCTCAGGAATAAAAAAATAACACAGAAATTACTTTTTTAAAAAATCAGTTATCTATGAAGAGACTGAAAGACAGGTCTGGTGGCAGATTCTTTATATATAAAGGAAAGGCAAGACTTGTGATGTTCTTATCACACATTTACAGTTTATGGCTCTCCCAATATATGTTTACAATGTATCCTCTGTGCTAGATTTTGTTGTTGTTGTTATTGTTGTTTTTTCATGAGATGACTGGCAAGATGCCTATGGCAGAAATTGTAGAAGATTAGAATTCGAATCTACATCTCATTTCAGTGACAAGAAAAACAGTAGTTGGACTTCCTCCTCCTTTGTTGATTCTTTGTATGATTGTATTATAAAGTCACTGGAAGAGAACTGGAATCAGAACTGAGGTGATGCTTTTTAAATTAGGAGGCCAATGATAAAGGACGTAAGATTCAGAAGTTATTTAAGGATCATTTGGGGCTTTATTTCAGAATATTGGACTTAATAAATGAACAGGAAAACATATACTATTAATTACATTCCTCTTGGGAAGGAAAAACTAGCAGATCTGTTGTAGAAAGACCAGTAAGATTTGAGGATCTGGATGTGTAGACATGTATAAATGTGGAGCTCAATTGCAGAACTGCACAAATCATGAGAAGTGATGTGAGATTAACAGTCGGTAAATTAAGTAGACTACAGGTCCATGGCACTCCTTTGACATTTGTAAAGAAGGCTAAACAGAATCATGCTGCTACCAATGAAAATTGCTTAATTTTTCTCACCCAACTTCAAAGAATCAAAGGCTAAGGTAGTAGGTGAGTAGGTAAACTTATTGCTATGCACTCATGGAGACCTGAATTTGATTTTAACACTAACATAGAAAGTTAGGTGTTGTAGCATGCATTTGTGACCCCACTCTTAGAGATGCTGAGATTAACATCACTGAACAATGCTGGCCAGCTTTGGGGCATTCCAGGCCAATGAGAGACCCTGTGTCAAACATAAGGTGGAAAAATCCTCAGGTCATGCACATGAGAGTGTGTATTCAGAACTGCATACATGTATAAAAATACACTCACAAAATAACAACAAGAAAAATAAAACCCAGAAAGACAAAAAACTTTAAATAAGTAAATTAAAACCTCTGTCTTAAAATCTCTGTCTTCTCCTTACCTAAGAGTGAAAGTCTGTTTTGTGTTTGTTCTTGCTTTTTCCCAGACTCAGATTAGCCCCAAAGAAGGGTGGCAAGTGTACAGCTCAGCACAGGACCCGGATGGGAGATGCATTTGTACTGTGGTTGCTCCAGAACAAAACCTGTGTTCCAGAGATGCCAAAAGCAGGCAGCTCCGCCAGCTGCTGGAAAAGGTACGTGGCGTATGTTCTCTTGCATATTTTTATTGAAATCTATCGTTCCTTTGAAAGAAACTATGCTTGATTAATAGAATAGTTACCCTAGTTTTTGCTCTCTTTTAGTAAGAGCCTTTCCTGTTCTTTGAAATGTTTATCTCGAGTTTCATGCTATATTATTCCATTTTGGAACTCTTTATCTTTAGCAATGTTTCTTTCTTAAAATGTATTCTCTACCATATATCTTAATATATGACTTTTTTTTTCTTTTATAGGATTAAGGAAGCAGAGAGTGTTCTTCCAATACTCACATCAGCCTCAACTCTCAGCATCACACAAAGCTCTTTGCGCTCATACATTAGACTTATGAACAATCTTGCTAGGAAGTTAAAAATAATGACATGAAATATGCAAGCTATCTGGACAGATAATGAATAATTCCAAGTGTTTATCATTATTCTCTAAATCATTCCTTTGAACATTAAGCTCTTCAGTCTCACTCAGTGGCATTCTCTCCACAATTTACTTAAACTGGATCCATAACAATCAAATGCAGAATGCCCTTGATTTGTTCCCATTTACAGACAAAAGTCAGCTCATGAAAGGTTGTTTATATGTAGTTAGGAGGGAGAAAGGCAATGAATGGTGCTTTCAATGATCCCCATTCAGACTTGTCTGTGAAGGGTTCTGAATACAGTAGGACAGCTGGGGTGGTCTGAGTGATGTAAGGGGTGACAACACGTGCGAATTTTAAGTATCATTGGAACAAAAGAGATCAATTAGGTAGCACGTGTAGTTGAGGATACCACAGTCTCCTGCTCATTTTGTGTTGAACATTTTTTTTGTGTGTGATTACATACTCCAGACACTGAATAGGAAGTTTTTCACATAAGATTAAGATAGCCAGGAGAATGAAAGCACCTAGCATGCTAATATAAACAAATGTTTACTATCTTAAACCCCATTTCTGCAATTTTTTCCATCTGTCATATGGTTTCCTTTGTGACCATCATTTTGAAATCGTTTGATAATATTGTTAAACGCCATCTCTCTTGTTTTTTGTACAAAGCTTAGTCTGTTTCTGTTGGCATATTTCTTTTATTATCTTATTGGGCACTTATACCTCTGCCTCCCTTCCAACCCTTACTTCATCCTAATTTCTTCCAAAACCCCAGTGCTAGGTAGGGGAGAAAGAAGGTTAAAGTAGAATAAGGATTTAGGCTACTTCCTGCTGATTAGGGTCATCGAATTCCTTGGGGCAAGTCCAATCTTGGTCCCCAGAATATCCAGAAATCCAACAAAGGCAACAGTAGCAGGGACAGCAGGAAGGAGAAGCAGCAGCTGCCCGATCAGGACTGTCACATTTAAGTCCTCTCGATCCCCAGATTTAAACTATCTGCAGCCCTTGGTAGAACAAGAGACAATCATTGTTAACATTTGTGAACAAACTGAAACAACCCCATATCTCACACCTGAGATTAAAACAAAAATGTAATTCATATAACATAAGTGGGTTTTTAAAGAAACCAAACTTCTCACTATACTGTCCTCCTTGCCCTGTCCTTGGAATTGCCCTTTTCACATATTGGCTTTCTCTTATCAAGTTTTCTTTTATACTGAGATTCCATTCCTACCCCAACTATAGCAGATATTGTTTTTATTAAAATCAGTGGCTGTTAAAAATTACTACAGGCATGTTATAATTAATTTTGTGGTATTGAGTTCTAATCGTGATTATCTTTTTTATGATAATTTCAAATATATTATTTTGTTGTTACCAGGGAAATTAATTTGGGTAGAAAATGGTTTAACCGTTTAAATACATTTTTGTTTTATAAAATTGTATCTCCTCTCAGACTACTGACATTCCTCAACAGTCTTTTTACTTCTACATAAAATACACTAAGAAAAATTGTCTTGATCATATAACTTCATATTATGTTTTAGTATCTTTCAGTAGAGCATCACATAAACAAACCATGTATATATATTTTTGAAAGCCACTTAAAATAATTCAGTGAAAGATAAATTCTATGGGTCAAAACAAAAATATCTATTAGAAGTAAAATGGGACTATTGCTTTCATTATTACTGTATCTATTTTATATTTTTAATTTACTCCATTAAACACTTACAGAAGACATGGTTCTATTTCTAATTTACATAAAAGCAATCTGGTTCTTTCTGAATCTACATTTGTAAATTTTCAAGTGTCCTATATCTGAAAAGTTATAGAGTTGTATTCGGTAGCTTTTACATTGTTTTTTATATCATTCTCAATACCACTAATAATCTCCAACTTAATTAAAAGATGTTATCTGTTTTTGTACTTTATCAAATATGTATGGTACTGAATATTCAAAAAAAGTAGCTAACTCAGTAGTAAAGTCTTAGACCACAGGAAATAAAATTGTTAGCCTAAAAACACACTTGCTAGCTATATAGCTTTTGTGTATTGCTATATGTATCCTGCATTGCCCAAGTCAATATTTTAACATGATTTTAGACTAAGATATGGGCAATATTTTCACCAATAAAATCAATTCAAGGACACTATACATAATACTTCACCTTAAAGATTTCAAAATCATTTTAACACCAAACTTCCTAGTCAAGAAACTGCTGTTCTTTTTGTTAAATCAAAGTTAGCCAAACACATTGAACAACAGGCTTTTTATTATAAACTGGTGAGAGTAATAGTAATACCTTAGAGTAAAATGCACTTATTTGTGGTCATTCAGGAAGACCTCATGTATTTTGTCAGTAAAACAAACAAACCAATTGAAAAATGCTTCAAAAATATGAAAAATGCTTCAAAAAAGGTTATCAGAGATGGGAGACATTGATTTTGCCAAAAAAGTTTAGGTGTCTGTTAGGTAATTTCTGTAGGTGTGACAAATATCAAGGAATAACAACTTACAGGAAGAAGAATTTATTTTGGCTTATGGTATTAGAGGCTTTGGCTCATGGCCATTTGGCCCTTGTGGTCCTTGACTGTGATAAGGCAGACAGTTATGAAAAAGTCCATGTGTTTGAGCGAACCAGCAGACAGGAAGCAGGGAGAGAGGACATTGAAATGGTATAGGCATGAAACACCCCCTGATTACCTATACCTAGAACCTTAACTTCTTCCAGCTAGGCCTCACCTCTTAAATTTCCAAACTCTCTCCAAATAAAGCTGTCATCTGAAAATCAAACCTTTTGTACATGAGCTAGTAGATGACATCCAGCATTCAAACACAACAGCATCCCCCAAAAACATGAAAAACCAGAGTACAAACCTACTTCAGAGACAAACAGATCATAAGAAGAAACACGGGTCTCCTTCTAATGAGTCACATAATGGAGAAGTCAGTGTCCTTTGTCATCAGGAAATGTTTGTTCAACAGAGTAATCTCCATTAACACTAGGAAGCTCTTTCTAGGAAGAGCTGAAGGCAAGTCATACCCAAATCCTGTCCATTTAGACACCTTTAGTGATATCTTATACCACAGATATAGTTCCTGAAGTTATTAAAGGTTGTGTAATATAGATAGTCACAGCTATGTCTCATCAAAAATTCTCTCAATGTAATCCTCCATAACACAAATCAAGTTGAAAATTCATTTGGGAAGTCCAAGTAGAATGTAAAATAAGGGATGGTCTTTTAACTCAATTCCGAGTATTTCCTCTTGCCCATCATATTCTAATTGTGTGGAATATGATTAGGTATAGAAAATTCTTAGGAGGATATCAACCATGCTAATGATGGGTATCTTCACAGACTGCTACTTATTTAAATAGGAAGCCAGTTTCTTTAATGCAAATGCTTAACTCTAAATGAGGTTAGAATATTGCTTTGAAAGTAATGCTTTTATTCATGATGATGTTTCCATGAGTTCAATGTTGTCTCTAATTTTGTATTGGACTAAAAAATATGGAGCCTTCTGAATATAATAATTTCAAATTAAGAGATATTTTAGTCATATATTTCTGTGTACAACAGTTATAGAGGGTTAAGGGGAAAAAACTTTCCCTAAAATATTAACATCCTAATTACCCATTATACTATTTGAAAACTAAGATGATTTTACTCAGGAAATATTTATCAAGCTCATATTTTGTGTCTGGTTCTGTGCAACATCTTGCAAGTAAGAGATGTGAAGACACAGCCTGTGATGAGAACAGACCAAGGGCCTTTGTTGACATTGTTCAAAAACATATTCCAAAATTACTTTTAATATAAGTCAGACTATGACATGTTAGAAACAGATAGTATGGACATAGAAGAGGAATAAAGATCAAAACATCAAGGAAAAGGATAAAGAAAAATTGACTTGCTTGACAAGAGGTAAAGAACTGAGGCAAGCCCAGGCACCAGAGTATATTGGCTTTTCTAAAAGTGACAGTTCTGAACAATGTGTCAACATGGTCTCTTTTGAGCTAACTGGTATGTGTACTAATCTCCATAATTTTTCCTGATGGAAATGCCTATCTCTGAACAGATTATTTATTTGTAGTACATGTATGTTTTTTTCAACGAAAGTAGCATTATACTAATTACTACATAATACATATTTATTTAATAATAAATGCAAGCAAACATTCACATATCTAAAACAAAGAACTATTTGCAATTCTATCACCTTTTTTGGGCTCATTCTTTGGAATATTCACTAATGCAAACAAAAATATCATTTAATCAAATGGATTTTTATATATACTACATACATACATACAGTTCTTTCCTCTCTGAGCAATGTAATATTGAGAGCCTAATACATATTTTTTCTAATTCTTTATGTGCATTTCTTCATGATTTTTCTTAATAGATTATGTTATCTTTTGCATGTGTGACTGTATTTTATTTATGATAAAGGATTGAATTCTGTATCCTTATTATGTTTTTCTCTTATAGGAAACCTTCCCAGATTAGTGGGATAACCCAAGCTTTAAAAGTCAGTTGTAGGAATCACTTGGGAATCTTGATAAATATGCATACTAATTGAGTGTCTTTGTGATGGTGCTGGGATTCGCACTTTTGACAAGTTTCCAGGTGAAGATGAAGGTGTTGCTCTGAAGTACCAGGGTTGTGGACATCCATCTTTGTCTTTACAATAATTTATTCTTAGACTATTCTTCATTCAAACGTTTTCCTCTATTGCAGGCTTTCTCTTTGTTTCCAGGATTTTGCTACCACAAAAATTAGAGCAGTTTTCCTTTCATTTCTGCACTCTTTCTAGGTCACCCAGTTCCTACTTCTAAATAGCCTGGGGCTCAATGAACCTGGACCAGTGCCATCGGCTTAACATGTGTTTCTGCCTCTCTATAAGGCACTTTGTGTGGTTACTATTTCCCAAGTCCCTCAATCATATGCCATGACACTTAGAAGGTGTTCCAACACTACCAGCACTTGTACTGGTCAACTCAGTGTCATCCCTCAGAGTATTTTAGAATCATCATGATGTAAATGCATTGAAATCAATAGGAGTTGATATCAAGGCTCAGTGAACTCATCTGGAAAGGGTCCAGGTTCCTTTGTTCTAGAACAAAGAAGTGAACAAAGACACAGAGATGCAGCAGAGGTAGGGTATAGTTCCAGATATATACATATATAGTTTGTTTACAAAGTGGAAGAGAGTGAAAAGAAGAGAGGTAATTCAGTAGCTCAGCATTCCACTGAACAAAGGATGCGGGCTCTTCTGCAGTACACCCTAGGCTTTTTGGAGTCATTTGTATTTTGGGTTCATTTACAACTGTATAGGATTTCTTACACGTGTTCTGCTACACTTAACTCTGCAAAGTAATTCATCCATTGTCTGTGTCCTTAGCATATTTAAAGTTCCACATTGGGAGGTATATTAGTATTATAACACTAGACCAGCTTCAGACACCCTGAGTATGCTCTACCCCTGCTAGGATGATGATTAAAGTGGTGGGGATTGAGGGAGATCAGCCTTCCTGTCTGCCAATTTTTTTCCACATACTTTGTTAATCCTTCATGAAGTCTCCACCTCAATTCCTTATTCTTGTGCCTCAAAAATGATTGAACTTTGTTGGACCTGTCAGTACTATACACTGTTGCTAAGTACCCCTGGCAGAAGTTACAAACAGCATTTACAGACACATTTTATGTCAACATGCATTATCTTGAGTATTATTACCTTATGAAGCCTTGGAATAAAACTACCTTTATTTTATTTTTCTAATCTACTAGTTTTTTGCTTATGTGACCATATTTGAAAATGATACATGGCTAATTGTTATGACATGTGTAGGTATAATTTTCTTTGGTTGTAGTTTTTGAATGTTTATTGTAAGGAATCTTGTTGAAAATGAGACAACAGACATGTGTTTGCCAATTTGGTATTTCTGTTCTTCATGTTAGTGACATTTTGATACTTTAGTAGAGATTTCAAATATCTGTACACTGAGAATAATTCGCAACCAATAACTTTTTTTTAACAGGTACAGAATATGTCCCAGTCTATAGAAGTCTTAAACTTGAGAACTCAGAGAGATTTTCAGTATGTCTTAAAAATGGAAACCCAAATGAAAGGGCTGAAGGCCAAGTTTCGGCAGATTGAAGATGATCGGAAGACGCTAATGACCAAGCATTTTCAAGTAGGTGTGAATCCTGAAATCTTAACAATCCAGCATAGTATACAGGTAGCATGTCACTGAGCTGGAAATAACTATTCCTGGACCCATGTACAAAAGTAAAGACTCACTGTAGACATAACTGTTTTGTCACTAAAATAGTGACTATTAACAAGCAACCAGTAATTATTATTTTTTTTTAAAGGTGCTGCCCATCAGAAACATGTGGAGTTTCTGGGTAGAATTACATATATTCTACTATCTAAGACAAGGGGAAATCCCCAGAAGAATTAATAATTACATCATCAAAGATTTTTCTAATGAATTTATGCTACTGTTGAGATGCAAATTATTAAAGAAAGCAAAAATACCATTGATGACAGGATCTTTAAAAGGATAATTTTCAAAGATTATAAGTGAGATCTTTTAAAAACGACTTTAGGTGGTTTAATGCCAATTATCTAGAAAGTAGAAATGAAAAAAAAAATGTGTTGAACATGCTGGACAGACTTTATTAATGATATATGACAGAGTCATTTATTTAAAAAGCTTCTTGGTTTGATAATGTCACTTGAGCCTCTACTAAAATGTATTGCTTTGTCATTAAAAGCATAGCACTGAGTTTTCAACAGCTTTAAAGTTGTCCATAGATACTATCTCTTGTCCCTCTGTTAATTAGGCTATGATATTCATTTCCAGAGTAAAGGAAGCAGATTGAGTTCAAGCTGGTAGCATCCTGGAAAAAATGTAAAGAGTTGGTCAGAGACAAACAGGATCTTTGAAAGGCACATTATAATAAGGTAGAAATTGTCATGGACTGGAATGTTCTCTGTGGCCTCTGGGATATCAGAGCAGAGGTTTAAATGACAGACATCAATACATATCAAGTTTCAAAGGAAGAAACAGGACAGAAAAGTTGAGGATACTGACAAGAGAGAAAGTGGGAGTGATGAGCCATGGAATCTGAGCTGAAGAGAGATTTAAACAAAACAGAAGTCTATGCAGAAGAGAAAGAAGAAAAGAATGGGTTAGAGCAAGAAGACACAATATACTTGAAAATTATAGGAAATAAAATTGTGAGCTGGATTAGCAGAAAAAATACAGGAAAATGATAAACAAGGAGAAACAAAGTTCTGGACAGGTATCCATATCATCCAGAATTCCTTGATACCATGCATACACTCTGTGAGACAGGGCCAGACCCTTCCTACAAAAATGAAGTGCAAGCTCTTCCCATGAAAAGCAACTAAGAGGAAAACGGTCTGGGCTCAAAGGAAGCAGCAGCAGCATTTAAGAGCACAAAAGGAGATTCACTTGTCCACTGATGATGTGCTGAGGAATTAGGTAATTTGACGGTATCCAGGAAAACCATGTTGTATGTGGCCTTCTCTTCTGGCATACATTTCAGAGAGGATCTAGAAACTGAAGAGAGTTCCAATGCCAGAATTAGGATCTAGATGTTAAAGCGACAGTGTGAATTTGAAGCTGTATCATTATTAAAGGAAAAGGTTGTGAATAGTAAGTGGAGGAGAAAAGCACTCCCGGAAAGGACAGCAACCAGAGAGCAGGAGCCTGAGGACATCAGGAGACAAAGTAGTGAAGACTTGTTAGAATCAAGGGACCCATGTAAGCTTCCCTGGGTCAGAAGGACTGGGGATGCATCCGTAGGAAAAAAAGAAAGAAAGCAGAGAGAAACGAAAAACATATTTGTCCTAGTGTATACAGGATTTTTCCTAGTGAAAGACATTGTAGCAATTAAAATTTGAATTTTCAGAAAATATCACGTGATTATGATTTTGACTTTTTTCATAGTTCATATGATGATTTCAAAGAAATTTTGGAGGTTACAGTCATTCTGCCAAGCAGCATCAGCAACCTGTGGTATGAGAGAGCACAGTGGAAACCCTCAACTAGCTGGCATTCACACCATCCTTTATAGTGATGCTACAGGACAAAAAGGAATGAATAAAGACATTGGTGAGCAACTCAATAGCACATATGAAGCCTTCTAACAGGCATGCATGGATAGAGATTAAGCAGTAAGAGAGCTACAGCAAAAGCAGTCAGTTATTATAAGAATTCACAACAAGCTGGTTTCCATTTATGCCCAGAACTGATCCTGTGCCACAATGCTCCATACCCAAAAACTACTGGGAGAGAGCTGGTCTCCCAGAAGTGCTGACACGCCTGTGAGCACAGTTAAGACCACCGTTTCTGGTCCCAGGGACCTGCCCAGAGAGAGATCTCAGGACACAGAAAACAAGGAACAGCATGGTACAGGATCCTTCAGGTTTATGATTGCGCCCAGAGCTGAACCTGTGACACAGCACCCAGAGCTAATCATGAGTCACGGTGCTCCATATCTAAGTACCACCACCGGGAAAGAGCTAGTCTCCTAGGAGTGCTGAAAGCCTGTAAGCACAGCTAAGATCACCACTTCTGCTCAGAGGGAGCCACCAGGAGCCCCCAGAACACAGGAAATGAAGAGCAGCCTGGGACAGGATCCTTCTGGTTTCTGTCTGCACCACAAGCTGATCCTGTGCTATAGCGCTCCATATCCAGATACCACCAGGAGAAACTGGTCTCCTAGGAGTGTGGACACACCTGTAAGCACAGGTAAGACCACCATTTCTGCTCAAATTCCTGACCCAAGAGGGACCCACCCAGAGCCTTCAGGACACAGGAACCAAGGATCTGGGGACAGGATCCTTTCAGTTTCCATCTGCTCCTGGAGCTGACCTTGTGCCACAGTTCTCCATGCCCAAATTCCTCCCTGAGAGAACTGGTCTCCCAGGAGTACTGACTGACACACGGGCTTGCAGGAAGGACAATCCATAGTCAGAGACAGCAAAACCAGCTAACACCAAAGATAACCAGATAACAAGAGGCAAGGGCAAGAAAGCAAGCAACAGAAAACAAGGCTGCTTGGAATCATCAGAAACCAGTTCTCCCACGGCAGTGAGCCCTGGATATCCCAACACACCAGAAAAGGAGGACTCTGATTTAAAATCACATCTCAAAATGAAGATAGAGGACTTTAAGAAAGACATGAATAACTCCCTTAAAGAAATACAGGAGAACACAGGTAAACAGCTAGAATCCCTTAAAGAGAAAACACAAAAATCCCTTAAAGGTTACAGGAAAACACAACCAAACAGGTGACAGAAATGAACAAAACCTTCCAGGATCTAAAAATGGAAATAGAAACAATAAAGAAATCACCCTGGAGATAGAAAACCTAGGAAAGAGATCAGGAGTCATAGAAGTAAGCATCACCAACAGAATACACGTGATAGAAGAGAGACTCTCAGGTGCAGAAGATACCATAGAAAACATTGACACAACAGTCAAAGAAAATGCAAAATGCAAAAAGCTCCTAACCCAAAATATCCAGGAAGTCCACAACACAATGAGAAGGCTAAACCTAAGGATTATACGTATAAAAGAGAGCGAAGATTTCTAACTTAAAGGGCCAGTAATTATCTTCAACAAAATTATAGAAGGAAACTTCCCTAACCTAAGGAAAGAGATGCACATAAACATACAAGACACCTACAGAACTCCAAATAGATTGGACCAGAAAAAGAAATTCCTCCTGTCACATAATTGTCAAAACACCAAATGCACAAAACAATAATAATAATAATAATAATAATAATAATAATAATAATAATAAAATATTAAAAACAGTAAGGGAAAAGCATCAAGTAATATATAAAGGCAGACCAATCAGAATTACATCAGACTTCTCAACAGAGACTATGAAAACTAGAAAATCCTGTGCAGACATTATACAGATCCTAAAAGAACACAAATGCCAGCCAAGGCTACTATACCCAGCAAAATTCTCAATTACCATAGATGGAGAAACCAAGATATTACATGACAAAAACAAATTTACACAATATCTTTCCACAAATCCAGCAGTCCAAGGGATAATAGATAGAAAACACCAACACAAGGAGGGAAACTACAGCCTAGAAAAAGCAAGAAAGTAATCTTCTTTCAACAAACCCAAAAGAAGATATTCACACAATCATAAAAATAATATAAAAAATAACAGGAAGCAACAATCACTATTCCTTAATATCTCTTAACATGAATGGACTCAATTCCCTAATAAAAAGACATAGACTAACAAACTGGATATATCAACAGGACCCAGCATTTTGCTGCATACAGGAAACCCACCTCAGTGACAAAGACAGACACTACCTTAGAAGAAAGGGCTGAAAAATAATTTTCCAAGTAAATGGTCCCAAGAAACAAGCTGGAGTAGTCATTCTAATATCGAATAAAATCAACTTTCAACCAAAAGTTATCAAAAAGGATAAGGAAGGACACTTTATACTCATCAAAGGAAAAATATACCAAGAAGAACTCTTAATTCTGAACATGTATGCTTCAAATGCAAAGGCATCCACATTCATAAAAGAAACTTTACCAAAGTTCAAAGCACACATTACACCTAACACAATAAAAGTGGGAGAATTCAACATCCCACTGTTCATGGATTTTACATGTATCTATAGAACATTTTATCCTAAAACAAAAGAATATACCTTCTCAGCACCTCAAGGTACCTTCTCCAAAATTGACCACATATTCGGTCACAAAACAGGCCTCAACAGATATAAGAAGATTGAAATAATCCCATGCAACCTATTAGATCACCATGGACTAAGGCTGGTCTTCAATTGCACAAAAACAACAGAAAGCCCACATACACATGGGAACTGAACAATGCTCTACTCAATGATAACTTGGTCAAGGAAGAAATAAAGAAAGAAATTAAGGACTTTTTAGAATTTATTGAAAATGAAGGCACAATATACCCAAGCTTATGGGACACAATGAAAGCAGTGCTAAGAGGAAAACTCATATCTCCGAGTGCCTCCAAAAAGAAACTGGAGAGAGCATACACTAGTAGCTTAACAGCACACCTGAAAGTTCTAGAACAAAAAGAAACAAATACACCCAAGAAGAGTAGACGGCAGGAAATAATCAAACTCAGGACTGAAATCAACCAAGTAGAAACAAAAAGAACTATACAGAGAATCAGGAAAACCAGGAGCTGGTTCTTTGAGAAAATAAACAAGATAGATGAACACTTAGTTAGACTAACCAGAGTGCACAGAGACAATATCCAAATTAACAAGAATCAGAAATGAAAAGGGAGATATACAACAGAAACTGAGGAAATTCAAAAAATCATCAGATTCTACTACATAAGCCTATACTCAACAACAGAGGAAAATCTAGATGAAATGGACAATTTTTTAGACAGATACCAGGTACCAAAGTTAAATCAGGATCAGATAAATGATCTAAACAATCCCATAACCCCTAAAGAAATAGAAGCAGTCATTAATAGTCTCCCAACCAAAAAAAAGTCCAGGACCAATTGGGTCTTGTGCAAAATTCTATCAGACCTTCAAAGAAGACCTAATATCAATAACCTTCAAATTATTCCACAAAATAGAAACAGAAGGAACACTACTCAATTCATTCTTTGAAGTCACTGTTACACTGTATATTCTCCCTTGGAGATGGAATGTTTTCTGTCTAATCAGGAACCTGTCACAATTTCCTTTCATAGAGGACTTCATAAGAGATTTTTTTCTATTTCTATTGTATTTAATGTTCCAAATAGATTTCAAAAACTGATTGAGTGCATCTTACTTTTAGTTTCATAGGATATCATGTATATTTAAGAGGTATTTAACTATTATAAATTATTTTGATGACTTAAAAAAGTCAATACAAAGTTGTATAATTTAAAATAAATTTTATTAGTTTAATAAAAAAGAATTCAAAACAAAAGAACAAAAGATGTTGGAAATATCAAAGTCTAAATATCAGTTATCAAAATAATAACCATTTTTCTGGACATACAAATTCACAGCAGAGTTCTGAGCCCTTTTATCTATTAATTGGTTCAATCATCACACCTATGCAACAAGGCAAGCACTCTTTTACTGTTTTTATCCTCATCAGATAAACTAATGCACAATGAGTACATTTTCTAGATTCAGACTGACAACATCTAGCTCCAAGCCTGTAGGTCTGAACTGATAAACTAGACCTTTGAGTTAAGATTAAAGTAATAGGGACTGGAGAGATGGTGGAGTTGGTAATTTATTGTTAGTACAAGCATAAGGACTTGATTTCTGATCCCCAGCATGCATGAAATGGTGACAGGATTTGGGGGAAGGTACATTGTTTCCTCAGCACTGGAGAATTAAAAGCAGATAATCCCTGAAGCTTGTTAAGTAGATAATGTAGCCTAATAGGTGAGCTCCTGGAAACATTGAGAGAGCCTATCTCAGGGGGATAAACTTTAAGAACAGGATGATTGAGGAAAATACCTGAAATCAGCCTCTGGCCTCCACAGTGAGTTCACTCACACACACACACACACACACACACACACACACACACACACACACACACACACACAAACTCATGCATAGTCACACACTTGCATATGTACACTTATGCCACACACATCCACACACATTGGAACACCCATACATAAAGATACAAACATGCACATATACGTATGCATGTCAACACCTGTGCCAAAATTCCCATATTTATGAGCTCACTCCTCGACACCCAAATCACACTAATAATTAGGTGTCCTAAACATGCTTATGAAACTATTCCTCCCCCCTCCCGAGTTACAGCATGAATCACATTTCCTGCTAGATGCCAAGATAACATATGCTAGAAGTAGAACATTCTAAAACCAAGCTTAAATTGAAAATTACTCTATAAAACAACCCTCTGCTGCTGCAAAGCTTTCATCTCATGACAAACACTGTCAGCTTTTCTTTTTGTGATCTTTCAGGTGAAAGCTCAGCCAGCCATCATACTGAGACCAACTGTTGTTGGCAACTACTCTGGTTATTGTCAGAGTTATACAGTTGAAAGTAAAATTCTAGAAGGTAACAGCAATGCCAGATTTATGGTATTATATTTTTAGTTTTATATATATGATATATACCAGGGTCCTCAAATAAATGTCCAAAGCTTCAAAATTGATTGTCAAAAGTCTAGTAATTTTTGAAAAAGTAAAAATACTTCTTAATTCATCAAAGAAAAGAAACTTCCAAAACTTTGACATCAGATTGCTCTTTTGAATACACATATGTGGTAAAATGTGAAGTGTTCAATTGCGGCAGTTATTATAATTTTCAGTGAATGATATGAGCAGAACTCAAGGATTAAAATTCTAATGAAACAATTGTGTCTTCCTTTAGGGGTACTGCAAGATACTTAAACTATTAAGTTTGTTTCAAGATGAGCCTAAAATGAGCAAGCTTGCAGTTCTACCTTTTAACTGCAAAAGTTACTAATCTTTTTCATTACTGAGATTGTTTTAATTGACTCATTCAACTTGTACTTACAGAGAAATTCAAAGATTTCCAGGTTTGAAGAGCATGTAGAAATCTTCCCACCAGAAACACAAGCCCATTAATCAGGGCAGCAACGGGAGCTTCTGCTTCTCAAATGTATTTATAGTAATAACATTTTCTAAGTTTTAAAAATTGCATTTTTAAAAATGCAATTTTCAGCTCCTTCAATAATTATACAGTATGGCTTCTGACAGAGCCTATGGGTTATTCTCAAAGGATCATACTTTGGAACTCTTTCAATAGATTATATCATCTGCAATAAATTCACAGTTAACTCAAGCTCTTGCAATACTTTTGTTGTTCATATCTACCAAGTTAAAGGGAAAGAAGTATGCATGACAAGTACAGAAGTTGCAGGTAAAAGTGCAGATCATGGCCAGGCTTCTGATGATGAGGGATGGGAGCACTGACCACATGCTTGGTCCCTTGACAAAAATCAGTATTTTAATGTTGAAAAGCTCTGTGCAAGTGGCCCAACTGTTTTGTAAGTTATGCACCTTGTTCCATTAAGGAGTTAATTCACTACATGGTGGATAAGTAACTCTGCCTTCTGTAATGACATCTTAATTATCTATACTAGAAGACAAATGGACACAGAGTCTAGTTAATGATTCAGAATGGAAACAGCAGCATACATCTCGTCAACTTCTGTGAAGCTTTGTATGATTTATCGTGCAGTTGAACTTACGTTCCTAATGAAGTTGACCTAAAATGACTATTCCAAAGGACAAAGAACACCTGAGCACAGATGAAAGACAAAAACAAACAAACACCAAAACCACCAACAACTGGCCCTAAAAACAAGGAATCAAGGAAAAAGTTGATCTAGAATTGAAAATTTTCCTTTATGTAGTTGTGGGATAATTCATTTTCCCTAATGACTAAGCTGTTTGATCTCTTTCTGTTATTGCTATTCAATATGTCACTGAAAAATGGGATCATGTCTCTCTTTCTAAATGAGATGATGTATTATTCAGGTTATAAAATACCGGCAGAAAGTAAGATAATCCAAAAGACCATAATTGCTAACTATGGTAAAGATCAATTTATTTTATAGCAATGCATGTAATCTCTCAAAGAGAGGTTGCTGTGTTGATGAGCTGAGATTGGAAAATTTATCACCAAGACTCATGTGGCCACTTACATTACCAAAGCCTACCTGATGTCAACCAAAATATAAATGAAGAACTTTGAAGCTGTTTTAATAAGATCCTTTTCATGTCTTAATTCAAAGAACATACCTGCCTTTTCTGGTTTAAATGACGTTTGGAAATATTCTACTGCTATCCCCAGGAGTTGAAAGAGAAAATGGACGAGCTCCTGCCCCTGATCCCAGTGTTGGAGCAGTACAAAACCGATGCAAAGCTCATCACACAGTTCAAGGAGGAAATTCGGAACCTGTCTTCAGTCCTCACTGGAATTCAGGAGGAAATTGGTGCCTATGACTATGAAGAACTGCATCAACGGGTCCTCAGCTTAGAAACCAGGCTTCGTGATTGCATGAAAAAGCTAAGTGAGTAGAACTCTTTTATTGGCTTAAGTCATGAGCTTCAGTTTCCATGGAGACTGTATTCTTACATAGAAAGAAGTTGAGTAAAGGACCCAGTTAATAGAGAGACAGGCCTGAATTACAGGGCCAAGTATCCCTTAGTCACCTGAGCATGGCTGAGAACTTTTGTTTAAGTTTCCACCATGTCAAGGCTCTGTGGCTTCAAATACTAGTGCACTGGATATAGGCAAGTGTGTAACTACAGAATTGGGTGGAGGTTGCCTTTTTCTAAATATAATACAACCAGCCTTGTTTGGATCGGGGAGAAAAAGCTTTCTTCCATTTGTTGTTGTTGTTGTTGTGTTTTGATTTTGGTTTGGGTGGGTTTTCTTTTTGTTTGTTTGATTGATTGATTGGTTGTTTTAGTTGTTTGTTTGTTTGTTTGTTTAATAAATAAAACCATCGGGACTCAAACGCAATGAGTGTTCTCACCTGAAGAATATCTTTTTTTGTTGTTGTTTTGTTTTTTTGTTTCTGTTTTTGTTTTTCGAGACAGGGTTTCTCTGTGTAGCCCTGGCTGTCCTGGAACTCACTCTGTAGACCAGGCTGGCCTCGAACTCAGAAATCCTCCTGCCTCTGCCTCCCAAGTGCTGGGAATAAAGGCGTGCGCCACCACCACCTGGCTGAGTGTTCTCAAAAATAAATAAAATCTGTTCTAGAATAATTAAAAAGTCAGAGGCATTATATAAATGAAATTGATTATTTTCAGCAAGCCAGGCTTTAGTGGATAAGTACAAAAGTTTAAAATAAAATATGAATGGTTACCAAAAGAAAAAAAAAACATTTTGGACACTATTTAAAATGTAACTGGGATGATTAAAAATAAGCCAAATACAAAATGTTTCTTTAAGTGAGTTACCACAACCAACGAAATACAGAACCAATCAAGCAAGGAATTCCCATATCAGAGGCACCACTATAATCATCTCAATTTTCCCATAGAAATCACAGAAGATTAATTAAAAGGAAAGAAAGTGAGTAGAAAGGATTCATGAATGCATAGAAATCATCGGCTCTTTTTTAACTGAAAAATATTTGCTTTCATGCTATATATTCTGATCCCTATTTTCTCTCTCCCAACTCCTCCTAATGCTCTTTAACTCCTGGTATCAAATCCAGGGTGTTGTGCTTGCTGAATTCAGTTCTCTAATGCATGTACTTCAGCAATCATATCTAACTAACTATCATATCAGACTAAACATATCAAACAATAACATCATTATTCATCTTTCTTATTTAATAAGGCGTTTGCTGTCTGCTTTAGCTGAGATAGACCTGTAAACACTGAATATGAAGCAGTGCCTTAGCATCTGTGAGCAACTGGCTCCAGAGCCCTCACAAATACCCAAGTTTACAATTGTGAAATCCTTTTATATAGAATAATGTATAACTTGTGCATTCCTTCCCATATGCTTTCTGTGATTTCTATATTCTTTATGAACCCGATGCTGTCTGAATTTAATATAAATAGGGCTTAGGTAAAAATGACAAGAAAATTAGTCTATACATGCTTTCTCCAGATGAAATTGTCTTCCAAATACTTTTCATTCCTGCTTGTTGAAGTTCACGATGTAAAACTCATGAAAATAAGGAGCAGGCTGTAGTTCCACTCCTTCACAAACTCTTTCCAATGTCAGCAGTCATTGTCTCCTTGTCACTTAGTATAGAGACCAATGTTACAGAAAAAAAAATAATCTGACTTTTTGTCTGAAAAAAAAATATGATTCTGTCCTTCCTAACACTTAAGTCAACTAGCCACTTAGTAAACATCTCTAAACAGAAATTTTAAACAGAAAATCTAAACAACACAAGGAAGGTAGGTTCAGATGATAGATGACTGATGATATATAGATGATAGATATTATAGGTTGATAGATATATGATAAAGAACTAGGTAGATAGATAATAGATTGATGTAGATAGATAATAGGTAGATAGATGTAAATAGATAATAACAGATGATGCATAGATATACAGATAGACAAATAATAGATAGATAGATAGATAGATAGATAGATAGATAGATAGATAGATAGATATAGAGAAATAAAGATATAGATAGATGGTAGGAGCATATGCATGGGTAGATAATGGATAGATAGATAAAAAGATATCATATATATGTGTGCACAGAGAGAGAAACAGAACATGTGGAAGATAATTCTTCTAAATATTATTAGCTATTTAAGGACTATATTTTAACATTGCTTTTCGTGATATGTACTATTGAAAATAATACATGATTTCTTCCATGTGATTATTTTTCTTTTCTTTTAAACCTATTTATTTATTTATTTGGCTGGATTTTTAAATATAGTCTTGTTATGTACCACAGTCCGGTTTTAAGTTTCCATGCAGTTCAGGCTGGTCATAAGTTTGCTATAATCCTCTGCCTCATTCTATGTGCTGAGGCTACAAGTGTATAAACACACACACACACACACACACACACACACACACACACACACACACCAAACAAAACAAACAAGCAAAAATATCAAACCATAGGATCTTAGTAGAGAAAGAAAAGAATAACAATAGGTCCATTAACACAAAGGATAGAGGAAGAATATCATGAGTTCAACATGCCATTGAATCTAAAAATCAGCTATAATTACTACAATGCTCAGACACAGAGAGGGGGAGGGGATCTGACAGTGTAGAATAACAAGCAAGAAGATTCACTTCATCAATCGCATCTTACCTCTTCACAAAAGTCACTCAACACACACCTGATTAGCAGAGGGTAGAAATGAGCTAGGCATTCAGAATAAAATTGCAACAATTGTGGATGCATTTCCCTCAATTTTCTACCCCCAGAGGAGTTAATATGAAGTTAAGTGTCACAGGGTACATCACATAAATCTGAAGATTGAAAATTAAACCAGTCTCCCTGCATTCAAGGACCCTCCCAACCAATAAACAAGGCCCACAGGGAATCACAAGTCCTACAGGCTACTAAGGCCCTATTCAGTTTATTTCTACTAAAGAATTCAAGGTTTGGAGAGAGTAGAAATGAGATGAATGCTTCCACTGCGATGCACCCTGGTGGTCTGAGTGAAGTACAATGATGCTTTTTCCAAAGTATTTCATTCTCTCCTCTGAGGGACTGAATAGAATAAAGTCCCCCACGCTTAATTAAATCGTATCAGATTTCTCGACAAGCAGAATATAATTGTATGCATGTGAGAATCTGCCTGAGGAAGCGTGGTTAAAACTCTTACACACCCCCTGAGATCACCAACAGATATTTAATGGATATTGTAACCAGGCTTTTCATCTTGCCAGGCCCCCACCTCACCCCATTCCCTTGTGAGATTTTGATTGTAGGGCAATGATTTGGTGCCCTCTAGTGAAAGAATGGATACAGCCTTTTACTAAAGGAGCCGTTGCAGACCCTATTACTATGCTCTATATGGAGAATTTGTTTCTTACAATGGAAAACAAATTTTTCTAGTGCCAGTAGTCATGCTTATATACTCAACAAATATTTTTGACTCCATGATATGTGCTAGCACTTTATAAGAAACTGTCTCTCTGTGGTAAACAAGCTCATCTTTAAGCGAGTATATAAGTAGGTGGTTGCAGCAAGACAGGGTACCTACTGCTTTGACAAATAGTTTGCCAACTGTCTTATACATCTCTTTGAATCCCTCAAAGAACCCCGGGTTAGGCATTAGTATTGGTGATTTGATTAAAACATGGACAAATTCACTAACTCCTATAGACTATAAGGTTTGTAACAAGTCCAATTCTGTCTTAGTTGAAAATCAGATATTGCTCCCCCACATGACATCTTTTATTATAGTGGTATTTCCAGTCTTGGATATACACACAACATATCTCAAACATTTTGAAGAAAACCAGTTTCTGCAAAGGCTTGGAGAGAAGATTTTATTATTAAAATAATTTATTTTCCACTCATACAACAATACGGTGTGTGAATATGTGTGGTGTATGTATGTGTCTATCACAAGTCAGAGAGCATTTGAGGAAAGGCAGATTATAAAAGCACTACCCTGGTTCTCACCTGTTTTTATATTGTGTTGTTATTGACTTCTTTTCTTTCCAAAATGACAACATCAGTATTTTACTGTAACATACCTAATAGTTTGCTCTATGTAAATTTAAAGGGAAAGACACCAAAAAGAGACTATAGAAATTAAAATAAAGTTAAACTCTGACTCACTGAGGCAGAAAAGTGAGATTTTAATCAGAAACTTAATGTAGAAAAATTTGAGAATATGTCTCTAGATTAAGTTGAAATAAGTCATTTGAAATCATTTGCCAGTGTGCCAGAGCCTGACAAATACAGAGGCAGAAGCTCGCAGGCAACCATTGAATTGAGCTCAGGGATCCCAGATGGAGGATTTGGAGAAGGGACTGAAGTTGCTGAGGGGGTTTTCAGCCCCATGGAGGGAGCAATAGTGTCAACAGGCCAGAAGCCCCAGAGTTCCCAGGACTAGATCACCAATCAAAGAATATACATGGAGTGACCCATGGTGCTGGCAACATATGTGGCAGAGGATGGCCTTGTTGTTCATCAGTGGGAGGAGAGGCCCTTGGGCCTGAGGGTGTTCGATGCTCCAGTGTTGGGGAATGCCAGGGTGGGAGGATGGACGGGAGTGGATGGGTGGGGAGCACTCTCATAGAGGCAGGGGGAGGGGAATGGGATAAGGGGTTTCCAAAGGGGAGATCTGGAAAGGGGAAAACATTTGAAATGTAAATAAAGTAAATATCCAATCCAAAAAAAAAAAAAAGAAAAAAAGAAGAAAAGCAAAGAAACAAAGAAAAAGAAAGAAATCATTTTCCAAAATCTACCATACACATCCAAAAATATTGCCATTTCATGCTCTTAAGATTGATTCTTCCAGAATGTCTGAACTGAAATAATTTTAGCCAAGGTTTTTAGTAATCGATAAACTTACTATAAATCGATTGTCATTAATCTTTCATATATTTATATGCTCTTAACTTGTGACTATATTTAAATTACAGAACCTATATTCCTAGAAGAATGTACAAATTTCTACATTATCATGGATTTCATTACAATACTCTCTATTCAGTTTTGAGTTTAAATAGATTGTTACTTTAAGATATATTTCTCACTGAATTTATACTTGAAAGGTAAATGGAAGAGTTGGAGTACTTTCTTAAACAACTAAGGAGGTAAAAGTGTGTTTTCTGAGAAAAAATGAGTTATTATACACACATTTACTTGTTCTTATCCCCAGCGGAAGCTCATTGTAGCTACTCCAATTCTTAGCAGCATAATCAGCAAGTCTAGACATAAAGGTAAAATTTAAATGATATAAGTAGACTTTACAGGGCTCCCAAAGTATGGCTGAAATAAACTTTCTATAAGAATTTTAACAGACTGTAAAATTAAATCGTGTGTATTTCTTACTACATGAGTTCCCCATAGCCTGTCCCTAGAAATAGTCCCTGCTCTATCCAAGTTATATGCATGGGTTTGGCCTAAGGATCCAAAGCTAGAAGCTCTTAGACTAAACTATAGTAAAACACATTCATATTCTAAAGATATAAGAAAAGAGAATATATGTGTATTATGCATCAATGATCCAAACAACATCTTCAGGCTGCATCCTAAATCATACCTTTTCCTCAACTAATGATAGGTGATAACTGATAATAGAAAATGAATGCATAAATTTCATCAGAGAAATAAAATGGCCACTTTCTTTAATAACCCATTCCTCATATTTTCTGCATATATAGAATATTATCCATGCTGACATTCCATAGGTCTCACTATAGACAGAGGAAAGTGACAGGGGAAATCAATGAAGCAAGGCTCCACCTCTCTCTTTGTGTCGCCCTGCACCTTTATGAGAACATTTGTCTTCCAGGCATTTGGGGGAAATTCTCTTTCCTGACTAGCTCCCCTTGTCCTCTAGAAAGTGAAAGTAAAGACAATGATTCATTTGAACAAAAGCTAGCTTGGGGAAGTCATGAAACAAAAATTAGTTATTGTTTTGTTTCATTTTTTTAAATGTCTCTGTTCCTTTAGACTGTGGAGATACCTATATTATATTGACACCAAAGCCCATAAAATTATAACTGGGAAAGCAGCCAGTTTCATAAATTCTTACAGATTTAATTCTACTGACTTTATTTGACAAGATAAATTCCAGCCTCGGAAATCAATGACCAATTTAAAAGGAAGTTTCTCTTGGGAAGTAATCAACACTGAGAGATCTTCCATTGTTGTTTGCTTCCTGGGGATGCCGACCTGACAGTAACAGGTGGTGTGCCCACAAGGCCACAGTGGGAACTTATCTGTCTGTCTGTCTGTCTGTCTATCCATCTGTCTATCCATCTATCTCTCTTGATTGGATGGGCCATGACCACAGACACCACTTTGTCCTTATTAGCATATAAAAACTTCTTGACCTTGAATCAATTCAATGTCCACTTAGCAGAAAAAAAAAACAAAACCATGTCAGACTTTAGACAGTCCTCTCTAGAAAATAAGTGCATTATCTGCATTGTATAATGATTCTAGCATGTGACCTCTATGGGAAACAAGTCTTGATACTGGCTACCTTAGCAAACCTAAGTACACAGGAAGAATCTTTGTTTCTCTGTTTGATTTTAATTAATAAACATACACATTAAAGGGTAAATGGAAGCATGGTAACTTTACAGATACTAAGTAAATTCAATTTCTATCTACTTGTGGATTTTGTTTATTTCATTTTGATCTTTTAAAACTTTCATTGTTCCCTCTCCATCACATGGCTCCTAGATATATACTTGACTTTAGTAAATGACGGCAGAGACATAATTTCAATGTGCCGATGCTTCCCTGCCCCCTACCCCTCCTTATTTTTCCTAAAAAAAAAAGACATGCCTGTTGCTGCCATTTGGTTTATCGTGTTTCTCAAATCAACTTCCATTCAAATTATGATTTGTCACTTTCTACATGTCTCATGATCACGAATGACTTCTTTGCACTAAATACCATAGCTATTTTTTGAAAATGTCTTGTTAGCCATAAAAATGAGATGCTTCGCAGGTCAGTACACAGTCTTCTGAGGAACTCTTTTTCTTGGTTCAGTGATGCCTTGTTAAAGAAACAGATCCTTCCTCTTGGGATAATTAAGACCAAGAGTGAACCCAAATTTAAATTCTTTACTTCTTTCCATTTGTCTTCCATCTGTTCCTAAAAAGGGTCTTTGTACTATATGGCACAGAAAGTATGGTATAAGAAAATAATGAGAAATCTCCTGTTTTAACTTATTTTTAACAGAGTTTATAGGGAAATCTTTACTGGCCCAGAAAAGCACTCAAAACTGCAAGTAGATGTTACCAAGTCATATCCACATGTTGCTTTCAATAATTGTAGTTGATATTTCTTTTCTAGGTTACCCTAAACTTCCTGACTGCTTACACACACACACATATATCAGGGCCATATATGTGTGTGTATGTGTGTGTGTGTGTGTGTGTGTGTGTACACATATAGTTTTAAAGATGTCAAACCACGTTATTATTATGCCAATGCTCAATTTTTAAAGATAAGAAGTATTTTCAGAAAGCTACTCTCAAATCTAAGAGTCAATAGTACTATACAGATTACATTCCAGAGAATCTCTGCTGGGTCTCTTAGACACTTATTGGTAGAGTTCTGTTGATGCTGTCTTTCTTGGTGTATGTCACTCATGAAGCTAATGTAGCCTCAGACCTTCACTACCATCACAGTATTTACAAATGTCCAAAGTGCTTCTCAAAGGGGCATTTGTACATACTTTCTCACCAGATACTATGTCAAATTGTGAACAGTTCAAAACTGCCTTCACTGAAGTCTTGACATAATTTTCTCTTCTTCCTCTCTGTCTCTGTAACTGAGTAAATTGCACTAAACTCTACCCAACTGAGCAAGCCAAACATTTGCATAATACACTAGAACATTCTTAAGTTATTTGGGCTTTCTATCTTTACATCTAAAACAAAATTGTTTTATCAACTTTACCCTTAAAAGCAGACACCCAAGTATACAACGTTTCCTCCATCTCTATCCCTGCTTTATATACCTCACCCAAATAATACAACAACTGGTAGAGAACATTCCTCCCTACTCTTCACTCCCTCTAGAGTTTACTGTTCATAAAGTAGATAGAATTTTCTTTTAAAATTGTAGTTCGCAGATCTTTTGATTCCCCAATGTTCCATTTCAAAACTCTTTTGTGATTTTAGATTGTATCTATAAAAGCTTACAAACATTCATATCTGTTTTACAACTTTAATGATATGGACTGTTCTTTGATCAATTTTAGATCCCTATCAGGAACACATACAATAGTTAATATGTCTAAAGTATCTGTATACTGAATGCTATTCTAAATACTTAGTATGTGTTCCTTATTTAATCTTTTTAACTGCACTGTGAAAGCTATTTGATTACCTCTGTTATCCAAGAGACAATAGGAGGGTAGGGAATTGTTCAAGGTCTATAAAGAGTAATGATTCAAACTCAGGTGGTTCTCTTAACCTACAATCCCTTACACAGCATTTTAAAATACTGCCTTTTCCCAGTTGACCTTCTAATATGCTAATTAAGCTAAAACTGTAAGTAAACATTCCTTCAATTCATAAGCCAATGGATTATTCCTTGTCTTACATTACAAATTGTATATCATGCTAGAAGTCTAGAAGTTAGAAGACTTCCCTATCTTGGTGGATTTTACAGTTTTGAATGCATGCACTTATTTCAGATTAAGAGCCTTAAAAACACAAGAAAATTCAGCTATAGTTTACTTCAAGTGTGCCTCATAGGTTAATACTAGAAAATTAGTTTACTGTAAGAAACCTGTCTCCAGATGACAAATGATGATGGACTGAGGTCAAACAATAGAAGACAGAGTCAAGCATTGCACATTGTGAGTCATGGAAATATGGGAAACAGTGAGTGAATGCTGGACATGCAGGTTGAAGATAAAGACACAATAACCCAGGGAGGACCCAGAAGGCAAAAGTTAAGTTCTATGAGTGTGCATGGATTCTCCTTAGTCAGAGAATTGATTTGAAATATCTATTTGAAGCCTTGTTCATAAATATTCATTTACACATGTGATTTGAATATAACCAAAATGTCTAAGAAATCTTACAGTAATAAAAAAATTCAAAATTAATTTGGTTTCCTTATTTAACAGCAAATGATTTTTTTTCTCAAACAGACAATTTATTAAACTAATAAGAACAGATTCTACACTTGCGCTTAGCTAAAGGCCAAGAAGTGATCAAACAGACAATAGAATTCCCAAATGAAGACATGTGCAGTAGTACACAGTGAGAACTCACGAGAAATATAATTATAAAAAAAAACATGTGCAGGAACACATTGTGATAACTCATTAGAAGTATAACTCTATTCAACTTATCTTTTTTACGATTTTCAAATTTTAATTAAAATGTAATTCTGTCATTTCTCCTTTTCCCTTTTTTCCTTCCAAACCCTCTCATGTTCCATTCCTCCTACCTCTTATGCTACCCATTTACTTCCTCTCAAATTCATAGTTTCTTTTTCTTTGGATATATATATATATCCAAAAGAATATATATATATCCATATATATATATATCCATATATATATATCCAGTGATGCTATGGTATGCTTACAAACAGGGGCCTATCATGATTGCCCTCAGAAAGGCCAAATAAGCAGCTATTTACACCCAATCAATGGACAAAATTTAACCCAGGGGTTAAATTAGGGAAAAGCTGGAACCTATATGTGTGTGTGTATTCATATATTCATAAGTATATTACACAACCAGCTAAGTCTGTTTAGTATTGCTTGTTGTAGGTGATTTCAGGAAAAACAATTTGATATTGCATATCTAAATAAGACACTCATTCTGGGGAAAATGAGTTATGCCTCTCTCAGAAGCCATTAGTTGTCTGTAGTCATTTGTTGGAGCCCATAAGATTTCTTCTTCCATGTCTATTGGTATTTTCAATGCTTGGGTCTTGCTTAGGCAGCCATGTTGATGACGTTAACATGGACATAGCTTTCTTATTCTTTCTAAGCAACAAAATCTCACAGCGGACTTCCTGGTCCTCTCGCTCTTACAGTCTTTCCATGCCTTTCCCATGATATTCCCTGAGTACTAGGTGCAGGGATTTGTTATAAATGTTTTCACTGGGAGTGGGCACTCCACAACCAATGGTTCTCTATGTTTTAATCAGTTTTAGTTTTCTTTTTTCTTTTTGTCACTGTGAATGAATTTTATTTGTATAAAATGTATATTTTTGTATATTATGTCAAGAGTTCAGTATCTATAAAAAATATAAATTTATTCTAAGATATTCAAGTTGTTTCAAGGTTCTAGATGAAATGTTTCGCTATCAATTTAAAAAATATAGTAGTCTTATGAAATTCATTTCTTCCTCAAAGGCTAGGACATAACAAAGTGTTTAGGAGCTGTAGCTCATGACTTGTGTGGTTTTTTGTTTTTTAATAATATTTTTTAACTTATTCTTTAATCTATTTTTACAGTCCAGTCCTTATCCCCCTCCTGGTTCATCCTCCAACTATTCCATATCCCACACCCACTGTTCAAAAGGATGTCCCTCCCACCGCACTAGACTTCCCCAATCCCTGGGGCCCAAGTCTCCCAAGGGTTAGGTGTATCTTCTCTGACTGAGTTCAGACGTGGCAGTCCTCTGCTGTACATGTGTTGGTGGTCTCATATCAGTTGGTGTATGCTGCCTGATTTGCGTCTCAGTGTCTGAAAGATCCTGGAGTCCAGGTTAGTTGACACTGCTGGTCCTCCTACAAGGTAGCCCTCCTCCTCAGCTTCTTCCAGCTTTTCCCTAATTCAACCACAGGGGTCAGCAGCTTCTGTCCATTGATTGGGTGTAAATAGCTGCATGTGACTCTTTCAGCTGCTTGTTTGGTCTTTCTGAGGGCAATCATGATAGGCCCCTGTTTGTAAGCACACCATAGCATCAGTAATAGTGTCAGGCCTTGGGGACTCCCCTCGAGCTGGATCCCTGTCACTGGACCTCCTTTTCCTCAGGCTCTTCTCCATTTTTTTTCCTGCAATTCTTTCAGACAGGAACAAATCTGAGTCAGAGTTTTTGAGTGTGGGATTGCAACCCCGTCCTTCCACTGATGCCCTATCTTTCTAATGGTGGTGGGCTCTATAAATTCCCTCTCCCCTCTGTAGGGGATGTCATCTAAGGTTCCTCCTTTTGAGTCCTGAGAGTCTCTCACCTCTCAGGTCTCTGGTATAATATAGATCGCCCCACCCCCATCTCCTATCTTCTTTCTGCTGGCCCTCAGGGCTTCAGTCCTTCCCCTGCCACACACAACCCCCACAATCACTGATCATGTTCCCCTCATCCCCTCCCTGTCGCTTGCCCACACAGGTCATTTTTCTGTAATGGTCTCTTTATGCTCCCAATAGATAATAGTGCTTCCTTGATGGGGGGTGAAAGCTACATTTAACCTGTGAATAAATGGAGAAATGTTTTGGAAGCAGTTAGCAATTAAGCTGGTCTAGTAAAGCAACAGTAGTAAGTTCTTCAGTAAAATCTATAGACTCACTAGCCCCAGGAATTGGCTAGGTTTCTGGCATCAAACGTGCTTTCCTTCCTATTGAGTAGGCCTTGCATTGAGATAGAGACCTGCTAGTTACCACCAAGATATGCACATTTGGGAATATGTTACTATGCCAATTACTGTTGTTATTCGTATATATCATCTAGATAGGACAATTTATTGCTCCTCTCCATTGTAAGTTTGCATAGCACTTCTGATACTATGAAAACTGGTCCCCAGGGAAGAAGCTTTTAGGTCAGGTCATACTCAGCTCTGATATTTCTAATCCTGTGTTCAAACTGCATGATATCTCCAGCAATAGAAACCTACCATCATCCTGGAAGAGGAAACCAAAGAAAACAACAGTACCCTGTACTGTTTTGGGCAGATCCTGGATTCTCATACTTGGTGCTGGGTTTTTGTTAGATATGACAGAACTTTATTTAAGCCATTTGAGTATGGATAAACAAATATTTATGTGTTTTATATGTAAATTTAGTTAATATAAAATTATATAATTCCGTAAGACTTTTGAAACAATCTTAGTCTATTTATGCCCCTCCCTCTTCTCCAGTATACTCATCTCCATCCGTGCCCTTTCCCTCCTTTTGTATGTTCTCCTGTTCTCTCTCCCAATTTTTTATCTCTTAAAAAATGATTAAATTTGTTGTTATAGAAAATAATGGATAAATGTTACAATTCATAGTATTCTTATTCCTTGAAGTTTATAGAGGTAAAGTAGGAGAACTTGCTAAATCAACTATAAAATGGAGCTGGAAGTTTAAAACATTCAATTTCAGCCTAAGCCTTGCAGGACTCAAAATATTAAAATGCAGGCTATTCAGAAGTTTATTTCTTCAGTCTGTGACCCTTTCTCTTTCTATCCATTTCCTAGCTGTGCATGGCACATAAAACCTGGAAATGATCTTTCAACAGGCAGTATATAAATGCATTTTTTAAATTTTTTAAATTTAGTAGCTATAAAGTTTTTGCACCTACTTTACCATTTTAAATCACAATTTAAATATACACATGTGGCAAAGATAGTATGCCTAAAAATTTAAAGGGCTTGAAATGGAAACCAGCATTCTCTTTGAGCTTTTATATCCAGAGATTAACAAATTTAACAGTTTACTTTTAGGGCTTTAGATTGGTTAAATTAGCATTTTGAGTAATATGTTTGTTTTCTACTTTTAAAAATCAATCATAGACATTTATTTAATGAGTTCCTGTTCTAGGAACTGAAAATTCAGATAACATCTGCTTGAGCTTTCTATTAATATATCTCTATCTTGAATGCTTTATGGCAACTCACAGCTATGGATTAAAATCAAACTACTTATACTTTTAAGACTCAGATTTTTTTATCTTTATTTATTTGGACATTTTTTTATATTTTTATTTTATGGATTCATTTATTTTAAAGTTGAAAGGCAAGTGTTTATTACGGGCCAGTGGCTACACCGGGAAGTTGCCCAAATCACGTAACCCTGGGCCTCACAGCTCATTTTGTTTGTTTGTTAGTTTGGTTGGTTGGTTGATTCTGTTTTGTTTTTGATTTTGGTTGTTTGTTTGGATTTTTGTTTCCTTGCTTTGTTTTTCTTCGATTACATCCCAATCGTAGCATCCCCTCTCCTCACAGTCCCAGCTTCACACAACCCATCCTCCCAACCCTTTTCCTCAACTCCCTCTGGATACCAACCTACCCAAGCACACCAAGTCACTGCAGAATTAGACACATCCTCTCCACTGAAGCCAGACAAGACAGCAAGGTTAGGGGAACAGGATCTACAGGCAAGCAGCAGGGGCAGCCCCTGCTCCAGTTCTCTGGGGGAACCACATGAAGACAAAGCAGCACATCTGCTACATATGTGCAGAGGCCTAGGCCTAGCAAATGTATGCTTTTCGGTTGGTGGTTCAATCTTTGGGAGCTCCCAAGGGTCCAGGTTAGTTGATTCTATTGGTCTTCCTGTGGAGACCCTATCCCTTCCAGGTCCCTCAATCCTTCCATCAACTCTTCTATGAGCTCTGTCCAATGTTTGCTGTGAGTCTCTGCATCGGTTTCCATCAGCTGCTGGGTGGAGCCTCTCAGATGGTAGTTATGCTAGGCTCCTGTCTGTAAGCAAAACAGACTACCATTCATTGATAGTGCCAGGGATTCGTTCTTATCATTGGATGGATTTCAAGTTGGGCCAGCCATTAGGTGTCCATTCCCTCAGTGTCTGCTCCTACAAGAAGTCCCTCCCAATACCTCAAAGCTGCTGATTTTGATTCATTCTCTAGTCCCTCTCTCCCAAGCTCTTTCCTACCTGCTCCGTACCCACATCCCTCTCCCCATCTCCTCTCTCACCCAGTTCCCTCCCTTCATCCACCTCCAATGATTTTTTTATTTCCCCTTCTAAGTGAGAGTCAAGAGTCCTCCACTGGCCCTCTTGTTATTTAGCTTCTTTGGGTCTGTGGATTATAATGTAGATATTCTGTACTTTATGGCTAATATTCACTTCTAAGTGTGTACATACCAGGCATGTCCTTTTGGATCTGGGTAATTTTGTCTTTTCTATAATTAGAGAGTATAGTTAGAGGACAAGTCAAGTAATTTTTAACATTAAATGTGAATGGTTCCAATATTATGATCATTTTATATTATTCCCCAGAAGCTGTATTGTATAATTTCTTCCTTTCTAACTCTAGAACCATAATATCTGTGCCATTAAATGGAATATATATCAGTAAGCCCAGATGGGACAGTGCACATCCTTAATCCCAGCCTTGGGGAAAAAGAGTCAGTTCAAGGTCACATAGAGAATTCCAAGTCAGTCTGAGCTACATAATTACAGTATCAAAAAATTAAAAATGAAGTGATTATCTTTACCTATCCATATATATATATATTTAATGTTTAAATCAAGCTAAACATACCCATATCTGTAAAAATATTTTTCATTTCCATGATGGCTACATTAATTTATATTTCCACAAAGTTTTTGAGAGACCTTCCTCTTAGAGCTGTTTATTCTGGGAGATTTCCCAAAGTCTCCTTCACATTTCTCATTATAGAAGAAATCGTTGCTTTACTGGTTTCATGTCTGCCTCTGTTAAGTTACTAACTTGTTCACTACAATATATCCTCAAGAAATTTCTTAAGAAAATTACACAGCAAATATGCTTCTGCAATATTTGTACATCAGAAAAGATACTATGTTGTCTTATTTTGTAGTTTTCTTCTTCAATACAAAGGCATAGATGCTTTTTGCATTCCACTATCTAGCATGGTGCTAAAAAGAATTCCAATCTAATTCTTACTTATTTACATGAAAGTAGTTTAAATACCTTGAAAATCTTCAGTTTCACTTTGTTTTCAGCCATTCTATATTTCACAGTAATTCTGTTACAGGTACTTCTCTACATAAGGTAGATGATTTCTTCTGGTCTTGGGTCTCTTCTTATTCTAAAAACCTTACTTAAACATTGGAATCAATATTTTCTGTTTCATCTCCCCCATTTTCAATCTTCTTTCTGTTTTTGTAAAACATAATCATAGTTTTCCAAATGTATCTTTCACTTTCCATAGTGTCTAAAGTGTCTAAAGGGAGAAGGGTCTCATCTCCTTTCTGGAATCTTTTTTATCAGAATTGTTTTTAACTACAATTTTAAAGCTATCTGTCTTATCCTCTAAATTTACAAATTTTGAGCAATAATCTACTTGTCCATTTTGAGTGTTTCCATAGAGCTTGGGACTTCTTTCTATGAGTAACAGGCAGGGAGACTATGTCATTGTACAGGAGGAGTGTGTGCTGAGCCTCCAAAGTATACATTATGCCCTTTAAAACTTTTAGGGTAACTTGCACACAGTTTTGCATACGTGCTGACCTGTTTTTAGAGACCAACATCTAGGGAAGAAAATAAGATCGATTAAACTTAACATACATTGAGTTCTGCCCATGAGTTTAGTTTATTAGAACACTCCAATGTTCTCTCTCCATACAGCTATGAGTCCATAGTTCACTTCTTCAAAGTATTGCCCCTTCTTCTTTAATCGTCACTGCTTCTGTACAAGCTGGCACATCTAAGTCCAAATGTCTCATGACCAGTCTCCATCATCTCTGGCTTTGGTAAATTTATTGGAACTTCCCTACAAGTAGTTCTTTGTATTCTTTTCCTTGTCTTTAGGATTTAAAAGATTTTTATTGCTATATTTCTTCATTGTAATTTTGCTGAAATCAGAAAATAGAGGAGATAAAAGGAGATATTAGTCCATCATTTCAATCGAGAATATTTTTCATCTTTCACATAAAAAACTAAACACATACATTACTTTGTGGTTTAATTGAAGAGGGGAATGTCTTTTCATTTCAATCTATGTACGCTGGAAATTTCTTTGGTCTTGTCATCTGTTTACTTATAGGTGTCTATGTGTGTCGTCATTTTCACATACCATGTATTTATATCATCTTCTCAACTAGTCCACTCAAAACACATTAACATATTTTAATCCATATTGATTTTACTTTGCTCATATGTTTTCATGTATTTATAATAAGTTGAACTGCCTTATTTCAAATAGACTTAACGCGCAAACTATAGGTGATAGGTGGATGGATGGATAGATGGATGGGTGAATGATAGATAGATAGATAGATAGATAGATAGATAGATAGATAGATAGATAGATAGATAGATAGATAATGGCATAGCGTCTAATGAACCACTAGCCCACTCTTGATAAACTGGGTCTCAAGAATCTGTAAAATGATTCAAAGAAATTTGTAAAGTATGAAAAGATGTCTCCAAAGAAAATAAAAAATGATTTCAATTTAGGTATCATGAAATATTTGAGATTACAGAATGTGTAGTTACTGTTTCAATAACAGAGAAAAATATGTTCCCATTCATCATCTTCCTAACTATTCAGCTTGGTATCTTGCCAATTACAAATTATTCTTATGAGTAACCTATAGGGAGAAATATGAGCAAAAATAAGCTATAATTTAGATTGCTTTTGTTAATGATTTGTCTTGAACATTTCTTCTTCATCCAAACATACAGGATCCAGCAGCAATGACCTAGACACTTAACAATTTTTACACTAGGCAGAGGAAGATAGAAAAAATATAAAATAAGACCAAGGAAAAACAGAAAGAAAAAAAGAATGAATGGACAGGAATGCTATTTCTTTATTTAGATCAAAGGTAAACATCTGTAAGCAAATTGTTTTTAAATATACATAAGATAAATTACTTTTTTTTATTTTCAACTCCAGATTTTATTCCCCTCCCGGTCCACCCTCCTACTGTTCCACATCCCATACATCCTTCCCACCTACCTGTCTCCACGAGGATGTCCCCATTCCCCACTGCCCACTCCCCACCCCACTGGACCTCTAAACTCTCTCGAGCCTCCAGTCCCTTGAAGGTTAGGTGCATCTTCTCTGACTAAACCCAGACCCGGCAGTCCTTTGCTGTATATGTGTTGGTGGCCTCAAATCAGCTGCTGTATGCTGCCTGGTTTGTGGTCCAGTGTCTGAGATATCTCAGGGGTCCAGGTTAATTGAGACTGCTGGTCTTCCTACAGGGTCACCCTCCTCCTCAGCCTCTTCCAGCTTTCCCCTAATTCAATCACAGAGGTCAGCAACTTCTGTCTACTGGTTGGGTAAAAACATCTGCCTCTGACTCTTTTAGCAGTTTGTTGGGTCTTTCAGAAGACAGTCATGACAGGTCCCTTTTTATGAGTGCTCCATTTCCTCTGTAATAGTGTCAGGTCTTGGGGCCTCCCTTTGAGCTGGATCCCACTTTGGGCCTGTCGCTGGACCTTCTTTTCCTCTCCATTTCCATCCCAGCAGTTCTTTCAGACAAGAACTTTCAAGGTTCAGAATTTTGACTGTGGGATGGTAACCTCACCCCTCACTTGACGCCCTGTCTCCACAAAAGTTGCTTACCTTTCAGCATTTATGATCCTTACCTATTTTAAGACCTATTCACAGCAAAACTGATTACATATATATAAAACATTTTTATATGTATATAATATACACACACACATACTTTCTTAATGAAAATAATGCTGTTCATTACGTGTTGGATTCTAGAAACTTTTTCATTATGTGTTCTCTTGGAGTCTGTAGACCTGAGATTTAAGGTTTTTCTCTTTGCATGTTCATGACTGCTCAGTCATGTACTTTTATCTGTATAGTGGGCACCTCATAACTCTATACCCTTCAGGGAATTTTCAGTACTATGTTGTGTAAGGATATATTTCAATGGATGTGTTCATTAATCAAACTAGCTAAAAATCAGGCTTCAGAGTTCTGTCTAGCTTGTATACTTTCCACGACAATAAGATATGTGGAAAAATGTGGATAGCTGATAATCAAATGCACAGGACTCCTAACAGTGGGAGTGGCTGTGTGCCTCTCTCTTGCTTGTTCCCAGGACAGTTTTACTCCCATTGGATTGCCTTGACCAGCCTCGGTATGAGGATTTTTGCTTTGTCTTATTGTATCTTGTTTCATTGTGTTTGCTTGTTGTCTCTTGGAGGCCTGCTCTTTTCTCAATGGAAACAGAGGGGGTGGGGATTTGGGGAAAAGGGAGGTGGAAGGAACTGGGAGAAGTAGAGGGAGAGGAAACTGGGCAGTTTGTAGTATATAAGAGAATATATTTTCTGTAAAAATATATTAATTTTTATTATACTTTACACTTAGAGCATTGAAATTATAAGCTATGCCCCCTTGAGGGATTAAATACATTAAAATCAACATGGTGCTCATTCACTCAGAATATGTGATATTAATTTCATGGATTTGCTTTGCTTTGTATCCCTCCCTTGCTTTCGTCTGAGTTTGTGTATTAGACTCATTGGCTGTGTTCAACCAACATGTTTACGCTCCTCTAATTTCAGCATGTGGCAAACTGATGAAAATCACAGGCCCCATCACAGTCAAGACATCTGGAACTCGATTTGGTGCTTGGATGACGGATCCTTTAGCATCTGAAAAGAATAACAGAGTATGTTGCTTCTACAAATATTTTTACTTACAATTAGGTTTCATTTGTACGATTTTCCCCCTAGCTATTTCTTTTCTTTCTGATATAGGTTTTGATATAAAGCATATTATTTCTTGATATTTTCCAGCTAGAACTGCTAATATATCTAAGATGTGGAGCAAAACTATTTTAATGATATGTTCCTCTTAAAATTCTTCAGTGTAGTCTAGCCTGATTGTCACTGAATTCATCTTGTTTCATTCTTGAAATGTAAATCACAAGCATATAAAATTCCCTGAATATTCTACAGAAATACGATCTTTAGATTAAAAAAAGCACTGCATAGTGAACCAATTCATTATGTTAACCAAGACATTTCTAGAGACAATTGTAAAAGAAGCACATTTAAAATAGTGAGGGAGTTTTTTTTTTTAGATTGACAATACCTGTAATTATAGAATTAAGTATGGTAGGAATAATATTTATAGTTATTAATGAATTCATTATGAATTAAAATTCTTAATAGTTCTATCCAAATTAGATTTGTTATTAAATTAATACAATGGTTTTACTAAGGCCTACAACATAATTAAATGAGTAACAGTTAGTGGAAGACTGTGGCAACTAGAAAGTAAACATAATTTGGGCATGTAAAACAAAATAGACATCTTTTGTAAGGCAAGGTGCACGATAAAGATAATACCTTACAGTAGTCATTGATCGTATGGCTACATCAGAAGATGTTCTTTGCAATATGTGCTGGGTATACTTAGCAATAGGCATGAAATAGACAGAAAATAAAGAAAAAGCAAATTAATTTGAAGGTAGTAAATTCAGCTATTTCTTTTCCTTACAAATATTATTTTCTAAGAGATATATTTGGGCATGTTTGTATGTTCACATACATATGAAAGTCAGAGGACTCTGTGATTCTTGATTTTAATCATTCAGTTCCTAAAGATGCAACTCTTCTTGTCATACTTGGCAGCTAGCATCCTTATGTACTGGGCCATTTTGCAGGTCCTCCTGACAAATACCTTTACAAAGCCCATATGCAATGATATTTCAATAGCTTAGCACTAATAATGTTTGAAATCCAATACTTGAATCTTTGACTGTAACTGTTTATGTTTTGAAATTATTGTAAAAGTCCAGAATTTAATCATTCAATTTGTTTCTCTTTCTCTCTCTCTTCTCCTTTATTTTCAGGTCTGGTATATGGACAGTTATACTAACAATAAAATAGTTCGTGAATACAAGTCCATTGCAGACTTTGTCAGTGGAGCTGAATCAAGGACATACAACCTCCCTTTCAAGTGGGCAGGAACTAACCATGTTGTCTACAATGGCTCCCTCTATTTTAACAAATATCAAAGTAACATCATCATCAAATACAGCTTTGATTTAGGGAGAGTGCTAGCCCAAAGAAGCCTGGAGTATGCTGGTTTTCACAATGTGTACCCCTATACATGGGGTGGATTCTCTGATATTGACTTAATGGCTGATGAAATTGGGCTGTGGGCTGTATATGCAACTAACCAGAATGCAGGCAATATTGTCATCAGCCAGCTTAATCAAGATACCTTGGAGGTGATGAAAAGCTGGAGCACTGGCTATCCCAAGAGAAGTGCAGGGGAATCCTTCATGATCTGTGGGACTCTGTATGTCACCAATTCCCACTTAACAGGAGCCAAAGTGTATTATTCCTATTCCACAAAAACTTCCACATATGAGTACACGGACATCCCCTTCCATAACCAATACTTTCACATATCCATGCTTGACTACAATGCAAGAGATAGAGCTCTTTATGCCTGGAACAATGGCCACCAGGTCCTGTTCAATGTTACCCTGTTCCACATCATTAAGACTGAAGATGACACATAGACAAATGTCATTTCTTTTCATCTATCTACCCTGCCATTTATGATAAACTCTGTAGGGCCCTGTCTGTGTTTATCTTTTTTTCTCCTTGATTGGCTTGTCATTATTTCTCCAAAGCAAAGAATTTTATTGTATATTTGGAGTTTTGAAAAGTGTTTATCTACGTTAGTGCATTGGAAATACATCTTAAATCCCAAATTTACAGGGCCTATCATGCCCTTTTCATGCAAAGCACTAAAAAGAGTTTAAGTGGCCAGAGTCATAGTTTTGCAAAAGATTAATAATCTGCCTTGTATTAGAATCAGATTAATGGTGGCTTAAATGCATGAATGTCTTCTCTTTTTAACTGTCATTATTTTTACTGTCTCTTGCTCTACATCAAGAAATATTTTCATAGAAATTAAGGTAAAAGAAAAGCACTTTCCCCCCACTTATTTCTACAAGAAGATTTAAAGATTTTATTTATATGGGAAACACTATCAATCATGTTACTCTTACCACATTCTCTGATGCGGTGCTGTGCAGTCATTTCTAAATCTCTTGCTCACATTTTCCTGGCAATACATATTTCTATCATTGAAATCACCATCATACAATTGTATTCCTTCACTTCTGTGAAAGTCATATTTTTTATCAAGTGTACTATAAATTAATCTCAGTAATTACTCAAGTCGGTTCTCAAGTCTGGTTGAGAAAGATTATCTTGGCTTGCCCCTTCTCAAAAGCACTATAAAATTGAAAAAAAAACCACATATCAGATATTCTATATACAACTTTTGTTTTATTCCCCCACTCTACCATTGGCTCTGAATTTCAACACCAATTCAATATAATGATACCCTGTTTCCTTGAAGAATTCATATAATTCTTTGTAAAATGGTTCACTGTGTTATAAAGATTTGATTTGATTCTATTCATTTATCATTATTAGTATTAGTACCATACATATATTAGTATTTTAACATATTTTACATACAACTTTCAATAATGTCATTTCTTATACAATATGAAGCACATGAAGATTATTAAGATGAAGAAATTTATGCAGTATTTTCTATATTAAAAATATAAACCCTGGAGAGTATTGGCAAGTTTGTATAAAAGAAAACTATGAAAAGAATAGGGAGCTATTTTTGTTTCAAATGTATAAATAACCAATTCAGAAAATGAAATGAGAATTCAATCCCCTGATAACTTGCCTCACTGTGTGTGCAAAATTAAAGAAACTAAAAGTCAAAACTTTGATAAAATTTGTGTTATTAATTCCATAGAAGTTATAATCAACAAATACTGAATGTGTCAATGAGTTTAGAAGTAATTTCCCTATGTTAAAAAGAATTCCACTAAGGCAGCTTTATAGAAACTAATAGAGGTGTATTTTAAATTTTTAAAAATATATTCTAAAATGAATAACATATAACTTAAATTGCAATTTTTGTCTCATATGTATAAAAATATCACAATTTTAAAATAAGCATATGATAATTCAGACACAGCACTCTATAAAAAGATACTGGTATTTAGAGTAATTCAAGTTCTGCAAGTGAAGGGTCATTCTCAACTATCATCCTATCAAACTGGATAATCTAATTACTTTAATCTTGAACCTCAAGATCGAATGAGTAGTTATTTTGTTTTTTATTTTGGTTCTTTTTTTTTGTCAACAAAAGGTAAGCATGATCTGATGGGAATACTGCATCTTTTTATAATGACGTTTTCTTCTCTTACCAAAAGTTCACATAAGCTCTAGGCTACAAATGAGAGTTAGAAAATTTAAAAGATTCATTTGTCATACTACACATATCACAAAAGCAAGTAGTTCATACTTTGTATAGCAATTTGTATAAGGTTAAAAAAATCATGTCAGTTTTAGAAATGAATCAATTTTTCGGTAGATAAACTCTAATAGGTATACTTCTTGTTTTTAAGACATGCTATGTGGTATCACATACATTCAAAATATGTATGGCTTTTTTGTGAGGTGTGCACCTTGTACAGAGCGCTGTTGTTTTATATGTATGGCTTCATCGCCCTATCTATTTATAGTGTATGTGCTGCTAGAGAAACTAAGATTTTATTGTCACTAGAAGTGGGGTAACATGAGCTTTAAAAATATGACTTGCATTAAACACTAACAGTTTATGAACATTTTCCTTAATAAATTATGTTCAGTTTTGTGCCTGAAATAAATAAGAATTTAATCACTGTTTCCTTTTTAATTTCCAGCAAATAAAGTAATTTTATGAGGAAAATAATGAGTATTTGAAAATCAACCATAGAATCTAAGCAGTGCAAAAGTCTAAACTCAGAAACTTACCATCCTAAGTGAACTATATAACTGGTATTTTCTAAATTAATCTGATGATTAAAGTACTTCCATGTCATTCAAATAGTATGTTTGCCGTTGGGTTGTATTGGTGTGTAATTCGTATTTATGGAACTTGAATCACAAGACTTATTACTTGTATCTGAACTTAAATCTACAGGTTCAGAAAGTGGTAATCTTCCAGTGCACTAATGTTTTGTAGTAATAAAAGAGAAAAAAAGAGCAAATGCAGTGTATGTATAGAAAGTAAGTGATTAGTCATGCATTATAAATCTAGAAGCCCAGATTGCTACCTTCATTGCAGTTTCATTTCTTTATAATTGACAGCATTCTCGGTGATGAAAATTTCAGAAAGTCTGTTAACTTCTTACTGATGTTTACTATAATTAAAAAAAAAAAAACAAAATGGTCATATCTTCATGTTTGAAAGTCACTGCCAAATTTCTGAGTAGAACTTTTACACTCAGAGTGATTGCTACTAAAATATAACCATATAAAATTATGAATGTATTGTCACAAAAATAAACAGTTTTATTATAAAAATAGTACTTTATTATAAAAACACTCCTTTGTAAATGAGTTTTACATGTACTAGTTCTGAAGTTTGAATCTTCTAAAAGAAAAGCTTTTGATTTTAAAACATCACTAATTCTTAGTTCTCAGATCACCAACTTTTTGTTTTGTAAATTTTATATAAGAATACATTTGGGAGAAAAATAAAAAATATATCTTCAAGTTAAAGCAATTATGAAAAATATAGCCACTGCAGTTTTAAAAGGCCAAGCCTTACAGAAATAGGATACTTTAAAAAGAAGAATCAAAATGTCATGTTGCTAAACAAGTATAATCATATCCTTTATCACACCTACAAATTGAGTTTCTATGACATTATCAAACAACACTAAGTGTTAATGTCAACTTCTCCATCATCTCAAACATAGGCCATAAGAAATGTTATATAGTAAAGTGTTCTTGATAAGACCACAAGTGGGGCAGTGAGTTAAGTACAGATACAAGAAACTCAATTATTGATCTCTTATCGCTAGAAATGATAACATAAAAAAACGCAGATTCAGTCAAGTGAATGGACACGCACCTTTAATCATAGCACTCAGGAGGCAGAGGTAAGAAGAACTCCGATGTGAGTCTTCCCTGGTCTACATCTACATAGTGAATTCCAGGACAGTCAGAGCTACATAGTGCGACCCTGTGTTAGAATAAAAAAAGAAAAGAACAGAACAGAACAGAAAAGAAGAGAAAAAAAGGAAAAACATATTCTTTAATTCAGTAAACTGTATTATTACTGAAATCAAGATCATGGTGTATTTTTGTTTTATTAAATTTAACTTAATTTATCATAAAATGGCAAGCCATTATGTTCTCATTAACATAGTCTACAGAGAATATTTGGGATTGAATAACATATGACCTTTTCAGTGGTTTAAATTATACTTGAAACTATCAATGCTTACAGGCTAGAAAGAAGGGTCAACAGTTAAGAGCACTTACTGCTCCTGCTGAGTACCTAGTTCTGTGTATCAAGTTTGATGACTCACAAGCCATAGAGGTAGCTTTAAAGAATCTAGTACTTTTGGCCTCCATGGGCACCTGAACTTGCATGCACGTAAACACACATATATATAGACACATGATTTTTTTTAAAGTCAGGTTCCAGAGAAATGTCATTATAACGTTTACATTACTTTTCTAGAGAATTATGATTTTTTTTATATTTCTTCTTTTTATTTAATCTCTTATTTTATACTCCAGATTTTATTCCCTTCCCGGTACACCCTCCCACACTGTTCCACATCCTATACCTCCTCCCCACGCCCCTGTCTCCATGAAGATGTCCCTACTCTCCACACCTCACCCCACCAGACCTCTAAACTCCCTGGGGCCTCCAGTCTCTTGAAGGCTAGGTGCATCTTCACTGATTGAACCCAGGACTGGCAGTTCTCTACTGTATGTGTGTTGGGGACTCATATGAGCTGATGTATACTGCCTAATTGGTGGTCCAGTGTCTGAGAGATCGCGGAGGTCTAGGTTAATTGAGGCTGCTGGTCCTCCTACAGGGTCGCCCTCCTCTTCGGCCTCTTCCAGCTTTTCCCTAATTCAACCACAGAGGTCAGTAGCTTCTGTCCATTGACTGAGTGCAAATATCTGCCTCTGATTCAGCTGCTTGTTGGATCTTTTAGAGGACAGTCATGATAGGTCCATTTTTGTGAGTGCTGCATAGCCTCAGTAACTGTGTCAGGCCTTGGGATCTCCCTTTGAGCTAGATTCCACTTTGGGCCTGTCGCTGGACCTTCTTTGCCTCAGGCTCCTCTCCATTTCCATTCTTGCAGTTCTTTCAGACAGGCTAGAATTTTGACTGTGGGATGGCAACCCCATACCTCACTTGATGCCCTGTCTTTTTGCTGGAGGTGTGCTCTACAAGTTCCTTCTTCCCACTGTAGGGCATTTCATTTAAGGTCTCTCCCTTTGAGTCCTGAGAGTCTCTCATTTCCCAGGTCTCTGGTACATTCTGAAGTGTCCTCTCAACCTCCTACCTCTCAAGGTTGCCTGTTTCCATTCTTTCTGCTGGCCCTCAGCGCTTCAGTACTTTTCCCCCATCCAATACCAGATTAAGTTCCTCTCTTACTCCTCCCCCTTTTTCCTCCCAGGTCCCTCCTTCCCCCTTTATGATTGCGTTCTTCTCCCTCCCAAGTGGAACTGAAGCGTCCTCACTTGGGCACTTCAGCTTGATGACCTTTTGAGTTCTGTGAATTGTATCTTGGGTATTCTGTTATTCTTCTCTTTTCTTCCTCTTCTCTTCTCATCTCTTCTCTTCTCTTCTCTTCTCTTCTCTTCTCTTCTCTTCTCTTCTCTTCTCTTCTCTTCTCTTCTCTTCTCTCTCTCTCTCTCTGGCTAATATTCACTTATCAGTGAGTACATCCATACATGTCCTTTTGGGTCTGAGTTACCTCACTCAGGATGATATTTTCTAGTTCCATACATTTGTCGGCATAACTCAGGATGCCCTCATTCTTAATAGCTGAGTACTATTCCATTCATGAAATCTCTTTCTCTGCCTCTATTAACTCTATTAATTTGTATTCTTAGTATATGAACTTTATATTGAAATTTTAAAATTTTTATAGAAAGATTAAATGTAGCCAAATCAATGCTGGTGCTAGATATTTATTCTGAACAATTACCATATTTTTGTTTTGTTCATCCACTACTTTCAAATCTCATTGAGTTCAAACCATTGATCTATATACATCTATGCTTAGTCATGTCTTTTAAGGGATGTGCCTTTTATTTGATGACCTTCACTCTTCTCCTGTACTATCAGATATACTCATCTCTTTGGCTAAAACTAGTTGCATCTCCAATGATTTTATGGATTGCTGCCAGACCAAGTAAACTACTATATGACAACCCATATGAAAGAATCAGGCATATACTTCCCTTCACAATTCATGTTTAAGATTGACCTTTTATTCTCCGAGTAAACTCCTATTCATATTTTGATATTTATTTAAAATGTCTTCTACATGAGAGTTATACAAAGGTCACTCTTTTATAGTCTTATGATATTGATATTTTAAATTACACTAATAACTCCTCTCTGATACCCATACCATACCCCTACCAACTTCATATCTTCTCTATACTTTTATTATAACCTAGTGAATCCAACTAGGAGCCACCACTATGCACATGGGTGCAGGGCTCCATCCACCGAGCATGGACAACTTACCATGGGCCCGACCACTGAAGAAAACTAACTCTCTAAGAACCATAGTTTTGTTTTCTATATTGCCAAAGTTATCACTCAGTAAGCAATGAGGTTGGCATATGAGTTTAAGGACCTCTCTACAATATTTCTAAAACTGTCAGGAGTGCTGGCAAGATTACTAGATATCCCTAAGCAGATAGCTTAGTCATTTTAGCATCCTCCAATCCAGTGAATGGCCCTGTCACAAAAAATCAAGTGGCATAATACCTAAGGAATGACACGTGAGGTTAACCTCTAGCCTCCAGATACATAAGCACACTCGAGCACATGTTCATGTACAACTAAACCATTGCACACATGCACACATATGCATACATGGACAAAGAATTGGCACATACCACTGCAATGATGTGTTCCCTTTATGTTAGTGTAGTCACCACATACCAGTCCCAGGCACAGTAAGACAGACTAGTATCATGAAAAGCATTATAACCAAATGGTAGAAGATAAGGAGGTCATCTTAAACACTGAACTTTTTTATTCAGGGAATATTGTGGGAAATTAAAACAAAATTATCATTTTGAAAATAAATGTCCATTTTATTATTATTGTATGATAATGTATTTTAACGGTCAACAAAGCTTGTTCTCCTCTTTGAGATGAGGTAACTACATTCTGGTAATTATATTTTATTCCAGGACAAACAAAAGTGGTAAAAATGGAGTTACATAAATAAGCACTTTTTATTAATTGTCTTTCATACAATATATTCTGATTATAGTTTTCCTTCACCAACTTCTCCCAGATCCTTCCCATTGCCCCACCCACCTGACTCCATGACCTTTCTTTCTCATTCTCACTTCAGAAAAACAGGGGGAAAAAGCATAAAAGAATAAAAACGAGAAGCAAAGAAAAAATAATACACAAACACACGTATACCCCAGTTATATTTTATTTCTTCCTTTCTTACCTTTTTTTTTTAAAGACTGAATCTAAAGAAACCCAATGTTCGAAAATGAGGAAATTCAAAAAATCATCAGATCCTACTACAAAAGCCTATATTCAACGCAACTAGAAAATCTGGAGGAAATGGACAATTTCCTAGACAGATACCAAGTACAAAAATTAAATCAGGATCAAATAGGCCATCTAAACCGTCCTATAACCCCTGAGGAAATAGAAGTGGTCATTGGAAGTCTTCCAACTATAAAAAGCAGGTCCAGATGGTTTTAGTGCAGAATTCTATCAGACCTTCAAAGAAGACCTAACACCAATATTCTTCAAACTATTCCACAAAATGGAAACAGAAGGAACACTACCCAACTTGTTCTATGAAGCCACAATGATACTAATACCAAAATCACACAAAGATCCCACAAAGAAAGAGAATCTCAGGCCAATCTCTCTTATGAATATCGATGCAAAAATACTCAATAAAATTCTTGCCAACCAAATCCAAGAACACATCAAAACAATCATTCACCACGATCAAGTAGGCTTCATCCCAGGGATGCAGGGATGGTTCAATATAAGGAAGTCCATCAATGTAATCTGCTACATAAACAATCTCAAAGAAAAAAACCACATGGTCATTTCATTAGATGCTGAGAAAGCATTTGACAAAATTCAGCATCCTTTCATGTTTAAGGTCTTGGAAAGATCAGGAATTCAAGGCCCATATCTAAACATAGTAAAAGCAATTTACAGCAAACCGGTAGCCAGCATCAATCTAAATGGAGAGAAACCTGAAGTAATCCCACTAAAATCAGGGACTAGACAAGGCTGCCCTCTCTCTCCATATCTTTTCAATATAGTACTTGAAGTTCTAGCTAGAGCCATTAGACAACAAAAGGAGGTCAAAGGGATACAAATTGGAAATGAAGAAGTCAAACTATCACTATTTGCAGACGATATGATAGTATATTTAAGCGACCCAAAGAACTCCACCAAAGAACTCGAACAGCTGATAAACAACTTCAGCAAAGTGGCCAGATATAAAATCAACTCAAGCAAATCATTAACCTTCCTATACTCAAAGGATAAGCAGGCTGAGAAAGAAATAAGAGAAATGATACCCTTCATGATAGCCACAAACAATATAAAGTATCCTGGTGTGACTCTAACCAAACAAGTGAAAGATCTCTATGACAAGAACTTCAAGTCTCTGAAGAAAGAAATTGAAGAAGACCTCAGAAGATGGAAAAATCTGCCATGCTCATGGATTGGCAGGATTAATATAGTAAAAATGATCATCTTGCCAAAAGCAATATACAAATTCAATGCAATCCCCATCAAAATCCCAACTCAATTCTTCATCAAGTTAGAAAGAGCAATTCAATCTGGAATAACAGAAAACCCAGGATAGCTAAAACTATTCTCAAGAGTAAAAGAAATTCTGGGGGGAATCAATAGCCCGGAACTCAAGCTGTACTACAGAGCAATAGTGTTAAGAACTGCATGGTATTGGTACAGTGACAGGCATGTAGATCAATGGAACAGAATTGAAGTTCCAGAAATGAATCCACACTCCTATGGTCACTTGATCTTTGACAAAGGAGTGAAAACCATCCAGTGGAAAAAAAGATAGCCTTTTCAACAAATGGTGCTGGTTCAACTGGAGGTCAACATGCAGAAGAATGCAAATTGACCCATTCTTATCTCCTTGCACTAAGCTCAATTCCAAGTGGATCAAGGACCTCCACATAAAACCAGACACACTGAAACTAATAGAAAGGAAACTAGGGAAGAACCTTGAACATATGGGCACAGGGGAAATTTTCCTGAACAGAACAACAATAGGTTATGCTGTAAGATCAAGAATTGACAAATGGGACCTCATAAAATTACAAAGTTTCTGTAAGGTAAAGGACACTGTCAAAAGGACAAATCAGCAACCAACAAACTGGCAAAAGATCTTTACCAATCCTACATCCAACAGAGGTCTAATATCCAAGATATACAAAGAACTCAAGAAGTTAGACTCCAGAGAACCAAACAACCCTATTAAAAAATGGGGTACAGAGCTAAACAAAGAGTTCTCACCTGAAGAATATCTAATGGCTGAGAAGCGCCTAAAGAAATGGTCAACATCCTTAGTCATTAGGGAAATGCAAATCAAAACAACCCTGAGATTCTACCTCTCACCAGTCAGAATGGCTAAGATCAAAAACACAGGAGACAGCAGTAGTTGGTGAGGATGTGGAGAAAGAGGAACACTTCCCTACTGCTGGTGGGAGTGCAAGCTGGTACAACTCTGGAAAGCAGTCTGGCAGTTCCTCAGAAAACAGGGCATAACACTCCCAAAGGATCCAGCTATACCACTCCTGGGCATATACCCAGAGGCTTCCCGTGCATGCAATAAGGACACATGCTCTACTATGTTCATAGTAGCCTTATTTATAATAGCCAGAAGCTGGAAAGAACCCAAATGTCCCTCAACGGAGGAATGGATTCAGAAGATGTGGTATATTTACACAATGTAATACTACTCTGCAATTAAAAACAATGAACTCACAAAATTCCTAGGCAAATGGTCAGAAGTTGAAAATATCATCCTTAGTGAGGTAATCCAATCACAAAAGAACACACATGGTATGCAGTCACTGATAAGGGGATATTAACCCAGAATCTCAGGATACCTTAGACAGAATTCACATATCAATAGATTTCCAAGAAGATGGAAGGAGAGACCCCTGGTCCTGGAAAGACTGGATGTAGGTGAATGCCAGGACAGAGAAGTGGGAGGGGGTTGAATGGGGAACAGAGGGAGGGAAGGGGGCTTATGGGATTTTCGGGGATGATGGAAATGGGAAAGGGGAAATCATTTGGAATGTAAGTAAAAAAATATAGAAATAATAAAAAAATGAAATGAAAAAAAAATAGAAATAAAAAGAAACCCAATGTTCACCAGTCAGCCAATCATTCTAAGAAGAAGCAGGTGACTCAGTGAAGAGCATTCCTTCGAAGCTTGCAAGGAATATTCCAAAAGTCAGAATATTCATTTCAAAACTAAATCTAATGGCATGTCTTTGGTTACATTTTCATTTTCTGTAAATAACATCATTTGATGTTATCAGTAGTCTTCAAAAGCTGTCCTTTTAAACTTGAGTTTGAATGCAGTTCCTGGGACCTTTCATGAAAGGATATGTGAATTTAATTTAACAAAGATAATAAACCACAAACACTCCATCCACTATCAATGAAAGCAACTTTATTTTTACATACTTAAAAGTTCCTATTTTAAGCTTTTGTTCTCAAGAAGTACTTTATTGTTTAAAAATAAAGTTTAGAAACCATTTAACTGTATGGTCCCCAAAGTTTCTCTCAGTTCTAACTTCCAAGTGTTGTGTATTACTAAAAGATCAATAAATGCTGTCCGTGAGCTGGGATTTAGATGCTCATATAGCTCAGAGGGAAGGGAAAACACCAGAGAGAAGGGAGAAATGAAAGCGAAAGTTTGCTTACACACTTTCCAAAAGTTTCCAATCAATTTCTAAGTAATAACCTATATTATATGAAAACAAAGGCAAACATTTCAAATTATTCTACTACTTAATTAAAATATACCTGTGGACCTTCTCTGCCAACATAGAAACATAAGATTCCTTTCGGTGTTCCATAGTTAAGAATACTTGCACCAAGGTTTGTTTCCAGTACCCACAAGGTAGTACTCTAATTCTAGTTCCAGGGGATCAAACAGCTTCTTGTCCCCCTTGGCACCAGGCACACATGTGATACACATACTTCCACAGAAGTAAAATACTCCTAAGTATACAATAAAAATAAATAAATATTCCCACTTTACACTGAATTTATGAGCTCAACTTCTCATATTATTGAAAATCTCCTTATATCTCCAATTTAAGAACTACTATCTATCTAAGCAATGCCTCATGCAGATGCTCAGGTAAGTTAAAGACAGTATATCTATTGATAGATGTCTCTTGCACCAGATTCTCTAGTGGATAAAGTTCTAATTGCCTTGGAAGTTTATGTAGGTCCCAGCATCCTCAGCACATATAAAGTCAGGCTTCCTTATCCCTTGGTGATTCTTCTTACCTGTGTCAGATTGTTCACATCTCTATATATGTGGTCACCCTGTGCTTATAGCCTGAGAGACACTTTAGTTTCCTGTTTGTAGGGAGCTTTCTTAACTATCCCCTTGGTTATATATAGTCTGCTACCTCTTTGTGTTTATGCTGTCACATTACCTTGTAACTTACTTCTCCCAGAGCACTGTTACTATAAATATTTGTTCACTTGTCTTATTCCCACACTATACACTATAGTTTCCTAAAGTGAAGGATAACACCCACATTAGCATATCATTCCCTGGTAAAATAAAGATTCTATATGTTGCTCCCTTGATCAGACAAACAATATTTTATCCCCAAATACCACAATTCAAAGTAGGTAAAGCAGGAATCAGACAAACTTACAAAGAAATGATGGGTTTTGTCTCTGCAGGAGACCATAGTGGTTTTCAGTGAAATGACTACAAGAAATGACCAGTTCACATGTTCATAAAACAAACAGGCACAGAATCCTTGTCCTTTCTCTGTATAGTTCAAATTATTATCACTCCAATACAGTGGGCTATTTTGTTAGTCCAAAGTCTACCAGGGATGGCTAATGATGCTATGAAATCTTGTGAAGTAAACTAAATATTTGAGCTGATATTTCACTATCTCAACTCATACTGGGTATGTTGGCAAGAAGGAATAATACAATTTCATTTGGTTTCAAGAAACAAACAAACAAAACAGGTCTTCTTTACAGTATTTCCAAATGGAATATGAGGGGTTTTTTTGGTAAGATTTATTTACTTAATTTTTATGAGTACACTGTAGCTGTCTTTAGACACACCAGAAGAGGGCATCAGATCCCATCACATATAATTGCAAGTCACCAAGTGGTTGCTGGGAATTGAACTCAGGATCTCTAGAAGAGCAGTCAGTGCTCTTAACTCCTGAGCCATCTCTCCAGTCCCTAAGTTTTTGTTATTATATCAACAAATTTGATGCTGATATCTCTCTTTGGAGCATCTAACTTTCCCATTTCCTTCTTTTAAAATAAACCCAGTGGAAAAGTTGTGAATCCTTAATGCAACTAATAACTACCCATAGCTTTTAATTTATTATGAAAACATGTATAATTAAAATTTTTTCAATTTAGTAGTTGCAAGCAAGTGAATATGTGTAACTGCCCACAGTTACATTGAACAGGTTACCTGGAAGGAAAGTTGGGGATGAAATAGAACAAACTTGCAAGAGAAGTAAGGAGCCAAGACAAGTTTTTTGATCAAGGCTCAAAGTTTTAATGGGGGCCTCCAAATATAAAGGTGGGGGAAAGCCCTTCCCGCAAAGACTGGAAACTTGTCAGAAGAACTGGTTCGGTTGCTCAGCAGGTGGCTAGTGCCTCTCAGGAAACTGCAAGTCCTTGAAAAACAATGGGCTAAAGTTCCACCCTAGGTGGGAAGTAGTGGCTAGCACTGAGGTCTGAAATTCCTGCTCAAAGGCTGGGGGGAGGGCACAATTCCTCCCTTTTTATTAGTTTTAAGATGAGAAGGTAACAACCAAGTGGACAGTCATCTGTCAAAGGATGGTGGGCATTAACCAGGGAGGGGAAGATTGACCTGCTCCTCCTAAATACTTTATGGCATATTTTAGGGAGGAGATATTCTAGGCTTCCTTGTTTGTTGTTATTCTAAGGAATGCCTTTAAACACCAACCTCTATGCAACCAGGTTTGCTTCACAGGGGACTCAGAGGCAGAAAATATGGTCCTCCACTTGCAGTGCTTTGCCTTTCACCTACCACTGGTGCCCTTGCCCACTCAAAATCAGATATACATAAATCTGAGTTCTATGTAGCTCCCGTAGGAGATCCGCTTTACTTGTATAGGTTTCAATGCCAGGGAGTCAATTTGTTGCCAAACACCCTGCAAGTGTCTTTGAACATTTTCCTGATTATAGTGACTATTTATTGTAAACTTTAGAAGTAACACAAATCCATTGGTATTTAGCATGGCATTTGAGATGGCTTCTTACTTTTAAACTCTGGACCTGCTCTCCAATAATTTGAATGGTATCATAAAGAGCGTCAATCCGTTGCTCCAAACACCTATCTAAATCTTCTTGAATACTCAGAACATTAGTAACATTTTTTTGCTAAATGATTAACAAAATTATCTGTCTTAACTTCTTGTGTCAAGGCAATTGCAGAGGCAGCAGGGCTAGCTATCAATGTAATTAAAGCTGCTATACCAGCAATAATCAAGCCCACTACCCTCTTGCCTTTACTTAAAGCCTGACTCACTTCCTCCATCCAGTACCTTCAAGCTTCTTTCAGAATACAAAGGACCTGTAATAGTCACAGGCAATAAAACAAAAGCTGGTTGATAGACCACCATAACAGACATGCCAGTTTTCAATCCAGGTGAGTCTGGGTGGAGACAACCAGTCTACCTAAAATACAAGTTTAGAAGTTAGAAGCAAAACAGGATTAACTTGTCTTTGGATGACCCAAGGTATCCAATTCAGTTGCAAATTAGCAATATTCAGATAAAAAGCCTGACTTCCCAGTATGGGGGAAGTGGCTTTGAGAATCAACAGAGAGACTGGTTTTTTTTTTTGTTTGTTTGTTTGTTTGTTTGTTTTTTTCTGGTAAGTACCAGATAAGCTGGCTGATGAAGTTTATTAGCCATCTTCATAATTGGAATCTCCAATATTGGATTTATTTCTAGATCAGTCCATGATTGAGTCAGAATAACTGATCACATTAAAGGAAAGAGAAGAGTCATTATAACTCCTCCTTTAGATTAATTTTTCTAAGTCAGTTTTAACAGTCTCCATGTTCTCTGTCCCACAAGGTCTAAAAGCTTGAAGCAAGGCAGTTTACCTAGTCTGGGACATAGGCAAGTAAAGGTGGGTCAGGAACATACACCCAATACAGCTTTCCTGTCGCCATTGTCAGGGCACTCAGCAAGCTCACATGTTGGCATTACCTTCAGCATGCCACACCAGTCACTCTGGCAGCTAGCATGCATCTGCAGCATTCTGCAGAAAAAACACAAACATGACATATGGTTGCATGGCCAATTGTTCCTATGTAAGGCCTATAGTCTGCCTGGGATACAATCTCTTGTAGCCTTGCCTTAAGGGATCTTATTCAGGCAATCTAGGATGAGTTCTTTTTTAAAGATTTATTAATTTAATATATATAAGTATACTGTAGCTGTCTTCAGACACACCAGAAGAGGGTGTCAGATCTCATTATAGATGGTTGTGAGCCACCATGTGATTGCTGGGATTTGAACTTAGGACCTTCGGAAGAGCAGTCAGTGTTCTTAACTGCTGAGCCATCTCTCCAGCCCCTGGGTGAGCTCTGAAATGTCCAGAGGACAGTCATTTAAAGGAACAGCACCTTTTCTTAACTTGAGTTAAATTTGCATAAATAATTGCAAAATTTAAGAATTAGCAGTATCTAATAAAGGGACAATTCCAAGCAGTTGTAATCCATGATATATATATATATATATATTGGCTATCAATATACAAATTAAAAGCTTAATTTTTAACATTTTAAAAATAGTGGCTATAGCACCCAATTTAATTATCTGTGCTGAAGCAGGGGAAAACTCAAAAGAATAAACATGTGATCCAATCACATGAGCTTCTCTCCCTTAGAAGAGCTGCTTATAAATACAGTAGAAGTGTTCTTTATGGGATGCATATATAAATCTATAGGAAATATAAAAACATGCATGGAAGCAAATTTTAACAACTTATCTTTTGGATAAAATTCGGGGAGGGAGGAAATGGGAAAGGGGAAGTGATTTGGAATGTAAATTAAAAAAATAAAATAAAATAAATAATAAAAAAATTATCAATTTTGCTTTAAAGGCTTGCCATGCAATAGACCAAATATCAATACTCTGCAGTGACCAATTTTTGATTGGCGTTTGAAACAAGGAACAAATGTTTCATCAGGTTCTTAAGACATTCCTTTCAAAATACTTTCATGATTTTATCTTACAATACTTTATTAACACACCAACAGCTTTATAGTAGGATATAAATACTTGGAGATGAAAAAAGGTGACTCTACATTAATGCTCTCTTTTCCAAGGAATTACTGTGAACACATAACATAAAACAACTGATTACAGTAGCCTTTTCTACTATCTGTAAAGTTATTTGTCTTTTACTAGTTAATTTGTATCCATCTTTAGAACAGAGGTTTAAGTCCTCCTGTGGTAAGCTTAGAGTAATGTCTTAGCCAATAAATGTTTTACAATTATCAGGATGCAAAACGAAAAACAACCTTCTGAATCCATAATAATTTTGTATGGAGTAGGCAGGCCAGATTTTAATGTGTTCATAAGTTCTACATAGCCTTATTAACCTTTCATAGATCTTAAGTTTGAACTGTATTTTGAACCACACCTGGATAGATCTGTCAATAATGTTGTTTTGTCCTGAAACTTCCTAGATGGGGTTTGCAAGAAAAAAGCAGTGCTTTACAAGCCTCCACTGAGGCAGCTCTGAGCTTTGCATTTACTCAAATGTAAATATTTTCTAATCTGAGCCTGTTGCCCAAGGCCAGGCCCAACACCCATCTGTTCTGCAGGGCAGCAGCCTACAACCAGACTGCATTGTATGAGGGTCCAATAACAAAAGGAACATTTGAGGATTTCCTGAAAAATTCTACTAGCTTATCTACAAATTTTTGAAATAGCTCAAAAGGAGCCTGTTTGATACCAAATAAATTCCCACTGAGATCTCCTTTCCAATCTTGGGAGGTAAAACTTTCCTTCTACCACTGTAGCCACTAAACGTGAAAAAGTGGCAACAGGCCTATACTGGCCACAGCTGTTTTTAACTTTTATCACTCTTGAAATTATCTTAATTACAAAATATGGGTGAGTTAAGAATCATGAGCCTTCCATCAGACTGCAAACTGCAGTCAATGGTATACTGACAGTTGCTAACCGTAATTCTTAAGTTTCTCTTGCAATATTAGAGTATAACTACAACTTTGGAAAGCAAAACCCAATTTTAAACAATCTATTCTCTTTAAAATCAATGGCAAATGCATTACTTTCACATTACAAAGTTTATCTCCCAGTTCTTAAGTTTGAACGCATCACAGTACTTATCTCATTAAAGAGACATTGTTTTAAATCTTATCCCTTATAAGTCTAATTTCCAGGATAAGAATTACATAAAATATTATGCCAATTTAGAAGTGTCTTTAGAGAACTGTTTTTCCTGGGTTGAGTCATGCCACGTGTGGTTGTTTAAGATAACCCTGAGTTACCAGTTTTAAACTAACTTTTGTTAACAATGTAATAATTTTTTATCATGCCCAATAACTTATAAGCCAATACTCTATGGTCAAGACATGCAAAACATATTTATACCTTTAAGACCAATCAGAAACAAAAATGAAGCGACTACACGAATTTTATAAATTTAAACTAAACATTGTTTTTTTCTTTTTCTAGCTGTAATTTCAAGAGAAAAAGCACTTTGGACCCAATAATCACAATTGCAGAGGTTTTTCTAAGAGAAATAACCATCAGCCTACTTGCCCTAGAACTTGAGAAGCTGCTGACCCTTTTAAAAGCAGCTTTTTCTCCAGTCGTGCTTGAGTGCTTGATTCGTAGCTGAATGCGGGGCAGCTTAAATCAGTCTCTGCTGTGCAAACTGAGATTGGATTAAGAGATGGACCCCCAGCAGATAAAGATTTACCATTTTTTCTTTTCAACATGAAACATAGAACAATCATTCAAACAATGAAACAAAGACAAATTGATATGTGGACAAATTGGTGCACCAAAGACAAACATAGAAAAGGAAGATCACTTGTTGTAACCAGTACTAAGAATATCTCCAGTAGGATCCATAGAGGAAACAGTACGTCTCTAGATTTCCCCTTGTCCCTAGGAGAGTGTTGAAATCCATTTCCTTCTCTCTTTCTCTTTCATGTATCTAAAATTTGTTGGGTTTTGTTGTTGTTGTTTTTTACTTATTGTATTTTATTTTATTTTATGCCCTATTCCTCTCGCCTGATGCAGTTCTAGACTGTGGATAACTTACCTAATAAAATAAGCCATCCCAATTTGCTGTCACACTCTAGCTGATCTTAGCGTTGGGCCTACGCTGATTCAGTCTAACCTGTATCCCTTTTGCACCCCTGCAACAACAGCCTTCAAAAGATCACATTTATAGCATTAACATTAATGCTCTATGTTGCTTACCATACAGAATACATAACTTTTTTTGTTCCTGTGGAGCTCTACTCAAGACAGCATCCCTCAGTTGGTCTCTCCATTTCCAAGCTCCAAGATCCAGCACCAATCTGTAACTACCTGAAGTTACATTGAACGGGTTACCTGAAAGGAAAGCTGGGGATGAAATAGAAAGGGCTTGCAAGAGAAGGAAGGAGCCAAGACAAGTTTTCTGATTAAGGCTCAAAATTTTAATGGGGAGCTCCAAAAGGCTGGAAACTCATCCGAAGAACTGTTTTGATTGCTCAAGCAGGTGACTAGTGCCTCTCTCTCAGGAAACTGCTAGTCCTTGAAGAACAATGGGCTAGAACTCTACCCTAGGTGGGAAGTAGTGACTAGCATTGAGGTCTGAAACTCCTGCTTAAAGGCTACAGGAAGGGTACAACTATGTGAGCCTGAATTTACTAGCACAAGATGTAGTCACTCTGCACCAGTGAGAAATTTATGTTTCTTATTCAGTACAATCTAACATTTAGGCTTATTTCCTTGACTGGTCACTTTGACCAAACCCACTCAAAGAGATTTGCCAGTGAGACTCAGTTCCCTACCATTGAATTTGATACTTTTGGGTAGTTTTCATACTACTGACTAATACTTCTGAAACCTCCCTTCTATCATAGATCACAGCTGTCTTACATTTTTAAGTGTCCATAGGGTAGTATTTTCCATATCAAATATCTGTGGGATGACTCAGAATATAAATTAAGGCATGAGAGAATCTAGCATTGACAAAATATAATTATCTTTTTTTGTCTTTTTAATTAAATTGTTTTATTTATTTACAATTCAAGTGCTGTCCCCACTCCTGGTCTCCCCTCCCAGAGTTCTTCACCACCTCCCATTGCCTCTGAAAGGGTGCTTACCCACCCACCCCTCACCCACCCACCCATGCTCCTTCACCTCCCCGAGCATTCCACATCCCTGGGGCATCAAGACTCTACAGAATTAAATACATCCTTTCCAACTGAGTCCAGACAAGGCAGTCTTCTGCTTCATATGTGCTACATATGGACCATAGACCAGTCCATGAATGCTCTTTGATTGGGGGTTTAGGCTGTGGGATCTCTGAGGTGGTCTGAGTTAGTTGATATTATTTTTCTTCCTATGGGGTTGCTATCATCTTCCTCTCCTTCACTCCTTTTCCCAGCTCTTCCATAGAGGTCCGATACCTCAGTCTAATGGTTGGCTGTAAGTTTCTGCATCTGTCTCAGTCAGATGCTGGAAGAACCTTTCAGAGGACAGCCATGCTAGGCTCCTGTTTACAAATACAGCATGGTATTAGTAATAGTGTTGGGGTTTGGTGCCTGTCCAAGTTGCGCTGGTCACTGGAAGGCTTTTCATTCAGCCTCTGTTCCATTTTTGTCCCTACATTTCTTTTAGACAGAAATAATTCTGGGTCAAAAATTTTGAAGGGAGGTGAGTGGCCCCATCCCCCTGCTGGGAGGTGGCCATGTCTCTCTACTAGAGGTGGTCTCTTCAGGTTCCTTCTCTCCATTGTTAGTCATTTTAAAGTCAGGACTTAATACGCAATGTTTAGTTCCCCCTTTAACTTTGAAATTGCTTTGGACAGTCTAGATTTTTGTCCATAATAGGTTTGAATGTTTTTTAAACACAGTAATAATATAGCAAACACACAAATAAAGGACAAATCTTAAGCTTCCAATGCCATATATCAAATTGCTGAGTTCTTTCACCTGAGAAACAATAACAATGGGACATTATGCTTATCATAATGATTCCAACAGATACTGCACCCCTTGACTATTATTGATGTCAATAGCAACAGCATGAAGCTAATGACTGGGGAAGGCAAATGGTGTCTACTATTACTTCTGCTGTCATCATAATTATTTCCATTATTCAGATAGCAGACATTCGAATTTTCAAAATTCTGGCTGAACTTTCCTTCCCTTCCCATAATTGTGTCTGTGGAGCCATAACAGGAGAAGGAACCGCTGAGAGATGAAATGTGCCTCCCCTCTAGTCAGACCCGACATGAGTATTTCCTATCATTTCTTTCTTCCCCTTTGTCAGAATTTTACGGCTCTACTTTTATTGTCAGGCTGTTTAGTCCTTCTGTTCTTATGGCTAACAGGCAATTGGAAATTCCTTATTTTTCCCTGAGAGAGATAAAGATTCACAATATAGAGTCAGCATTTCCCTAAAAATCATCCACATCTGTTGCAGTAATAAGTAACTCCTTTAGGGTATTCCTAAGGCAGCTGGCAGAGCAGTGCCTACATCACTTCTGCAGCCAGGAAAATAAAACGAATGCCCGCAAGAGTGATGGAGTGATGGAAAGTAACAGGGTTCAGTTGGCTAGAAAGGACACAGAGTCTACAGCATCATATATATCATTAGCATTGAGGCAGATTAAGAGAGATGTATTGGGCCATTTGCACTCAGTCCTATTCCATTTTGGGGTTGTCTTCCCTAAATACCACAGAAGTGCCATTGCTTTAAAAGAACATAGGAAATGTGAGCTCCTGCAGGTGATCCTCTATCCTAAGTGCTATGTTCTCTTTACTGACTTCCTAAATTATTAAGCTGTATCATCTTTAGTACATGTTGACATTTTAAGGGTTTTTTTTCTATGACTTGACTTTCAGAATCGCAGAAGTTGTAAAATCTTATTTTACCCACAACTTAGAGCCAGTCAAGGGCCTAGATCATAGGGTGTAACCCTCAGGAAATTGTGGGTGAGTTGGAGTCCCCAGTAGGAAAGAGATGTGCTTCTACATTTCTGGCCCTTAACAAGCTGACTGTGTTGAGATGGTTTCAATATAATCTGTAAAACTGGCTGGTACCAAAAATTTCTCTAAAACCTATGAGTCTACCTAAATGAGATACTGACTTTTTTTATGCATGAGATATAATGAAAAACAAACAAAAAAAAACAAAACAAAAACATGGAACAAACAAAAACAGGATTCACAGGTTTTAACCAGGGATATTAATTAAAACTTTTAAAAACAGCAATGTAATAAGGCTGATATTTGGGGTATCTACTTAAAAAATAGTAATCTAGAATGTGGTAAATGCCCATCATTACTCCCAAATGGCAAGAATCAAAATGGTGTCCTGGTTGCTAAAAAATATTTTTCTCTACTCTTTTTTGAGTCTCATGTTAAAAGGAAGTAAGAATACTCTCTATGTTCCTGGCAGGGGTGAGCAACTGTGTGTCCAGCTTGCACAAACTGAGGATATTAGGTGTACCTTAATTTACTCTAATGCCTTATAGAGTTACACTTCCATTTTCAGACTTCCGACCTTCCAACAAAGTCCTCTGGAAGATTAAACTGTCTGTCAGTATGTCCTATCCTCCTAACTCCAGTTCTTAAGGTTTCTCACTACTTCGCCAACTGAAACCTCTATACAATACTAGACCTTACATATAACTTGCTAGAGAAGGGTTTAGCAAACATTGTGCTTGCTGTTTTGTACAATGAAAAGAAGGGATGGAGGACAGCAAGAAAACAAAGTCCTCTACAAAGTTGGACAAGCATACAATAGCTCGCTTACATTATATTACCTTATAGAGAAATGTTACTGCCTTGAAAACCTCCTTGCTCCTTTACTTCTCCCAGCCCTGGCTTTTGCAATTACTTTTGTTTCCTACAAGCCATATACTTGGAATAGAGTAGTACCTAACATTTCAGCTTAGCTCCCTTTGCATTTGATTTTCCTGCACTTTTTTAATTGGATATTTTATGTATTTACATTTCAAATGATATCCCCTTTCCCGGTTTCCCCTTCAGAACCCGCCCCCTCTTCCATTCCCCCGCCCCCTGCTTCTCTGAGGATGTTCCCCCTCCCATCAACCCACTCCCACCTCAACACCCCAGAAGGACTCCTGTCTAAAGGAAATACAGGGACAAAGTGTGGAACAGAGACTGAAGGAAAGACCATACAGAGACTGCCCCCCCTGCAGATTCATCCCATGTACAGACACCAAACCCAGACACTATTGCAGATGCAAAGAAGTGCGTGCTGACAGGCGCTCTGCCAGAGCCTGGCAAATGTGGAGGCAGATGCTTGCAGCCAGCCAATGGACTGAGCACAGGGTCCCTAATGTAGGAGCTAGAGAAAGGACCCAAGGAGCTGAAGGGGTTTGCAACCCTATAGGAAGAACAACAATATCAACCACCTAGACCAGCCAGAGTTCTCAGGGATTAAACCACCAACTACATGGAGGAACCTATGGCTCCAGCCACATATGTAGCAGAGAATGGCATTGTCTGGCATCAGTAGAAGAAGCCCTTGGTCCTGTGAAGGCTTGATTCCCTGAACTTCTTAGTATGGTTATTTAGTAATTAATTTTGTTTCAGTGCTGAATGATAGTCTCTTGTCTAAACATCTTTTATCTGTTTTTCTTCACATTCACCATAGTATGTTGTGTTTGCTATCCGGTTTTTCCAATTATAGACAAAGCTTCTGTAAAACTGTGTAGATATTTTTGTGTATAGGTCTATGTTTTCAGTTCCTTCAAATAAACAACAAAGAGCAAAATTGCCAATCTGTTTGATAAGAATGTTGAGATTTGTGAGAAACTGACATTGTACATTCCGAATTCCTGCCAGCACTGGGTTAGAGTCGTAATCTTCCAAATCCTCACCAGTGCAGCTTGCAGTAAGTATTGTGGATTTGGGTTCCTATATTAATTTGATGACAACTCATTGTTTCTTCTGTATTTCTCTTCAGTTTTAATATTATTATGGAGCCCTGGCTGGTTTCAAAGTCATTAGATAGATGAAGCAGACATCAGACGTAGAACATCCTCCTATCTCTGCCTCCTCAGCTTCGCTGTTGCTTCAGTATGACTTCTCTAGTGATGGTATGGACCATCTTTGTGTGCTTACTCACTGTCTGCATACCCTCCCTGGTGCTGAGCATATAAAATCTCTAGTACATTTTTATTTTTATTTGGGTTACTAATGATGTTTTACATTTCTTTGTATATTTGGATTGAGTCCTTTCTCTGATATATTCTTCACAAATATTTATTCTCAGAATTTAGAGTATTTTATTATATTTTTTCATTGTCCTGACAATATCCTTTACAGTGAAGGAAAATAACTCTATCTTACCAAATTTCCTTGTATAGCTAAGTATATTTATGTATTTTGCTCTTAAAATCAGAAACCATTGCCAATCACAAGGTCATATTGATTTCCTCCTAGATTTTTTTTTTCCTGAGAGTTTTGTAGTTCTTCATTTCACCATTAGATCTATAATACACTGAGTATTTAGGTTGGTGAAGCAGGAAATCCTGTGGCTAGATTAATTTCACCATGAGCTGTCCAGCTGTTCAAGCCCCATTTGTTGAAAGCCCTCATTATTTCATGGCACTGCCTTGCTCCTTTGAAAAAATAGCTAAGTATATTTATATATTTTGCTGGTGTGTTCATTCTTTTCTCAAGAATCCCTTGTCATGTATTTGATTTCTTTGTTTCAGTGTGAAACATAGCAGCAGCATTGCTTTTACAGTTTCTGAGGAGACTTGAGTGGGTAATTAGAGCTTAAACCTTTGCCGAATCCAAGGACAATCTGAATCTCTCTTGAGTGGTACAAAGCCCCTTTCAGAAAGCAACTTTTTTTTTTTTAATTTTTTTACTTACATTCCAAATCATTTCCCCTTTCCTGTTTCCTTCCTCCCCGAAAGTCCCATAAGCCCCCTTCCCTCCCTCTGTTCCCCATTCAACCCCCTCTCGCTTCTCTGTTCTGGCGTTCCCCTACATCCAGTCTTTCTAGGACCAGGGGTCTCTCCTTCCATCTTCTTGGAAATCTATTGATATGCAAATTGTGTCTAGGGTATTCCGATATTCTGGGTTAATATCCCCTTATCAGTGACCGCATACCATGTGTGTTCTTTTGTGATTGGGTTACCTCACTAAGGATGATATTTTCAAGTTCTGACCATTTGCCTAGGAATTTTGTGAGTTCATTGTTTTTAATTGCAGAGTAGTATTCCATTGTGTAAAAGTAACATTTACTTAATTGTCTACAGGCAAACTTACTGCTGAATAAGTTAACCCTTTCTAGTTCTATCTAAACTCTGGCTGGCTGGCTCAACTTAGCTATTCTGTCTCAAATTCTCTCCAAGCTGACTGATTCAATCTGGCTTCTACTGGGTTCTCCCTGAACTGCTCTGCTTGGCCACAAACTAACTCTGGTAAACTGTTCTAATCTTCTGGCTGCTTTTTATTTTCTTGCTTCAACTTCCTCTGCACAGACTCATGAGTGAACCCAATTCCATTCAACTGAACTTCATTGAACTAAATTCTACTCACCTGAACTGACTGCACTGGCTCTTCCATCCTAGGCTGCTATTAAATTAGAATTTCTCCTGACAGTTGAGTATATCCTATCTCTTACTTTTTCTGTTAAATCTTTCTCTGATTTGTCACTTTGTCTCCCCTTCATTTAAAATGTATTGCTTGGGATTAAAGGTGTGTACTTAAGGATCTCAGTCAGAGGAACTAATGGTGTCTACTAAGGGCATGTCTGCATTACAGCTGGATCAGAAAGACCTAGCAGATCTTTGGATATGATCAGAACAGTCATATCGCTGGATTAAAATTCCTCTAAAGTTTTCTTTTGAAATTGTCCTAGAATACCTGAGTCTGAAGATGTGATTTTGTGGTCCCTGCTAGTTCACCATTTCCCAATATCTCTTGACAAAAGATCAATTATTCATTTCCACTGGCAAGCATCACTATCCATTCCACATCTATAAATAATCATTCATAGACCCATCACCATCCCCACTTCATAAACAGGAATTTACACTCTCCCCATCTTTTTCCCCAACACTATTGTTGATGATAATCCACTACTGGGGCTTTGTGATTTCTTTACCTAGTGCTTCTCAGCAGTCTTGCTAAAAGCTTCTTTGTGGTCACTCCTCAGGTAAGAATGTAGCTCTGCAAAATTTTCTCTTGTAGGAACATGTTTTATTGCATTATTTTGCATTATTCTTACTAATTTTAATTATCCATGTCTCTCTGCATATACATATGTGTATCTGAGAGAGAGGGAAAGAAAGAAGAAGAAAAACAAGAGGAGGAGGAGGAGGGTGAAACGTAAGTGTAGAAGTATAGAACCATCAGAGGGCAGAGGAAGGTGTCAGATCTATTGCAACCTGGTATTGGTGCTAAGGGTTGAAATGGAATCCTCAAGAACAATATATTCTCTTAACTGTGAGCTATCTCTCTAGTCCATGGAAAGAACTAGAGCTTTTTCTTCTTAGATGCATGTTAACTCTCCTTATTTACTGGTGGAAACTTTGTTCAGAAAATCCATATCTTCCTTACTCATGGCACTGAGAAAGAAGATTTGTTGTTAATATTGTTTATTTGTGCTTTACCAAAAAGCAAAGTAAACATTTCTCCAGGATATCAACCATAGAAATGAATCAGTTATTTGATAATGATATAAGAACATTCCATATTTCTGATATAGATTCTAAGCTAAATTTTATTGTCTTTGTCTCTAAGTATTAGAAATTTTATATATTGAATGACTTAAAGCAACTAAATCTTTAAGTGCTAGATTACTTGTTGTTACCAAATAAGTATATTGTGACCCAATTAATTGTGAAGAACTTTGACCCGTTGCTCTGTCCATCACACATTAGGCAGGATTTCTTAGGCAATTAATCACTTTTCCAATTAATATAAATATGTTTCAATCATATTTCACACAGGATAAGGAGAAACGACTTTGATAATTGTAGTTTGCATTTCTATAACGACTTTAATTTAAGAAGTTCAAAGCATTAATTTAATTAAACTTCTGAACGTTCTCCTTGAAGTAGGTGTTATTATTTCCATTTGACAAAGACATAAATGAAGTCACAAAAAGATTAACTCACTTGCCTTTGGTGACAGAGTGAGTTGGGGGTAGGTCAGAATAAACTCTAAAGTTCCAAATAGACATTCTCTTCACTCTGAACTAAAAGTCTTCTTCCTTGCACACTTTTTTGACAATATATGGACTTGACTGTGACCTGGATCAAATCAGTAGGGATTTTAATTCTGTAAAAACTGGAAGAGTTCAGAGTGTAGATTATTCAAAGGCTCTTTCTGGGGTTCATTCTTTTATCTCATTTTCTGGTATGGTAGTCATTTGGGATAAATTTTGTAGAGTGTTCTACCATTTTTATTCAAACAGGTTTTAACCAACATATTTTTTTCTTTTCTTTTCTTTCTTTTTCTTAATAGAATTGGATAGCCTAATCCCAGGAAGCAAAGCTGTTTGCTTTTAATTAAGGGATGAACTGTACATCAAAGTTTCATGGGAAATTTTCCGAATCTCTACCTAATCTTCTCTTAATGAAATGGATCTGATTGCTGCTCTGTTTGCATTAGTCATAGTACATGTTGTACATGAATTTCAGAAGTGTACTGAACAAACAACGTTAAAATATACCAAAAAGTGTTCATCATCCAGGGGATGAATATCTAGAGTTTTTTCAAGGACAACACATGCATTACTATATTAATTCACTATGTAGAATCATATACATTTAAGGCAAGTCTTTGCCTTTTTTTTCAGACTTGCAACCAAGACATCTTGCAGTCTTTAAAAAAAATACTCAGAAATATCAATCAAGTCTCAATCAGTCATGTAATATCCTGCAGACACTAAGACCACAAGGACAATGAAACCAACAGTGACAATGGACACGATTAGGACAATATTATTTCTTACAGGCAATTTATCAGCAAACATGGATTGCTGTAAGATAATGCTTTGGACTGAGTGGCTTCAAGAAAGACATCAATTTTCTCATAGTTCTAGACACTGGAGGTCTATAATCAAGGTGCTATAGTGTTTATGACTTGGAGATGCCTCTCTTGTTAGCTTCTCACAGTGACATTTCCCTCTGCAGAGAGAGGTACCTGGATTCTCTTCCTCATATAATAAGAACATCAATTCAATTGGATTAGATCCTGCCCTTGTGATCTTTCCTCTGAAATCTGTATCTCTGAGCACTATCACATTCAGAGTTAGGACTTCCACATATGATTTTGGGGGAATGAGTTTCAGCATATAATAAGTAATTTTATCTTGATCAATAAAGCAAAATAAAATATGTATTGTCATTTCAGTAACATATGAATACTGGATCTGCTGAGGAAGCACTTAAATTACTATTCAAATGCAAGCATACTTTTAACTTAAAAAAAAAGAAAAACTGTTTCTTTAAAAGAGAGATAATTTTCATGATTTCATGCCAATGCCAATTCAAGTTACTATCTCCCATTTACTATACCACATCCTATTTGCCAACATGATTGTCACTCTAGGCCAAACATACTTCTCATATGAAACCTTCTCATGTTTTAATATATTCCAAACATAGGTATAATTCAACTTTCAAAGAGAAGCAATATAATGTTGTAAACGTTACAATATTATAAAGCTATAATAATCTAGAATTTAATTCTAGCTCTAACACTCAATGAAAGTATGGAACCTTTAGCAACATATCAAAGCATTTTCCCTTCCACCTTCAACTTCTAACACACCCCTATTCAAGAATGTCAATAATAAGAAGATTTTAAAACTCAGTGCCTGTGTTGAGGAGTAATAATAAATTATTCCAATTTATTACTATAGTAAGTAATCACATACTTCAAATACTGTAAGCTATATGGAAAAATTATAAGGGTGAAAGTGTGAACAGAAAAAGACTTAATATTCAAAGGAGGTAGAATCGTATTTAGGATGGGTGAATGTGGAAAGCAAGAACAGATTAGAAAATTTATTTACAGGTTCTTATTTTTATACTTTAATCCAATTAAAGTTACTTGCTATCATGCATTTGAATAATAATTTTATTTTTTTAATTTAATTTTATTTTTTTTATTTTTTTTTCTTTATTTTTTTTTATTTTCTAAGTTTTTTTTTTATTTACATTCCAAATCATTTCCCATTTCTCGTTTCCTTCCTCCCTCCCTGAAAGTCCCATAAGCCCCATTCCCTACCTCTTTACCCAATTCAACCCCCTATCCCTTCTCTGTCCTGCCATTCCCCTACATCCAGTCTTTCCAGGACCAGGGGTCTGTCCTTCCATCTTCTTGGAAATCTATTGATATGCAAATTGTGTCTAGGGTATTCCGAGATTCTGGGTTAATATCCCCTTATCAGTGACTGCATACCATGTGTGTTCTTTTGTGATTGAGTTACCTCACTAAGGATGATATTTTCAAGTTCTGACCATTTGCCTAGGAATATTGTGAGTTCACTGTTTTTAATTGCAGAGTAGTATCTCATTGTGTAAATATACCACATCTTCTGAATTGATTTCTCCGTTGAGGGACATCTGGGTTCTTTCCAGCTTCTGGCTATTATAAATAAGGCTGCTATGAACACAGTGGAGCATGTGTCCTTATTGCATGCAGGTAAAGCCTCTGGGTATATGCCCAGGAGTGGTATAGCCGGATCCTCCGAGAGTGTCATGCCCAGTTTTCTGAGGAACCGCCAGACAGCTTTCCAGAGTGGTTGTACCAGCTTGCAATCCCACCAGCAGTGGAGGAGTGTTCCTCTTTCTCCACATCCTCGCCAACAACTGCTGTCTCCTGTGTTTTTGATCACAGCCATTCTGACTGGTGTGAGATGGAATCTCAGGGTTGTTTTGATTTGCATTTCCCTAATGACTAAGGATGATGAACATCTCTTTAGGTGCTTCTCAGCCATTAGATATTCTTCAGGGGACAACTCTTTGTTTAGTTCTGTACCCCATTTTTTAATAGGGTTACTTGCCCCTCTGGAGTTTAACTTCTTGAGTTCTTTGTATATCTTGGATATTAGACCTCTGTAAGATGTAGGATTGGTAAAGATCATTTCCAAGTTAGTTGGTTGCCACTTTGTCTTTTTGACAGTGTCTTTTGCCTTGCAAACCTTTGTAATTTAATGAGGTCCCATTTGTCAATTCTTGATCTTAGAGCATAAGCTATTGGAGTTTTATTCAGGAAATTCTCCCCTGTGCCCATATGTTCAAGGTTCTTCCCTAGTTTCCTTTCTATTAGTTTCAGTGTGTCTGGTTTTATGTGGAGATCCTTGATCCACTTGGAATTGAGCTTAGTGCAAAGAGATAAGAATGGGTCAATTTGCATTCTTCTGCATGTTGACCTCCAGTTGAACCAGCACCATTTGTTTAAAAGGCTCTTTTTTCCACTGGATGGTTTTTGCTCCTTTGTCAATGATCAAGTGACCATAGGAGTGTGGATTCATTTCTGGGTCTTCAATTCTGTTCCATTGATCTACATGCCTGTCACTGTACCAATACCATGCAGTTTTTAACACTATTGCTCTGTAGTACAGCTTGAGGTCTGGGATACTGATTCCCCCAGAGGTTCTTTTACTCTTGAGAATAGTTTTAGCTATCCTGGGTTTTCTGTTATACCAGATGAATTTTTGAATTGCTCTTTCTAACTCTATGAAGAATTGAGTTGGGATTTTGATGGGGATTGCATTGAATCTGTATATTGCTTTTGGCAAGATGGTCATTTTTACTATATTACTCCTGCCAATCCATGAGCATGGCAGATTTTTCCATCTTCTGAGTCTTCTTCAATTTCTTTCTTCAGAGACTTGAAGTTCATGTCATAGAGATCTTTCACTTGTTTGGTTAGAGTCACACCAAGATACTTTATATTGTTTGTGGCTATTGTGAAGGGTATCATTTCTCTTACTTCTTTCTCAGCCTGCTTATCCTTTGAGTATAGGAAGGCTACTGACTTGCTTGAGTTGATTTTATATCCGGCCACTTTGCTGAAGTTGTTTATCAGCTGTAGGAGTTCTCTGGTGGAGTTCTTTGGGTCGCTTAAGTATACTATCATATCGTCTGCAAATAGTGATAGTTTGACTTCATCCTTTCCAATTTGTATCCCTTTGACCTCCTTTTGTTGTCTAATTGCTCTAGCTAGAACTTCAAGTACTATATTGAAAAGATATGGAGAGAGAGGTCAGCCTTGTCCAGTTCCTGATTTCAGTGGGATTGCTTCAAGTTTCTCTCCATTCAGAGTGATGTTGGCTACTGGTTTGCTGCAAATTGCTTTTACTATGTTTAGATATGGGCCTCGAATTCCTGATCTTTCCAAGACCTTTAGCATGAAAGAATGCTGAATTTTGTCAAATGCTTTCTCAGCATCTAATGAGATGACCATGTGGTTTTTTTCTTTGAGATTGTTTATATAGTGGATTACATTGATGGACTTCCTTATATTGAACCATCCCTGCTTCCCTGGGATGAAGCCTACTTGATCGTGGTGAATGATAGTTTTGATGTGTTCTTGGATTCGGTTGGCAAGAATTTTATTGAGTATTTTTGCATCGATATTCATAAGAGAGATTGGCCTGAGATTCTCTTTATTTGTTGGATCTTTGTGTGCTTTTGGTATTAGCGTAATTGTGGCTTCATAGAATGAGTTGGGTAGTGTTCCTTCTGTTTCTATTTTGTGGAACAGTTTGAAGAGTATTGGTGTTAGGTCTTCTTTGAAGGTCTGATAGAATTCTGCACTAAAACCATCTGGACCTGTGCTTTTTTTGGTTGGAAAACTTCCAATGACAATTTCTATTTCTTCAGGGGTTATAGGACGGTTTAGATGGTCTATCTGATCCTGATTTAATTTTGGTATTTGGTATCTGTCAAGGCAATTGTCCATTTCCTCGAGATTTTCTAGTTGTGTTGAATACAGGCTTTTGTAGTAGGATCTGATAATTTTTTGAATTTCCTCAGTTTCTGTTGTTATCTCTCCCTTTTCGTTTCTGATTTTATTAATTTGGATACTTTCTCTGTGCCCTCTGGTTAGTCTGGGTAAGGGCTTATCTATCTTGTTGATTTTCTCAAAGAACCAACTCCTTGTTTTGTTGATTCGTTGTATGGTTTTATTGTTTCTACTTGATTGATTTCAGCCCTGAGTTTGATGATTTCCTGCCTTCTACTCCTCTTTGGTGTATTTGCTTCTTTTTGTTCCAGGGCTTTCAGGTGTGCCATTAAGCGGCTAGTGTATGCTGTCTCCCGTTTCTTTTTGGCAGCACTCAGGGCTATGAATTTTCCTCTTAGCACTGCTTTCATTGTGTCCCGTAAATTAGGGTATGTTGTACCTTCATTTTCATTAAATTTCAAGATGTCTTTGATTTCTTTCTTTATTTCCACCTTTACCAAGTTATCATTGAGTAGAGCATTGTTCAGCCTCCATGTGTATGTCGGTTTTCTGTTGTTTTTGTTGCCATTGAAGACCACCCTTATTCCATAGTGATCTGATAGGAGGCATGGGATTAGTTCGATCTTCTTATATCTGTTGAGGTCTGATTTGTGACCAATTATATGGTCGATTTTGGAAAAGGTACCATGAGGTGCTGAGAGGAAGGTGTATTCTTTAGCTCTAGGATGAAATGTTCTATATATATCTGTTAGTTCCATTTGGTCCAAGGCTTCAATTAGATTCACTGTGTCCCTGTTTAGTTTCTGCTTTCCTGAACGATCCATTTCAGAGAGCCGGGTGTTGAAGTCACCCACTATTATTGTGTGAGGTGTGATGTGTGATTTGAGCTTTAGTAAAGTTTCTTTTATGAATGAGGGTACCCTTGCATTTGGAGCATAGATATTCAGAATTGAGAGTTCTTCTTGGTGGATTTTTCCCTTGATCAGTATGTAGTATCCTTCTGTGTCTTTTTGATGACTTTAGGTTGGAAGTCAATTTTATCTGATACTAGGATGGCTACTTAGGCTCGTTTCTTGGGACCATTTGCTTGTAAAATTGTTTTCCAGCCTTTTACTCTGAGGTAGTGTTTGTCTTTGACACCGAGGTGCGTTTCCTGCATGCAGCAAAATGCTGGGTCCTGTTTACGTATCCAGTCTGTTAGTCTATGTCTTTTTATTGGGGAATTGAGACCATTGATATTAAGAGAGATTAAGGAATAGTGATTATTGCCACCTGCCATTCTTAACGCTATCTTTATGTTTGAGTGGTTATCTACTTTCGGGTTTGAAGCAAGAAGGTTACTATCTCATTTTTTCCAGGGTGTTGTTTCTCTTCTTGTATTGGCGGTTTCCACCTATTATCCTTTGCAGGGCTGGGTTTGTGGAAAGATATTGTGAAAATTTGGTTTTATCATGGAATATCTTGGTCTCTCCATCTATGGTGATTGAGAGTTTTGCTGGGTAGAGTACTCTAGGCTGGCATTTGTGCTCTCTTAGTGTCTGTATGAGATCTGTCCAGGATCTTCTGGCTTTCATAGTCTCTGGAGAGAAGTCTGATGTGATTCGGATAGGTCTTCCTTTGTATGTTACTTGGCCCTTTTCTCTTACTGCTTTTAATATTCTTTCTTTGTTTAATACATTTGATGTTTTGATTATTATGTGATAGGAGGTATTTCTGTTCTGGTCCAGTCTGTTTGGAGTTCTATAGGCTTCTTGTACGTTCATCAGCATCTCTCTCTTTAGGTTAGGGAAGTTTCCTCCATAATTTTGTTGAAGATGTTTACTGGCCCTTTAAGTTGCAAATCTTCACTCTCATCTATACCTATAATCCTTAGGTTTGGTCTTCTCATTGTGTCCTGGATTTCCTGGATGTTTTGGGTTACACGTTTTTTGCATTTTGCATTTTCTTTGACTGTTGAGTCGATGCTTTCTATGGTATCTTCAGCACCTGAGATTCTTTCTTCCATCTCTTGTATTCTATTGTTGATGTTTGCATCTATGACTCCTGATTTCTTCCCAAGGTTTTCTATCTCCAAAGTTGTCTCCCTTTGTGATTTCTTAGTTGTTTCTACTTCCTTTTTTAGGTCCTGGATGGATTTGCTCAGATCCTTCACTTGTTTGATTGTATTTTCTTCTATTTCTTTAAGGTATTTTTGCATTACCTCTTTCAGGATTTCTGCCTGTTGACCCAAGTTCTCCTGTATTTCTCTAAGCGATTTTTGTGTTTCCTCCTCATGGGCTTCCATCTGTTGATCCAACGCCTCCAGCATTTCTTTAAGCAGTTCTCGTGTTTCCTTTGTAAGGGCATCTATCCGTTGATTCATTTCTTTAAGCACTTTTTGTGTTGCCTCCCTATGGGCATCCATCTGTTGACCCATATTCTTCTGCATTTCTTTATGCAATTTTCGTGAGTCCTTTGAAAGTGCATCTAACCTTTGATTCATTTCTTTAAGCGATTTTTGTGTTATCTCCATGTGGGCCTCCATCTTTTGATCCATGTTCTCCCACATTTCTTTAAGAGATTTTTGCGTTTCCTTTGTAAGGGCTTCTAACTGTTGATTCATGGTCTCCTGTAATTCTTTATTAGATTTATTTGTGTCCTTCTTGTGATCCTCTAATAGCATCATGAGAAGTGATTTTAAATCCAGATCTTGTCTTTCGGGTGTGGTGGGGTATCCAGGACTTGCTGCTGTTGGAGAGTTGGGTTCGGATGGTGCCATATTACTTTGATTTCTGTTAATAACCTTCCTATGTTTGCCTTTTGCCATCTGGTTACCTCTGGTGTTAGTTGGTCCTGCTGTCACTGGCTGTTGGTTGGACCTCCTGTGAGCCTGCAAAGCTATTTCTGCCCCCCCCCCCCTGGATTTCCAGGATTCCCCTGGCACCGACTTCTGGGGCCTGCCTTGCTCCTGAGTGACTTTGGAGCCCTGATGTGCCTTGCCCCAAGAGATGTTATATTGGGGAATCCCTGCACATCCAAAGGCTCAGCATAGTGGATTCCCATAGCAGATGTCACCAAAGGGAGGCTGGTAGGTTCCCACCCTGTGCAGGGATGTGTGATCTCTCTGGGGGGGGGGCCGAGGGGGCATCCCTCTGCAGCGCAGAAGTCCCACCGCAGAGCTGGCACGCTGGTTACTGCAGATCTGCCCAGCTCTTGGGAGCCGCGTACACACAAGCCGCCTGAGACCCAAGCGATATTATGCCTGTCTGTCTCCGAGCCTGGCTGTCCCAACTACCTGGACACTGGAGCAAAGATGGCAGCGTGCACTCTGCACTCTATAGGTAGCTCAAGTCACCCTGTCTCCTCTGTGTGGTAGATCCCGGAACAGAGGTCGCCAAAGAAAAGCTGGTAGGCTTTCGCCCAGTGCGGGGGGGGGGGGGGGGTCCTTCTGCAAGGCAGAAGTCCCACAGCAGAGCTGGCGCGCTGGTTACTGCAGATCTGCCCAGCTCTTGGAGCAGTTTACACACAAGCTGCCTGAGACTGAGGCAATATTATGCCTGTCTGTCTCCCAGCCTGGCAGTCCCAATTACCTGGACACTGGAGCAAAGATGGCGGAGTGCACTCTGCACTCTATCGGTGGCGCAGGTCACCCTGCAGGGGGGATGGCCCACAGCAGAGCTGGCGCCCAGATGACCACAGCACTGTCCCGTTGTTTGGGAGCAAATGTAGCCCCAACAGGCCGTGTCCCAAGCGATGTTATATTGGGGAGAACCTGGGTACCTGTCTCCTCAGTGAGGTAGATCCCGGAACAGAGGTCGCCAAAGGGAAGCTGTGAATAATAATTTTAAAGGTTTACTTTTGTCAAAGGTGTCTCATTCTAGGAAAAGTTATCTATTTGTACTGTATCTTCTATTCCCTTTTATCTATCCTTGTTCTACTTCATCATACCCTCATTATAGTAAATTTCATATTGTATTATACATTAACTTATAGGCTGTCTTCCTTAGATATTGCAAGCTATTTCAAAATTATAAACATGACTTTAATTCAATCACTGGAGAATCTGAGACATAAGGAATATAATTTGAGAAGACTTGGTCCTGTGGAAAGACTGAGTCTAAAAAACAAAAAGAAAAAAGAAAAAAAAAGTTTTTTTTCTTTTTTTTTATTTTCTATATTTTTTTTAATTTACATTCCAAATGATTTCACCTTTCCCGGTTCCTCCCTCCCGAAAGTCTCATAAGCCCTCTTCCCTCCCCCTGTTCCCCATTCAACCCCCTCTTTCTTCTCTGTCTCGGCATTCCCCTACATCCAGTCTTTCCAGGACCAGGAGTCTCTCCTTCCATCTTCTTGGAAATTGATTGATATGTGAATTGTGTCTTGGGTATTCCGAATTTCTGGGTTAATATCCCCTTATCAGTGACTGCATACCATGTGTGTTCTTTTGTGATTGGGTTACCTCACTAAGGATATTTTCCAGTTCTGACCATTTGCCTAAGAATTTTGTGAATTCATTTTTTGTAATTGCAGAGTAGTATTCCATTGTGTAAATATACCACATCTTCTGAATCCATTCCTCTGTTGAGGGACATCTGGGTTCTTTCCAGCTTCTGGCTATTATAAATAAGGCTGCTATGAATGTAGTGGAGCATAACCATCGAGTGGAAAAAAGATAGCCTTTTCAAAAAATGGTGCTGGTTCAACTGGAGGTCAACATGCAGAAGAATGCAAATTGATTCATTCTTATCTCCTTGTACTAAGCTCAATTCCAAGTGGATCAAGGACCTCCACATAAAACCAGACACACTGAAACTAATAGAAAGGAAACTAGGGAAGAACCTTGAACATATGGGCACAGGGGAAAATTTCCTGAACAGAACACCAATAGCTTATGCTCTAAGGTCAAGAATTGACAAATGGGACCTAATAAAATTGCAAAGTTTCTGTAAGGCAAAGGACACTGTCAAAAGGACAAAGCAGCAACCAACAAACTGGGAAATGATCTTTACCAACCCTACATCCAACAGAGGTCTAATATCCAAGATATACAAAGAACTCAAGAAGTTAGACTCCAGAGAGCCAAATAGCCCTATTAAAAGATGGGGTACAGAGCTAAACAAAGAGTTCTCACCTGAAGAATATCTAATGGCTGAGAAGCACCTAAAGAAATGTTCAACATCCTTAGTCATTAGGGAAATGCAAATCAAAACAACCCTGAGATTCCACCTCACACCAGTCAGAATGGTTAAAGCAAAAACATAGGAGACAGCAGTTGTTGGTGAGGCTGTGGTGAAAGAGGAACACTCCTCCACTGCTGGTGGGATTGCAAGCTGGTACAACCACTCTGGAAAGCAGTCTGGCAGTTCCTCAGAAAACTGGGCACGACACTTCCAGAGGATCCTGTTATACCACTCCTGGGCATATACCCAGAGTCTTCCCCTGCATGCAATAAGAAAAACAAAGATTAATCCTATACTTCAGTCCAGAACATTCTTTAGGCAGAACAAATTGTAGTTTGAAGATTTTGTTACTGAGTGGTGTTCTAATTTTTCCATGCGGGGTCTTTCCTGTTCACAGAAGATGGCCAGTTCAGACTATGTGTCCCCCATTTTTTAGAATTTTTTTTCTTGGGTTACTATTGTAGATTCCATGGAGTTTCTATTGCAATCAGTTTCTACCTTTGCCCCTGAAATGCCCCAATTTCAAGTGTTTGTCCCAGGAATTTCTCCTCCCTCCCCAGCCCCACCTGATCCCTCCCTTTCCCAACTCTACCCCCTCCAGTTTACCAGAAAAACCTATTCTATTTCCTTTCCCCAGGGAGATCCTTATGTTCTCCCTTAATCCCTCCTTGTTACTTAGCTTCTCTGGGTCTGTGGATCTTAGCAACTAGTGGGAGCAGATACAGAAATCACAGCCAAACATTAGACAGGACTCAGGTAGTCCTGTGGAGGAGTGGGCGAGCACTGGAGAAACCAGAGTGTTCAGGGACACAAGAATATGGTCCACAGAATCAACTGGCCAGGACTCAAGACAGCTCAGAGATCAAGGAGCCTGTAGGGGTCTGACTTAGGTTCTCTGCATATTAGCTATGGCAAAATAATTTGATTTTCTGGTGGGCTTCCTAACAGTGGTAGTGGGGCTGCCCCTAACTCTTTTGCCTGCTTGTGGGACCATCTCTTACTGAGTTGCCTTGTTTATCCTTGATATGATGATATATGCCTGGTCTTATTGTAGCTTGTTGTGCCATGTTTGGTTGATGTCCTTGGGAGGGCTTCTCTTTTCTGAGAGTAGGCAGAGGACCTATGAATTTTGGGGAAGGATGGAGATGACTGTAAGAGGGGAAACTTCAGTAATGTATGAGAGAAGAATAAAAAATATGATTAATTCATTTAAATGTGGTTTATTTCCAGTTGATATATTGTACAGCACAAAGAATAACTAAAAATGATTATTGAATATGGATGAGGTTTCTCCCAAATTGCATTTAAAATGTTTGATTTGGATGCCTGAAGTATCTTTGTTTATGCAAAAGAGAAAGTTAGAGAGTATTCAAATTGTCACACTTTTTAATACTTAGGTCCTTTAGGCTTTTTTATAATTCAAGATAGCCACTATATTAGCAATTTTTCCTATTGCTGAAACAAAACATCTAGAAGTTGTTAAATAAGTTTTTGTTTTGACACATGGTTTAAAGGGATTGAGTTTTTAATGGTAGGCATTCTGGCTAGTTTAACTGTTAACTTGATATAACCTACAATTATCTTAGAAAAGAACTCAGTCTTGAAATTGCCTAGATCAGATTGCCTTATGAACATGTCTATGGGGTAACATATTGATTTTTTTATTGAATATATTCTTCATTTACATTTCAAATGTTATACCCCTTTCCGGCTTCCCCCCTTCCCGAAAACATCCTTCCACCCCCGGCCTCCAAGAATATGTTCCTCCACCCAACCCAATCCCACAACCCCCCACTCCCCAGATTTCTCCATGCTGGTGCATCTATTGAGCCGTCATAGGACCAAGGATCTCTCCTCTCACTGATGCCCAACAAGACATTCCTCTGCCACTCTTTCAGCAGGAATCATGCGTACCCTTTGGTTGATTACTTAGTCCCTGGGAGCAATGGAGCGTCTGGTTGGTGTACACTGTCGTTCTTCCCATGGGGCTGCAACCCCTCCCCCCCAGCTCCTCCAGTCTGCCCTCCAACTCCTCCATTGGGAACCCCTTGCTCAATCCAATGGTTGGCTGCTAGTATTCGCCTCTGTATCTGTAAGGCTCTGGCAGGACCCCTCCAAAAGACAACCATAACAGACTTCTTTCAGTACACACTTCTTGTCATCCATAGTAGTGTCCGGGTTTGGTGACTGTTTATAGGATGAATCCCCAGGTAGGACAGTCCCTGGGTGGCCTTTCCTTCAGTCTCTGCTCCACACTTTGTCTCCATAGTTGTTCCTGTGAGTATTTTTTCCCCCACTTTGGTCTTCTTCTTGAGCTTCCTGTGGTCTGTGAATTGTAACTTGTTTATTTTGAGCTTTTGGGCTAATATCCACTTCTCAATGAGTGTATACCATGTGTGTTCTTTTGTGATTGGATTACCTCACACAAGAAGACACTTTCTACTTCCATCCATTTGCCTGCAAATTTCATGAAGTCATTGTTTTTAATAGCTGAATAGTACTTTATTACGTATATATCACAATTTCTGTATCCATTCCTCTGTTGAAGGACATCTGGGTTCTTTCCACCTTCTGACTATTATAAATAAGGCTGTTATGAACATAGTGGAGCATGTGTCTTTATTACATGCTAGAGCATGCCCAAGAGTGGTATAGCTGGGTCCTCAGGTAGTACTATGTCCAATTTTCTGAGGAATCATCAAACTGATTTCCAGAGTGGTTTTACCAGCTTGCAATCCCACCAGCAATGGAGAAATGTTCCTCTTTCTCCACATCCTCTCCCACATCTGCTGTCCCCTGAGTTTTTCATCTTAGTCATTCTGACTGGTGTGAGGTGGAATCTCAGGGTTGTTTTGATTTGCATTTCCCTAATAACTAAGGATGCTGAACATTTCTTTAGGTGCTTCAGAACCATTCCAGTTTCCTCAGTTGAAAATTCCCTGGTTAGCTCTATACTCCATTTTTAATAGGGTTATTTGATACTCTGGAGTGTAACTTCTTGAGTTCTTTATATACATTGGATATTAGCCCTCTATCAGATATAGGATTGGTAAAGATCTATTCCCAATCTGTTGTTTGCCCTTTTGTCCTACTGATCATGTCCTTTGCCTTACAGAAGCTTTGCAGTTTTATGAGAACCCATTTGTCAATTCTTTTTTCTTAGAGCATAAGCCATTGGTGTTCTATTCAGGAAATTTTCCCCTATGCCCATGTGTTCAAGGTTCTTCCTCACTTTCTCCTCTATAAGCTTCAGTTTATCTGGTTTTATGTGGAGGTCTTTGATCCACTTGGACTTGAGCTTTGTACAAGGAGATGAGAATGGGTTGATTTGCATTTTTCTGCATGCTGACCTCCAGTGGATCCAGCACCATTTGTTAAAAATGCTGTCTTATTTCCACTGAATGTTTTTAGCTCCTTTGTCAAATATCAAGTGACCATAGTTATGTGGGTTTATATCTGGGTCTTCAATTCTAGTCCATTGATATTCCTGCTTGTCTCCATATCAATACCATACAGTTTTTATCACTATTGCTCTGTAGTAGAGCTTGCGGTCAGGGATGGTGATTCTCCTAGGAGATCTTCTGTTTTGGAGAATAATTTTGTCAAAAGCTCTTTCAGCATCTAATGAAATGACCATGTGGTTTTTTTCTTTGAGTTTGTTTATGTAGTGGATTACATTAATGGATATTCATATATTGGACCATCCCTGCATCTCTGGGAAAAAACCTACTTGATCATGGTGAATTATAGTTTTGATGGATTCTTTGATTCGGTTGGCCAGAATTTTGTTAAGTATTTTTGCATCAATGTTCATAAGGGAAATTGGTCTGAATTTCTTTTTCCTTGTTTGGTCTTTGTTAGTAGTTTTGTTCAGTTCCTTCACTTGTTTGTTTGTGTTCCCCTGAAATTCTTTAAGCGTTTTGTGTTTGTTTGTTTGTTTGTGTTTTTTGTTACCTCTTTAAGGACTTCTACCTGTTGACCCATGTTCTCCTGTGTTTCTTTAAGTGATTTTTGTGTTTCTTCTTTAAAGGCTTCTGCCTGTTGATCCATGTTTTCCCATATTTCTTTAAGGGTTTTTGTGTTTCCTCTTTAAGGGTTTCTACCTGTTGACCCATGTTCTCTTTTATTTAAGGGAGTTATTTATGTCCTTCTTGAAGTCCTCTATCAGCACCATGAGATCTAATTTTAAATCCAGTTCTTGCTTTTCCGGTGTTTTGGGGTTTCCAGGATTTTCTGTTGTGGGAGAACTGGGTTCTGATGGTGCCACGTTGCCTTGGTTTCTGTTGGTAATGATCTTGTGTTTGCCTTATGCCATATAGTTTTCTCTTGTGTTAGCTGGTCTTGCTGTCTCTGATTTTGGTTTATCTGTCCTACAAGCCTGTGTATATGTACTCTTGGGAGTCCCATTCTCTCTGTGCACACAGGTATGTAGGCTCTCCTGGGAGACCTGCTCTCCTGTGTTCCCAGGCCTCTCTGCATGTCAAATGACCTGAGTGTGGCTGGTTCTCAAATGCCCTGAGTGCGGCTGGTTCTCTAGGAAGTATCAGGAGATGGTGTCTTCATTGTGGCAGACCTGGCAAGGTTCTGCCACAGCAGAATATGCTGGCAGTGGAAGGGGGATAAGAATTGCTATTTGTAAGGATGGGGCTTTGGTGGTTGCTGGATACTGAGTCCTGCTGGACCCCTGGAGGCAGCTCTGGGCCACCAGAGGTGGGAGGGGGGGTTCTTACCAACTGCCCAGAGTGGCTGCTTCTCTAGGAAGTATCAGGAGATGGATTCTTCATTGTGCCAGACCTAGCAAGGTTCTGTCACAGTAGAAAGGCCTGGTGGCAGTGGAAGGGGAAGCTAATGTATTGATTATTAATTGATGTAGCAGAAATCATTATGGATGGGACCACTCCCTAGTCAAGTGGTCCTAAAATATACATATTAAATATTTCTAGATATACAGTGCTGTGAAAATAGCAAAAACACCTGATTTCAAGTTCTTCTATTGAGTTCAGGTCTTGATTTCCCTCAGTTTTGAACTCTGTGCCCTAAATCAAATAAACCATTTTCTCCCCTAGCAGCTTCCCCTCAGGGTATTTAGTCACAAAAGAAGTGAAATTAGACCAGGAGGGAGCAAGTGTCAGTAGGATTAGTCCACACTGGTAGGAGCTTGAGCTGGTTGATCATATGATGGTGGCCAACCAGGAGCAGAAAACTCACCCAGAAGTGGAAGTAAGTATAATTCAAGACATGACCCTAATGGCCTGTGTCGGCAGGCTGGTTTCCAGATCCAAGAGCTTCTTTTATCAGTCAAGAGAGTAAAGCTGTGGACAAAGTGTTCAAACACAGGACTCTGCAGTGGATATTCCACTCTCAATCAGTGATCCCTAAGAGTATAATTTCTGGATTTTTCAACCAATTCTATTCCATCTTTTGTGTGTGTGTGTGTGTGTGTGTGTGTGTGTGTATGTGTGTGTGTGTGTGTGTGTGTGTGTGTGTGTGTGTGTGAGAGAGAGAGAGAGAGAGAGAGAGAGAGAGAGAGAGAGAGAGAGAGAGAGAGAAAGAGAGACTAAAAGAAAACACAACCAGAGACAGATCATTCAAAAAGCATTGGATCAAATACCCTGTCATATACGTACATAAACACACTCCCACAAACATAAACACTCACATACACTTTCACATTCATACATACAATTTTCTAATAATAGAATATATCCATGAATACTTGTACTACTGATGTTCTTTATTCACTACATTAGCCTACTATTTCCAACAAAGTGGCTCAGGGCATACTTACTTCCCTATAGAACTGCGCGCACACACACACACACACACACACACACACACACACACAAATACTTTCTTTTTTTTTTAAGATTTATTTATTATATGTAAGTACACTGTAGCTGTCTTCAGACACCCCAGAAGGGGGCATCAAATCTCATTATGGATCAAATCTCAGCCCCATGTGGTTGCTGGAATTTGAACTCAGGACCTTTGGAAGAGCAGTCTGTGCTCTTAACTGTTGAGCCATCTCTCCAGTCCCCACACAAATACTTTCATGGTAGGTATTCTTCACACATGTTCTACAACTAGAATGTAGGTTTCACATGAATACCATTGAAAATTAAATTTTTGGTTCACAGTATGGCTTCTAGTTAAGCAGATTTAGTATCATACATAAGTTTATCAGAAAATAAAATACTGTGTGCATACTGAACCAGAAACTATGGCCAAGTCCAGTATCCATATTGAAAGTCCTCTTGATTTAGTTCTGGATAAAAATCTAAGAACTCCTACTTTGCACTGAGATGTAGGAGATGGAAATGTCTAATTTTCAAGCTTTGAATCCCATCTTTCTTCAAATCCTTTGATGGTGGTCTTGATACAATTAGTGACTTTTTCACTGATGCCATTAACATTGTTTCATGGATGACATTAAACCTCAATCTCTTTTCTATCCAACTCTACTTTCTTAGGTGATAACTGTCTTGCATATCCTCCGGCACATTATGAAGATGAAGAAATCTGACATCAAATGGAGGGTTTTTATGTCTCTCTTTTACGCAATCTGCCCTGTAAATCATTCTCAGGGGCTCATTTTGTTTGTGTCCTTTCATGCTCAATGGCTTCCCCATACCATTCTGTGACTTCCATTTTATCTCTTTTTCTCTGGTCTTTCCCTATTAACTGACATCATTGCCTACACCTGCTCTAGTCCAGGGTATCTTACCTAATGAATTTTAATGCCAAGTTGTTTATAGACAGAATTTGAAACTGCAAGGGAGATTTATATTTCAGGGAGCATCATGTAGAGGAGGTCCTAATTTATTTTCACAGTTATGTACAATTTAGATCTCTTGTGTCTGTAAAACTACCCTCAAGCAACACCAATTGTATTTCACAGGCTAGTCTGCACAAATGATTTAAACCAGCCTCTAGACCCTTTCCCCCTAGGAAAAATTTGAATATTTTGTTCAAAGGAAAGGAAATTAAATTAGACTATCATGAATAAAAAAAAAATCAGAATGCCCTTCCACATTAAGAACCACTGTCCATTGGCAGGCAATCTGTATCAAGTTACTCTGTTTCTCTGAATAAGATGTATTCATTGTTGTAAATTTAAGTAAAGAATATGCTCCATCTGGAAAATTATTGATCTCCAGAAACTGTCAATGTGGCCTTTTGGTTTGCTCTCTATTCTGGTCCACAGAATGTTAGGACAGCTAAAGAGCTACCTTGTAGTCACCTCTCAAGCCCTGGTGAATCTTACAGATTATGGCACCATATAAACTGCTTATTTCAATTATACTTACCATCATGCTATATATAGTTAGATAATGCAGAGAAAGGCACAGAATTTAAAGACACAAGGTATGTTGAGTTCATGGACTGTCTTGGCAGTTACCAGCCAGGAGACACAACTAAACCTATTCAAATGATCAGCTGTTAACTGAATATTGGCCTCCTCCTCCCAAAACAAAAAAGTCTGAGTGTAAACTGAGATCATTTGTTCTCAATGGAGGTGACTTTGACATTTGTAACACTTAGCGACATCTGGAGACATCTTTGTTATTATACCTGTGGGGAGGGGATATAGAGATTTAATTAATAGAGATATTGCTAATACTCCGTACACACAGGACAGAACTCCACAACACACCAGCAACTAGCCCAACATAGTGAAAAGCATGAAAATCGTGGATGGTAAAGTATAGATGAAAATGTTGTTAACTGAAATGCCAAGTATTTAGCAAATATTCACTGTGTAGCAGCCATTTATTTGGGACTCAAGACGCTCCAGTCATATTAACCTAAATGCACAGATCTGAGACACTGAAGTTTACCAAGCTTCAGCCAACATAAAAGAACCACAAATTTATTTTTGTGCCTCGTGTCTTCAACATAAATGTTTACTTTATTACTCAATTGATTCTGTCAAAAGAAAATTTAAAAAGATCTTGAAAATTTTCCTATATTTATTCTTCTGTTGAAAAGGTTCCCCAAGTCAGTCATAATCACAGTCATTCAAGAGCTAACAATCTGTTTTTCTATCTTCAAAGTTACCTACGGAAGGAGTATGAACACAGAATATATAATCAGCAAATATTCTGGAATGGACTGGATGACTGTCATAGTTTTTTTTTCTAAAATAGAGAAAAGCAGGATAGATCAGAATATTAAAATTGAATCATACTATTAATAATTTACACTAAGGCAAAACTCATGAAGAATATACCAGTTACTTTTATTGAAGTTCGTGTTTTAATTCTCACAAACCAGCCTTTGCGGTAGTTTTCCCTTCATTAAATGTAAAGAAACCAAGGTCCAAAGACCTGGGGCAAATATCCTGAAGTAAACAGCTAAGAATTGACAGAGCTGAGGCATACAGAGCTGTTGTTAGGGTTTCGAATGACCCCAGGAGGTTACTTTGCCACATACTCCTAGCCAGGACGTTCTGAAATTCCACAGGCTCAAAAGAACCAGACCAACAGAATATGAACTGTGAAATAATAATCCATACAACCAACCTTTCATTTTGATTGTTTCAGATATTTTGTTGTAATGGAAACCTGACTAGAGAGAATAGCTCCAGAAAAAGCTATGACTTATCTGCTATACCACATCTTTAAAGACTACAAATAGATAAATATTGTTTATGTATACCATCTATGGAAGGCATTCATCAAAGAATTAATATATCAGTTTAATTCATTAAACTATTAAGATCAAATAGTATCCACCTGAAACATAGTGGTCCATCCAAATGCAAATTGCTCATATATTTGGGCATAGTCACAAAGCCTGCTGTGACGTTATAGCACTTGGAAACACTGGGGCCCTCTGGTTTTGATCAAACTGTTTAAATGGCCACATACATGACCTTGTTGTTGCCAAACATGTCCTCGCTGCAGGTGACATTTCAGCAGCTTTTCCAAGGAGAAATTATTGCTTTCACTCTGCTTTTATAAGTTGTGCAAAATGGTCCATTACCTCTGGTTCTTGCAATAGGGATACTTCAAAGGCAAACTGAGAGAAGGAAAAATCACCCATGTGAATGGTAAACTGTCATTGAGCAGACAAATTGGCTCACTAGCCACACAGAAGTAGAGATGAACAGTGTATCATCTCCTCCTAAACAGCCAGCAAATGCAACATTATCTGCAGTTTTGTTTTTACTCCTTCAGCAAATGCAAAGGGATGTGTTGCTAACCCCTAACCATAGGTATTTTCTGTTGCTGAGATATATGCGCACTTTAATTTTTTCTCCCCCAGATCAACACACACACACACACACACACATACACACACACACGGATGCTCATGCACATGTACAGGAATACACAGAAAGGGGGGAGAATTTTGTGGTAAGAAAACACTGAACTTCACTAAATCAGACTTTGTGCCTGCTAAGACCATTTAACATCAGTTGGTTCATTCTGGCTACAAAATACATTTGAAATCAAGTTGATCTTTTATAAAAGGAAATTCTGCTGAATATATAGAAAAGAGCTCAGACATATTCAGGCACAAGAATCCCGTTTTAACTGTGTTTGTGATATGGCTCATTGACCAATCCTTCAAAACATAGCTATGAACAGCAACAACAAGAACAAAGCTCACTACCACACATCACATAATTAGTTCATAAAAAAGGTGCATTTCTTCACACACTGAACATGTTTTAAATACCCTATTATTTAATTTAACCCCAGCATACTCAATGAATGTAGTTTTTTAACAATGATATTAAATTTTTGTGTAAAATGTTAGCAAAAATCCTTAGCACAATGTTATTACTAAGGCCTCAACAAGCTCTGAAAGATTGTGAATGCAATGAATCAAACAAGTTTGCCAAGGTTCTCCCAGAATATGTTCAAATGTGCCTAACCTTCAAGAAATAATCAGAGGGAGGAAATTAATGCTTGTTCATTGTGGTTACTTGAAGGTTTTGAGTACTTAATATAAACCAGTCTTTATATTTTCCTCCTTATAATTGGTATATGGAATGCAAGAATTGTCCCAGTTGACAACTGCAGAACACATATGTAGGGAAGTTGAGGAAGTTCCTAACATTGCACAATACCTACAATAGTTGATAAGACTTAGAATCTTGTCTCCTAGGTCTCAGCTGGTCATTGTCCTGTTAAACCAGGTATTCCTTGGTGCCTTGTCACTAAGTTTCGTTTACGTGCTAAGAAATAGGCTCAATAAATAGGTTGATTTTATAAACTGAAATCAGTTCTACCTAAAATGATTTTCTTGAGTTCTTCCTTGTCTTTTAAAATGAAAATGATCTCTGTGAGAACAATTAATAATGATGATTAAAAATAAAGTTGCTTTGTGTATTTTAATATGCTGTTTAATTTTTGTTGGTTTTTTGTTTTGTTTTGTTTTTGTTTTGTTTCTTTCTTTTTTTGGTACAGTGTACTGAACTGCCTCACATGTAAAAGTATATAAGACATAACTCAACCTAGGCGACCATCAGCAGTGCCGCCAACACCAGGCTATGTAAAGATTAAGCACTGAGACCCTAATTAAAGACCTGGTACCATTTTGGATCAACATATTTTCTATTTGGTAAGTGAAAAAAAAATGTGTCAGGGTTAACATGCACTTTAAGAATATAGAAAGAATATCCTTTAAAATTGTTATATTTATAAATAAAATTTATCTAAAAATTTTTAACCCTAGGAAAAGAAGTCTGAGAATAATCACATTAACTCTATCATTTATCACTTCTTCATTTTGTCCAGGCTTCTTTATGTTTCTTGCATGTTCCCAGAGAGCTCATTGCAAAAATTGTAAAAGCTACCAGTCAGAAAGGATAGAAGCAAAACTGTGTCTTCTGGACATGACAGCACATGTGAACTCATGACATCACAGTAATTCTAGCCGTCCACACACGACTAATGCAGGCAACTTTGTAACCTTGAGCTTATGAGTCCCCACTCCTAACTAAGTAGCTGTGGACAACTGATGGTTTCTGGGAGAGAGAGAGTCAGTTTTCTTTAAGGATGTAGCCTCTGGAAGGTCATTCACAAATTACCAGACGATTTGTATGAAATTTACAAAGAATAATTTAAAAAAGAAAACAGTTTTAGATCACCAACCAACATTTAAAATGTGAAATTTATGGGTCTAGAACTAGGTTAAAGGTTCTTTGTTTTCCAGCTAGAGAGTCAGATCCTTAACAATTAGAGGAGAATTCTATTTTGTGAAAGCCTCTCTACCTAATCAAAGTCTGGTTTAGAGGAAAATAATCAAAAATGTTATCAGTTTGTACTATTTCTTTAATTATGGGTGTGTGCAAGTGGGCGCATGTGAATATGGATGCTCATGGGTGTTCAGGTGTTCAAATGCCAGTCCTCACAAGCCAATCATGCTGTATTTTAGGAAAAGGTTTCACATTGGCCTGGAACTTGCCAAATATACCAAGCTGGCCACCCAGCAGGTTCCTGTGATCTATTTCTCTTCTCCTCTTCAGTGCTGGGATTCCAGAGACATAGCATCACGTTAGTGTGGATTATTAGAGATCAAATTTAGTTCTGCATGTTTGCACAGCACAAACTTTACTGGCTAAGCTATCCTCCAGACCCCCAAAAGATTTTTGAAAACATGTTAAGTAATAACAAATATTTAGGTCACATGGATTATGTAGAAGAACAATGGAAGTATTATAGTTATGTGAGATAATGCTTACCTACACATGAAAGATGAGGGATTTAGTTGATAGAATGGAGACCTCTTGAGGAGTTTGTACAAAATTTAATGTAAAGTATTTACTGAATCTGAGAGCACTTACAAATGTCACCAAGGTATGGCAATCTCCTTGTAATTCTGTTTTTATCATTGTCATCCTCATTTTTATGGGAGGCACTTTATTGCAGGCTTTATATGAATTTCTACTTAATGCTGTGCAGATGTATTTTTATGCATGCTCACTTTCGGAGTCCACAACCTTGAGTTTGCCCTCTGTATTTTCAAAGTGTTTTTTTGGCAAAAACACATTGTCGGAAAGTTGCCCCTACTTTTAGAAGTCTCTCATTCTGAAAGCGTCTAGCTCCAAAGTCAACCACCTGCTTTCATCTCCAAAGCTCACTCCAAGTTAAAAATCGCTCAACTCCAGTCTACTAACTCACATGAAAAGTTTCAGCTTGAAAGGACCTCCAGTCTGTGCCCACCATCAAGAACCACAAAGCGAGCAGAGGTAGCTGTGAGCTTAAAAAAAAAAAAGATGAGTCTAAGCATGCTCACAGTGTGAGTTTTGCAAAAATGAAAGGACACTGCAGTGGTGTCCCCGCTCAGGGAATTGGATAAATGAGCAGGCAGCTCTAGCAGACCACAAAAACAGATTAATCAGGCTTTGGAACAATTTTATTCTAGTTTGTATTCTTTGGGGAGAACTTCCTTAGCTGCAACTAAATGGGGATCCCTGAGGCCTGCCAAATATCCCATTTAAATCAGCATAAATTTGCATTTGTTGACATACAAAATGATAGGCTGCTAGAAGATATTCTTTCCCAATCTCAGGTAGGTGCTTTTTGTTGCTTGTTTTGTTTTGCTCCATTTTCTGTGACTATCTTGAAAGTACAGCTGAGACTTCCTGAATCCATGGCCTCGGTAAAGAATATCTTCTCCTTGTCACTGGGTAGGTACACCTTCAGCTCTAAAAAATGCCCTTCTTTAATGTAGGTCATAGGTTTCTTATTTAAAAGGAATAGTGGAATTTCAAAAAAGTCCTTAAAGTTTGATGCATCTAAAATTCTAACTCCAATTTATTACGTCTATCTGGCATACATCCTTGTAAGCAAAGTTAGGGATTGACAACTCCCTAGATTTTCCTGTGACTCATATTTAAGTAAAGTTTGTCTGACCTGTACCTCATGCCTGCATCCATCCATCCATTTATGTCCAGCCTATGACTGCTCTCACATTAGAGCATGCCCAGGTATATTACAACAGACTTCTCACTTGTAACCCCAAAGACTTACCATTTAGTCCTTGACAAATTCTGGTCTAAATTAAGAATAACAAAAACTTTAATTTTCTAGTCAATCTACTATACTAATGATGTCCTACAAGTAAATCAATTGAGAGGCCACCAGAAAAAAAATAAAAAAATAAAAATAAAAAAAATTTAAAAAATTTAAAAAGGCAAGGCATGTTTGAAGAAGCCTGTGCAGATACTTGTTCTGTTCTTAAGTAATATTTATTCAAACCAACAAAAGACACCTATGGCAAATTGCTCTGATGCTCAAAAGCATTGTAAAACGCTATTGGCACACTCAAATTAACTTTTCAGTCATGTGTGGGTACAATCTAAATTGAAAGCCCAACTGTCATTTTATTCTAAGTCATTTTCTGACCCAATCTATTTGAAATAGGTCACAATTTGCTTTATGGGTCATTCTTATAGGCTTTACCAAATGAAAAGTGATTTTTTTTTTAACTTCAACCTCTCCCCATTCCTGTTTGAATGACTTCTTAATTAATAGCTGAAGGTAGTAGTTGAATGAATTCTACAGTGGGTCCTATTTTAATTATATCAAAAAGGGTGATGTTAAATCATGCAATGAATAAGAAGGGAATAAAAGAACTTTGCCTAGATAAAATAATTTTAGAATCTAGATAAAACAATTATAGAATAAGTCTCATTTGGCCTGGCTTTATGTTTGTCTCTTCTACTCAATACAAAAGAAGAACAAATATTAAGACCATAGTTTTAAGCTGGACTTGGGAGAAAGAAAAGCAAAATATATGCCTTGAGGTCTTTGGAAAATGTTCTCATTCAGTCAGCTGCCTGAAGCAGAAACATTTCCTACTCTGAACTTTATTATGAAAACTCTTCCTTTTGCTGACCCTTTAATTCTAGTGTTCACTAAGTAGATAACTCTGTTTCTTTGGATTCATTAAATTATATTATTTTGCTCTCCTTTTTTTTTTTTTTTTTGTTCACTCAAACAATGCTGTGCTTAGAATCATTGTGGAGCCACAGAGATCTAAATTTGATTCCGGCATTCTGACCTTGAGAAAGTTTCTGGAATTTACCAAGCAAGCTTGTTGCTTCAAAAGAATGTCTGACACTGGGAAATTTATAGAGCCAAGGCATTTGTGTTTCATCATTCTGCAAGCTAGGAAGTTCAAAGTTTAGGGAACTATATTTGGTAATCTTTAAAATTTCTTTCTTTTTTTGAGAAATTTAGTCTGTTTTTTTTTTTTTGAAGTAGTTTCTTTTTTATATAATGTATTTGGATTATGGTTTCTCCCACTCTTCCCAGATCTTTTCTATTTAACCACCCACTGAAAGCATCTCTCTCTCTCTCTCTCTCTCTCTCTCTCTCTCTCTCTTCATTTTTTCTTTGGAAGCCCACTTTTATAGTAGCTAAATCATTATAATCTGGATTAAGCTTCCAACTCACAGAGCTTGTCGTTTTGTTCCATAGTCGTCTACTAAGAGGCTAAACCTACTTCATTTTGGAACTGTCCTCCATTTTAAAGAAAAGAGCCTGAGAATTTTAACTGCAGTAAAACCCAAGCTGCACCCAAGTACCAGGAGGACCCCATAGCTTGTTCCTGGCCCATGCCCCAGAATCACTCTCTAGCTGCTTCCTAGCAACAGTCAATCAAGAATAGTCTGATTGTTCCAGATGTACTTTCAGACCATTTGTGATTGTTCATGGTTTTGCTTCAGAGCACCCACCTGTTGGCTTACAATAGTCTTTTAATTAGTTGCTTGCCAGGCAAGAAACCCCCTCACTTGCTAGCCATTTCCTATAAAACCTTGTTCTGCTAAGAGCTCAGGATTTTACCCTCTTGTCCTGCTGCTTCAGGATTGGTGGTGAGACTAAGCCCAAGCCTGAGTAAAAGAGACCCTAGTGCATTTGCATCAGAATTGGTTCCTTGGTGGTCTTTTAGGGTTTGTGATTCTGCATGGGTTCAGCTTCTTTCTGTCCCTGATAGAAGTCTACTAATGAAATGTGTAAGTCATGTATGTAGCATCCTCATAAAAATGCCATTAGTTAGCTCACCTTCCACAGAAGATAAATGAGACTTTCTCCTCTCTTATATCCATAGGTTTTCTGAAACAAGGATATCTTATTAATCATTCATTCAGTAGAGTTTAGCCACTGGGGTCTCTCAAGAATTTAGCTGGTACCTATCCACTCAGTCTTCCCTTTACTAAGGTTGTGTTTTAAGCAAAACTATAAGAATATCATGTAACCCTTCCTAAAATGGAAATAAGACTTGTTTTTAAAGACACTGGGCTTGAAGTCTTACTAATGAGATCCTGAAGATTTAAAATGTTGTGAGTCTAGCAGTCCATGAAGACCTAGTGGATCTCTGTTACTTCATCATTCTTGACAGTAACCTAAGTGGTGGTTAATTATTTTCTACTTTCCTGAATACATCAAGTGTAAATCCCCAGAATAGATTAGCCAAAGTCAATAATCAGAGAGGAATGAAACACTTAAAAGCATTATATTGAAACAAGTAAGGCCACTCTAGCTATATGCATTTAATCATGTCTGTAATTTTAAAGGTCAGCATTACAGTTCAATTAGTAGTTTTATTTGTTAGATGCATTTTCCTTACAAAATTATTCACCCCAGCATTTAAAGCATGATCAATCTTCAAGTGTGTATGTGTGTGTGTGTGTGTGTGTGTGTGTAATAGAAAAATTCCTATCAGATATCTTGGTTCTATTTCAAGCTTCCACTAAAAATGTCATGTAATACCATCTAATCCTATTATCTTGTAGTCATTTCCAGCAACACATGAGATGGGTAGAATCTTTACATAATCAGATAAATGAATCAAGCAGGAATTACAGTTATAGAAGTGTGTAACCAATGATAACTTGTTTGTTTCACTAAATAAATAAATAAATAAATAAATAAATAACTCACTAACTGCCAAGAATTTAATCTGAAATAATTTAAAATAAGAATAAGATAATCTTGAAGACATTACTCAAAAGTTTTCTTTCCACAGAACTTTAACATTCTAGACTTTTATTATACTTAACAAATTACTATGACAGAAAGAGTTTATCATAATATGTCTTGCAGTAGTAGGAAAAGTAAAACTTGAGCATTATATAAGATGTATCTTTAAACATAGGAACGGGATAATACAACTTAAAGCAGGCAAGCCAGACACAGTGGCAAAGAGATGGGTGAGAACATTTCTGCTCATGTTTACCTTTCAAGAGGTAAACACAGAGTAGCTAGGTTGCCCTTGTGAGTGAGCCTCTGTGAGGATTGTCTCCTCAAATTCAAGACACACCAGAACTAGGCCCTGAAATTCTGGTTCATATGAACAAAACATAAATGTAAAACTAATGCTAGAGGTGCAACATAACTTTCCTCTTCACGGAACATAAATGGTGGAATATTCAAGGAACATCTTACCTTAGCCAATGCTTCCTTGACAGTAATATTAAAAGTGCATATATATATGCGAAGTGAATGTTTGTGGGTAACAACTGAGAATATAAACAACATATGCCACCAAACAAAAGGTGAAAGTGTTCAATGATGAAGATAAGTCATTAAAATGTTGAAAATACTTCATTTTGTGAATTTCCCTAGATAATGGAAGCCCATACTCAGATACCTTTTTGGGCTGTCCATGTGCGAGTTTGCTCCTTGGAATTACTCTTTCCTCATAAATATTTTCTAAATAAATTACTTCATTTCAAACTGATCATTTCTAACTAACTAGGTTTCCACTGCTGTAGTCATCTGATAGGTTGGCAGTGACTTCCATTGGTTAATTGGCAAGTTTAGCAAATACATACTTAAAGAATTAGTGAAAATGAAACCAAACTACCCGCCTAATAACACAATTTATACCTCATTAGGAGACCACACTGCTCCTCATCTAAGGGATGCTGCACGAAAGCAAAGACTAGAATACAATTAGAGGCCTCTCCTTTGGGACCTAAGTCTACTCTAGCCCAGATAGAGGTGTCAAACATACTTCAACTTTCCAGGGTTCTAAGGTAAAAAACAAATTATACAATCACACAGGATACTGACTAATTATCACCTAATGTTAACATAATAGTGCCAGGCTCTTCCCCCCTTGTAAGAATCTAAACCTTCTACTCATGGCTAACTATGTGCACCCGTTTTTACATTGTGTTTTCATTATTTACTTAGCATTCCTTACATCACCCCTTGACCACCAACAGGCTTTTTGAAAGTGGGGACTTTATTTAACTTGTCGTTGTATGTACTCCAAAAAATGGAGACATTCATTAAAAGTTAATTGAAAGAGTGACTGGGAGAATAATTGAAACATGCTTGCACCTGAAAAGTAAAAAAGAAATTCACATAGGAATTAGGATAGATGGGCCAGGGTTAAGTAGTTATACCAATTAAATAGACATTTCTAAATGGCATTCTCTGGCAGACTCTGAGGGAGATTGATGGTCTTTAAGCCAGACAGTCTCAAGGTTAAGTGCCACCTAGTGGTTTTCAGCAGAAAAATGTTGAAAAACAATGCAAATTCTCCAAGTATGTGCATGTTCTTAGACAAAGGGAAGATTTCCTATGGTCAGAGATCTAGGATGAATCTTCATGACCTCTAACATGTTGGACATTGTGTGTGTGTGTGTGTGTGTGTGTGTGCATGTGTGTGTGAGTGAGTGTGTGTGCATGCATGCGTGCGTGCGTGCATGTGTGTGTGTATGTGTGTGTGTGCATGTGCATGTGTGTGTGAGTGAGTGTGTGGGCATGCGTGCATGAGTGTGTGTGTGTGTGTGTGTGTGTGTGTGTGCGTGCATGTGTGTGTGAGTGTGTGTGTGTGTGTGTGTGTGTGTGTGTGTGTGTGAATGTATGTCAAGGTCATGTGTTGAGAGAGACAGAGCACTATAGGTAGAGGAATTGAGCATGTACCGATTTGCATAGGATGGAAACATGAGTGTTGGCTGAACTGTCATAAAACAGTTTTATTTTGAAGATATAAAATGAAAAGATAAAATCAAAATATGAGATGAAGTAAAGCAGATCATACAGAAGCTAGAGCCCTAGGTGAGCTGTAAACTTATACAACAAGAATAACTAGAATTCATAAGCTCTTAAAGGTGTAGCATGGCTGTACTTGTAAGATAATAGATCAATCATGGTTCTAGCAAATGCACTGATAGTTTTGAAGATTAGATTCATCGTGATCATTTGAATTTTCTGTGTTCTAATACTCTTGACTATTGTGATAGAGAATGGCAGAAGAAAAGTCAATCCAGCAACATGTGCAACCAGAAGAAATTGGTAGTTGAATGAGAGGATGAGAGCAAAACAGGGAAGATGGAAGTGAAGAATCTCAGTAGTTCTTGAGTGAGCTAAAGAGAAGCAGAAAGGGTGATTCAGTGAGACTGAAGTAACATAGAGAAAGAAAAGCCTCAGGAAGATACACAAAGTTTACAGGAACAACACAGCACCCTATACAGATTTCTCCTCCATACTTTTCATGTGGAGTAGGACAAAATATTAATCCAGGTATCTGTAAACCTTGTATGTTAGAAGTGATCTCATATACTTGTTCCATTAGGGCATCTTAAAATATGGAAGAGGAAAGTGCATCATTCCGTAGAATAGCGAATATCCTCTAGCATTTTAAAGCTTTTTCCACTCTTTGCATGAGCACCCCAAGGATCTAAAGAAAAATAAAGCACGTGCACGCGCGCCCACACACACACACACACACACACAAACTCACACACACACACACACACACACACATGAACCTGCACACACATTTTAACCATTTAAACTACTTTAGATACTAAAACTTGACAAAGCTAAGGAATAACTTTGCCACTTAGTATTGACAATGTTAATGTTCTTTATTCATAAATGATGGTTATAACCATTCCTACTTTGTGGATTTACTGTTAGAACTAAGTGAGACAGTCTACATGAATTCTAGCATTGAACATGTAAATAAATTAACTAGTATTAAGGTAATACATTGGTAATATATATTGAGAAGAAAACTTTGATCAAATAAATCCAGAACTGTTATTTTTCCATATTTTGCTCCAAAATATTCACCTTCTTCTCCTTTTTATCATAATAAACTAATTTTTCTTACCTAATAACATTTTATGCATTCACAGCAATTTATATATTTCAAGGTACTTTCAAGTGCATTGCTTCATTTGAATATTAGCATATCAGTTAGAGACGATCATGGCAGATATTATCACTGAATTTGTGGATAAAAAAAATAAGGCTAAATTTCTCCAATTATTATTTATGGCTTCAACAAAGAGGAGGCAGAACTACAAACCAGGTTTGCTGATCCTTAAGCCAATAGCAAAAAATAGAATCCTACGAGGAATCTGAGAGGAGCAATTGCCTTGTGTGTGGAGAAAATAATTTGCTCATGCAAATGAGCTTCATCTTTTCTGTATTTTAATACTGTGCCTCTGAATTTCAAAAGCAGAATCTGCAGTGGAATTTGTGAACTATATTATGCTAATTTTTCAAAAGCACCTGGGATTCTGTTTCTGAGTTTATAATCTAAAGGAAATCTAAATCTTATCTGGGAGCTGATGACTACTGCTTATCTAAGAATGAAATGCCATCAAGACTGAATGGATCATCATAAGAACTGCATCCATTTAGAATACATTTAATGAACATTTATTCTGCAATAAGCATATTTATTGACATCAAAGATTTAAAGTTAAATTGGATACAAACATTATATATAAAAAAGGTACTATACAAAAACGTAAAGATACATACAGACAAATTATTACAATGGGCATCACATCTCTCAGTGAAATCTATAGATGCCCATCTCTTGTCTGGGCCAGAGACCTTCATAAGTGATCCCTACTTCCTAGGAGACCCTTGAGTTAGGATGAGTAGGAGGTAGACAATTTCCAAGAAGATTGTTACAAGCAAAGGAATTGGAGTGTGAAAGTGTGGAAGATGTGAAGTCCTGTGTCCCATAGAAAGAAGTGTCCACAGCCAGAAAGGAGAGAAATAAGCCTATTTAGAAGGTAAAAAAGAATAATTTAGTGCTTTTGTATACTCAGTCCATAGGACAAAAGCAGATCTGTGCAAAGATAAACTTAGAAATGTCATATGTGGAAATTTCTGATGGCAATGACATTGGATACATAGATTTTCAGCATCCAAATTAAGTATTTTAAAATTTTTCTCGTGTGAATGGTAGTCAATGTGATTTCCTAAGGAAAAGATTGTGCTAGAGTCTCTTTCAAAATAATCTTTCCTTTTCATTGCTAATAATGTTGCTTGCAGTTGAAATATCTTATATTGTTCCAGGAAATAGCAATTATAGAGTGCGAGTTTGAAAATCTCATATCCTCTCTATGTGCTGGAATTAGAGGGGAAGTGACATGTTTCATCTCTCCTGTGACATTGGAAAGGAGAGTCTGTCAGGTAAAAGAGCCAGTCACCTTCTATCAATGCAAATGTAATACTGGAGACAAGGATCTGGACACATTTTTCATCCTAAATTTGAAGGAAGGAAAGGAAGGGACAAGGAGCTTCTTAGAACAGCCTTTCTAATTCTTCAGGGCTTCTACAATTCTGCTATGTGTCACCACCCTTTGTAATAATCCTCGTCAGAAATGTGTCTTACAACAAATTAACATCATTCTCACAGTTTCACTTATAGGCATTCAGCTTGAGTAGCTTTCTCATAATTGTTCACAGAGACAATTTGCCTGATTATTTTATGATGGTTTTAAAATCATGCCAGAAGGATAGAAATAAAATGGAATCTAGAATGCTCATTCCTATATCTTAAAACAAAGGCATGAAACTGACACTGTAAAAATAACCAAGCATGAAGTAAAAATACTAGATTTTATAACTGGTCTAAACTTGTCAAGCTGGAAACTATACCTGTTTGTTTAAGCTACTGTAGGAATTACAATTCAATAAAACCTTCCATATTCACATGAACACAATCCCAAAGTACATTTAATCTTTGTCTCCACAACATTAAATCAAAACAAATGATCTTAAATGAATCAACAAAAATGCTGGAGCATGCACTTTATGTTTGAACTTCTCTAAGCTGTCTTCCTAAGAATCAAGAAACAACCCTGAACTGCTGCTTGAAAGCATTTGAAGATGGAACTGGAGAATATCATCCTGAGTGAGGTAACCCAATCACAAAAGAACACACATGGTATGCACTCACTGATAAGTGAATATTAGCCCAGAAGCTTGGAATACCCAAGACACAAGTCACATATCAAATGATGCCCAAGAAGGAGGAAGAACAAAGTATGGATCCTTGGGTCCTTTGTAGTAAAGGGGAAAAATACCCACAGAAGGAGCTATAAGAACAAAAGATTGAGCATAGTCTGAGGGAAAGATCATCCATAGACTACCCCACCCAGGGACGCATCCTATATACAGTTACAAAACCCAGACACTATTGTGGATGCCCACAAGTGCTGGCTGACTGGAGCCGGATATAGCTATCACCTGGGCGGCTCTCCTAGTGCATGACAAATACAGAGGGGGACACTCTCAGCCAGCCATTGAACTGAGCACATGGTCCCCAATGGGGGAACTAGAGAAAGGACCCAAGGAGCTGAAGGGGTTTGCAGTGCCACAGGAGGAACAACAATATGGGTCACACAGTACTCCCAGAGCTCCCAGGGAGAAAACCATCAACCAAAGAATATGCATGGAGTTACCCATGGCTCCAGACACATAGGCAGCAGAGGATGGTCTTGTTAGACACCAAATGGAGGAGAGGCCCTTGGTCCTGGAAAGACTTGATGCCGTAGTGTATAGGAATACCAGGACATGGAAGTGGGGGAGGGTTGATTGGGGAAGGGGAGATGGCTTATGGGATTTTGGGACGATGGGGGAAGCTGGAAATGGGACAACATTTGAAATGTAAATAAAGAATATATCTAATTTAAAAAAAGTGTAAAAAATAAAAAATAAATAAATTGGATTAGATGGTGTTTCAGAGTACTTCCAATACAGGAGAAGTTACTATTCATAGAAAAATTAAAAGTATGAGCTGAAGCTCCTGTGGCAGGTATTTGATGTAAGAAAGTTATAAATGTTGGCAATGTTTATCAATTATTGTCAACATAATAACCAAACACCTGGAAATCAACCTTTCAAAGACTCAGTAGTACTAACAGCAGTACCAATAATTGTAATAACTCACAATTTTAAAAGTAAGCTTGGATTCAGCACTGTTCAAAACACTTGAGATGAATCATTTGGTCCACACATATAAAAGGTCAATTATCCTACTTATTTTTATTATCTACAAAACAGTTTACAGAATAGTCAAGTAATATCCCCTAGATTATAAAGTTAATTGCTGAGTTACTCCCCAGAATAAACAATTCTTAGTACAAATATAAAATATAGGAAATACTTTATTCAAATATGTAACAGATAAAAGCCTTTAAAACAACAATAACAACACACAAAGGTGTATGTTTGTATTTATGTATTAGTAACAGGCTAAGAGAAATCCCAAAGGCAGATTAAAGACAGAAATGGAAACATGAACACTGATCATGAAACAAGCTACTCTTCATCTAAGATGGTTTACTGATCTAAGTAAAACAATTTTTACTTATTATGCCAGTCACAGAACAACCAGAAACACCTTGATCCAAAAATAGGGTAGGTTATAGGAAATATCTCTTGCAAAAAGTGCCATGTGTAAGACAGGCAGTCCCAAGATCTTTAATAAGTATAAAACTCCAATACTGTTATCAAAAGAGAAAGCAAGAAAAAGTTAAAATTTATATGAAAGCTAGGTGCAAAATACAGTTCCCCTGAGAATTTCCTTGAGTCACATCTACAATAAGAACTCTAATTCATACTCTCTACAAACACCAAATGGAAAAATAGTAAAGTTCGGCCTCCTGAACTATCAATATTAATATCAATAATATTCAATCAATAATAATATCAATATTATTCAGACTAAGACAGGTGTGTGTGTGTGTGTGTGTGTGTGTGTGTACACAAAAAGCAAAAACAACTCATGAATCAAACAAATGAAATACAAAGAAAATTATCCATTCTATGTATGAAAAGAAAAATTCCTGTACATGGATGCAGACCCCAAAAGTCTAGAAATTAATGGGTAGTTTTCCAATTTATCAATCCACTTGCTTCCTTATATGAGGAATCTGAAGGGCACATCTGTCATCGATATATCTATCTATCTGTCTGTCTGTCTGTCTGTCTGTCTGTCTATCTATCATCCATTTATCATTTATTATCCTTAATTATTTCATTCATGGGATTATGAGGTAAATATATTATAAGGTTTGTAATATTCAAGCAGTACTTTTGAATATTTTTATAAACATATTACACTTCAACAAGATATTTTTTGTAAGCCTAGATCTTCCCAAATTGATTAAATATATAAATCATGAGATTCAGGATATCCAGCAAATTGTAAGCAATAAAATGAAATAATAAACTTATCTGGAATTACTCAACAAAATTGAAAAGGGAAAATAATAAAATACCTTCAAAATGTGGAAAACAGAAACAAAATTATATTTAGGAAAATATGAATTCACATGTTTTATCATTGTGATAAGTCTTTGACCAACAAAGAGGCATCAAAGTCTCACAGTGTGTCCCTGTAAATCCATTGCACATGCAGTCACAGCAGGAGTTGTTTCTACAATCCACACTTAGACCTCCGTGGAGACATGGCTGACTGGCACATTCATCAAAGTTGAGTTGACAGTGGTCTCCAAGGAATCCAGGTGCACTATCAGAGAAGTAAGCCCCAAGAACATCCTGACACATGGCACCATGTAGACATGGCTGGGATCCACATTCATAAATTTCTAACTCACAGTTCACACCAGAACACTCATGAGGACAGAAACATGTGCATCTTCCTATCACATCAAGCTATAAAGCCTCATTCATGCAGGGATTGGAAGCACATTCACCCTCTTCCAAGTCACAATGCCTGCCTTGGTTTCCAGGCACACAGAAGCAGGGGTAGATATTGATTCCATTCTGGAACACAGCCTCATTGTGGTAAGAGCTGGGATTATCACTGTTGACTTGCTTACAGAGGTGCCCTGTGTGAGACAGACATACATGAATGCAGTAGCAGCCTTTGCCAATTTGGGGAGGAATGTGCTGAGGCATCCTCAGAGGATCAATAAGGATACATTGCAGGCCTGCTGTCCTCCTTCAACTACTTGCAACTTGAGGCTATGCTTATATCTGTCAACCTGGATTCACAGACAGAAGCCTAGCATAACCATCCTCAAAGAAGCTCCACCCAGCAACTAACTGGATGAAACTTATACAACAAACCACAGTCAAACATTAAACCAAGCCCAGGAAGTTTTATGGAATAGTTAGAGGAAGGACTGAGGATAGAGGCTACACAAGAAGACTAACAGAGTCAGCTAATCTGTACCACTGGGGACTCCCAGAGATCGAATTACCAAAGAGCATACAAGAGCTGGACCTAGACCACTTGCTCATATGTAGCAGATGTTCTGCTTGGTCTTCATTCTTGTCCCCCAATAACTGAACCAGGGGCTGTCCCTGACTCAGTTTCCTTCCTGTCTATCCTGTTTCTTTAGCTGGGCTGCCTTGTTTGGCCTCAGTGGGAAAGGAGGTGCCTAGTCCTGAAATGACTGAGATATCAGGGTAGATTGGTACCCAGGGGGGAACCTCCCCCTTCTCAGAGGTGAAGGAGAGGTCTGGGCAATAGGAGCAGTATGAGGGAGAACTGGAAAGAGAGGGGAGGCTCAGATAAGGATGTAAAGTGAATAAATAAAATAATGGAAAAAAGAAAAGAAAATGTGAATTCGATCACCCCCAAACCCAGATGTCTAGATGCCAGCCTTAGAACACCTAAGAGCCAGGGTAATATATCTCCACCAAAGTTCATCTGTCCTGCCACAAAAGCCCCAGAATATTCCAACATAGGTGAAATACAATGAAAAAAAAACACTTAAAACCAACTATACGAAGTAGCTAGAGCTTTTTAAAGAGAAAATTAATAAATCCCTTAAAGAATATGGATGACCCCATAGGAAGACCACTAGTCTCAACTAACCCAGACCCCTGAGATCTCTCAGATATTGGGTCACTAATTGGGCAACATACACAAGCTGATCTGAGGCCCAGAAGATATATACAGCAAAGGACTGTCTGGTCTGACCTCAGTGGGAAAAGACTTCTCTAACCCTCAAGAGACTTGAGGGCCCAGAGAGTAGGGAGGCCCTATGGACATTATCTTGGAGACAGGGGAAGGAGAAATGGGATGAGGAACTGTGGAAGAGTAGATTGGGAGGGGGCAGTTATTGAACTGGAAAAAAATAAAAATAATAAAAAGAACAGGAAGAAATAAACAGTTGGAGGAAATGAAAAAAAAATCCCTTAAAGAAAACAAAAAAATGAATTTTAAAAAAGGAAAGAAAAAAAGTTGAAGAAACAAACAAACAAAAACCCACAAACTGAGGAAACACTGGAGATGAAAAAATTAGGAACAAGAACTAAGAGGCAAGTTTTGCCAACAAAATACAGAAATGGAAGACAGAAATTCAAGCACTGAAGATACAATAGAAGAAATGGATATATAGGATACTTCCAGTTTCCATTTGTGTCCAGAGCTGATGCTGTGGCACAGCCCTCCATACCCAAATACCAAGAGGAAAGAGCAGGTCTCCAAGGGGTGTGGACATGCCCATGAACACAGGAAAGAACACCACTTCTGCTCAAATTCCTGACCCAAGAGGAATCTGCACAAAGCCATTAGCATACAGGAACCAAGGAACAGACAAGGACAGGATCCTTCCAGTTTCTGTCTGCACCCCTTAGCTAACCCTGTGCCACAGCTCTCCATACCCAAATTCCTACAGGAGAGAACTGGTCTTCCAGGAGTATTGACACACAGGCTTGCAGGAGGAACAAGCCACGATCAGAAACAGCAAGATGAGCTAACACCAGAGATAACCAGATGGCGAGAGGCAAGGGCAAGAACGCAAGCAACAGAAAACAAGGCTACTTGGCATCTTCAGAAACCAGTTCTCCCACCACAGTGAGCCCTGGATACGCCAACACATGAGAAATGCAAGACTCTGATTTAAAATCACATCTCATGGTGATGATAGAGAACTTTAAGAAAGACATAAATACCTCCCTTAAAGAAATACAGGAGAACACAGGTAAACAGGTAGAAGCCCTTAAAGAGAAAACACAACAATCCCTTAAAGAATTACAAGAAAACAGAACCAAACAGGTGAAGGGACTGAACAAAACCATCCAGTATCTAAAAATGGAAGTAGAAACAGTAAAGAAATCACAAAGGGAGACAACACTGGAGATAGAAAATCTAGGAAAGAAGAGATCAGGAGTCATAGACACAGCATCATCAACAATACAAGACAGAAGAGAGAATTTCAGGTGTAGAAGATACCATAGAAAACATTGGCACAACAGTCAAAGATAATGCAAAATCCAAAAAGCTCCTAAACCAAACATCCAAGACTCAATGAGAAGACCAAATCTAAGGATAATAGATATAGAAGAGAGTGAAGACTCCCAAATTAAAAGGCCAGTAAATATCTTCAACAAAATTATAGAAGAAAACTTCCCTAACCTAAGAATGAGATGCTCATAAACATACAAGAAGCCTACAGAACTCCAAATAGACTGGACCAAAAAAGAAATTCCTCCTGCCACAAAATAGTCAAGACACCAAATGCACTAAACAAAGAAAGAATATTAAAAGCAGTAAGGGAGAAAGATGAAGCAATATACAAAAGCAGACCTATCAGTATTACAAGAAACGTCTCAACAGAGACTATGTAAGCAAGAAGATCCAGGGCAGATGATGAACATACCCTAAGAGAACACAAATGCCAGTCCAAGCTACTATACCCAGAAAAACTCTCAATTATCATAGATGGAGAAACCAAGATATTCCATGACAAAAACAAATTTACACAATATCTTTCCATAAATCTAGCACTACAAAAGATAATGGATGAAAAATGCCAACACAAGGAGGGAAACTACACCCTAGAAAAAAGAAGAAAGTTATCTTCTTTCAACAAACCCAAAGAAGATAGCCACATAATCCTAAAAATCATCAAAAATAACATGAACCAACAATCACTATTCCTTAATATCTCATAACATCAATGGACTCAATTTCCTAATAAAAAGACATAGACTAAAAGACTGGATACAAAAACAGGACCCAGCATTTTGCTGCATACAGGAAATGAACCTCAGTATCAAACACTACCTCATAGTAAAGGGTTGGAAAACAATTTTACAAGCAAATGATCCCAAGAAACAAGCTAGAGTAGCCATTCTAATATCAAATAAAATCAACTTTCAAGCCAAAGTTATACAAAAGGATAAGGAAGGCCACTTGATACTCATCAATGGAAAAATCTACCAAAAAGGACTCTCAATTCTGAACATCTATGCTCTAAATGCAAGGGCACCCACATTCATAAAAGAAACTTTACTAAAGCTCAAAGCACATATTTAACCTCACACAATAATTGTAGGAAACTTCACACCCCACTCTGAGCAATGGACAGAACATGGAAACCCAAACTAAACACATTGAAACTAACTGAAGTTACAGAACAAATGTATTTAACAGATACATATAGAAAATTTCATCCTAAAACCAAAGAATGTATGTCCTTCTCAGCACCTCATGGTACCTTCTCCAAAAGTGACCATATATTTAGTTACAAAACAGGCCTCAAGAGATAAATGAAGACAAAAATAATCCTTTGCATCCTCTCATATCACCACAGACTAAGGCTGGTCTATAATAGCAACAAAAACAACAGAAAGCCCACAAATACATAGAATCTGAACGATGCCCTACTCAATAACTTGGTCAAGGAAGAAATTAAAGACTTTAGAACTTAATGAAAATGAAGACACAACATACCCAAACTTATGGAACACACAGCAGTGCTAAGAGGAAAACTCATAGCTCTGAGTACCTCCAAAAAGAAACTGGAGAAGGCTACTGACTTGCTTGAGTTGATTTTATATCCGGCCACTTTGCTGAAAGGATAAACAGGCTGAGAAAGAAGTAAGAGAAATGATACCCTTCACGATAGCCACAAACCATATAAAGTATCTTGGCGTGACTCTAACCAAACAAGTGAAAGATCTGTATGACAAGAACTTCAAGTCTCTGAAGAAAGAAATTGAAGAAGACCTCAGAAGATGGAAAAATCTGCCATGCTCATGAATTGGCAGGATTAATAGAGTAAAAATGACCATCTTACCAAAAGTAATATACAGATTCAATGCAATCCCCATCAAAATCCCAACTCAATTCTTCATAGAGTTAGAAAGAGCAATTCAAAAATTCATCTGGAATAACAGAAAACCCAGAATAGCTAAAACTATTCTCAAGAGTAAAAGAACCTCTGGGGGAATCAGTATCCCGGACCTCAGGCTGTACTACAGAACAATAGTGTTAAAAACTGCATGGTATTGGTACAGTGACAGGCATGTAGATCAATGGAACAGAATTGAAGACCCAGAAATGAATCCACACTCCTATGGTCACTTGATCTTTGACAAAGGAGCTAAAACCATCCAGTGGAAAAAAGATATCCTTTTCAACAAATGGTGCTGGCTCAACTGGAGGTCAACATGCAGAAGAATGCAAATTGATCCATTCTTATCTCCTTGCACTAAGCTCAATTCCAAGTGGATCAAGGACCTCCACATAAACACAGACACACTGAAACTAATAGAAAGGAAACTAGGGAAGAACTTTGAACATATGGGCACAGGGGAGAATTTCCTGAACAGAACTCCAATAGCTTATGCTCTAAGATCAAGAATTGACAAATGGGACCTCATTAAATTACAAATTTTTGCAAGGCAAAAGACACTGTCAAAAAGACAAAGCGGCAACCAACTAACTGGGAAATGATCTTTACCAACCCTACATCCGACAGAGGGCTAATATCCAATATATACAAAGAACTCAAGAAGTTAAACTCCAGAGAGGCAAGTAACCCTATTAAAAAATGGGGTACAGAGCTAAACAAAGAGTTCTCACCTGAAGAATATCTAATGGCTGAGAAGCACCTAAAGAGATGTTCATCATCCTTAGTCATTAGGGAGATGCAAATCAAAACAACCCTGAGATTCCATCTCACACCAGTCAGAATGGCTAAGATCAAAAACACAGGAGACAGCAGTTGTTGGCGAGGATGTGGAGAAAGAGGAACACTCCTCCACTGCTGGTGGAATTGCAAGCTGGTACAACCACTCTGGAAAGCAGTCTGGTGGTTCCTCAGAAAACTGGGCATGACAGTCCCGGAGGATCCGGCTATACCACTCCTGGGCATATACCCAGAGGCTTTCCCTGCATGCAATAAGGACACATGCTCCACTATGTTCATAGCAGCCTTATTTATAATAGCCAGAAGCTGGAAAGAACCCAGATGTCCCTCAACGGAGGAATGGATTCAGAAGATGTGGTATATTTACACAATGGAATACTACTCTGCAATTAAAAACAATGAATTCACGAAATTCCTAGGCAAATGGTCAGAACTTGAAAATATCATCCTTAGTGAGGTAACCCAATCACAAAAGAACACACATGGTATGCAGTCACTGATAAGGGGATATTAACCCAAAATCTCAGAATACCTTAGACACAATTCGCATATCAATGGATTTCTAAGAAGATGGAAGGAGAGACCCCTGGTCCTGGAAAGACTGGATGTAGGGGAATGCCAGGACAGAGAAACGAGAGGGGGTTGAATGGGGAAAAGAGGGATGGAAGGGGGCTTATGGGACTTTCAGGGAGGGAGGAAACGGGAAAGGGGAAATGATTTGGAATGTAAATAAAAAAAAACTTAGAAAATAAAATTAAAAAAAAAAAGAAACTGTAGAAAGCATACACTAGCAGCTTAACAGCACAACTGAATGCTCTAGTACCAAAGAAGCAAGTACATCCAAGAGGAGTAAATGGCAAGAAATAATCAAACTCAGGGATGAAATCAACCAAGAAGAAACAAAAAGAATTATACAACGAATCAGTAAAACAGGAGCTGGTTCTTTGAGAAAATCTACAAGGAAAATAAACCCTTAGCCAGACTAACCAGAGAGCACAGAGACAGTTTTCAAATTAATAAACTCAGAAATAAAAAGGGAGATACAACAACAGAAACTGAAGAAATTCAAAAAATCAGAGCGTACTACAAAAGCCTGTATTCAACAAAACTGCAAAATCTGGATGAAATGGACAATTTTCTAGACAGATACTAAATACCAAAGTTAAATCAGGATCAGATAAACCATCTAAACAGTCCCATAACTCATAAAGAAATAGAAGCAGTCATTAAAAGTCTCCCTACCAAATAATGCCCAGGACCAGATGGTTTAGTGCAGAATTCTATTAGACCTTCAAAGAAGACTTAATACCAAGACTCTTCAAACTATTCTACAAAATAGAAACAGAAGGAACACTACCTAATTCATTCTATGAAGGCAGAGTTATGCTGTGTATTCTCCCTTGGAGATGGAATGGTTTCTGTCTAGTCAGGAACTTGTCACAATTTCCTTTCATAGAGGACTTCATAAAAGATGTTTTTCTACTTCTATTATGTTTATTATTCAAAATAGATTTTAAAAACTGATTGAGTGCATTTTACTTTTAGCTTCAGAATATATTGTATATATTTGAGAGGCATTTACCTATTATAAATTACTTTGATGACTTGAAAACGTTAACACTAAGTTGTATATTTTAAACAAATTTTGTTAGTTTAATAAAAAGAAAGAAAGAAATGGATACATCCATCACAGAAAATGTTAAAATGTAAAAAACAAAACAAAACAAAACAAAAAATTCCTTACTCCAAACATTGAGGAAAAAATGGGACCAAAGCTAAGAATCATGGGAATACCTTCTGTCTCCTCTACTCCTCCCTCCTCTGCTGCTTGTCCCATTCATTCTGACGTGGTAGACCTGTGCAAGGTCTGCCACGGGGGAAGACCCCATTTCCTGGTGCTTTCTAGAGATCCATCAGCAGCAGGGCATTTGGTAAGAAACAGCCCCACGTCTGAAGGCCCAGAGCCACAGGTGGGGACCCACTACCCAGCAATCGCCTAAACCCGCCTTACCTCTGGATCACCATGCCCCTTCCATATCCTCTACCCCTCCCTCCTCTGCTGCCGGTCCCATTTGTTCTGACGTGATAGACCTGTGCTAGGACTGCCACAGGGGAAGACCCCATTTCCTGGTGCTTTCTAGAGATCCAGCAGCAGCAGGGTTTTTGAGATCCAGCAGCCATAGGGCATTCAGCCTGTGCCAGGTCTGCATGGGGGAAACTTGAACTTCCTGAGATCCAGCAGCAGCATGGCTTTCAAGAACCATCAGTTTGCAGGACATTCAACCCTTGCCAAGTCTGCCACAGGGAAGACCCCATTTCCTGATACTTCCTGGAAAACCAGCTGTATGCAGAACATTTGAGAGAAAGGGAATCCCAGGAGTACAGATACACAGGCCTGAAGGACAGAGAAGTCACAGTCAGAGACAGCAAGACCAGCTAACACTGGAGACAACTAGATGGCCAAAGGCAAACGCAAGATTATTACCAACAGAAACCAAGGCAACATGGCACCATCAGAACCCAGTTCTCCCACAACAGAAAATCCAGGATACTCCATCACAACTGAATAGCAAGAGCTGGATTTAAAATCACATCTCATGATGCTGTTAGAGGAATTCGAGAAGGACGTAAATAACTCCCTTAAAGAAATACATGAGAACATGTGTCAATGGGTAGAAGCCCTTAAAGAAGAATCACAAAAATCCCTTAAAGAAATGCAGGAGAATATGTGTTAACAGGTAGAAGACGTTAAAGAGGAGACACCAAAATCCCTTAAAGAAATAAGGGAGAACATGGGTCAACAGGTAGAAACCCTTAAAGAGGAAACACAAAAAACCCTTAAAGAATTTCAGGAAAACACAAACAAACAAGTGAAAGAACTGAAAAAAAAAACTATCCAAGATCTAAAAATGGAAGTAAAAACTATAAAGAAATGGCAAAGTGAGACGTCTCTGGAGATAGAAAATCTTGGAAAGAATTCAGGAGTCATAGATGCAAGCATCAACAATAGAATACAAGAGATATAAGAAAGAATCTAGGAAGCTGAAAATTCCATAGAAAACATTGACCCAACAGTCAAAGAAAATACAAAATGCAAAAAGCTGGTAACCCAAAATATCCAGGAAATCCAGGACACAATGAGAAGACCCAACCTTAGGATTATAGGTATAGAAGAAAGCAAGGATTTACATCTAAAAGGGCCAGTAAACATCTTCAACAAAATTATGGAAGAAAGCTTCCCTAACCTAAAGAAAGAGATTCCCATGAACATACTAGAAGCCTATAGAACTCCAAACAGACTGGACCAGAGCAGAAATTCCTCCTGTCACATAATAATCAAAGCATCAAATGCACTAAACAAAGAAAGAATATTAAAAGCAGTAAGGAAGAAAGGTCAAGTAACATATAAAGGCATACCTATCAGAATTCCACCAGACTTCTCATCAGAAACTATGAAAGCTAGAAGATCCTGGGCAGATGTCATACAGACCCTAAGAGAACATAAATGTCAACCCAGACTGCTATACCCAGCAAAACTTTCAATTACCATAGATGGAGAAAAAAAGACATTCTATGACAAAAGCAAATTTACACAATATCTATCCACAAATGCAGCTCTACAAAGGATAATGGGTGGAAAATACCAACACAAGGCAGAAAACCACACCGTAGAAAAAGCAATAATCTTTCAACAAACCCAACAGAAGATAGCTACACAAACAGAATTTCATCTTTAACAAAGAAGACAATAGTAAGCAACAATTACTTTTCCTTAATATCTCTTAACATCAATGGTCTCAGTTCCCCAATAAAAAGACATAGGACTAACAGACTGGATATGTAAACAGGACTAAACATTTTGCTGCATACATGAAACCCACCTAAGTAATAAAGGCAGTTACTACTTCAGAGTCAAAGGTTGAAAAACAATTTTGCAAGCAAATGGCCCCAATAAACAAGCTGGAGTAGCCATTCTTATATCGGATAAAATTGAATTTCAACCAAAAGTTGTCAAAAAAGATAAGGAGGGTCACTTCATTCTGGTCAAAGGAAAGGTCTACAAAGATGAGCTCTCAATTCTGAACATCTATGCTCCCAACACAAGGGCACCCACATTCATAAAAGAAACTTTACTAAAGCGCAAAGCACACATAGCACCCCACACAATAATAGTGGGAGACTTCAACACCCCACTCTCAACAATGGACAAATCATGGAAACAGAAACTAAACAGAAACACAGTGAAACTAACTGAAGTTATGGACCAACCAAATGGATCTAACAGATATTTATAGAACATTCCACCCTAAAGCGAAAGAATATACCTTCTTCTTGGCACCTCATGGCACCTTCTCCAAAATTGACTGTACAATTGGTCACAAAACATGCCTCAACAGATACAGAAATATTGAAATTATTCCATGCACCTTATCAGATCACCACGACCTAAGGCTAGTCTTAAGTGCAAACATAAACAATGGAAAACACACATACACATGGATTTTGAACGATGCTCTTCTCAATGATAGCTTGGTCAAAGAAGAAATAAAGAAATTAAAGACTTTTTAGAATTCAATGAAAATGAAGACACATCATAGCAAAACTTATGGGACACAATGAAAGCAGGGCTAAGAGGAAAACTCATAGCTCTGAGTGCCTCCAAAAAGAAAATGGAGAGAACCTACACTAACAGCTTGACAGAGCCCTTGAAAGCTCTAGAACAAAAAGAAGCACTTACATCCGAGAGGAGTAGGTGGCAGGAAATAATCAAACTCAGGGCCAAAATCAACCAAATAGAAACAAAAAGAGCTATACAAAGAATCAACAAAACCAGAAGCTGGTTCTGTGAGAAAATCCACAAGATAGATAAACCCTTAGCCAGACTAACCACAGGGCAAAGAAGGACCACCCAAATTAATAAAATGATTAATGAAAAAGGAGACATAACAACAGAAACTGTGGAATTCAAAAGAAATCATCAGATCCTACTACAAGAACTTTTACTCACCAAAGTTGGAAATTCTGGACGAAATGGACAACTTTCTTGATACATACCAGGTGCAAACGTTACAACAGGACCAGATTAACCGTCTAAATAGTCCCATAAGTCCTGAGGAAATAGAAGCAGTCGTTACTAGTCTCCTATCAAAAAGAGCCCAGGGCCAGATAGGTTTAAGCGGGAATTCTATCAGATCTTCAAAGAGCTAATATGGATACTCTTCAAACTATTCCACGAAATAGAAACTCAAGGAACACTATCCAACTCCTTCTATGAAGCCACAATAATGCTTATACCTAAAACAAACAAAGACCAAACAAGGACGGAGAACTTCAGACCAATCTCCCTCATGAACATCGATGCAAAAATACTCAACAAAATTCTAATCAACCAAACTCAAGAATGCATCAAAACTATAATTCACCAAAATCACATACGCTTTATTCCAGGGATGCAGGGATGGTTCAATATATGGAAATCCATCAACATAATCCACTGTATAAACACACTCAAGGAAAAAAACGACATGGTCATTTCATTAGATGCTGAAAAAGCATTTGACAAAATCCAGCATCGCTTTATGATAAAAGTCTTGGAAAGAGCGGGAATCCAAGGCACATACTTAAACATAGTGAAAACAATATACTGCAAACCAGTAGCCAACATCAAATTAAGTGGAGAGAAACTTGAAGCAATCCCACTAAAGTCGGGGACCAGACAAGGCTGCCACTCTCACTCTATCTATTCAATATAGTACTTGAGGTTCTAGCCAGAGCAATCAGACAACAAAAAGAGGTCAAAGGTATACAAATTGGAAGAAAAGAATTCAAAATGTCACTATTTGCAGACGATATGATAGTATACCTAAGAGACCCCAAAACTTCCACCAGAGAACTCCTAAAGCTAATAAACAACTTCAGCAAAGTGGCTGGATATAAAATTAACTCAAGCAAATCAGTAGCCTTCCTCTACTCAAAGGATAAACAAGCTGAGAAAGAAATTAGGGAAATGACACCCTTCACAATAGTCCCAAATATTATTTCGTACCTTGGTATGACCCTAACGAAGCAAGTGAAAGATCTGTATGACAAAAACTTCAAGCCTCTGAAGAAAGAAATCAAAGAAGATCTCAGAAGATGGGAATATCTCCCATGTTCATGGATTGGCAGGATCAATATAGTAAAAATGGCCATCTTGCCAAAAGCAAACTACAGATTCAATGCAATTCCGATCAAAATCCCAAATCAATTCTTCATAGATCTAGAAAGAGCAATTCTCATATTCATCTGGAATAACAAGAAACCCAGGATAGCAAAAACTATTCTCCACAACAAAAGATCTCCTGGGAGAATCACCATTCCTTACCTCAAACTCTACTACAGAGCAATAGTGATAAGAACTCTTTGGTATTGGTATGGTGACAGGCAGGAAGATCAATGTAATAGAATTGAAGACCCAGAAAAGAACCCACACACCTATGGTCACTTGATATTTGACAAAGGAGCTAAAAACATCCAGTGGAAAATAGACAGTATTTTTAACAAATGTGCTGGATAAACTGGTGGTCAGCAAGTAGAAAAATGCAAATCGACCCATTCTTATCTCCTTGTACAAAGCTCAAGTCCAAGTGGATCAAGGACCTACACATTAAACCAGACACACTGAAGCTTATAGAGGAGAAAGTGGGGAAGAATCTTGAACACATGGGCACAGGGGAACAAGTTCCTGAACAGAACACCAATGGCTTATGCCCTAAGACAAATGGGACCTCATGAAGCTGCAAAGTTTCTGTAAGACAAAGGACATGGTCAGTAGGACAGAATGGCAACCAACAAATTGGGAAAAGATCTTTACCAATCCTACATCTGATAGAGGACTAATATCCAAGGTATACAAAGAACTCAAGAAGTTAGGCTCAAGAGAATCAAATAAACCTATTAAAAATGGGGTACAGAGCTAAACAGGGAATTCTCAAGTGAGGAAACTCGAATGGCTCTAAAGCACCTAAAGAAATGTTCAGCATCCTTAGTTATCAGGGAAATGCAAATTAAAACAACACTGAGATTCCACCTCACACCGGTCAGAATGACTAAGATGAAAAACTCAGGGGACAGCAGATGCTGGAGAGGATGTGGAGAAAGAGGAACCCTTCTCCATTGTTGGTGGTATTGTAACTGGCAAAATCACTCTGGAAATCAGTTTGGCGATTCCTCAGAAAATTAGACATAGTACTACCTGAGGACCCAGATATACCACTCCTGGGTATATACGCAGAAGATGCTCCTACATGTAGTAAGGACACATGCTCCACTATGTTCATAGCTGCCTTATTCATAATAGCCAGAAAATGGAAAGAACCCAAATGTCCTTCAACTGAGGAATGGATACAGAAACTGTGGTATATATACACAATGGAGTACTATTCAGCTATTAAAAACAATGAATTCATGAAATTCTTAAGCAAATGGATGGAACTAGAAAGTGTCATCCTGAGCGAGGTAACCCAATCACAAAAGAACGCACATGGTTTTCACTCACTGATAAGTGGATGTTAGCCCAAAAGCTCAAAATAAACAAGTTACAATTCACAGACTATAGGAAGCTCAAGAAGAAAGAGGACTGAAGTGGGGGTGCTTGGGTTCCTCTGAGAAAGGGAACAATATACTTACAGGAGCAATAATGGAGGCAAAGTGTGGAGCAGGGACTGAAGTAAAGGCCACCCAGAGACTGCCCTACCTGGGGATTCACCCTATAAACAGTCACCAAACCCCAATACTACTATGAACGACAAGAAGCGCATATCAAAAGGAGCATGCCCTGGTTGTCTCCAGAGGGGCCCTGCCAGAGCCTTACACATACAGAGGCAGATGCTAGCAGCCAAGCATTGGTCTAGGAGTGGGGTCCGCAATGGAGGAGTTGGAGGGTAATCCGGAGGAGCTGAAGGGGTTTACAGCCCCATGGGAAGAACAAACAACGATGTTGGCCACCCAGACTCCCCAGGACTCCCCGGGATTAAACTATCAACCAAGGGGTACACACAGTTCTAGCCAAAAATGTGGCAGAGGAATGCCTTGTCAGGCATCAGTGGGAGGAGTGGTCCTTGGTCAGGTAAAGGCTAAATAGATGCCCCAATAAGGGGAAATTGAAGGGGGGTGGAGGTGGGAGTGGAGGGGCATATACTTGGAGGCAGGGAGTGGGAGGAGGGGTTGGGAGGTTTTGGGGAGGAGGGAAACCGGGAAAGGCTGTACCACTTGAAATGTAAATGAAGATTATATTTAATAATAATAATAAAAAAGAATCATGGGAATAGAGAAAAGAGAAGAAACCCAGCTCAAAAGCCCAAAAAATATTTTCAAAAAAATCATTGAAGAAAATTTCCCTAACATCAAGGAGATGGTGATAAATGTATGTGTGTGTGTGCGCACACAAGTATATGCATGTGTGCATGTTGTGTGTTTTGCTTGCATGTGTGTTTAGAGCTGATATAGGTTCTCCTATATCTGGCTGAAGTAGGGGAAAGCTGGAAGAAGCTGAGGAGGAGGGCAACCCTACAGGAAGATGCACAGTCTCAACTAACCTGAGCTCTCAAGATTTCTTATATACCGAGCCACCAATCAGGCAGCATACACTAGCTGATATGAGGCCCCCAATACATAAACGGACAGCAGAGAACTGCCAGGACTGGTCTCAGTCACATAAGATGCACCTAAGCCTCAAGAGACTTGGGGCTCCAGGTAGTGGGGAGGTCTGATGGGGTAGGGGTCGCTGGGGGGAAGGATACATCCTCTTGAGACTGGGGTGGAGGAAGGAGGTATGGGATATGGAACAATCAGAGAGTGGACCAGAAGTGTGATACATTCTGGACTGTCAGTAATAATAATAATAATAATAATAATAATAATAATAAAGAATAAATTTTTAAAAAAGCAAGTAGCCATTGGTCACCTGTCACTCTTCATCTATGGATAAGACCTTTTTAAATTTCCTTTAACAACACTGGCATGTCAACTGGTGAGGTCATTATGACAGCCTTATTTAGGGAACGATAATGTTGCAATTTCAAGAGAACAGCTTCCCTATCAAGGCTAGAAGACACTATCTCAAAAGAGCTGCGACTTTCCCTGTCTTACATTGCCTTGCATGTAGATGTTGCATTATAGATGCATCAGTGAGAGTTGGACATTCCACGATCACCATTATTCTTTAGAGTAAAGTAAAATAATTATATTTTCAAACATTTTAACAAGAAAAACCAAGCAGTGACATTAGGATTGCTGAATAGGTGATATTTAGGAAGAATTTAAATGTGATTATAAATTAATATTGATATTACAAACAAGTAAAGGATTTTTTTTATAAAATTTACCTTATTAAAGCCCTTGGAGTATTTTTGGATGATAATATTCATCACTGAATCAATGAGTCATTGTCAACCATGTTTAAACCCATTACCACAGTATATTTTTAGAACACTATGATGGTGAATACATTTCCTGGAGTCTTTTGCTGCGAAAACTTTCAAGAAGCTAAATTCTACCTGTTCAAAGTTCATCATAGCTTGTATCAATTCAATGTTATTCTGCACTCTGCTAGTTGGTATTTGAACTAGTTATATTGCTATGTTTCTTAGATGAAACCCCACTCCACAGACACGAGTAAAGTAGAAGTCTGCAATTGAATTTCAGAGATATATAATATGTTCATTGAACTTAGTCCATAGAACGTGGTACTCTTGAGATCCAGGTCTGATCATTTCACTTTGAGATAGAAGCACTTGAGATGTTCAGTGCCAGTTTTAAAAAACAATTGAAAGTAGACATAGAAATATACAATTTTACTAAGATAACATGTACATACAGCATTTTTTTTATATAAGAATTGAGCACAAGTTCACTGGGTATATTTGAATAAACCATTTATGTCATTTGGTATTTTAAATAAACCATTTATGTGAAGTTCAAAAAGGCTGATTGAAATTACATTCCTAATTATGTTTCTCTGCTTAAGGAAACAACTAATTCAGAATAGTTAGTAATATGTTACTTATGTATTTCCATATAGTCTTTGAGCTCTATATACACTATAAATATATTTTATGTAAATGCAAACTTCAGACATATAAGATAATTAGAGAAATATTTCATAAAAAACATGTTTTAAAAATTATTAATCTAAATTAGTTTGATAGATGGAAATACATAATAGCAGTTTGCAAACAGAAATGGAATATATATTCATAAGATCTAAATAGAAGGAGGGTACATCTTCTTCAGTGGTGCAGTCACAGGTAAGTTGGCCCACTCAAACAAAAACGTCTCCGTTTATGCTTATCCAAGCAATATTAATCAAATGCACTGGTTCATGTACACACTAGACATCACAAGAGGCAGGTGACCTGTTGGAAAAATGCAAAGTCTCAACAAGAAAGGAAGAGTGGAAAGGAGATGGTATTATATAATGTTATATATAAATTAATTAAGTTTGCAGAATATAAAATTACTATGTTATTGTATATAACACATACTTTATAAATTATATTTTCTATATTTATATGCTACATAAATGTGATATAATAAACTATTAATACATGCATATTATCTTATCAAGGTATTTTATACTCTCTGATAATGTTCATATATATTGAGAAAAAAGGATATTTTTAGTATATATAACTCCATATTTCTAAGAGAATATTAGGAAAGAATGTGAAAGAATACACCTTTTTCTTCACAAATTTGTTAATTTTATTACACTGAAATTGTAGCCACAATTGCGATTATTAAAAGATTAAACTTAGGTCTAGATACCAATGGTAATAGTCCTCTCCTCCATCTTCCCTTAACTCACAGACCAATGCATGCACTTTTCCATTGTCATAGGGGAAGTGCAAACCCTGCTAAGTGTTGCAATCTACAATGAAAGTAGACACATACTTCCAAATATTAAAGCAGTCACAAACAGGAACATTATCTTTGCGTTTATTTTGGCTTGATTTGCTTTTTGAGACAGCATTTCATGTATCCATCAGGCCTTTAACTCCCATTTTCTTTTATTCATCTTAATAAGTATTGTCCGTATGTACCACCATGCCTGACTTTTGAAACTCTTCAATAAGAACTTACTATGTATGTTTTAAAAATAAGATAATCAATATGAACACAAAACCTTATGTAAGCATTTAAATAATGGTAAAATAGTCCAGTAACGAATAATGGATAACAAAATACCTTTCTTGCACTTTCTTATATATTACATTTTAGAATGCAAGTTTCACAAAGAACTTTCTGTTCATACCACTTAGAAAGTGCCTAGCTCATAGCAAAAAGTTATATGGAATTGATTTTGTTGGTGAGATGGCTCAGTAGGAAAAGGTGTTTGCTGACAAGCAAGTTCCCAGAAGACACATGATAGAGAGAACAGATTTCTGCAAGCTGTTCCATGACATGTATACAAATACACACACACACACACACACACAATTACACACATATGCACACATACACATATGCACAAACATACATCACATCCAAACACATGAGCATACACACATACACAGCAACAAACAAAATTTACATTAAAAACATAAATATTTGAATAGCTGCTATTTCAATAAAGTTTTGGTTCAAAATCTTTATCTTCCACATTATTGATTTTTAGAAGTAATTAAGGGCCTTCTTACAAGTTGAAGTATGAAAAAAAACCTCTATAGTCTCAAGCAGTTCTGATTTGGAAAGTGAAATTATAATTTTAAATGCATTATTATTGCTATGAAGTATTTGACAGCATTTTTTAAAGAATGCTAGAAAAGTTGTTTCATAAAACGAGGCTGCAAAATATTTAGAGTCTATAGGAAGGGGCTGTGCTTGAGCAGTGTGGCAGGTCCGCGAGGAACCTCTGAGGCAGGAAAAGTGCTCTCCTCCACAAACTTTATGAAAAAGAGAAAAATTGGGTTTTGTGCAATAAATAATTTAAAACCTTAATATGCTCCCACCATGTTCCCATACCATAATCCTATTTCATACAGAATGCTATTTAGCTCATAACAAACACATGTATTCAACTTTCCCCTGGGAGTCTGTCACTTAAAAACGAAGTCACTAGATGTAGCTCTTCTCTTCACTAGTTGGAAATGACCATTGGACATTGTTCCCGTTATCTCCCAAAGTTCTGTGAAATGAGTAATTACTTTTTATTTATTAAACTATCTCAGAAACATATGTCAAAGGAACCCATGTATGATACACCACAGTTCTGATTTTTGGGCCTGTAAACATATTTAATATATGGTTTTATAGGCCTGGAGGGAGTAAAAATAATTTATGGACTCGGCAGTTAATGCACACTCTTAGAATGCAAAGCAGGGTTTTCCTCTGGCCAGGCAGTGTTATGATGCCTGGAATGCTAAATATGCATTGCTACTTGTGTCAAAATTCTCCCCAGTGAAACTGTAGTAACAGTGAATTGCTACAAAGGGCCATGAAACAAAAGTGTGTGTGATGAAAACTTCTAAGAACTGGGAACAGATTCTGGATACTTAGCTAAAATGATGTAAGTTACACAGCATCAAGGAGCATGATCCACTCTGGTCACAGGACAGTGTGCTCTTTTATTCGGAAAAGGCAGATGTAATCATTACTGATCACTTATATTCTGGTGAACTCTGTTCACTGTATGTCTTATACATATTTTATTTAGTCTTTCTAATGATTCTGTTAAGTAAAATCAATGCATTGATAGATATAAGATACCCAAATGTGCTGAACATGTAGTATTACACAAATGTAAGATGGTGTTTTTATTTTTATTTTACTTTGAATTACACAGAAATTTTAAGGATAGATTTAGAGTGTTTTAAATGACTGAGACAGATGTCTGTCATATAAATTCTTTATAAAATAACATTTTTCCTATTTTCATTACAAAATTACCATTGTGTCTGTTTTAAATTCACATCAAGACAGTTTTGCATAAAGGGGAACAATTATTAAATATTCAACATCTACACTGTATCACCTGACATCTATCACAGTTATTTTCTATTTAACAGGTTTAATGCTTTATCACTTTATGAATCCATTACTTTAGAAAATGAAGAACACAGTTTGAAATATGTTTGCGTACTGTCTTTTAGTATTCATTCCAAAATGGTATAATGCTTTTGTCAGATACTATTCTAGGTGTCAAAGCTAACTAATGTCAAGAAAATAACAAGTGAAATTAATAATGGGGCAGCAATAGCAAATGCTGGATTCCTATTCTTTGACCATTAGCAACTCACAGAGCAAAAGTGTTTCTTTTGGGTAGTGCTACATTAATGTCTATTTATAAGAGCCATTAACACTGTGACTAAGTTGAGTGCGATATTCTAAGAACTTTTGGTAGGGACAATTGATCTATTAAAAAAAAATCAAGGGATGCTCTCTGAGGACGCAGAAACTGTGTTGGGAGTTAAAAGTAGTAAACTGTGTTGAAGTAGCATGGAACTAATATGGAATAGCAACTCTTATTCTCATGCACTAATTGAAGTCTGGATGCTCATTACCTCTGTCTGGTATCCTCAACCTAGTTCTAGAAGTCTCTAGCCTCCATATAATCTTATAAGCTCATCCTTTCCTAATTCTTTCTGAATCCTGGCTGGCTGATTGAACTGCGCTTTTCTGGTCCAAACTTCACTCCAAGCTGACTGACTCAATCTGGTTTTTCTGGGATGCTCCTTAATTGCCCTGCTTGGCCTCAAACTAACTCTAGCAATCTGTTCTGATCCTCTAGCTTCTTCTCATTCTCTGGATTGTTCTGTCTTCACCTATGTCTAATTTGTTCTCTCTCTGCAACCTGTGTCTGTATAACTGTCCCAGTAAAGCTGCTCTCTCCATTCTCCCCTCTCCCCTCTCCCCTCTCCCTCTGTACCTCAAGTAGTTTCCCTTTCCTCTCCCTTTTTATGAGAGTTGGGCATATCCTATTCAGTCAAATCTTTCTCTAATTCAACACTTTGTCTGCCACCCATTTAGACATCACTTTCAAACATGGCTGCTTTGCTCTATAAACTAACTTTATCTTCATTGTTTGGGATTAAAGGTGTGTACTAAAGGCCTGTCTGAATTAAAGGTGTGTGCTAAGGGCTGAGCCACACCTCAACTAGAAACAAGGTCTCTCTTTTGTTTTTTTTTTTTAGTAAGTAACACAGTCTCAGGATTCACAGTGTAATCAAATATCCCACAATACAATACAGCATGAAAAAAAAACCAGTTTGTGGAATAAAAGGAAAGAGAGGAAGGGGAATATGTATGTAAAAGGCTAATATTATCAGTTCCAAATAGAATTTGAAAAACTGTGGTAAGAAATGACCTAGAAATATCATTAGATGCCTTGACATACACTACTGAATATTAAATGTTAAGCATCTAATTCTTCTTTTAATGCTGTGAAGTTTTTTAAAAAAGTTGCAATAGAGTACAACTGGAGTAATATCAGATTCACTTTATGAAAACAGGGCTCAAGTTAGCATATGTCATAACTAAAAGAAGAGACTAAGTGTTCTAAGATGGGAGAAGAACTTTGTGATCCAAATAACACTTAATACTCCATATCAAGTTTAACCTGTGTTCTAGGACCAGTGTGAGGGACTGGAATTGAAAAGTAGGTAAACCATGACTGAAAATGGAGAGGTCATAACCTGTTGAGGAAGAAAATAATATCAGCAAATCCTTGGTCCCATTACAGTAATTAGCTGTACACTCACATGAGAATGTTCAGCAGAAGACTTGGTATGCAAAAAGAATGCCTACGAGGTGGCCTGGCAGAGCTGTGGAATTCATGTTTGGTTAAGGCAATGAGCTTGCACAGGATATTCTAAGCTGTCTAAAGATCTAACATCTAACATGTGGACAATTGATAATCAACTTTGTGTTCATAATTCACATGAAATTTAATGAAACTTTCCTACTCTTGCTAAATGGTACTAACAGAGCAGCCTGTGAGATGAAACACACGAGCTTGCTGCACTACAGCACTTTCTGCTCCCTACATGAGTCTCTTAATCTTCTTTTGTGCCCATTGATACTGTTCTACAGTTATTTCCTCTGAACTGAAACATTCCCTCTTGGAGGGGAGAGAGATTCTTTTTTTTTTTTTTTTTTTTTTTTTTTTATTTTCTAAGTTTTTTTTTTATTTACATTCAAAATCATTTCCCCTTTCCCGTTTCCTCCCTCCCCGAAAGTCCCATAAGCCCCCTTCCATCCCTCTTTTCCCCATTCAACCCCCTCTCGCTTCTCTGTCCTGGCATTCCCCTACATCCAGTCTTTCCAGGACCAGGGGTCTCTCCTTCCATCTTCTTGGAAATCTATTGATATGCGAATTGTGTCTAGGGTATTCCGAGATTCTGGGTTAATATCCCCTTATCAGTGACTGCATACCATGTGTGTTCTTTTGTGATTGGGTTACCTCACTAAGGATGATATTTTCAAGATCTGACCATTTGCCTAGGAATTTCGTGAATTCATTGTTTTTAATTGCAGAGTAGTATTCCATTGTGTAAATATACCACATCTTCTGAATCCATTCCTCCGTTGAGGGACATCTGGGTTCTTTCCAGCTTCTGGCTATTATAAATAAGGCTGCTATGAACATAGTGGAGCATGTGTCCTTATTGCATGCAGGGAAAGCCTCTGGGTATATGCCCAGGAGAGATTCTTGAAAGTACAAGCTTGCTATCCCAACAGGATTCAGGATGTTTAGAAACTCACAAACTTCCCAGCCCCCCCTGTGTTTGCATGAGTGGTAAACAGCTGCTGGTAAAAGGGAGCTAAACCACTGGATGGGAGAAGAGCCAAGGACACAGCTCACAAGAACAGTTATCTATATAAGAAGGCGCTTTTAGTCATGCCATACAGCCCCCTTTCAGTCATCTACACTTCCGAAAGCAACTCCCATAAACTCATTCTGCAATGTACATCAAATCAACACATCTACCTAAAACCTGTTCTACTTTACCTACCAATTATACTTCAAGTGTGAAACAATATCAACAAGTAAAAGTTACTGGAGCAGAATTAATTCAGGGAAATTATAGAAAGACACAACTTTTTTCTATAAATGTTTTAACTCTTCTCTACAGTGCATAGGATGAAACCCATGACCCTGTAAGTGAGAGACAAGTTGTACTTTACAACTGAGTTGCATCAACGAGCCTTAATTATTTAAGATCACTTACCAAGATCTTTAACTTTCATCTTTGTAAATTTATCCACCACATTTTGTAAAAGATCTACTTAAACACAAAGGTAATTTTTATTACATTTTAGTTTGTAAATATTACTTTTAATATAAACAATTTTGAGCTACAGAAAATGAAAATATACATAACACACACACACACACACACACGCACGCACGCACACACGCATGCATGTGTGAGCGAACACACACACATTAAATACTCACCAAATATTGAGATGCAGAACTTACCTTCACTACAAATGAGGAACCTTGGGGTCAGCAAAATTAAGTAAAATGCTTCTCATAGTCTCACATGTTCTGACTGAGAAGCTAAAATTTACTTCACACTTATTCTCAGTTCAAAGTCTTCTCTATAGTGTTCCGCAGGTGATATGCTTTATGGTACAGGACTAGATGAAGTAGAGTAGAGATAAGAAGTAAAGGGAAATGAAAGCCAAACAAAGATATAACATGTGAAAGGAATCCATATTGTTTCTGTGAGCCCCTTCTGCTCCCCAGAATGCCTGCGTTCACCTACAGTGTAACTTCCTAACATTTCCAGGAAGTCACTGCATATGTGTGAAACAAGCCCATATAAAGAAAATATTTCTATTAGGACTTCCAGGTTGTGGGGGAGGGGTCAATAAGTGAATTTGTACATCTGATTCTGTGACTCCAAAATTTTGTAGCATTAATAGGTAAAGACTATTCAAAAGAGCAAAGAAATTGATAAAGACCAATAACAGGAAATATGATGGCAAATTATTCAGGAAATATTAAAGTGGTTCTATCTTAGAAGAAGCTGTTGTTGAAATCAGTTCTATTCTAACAAGGCAGCATCTCTAATGGAAACAGAAATCTGTCTCACCTGTCCAACATGCAGAAGAATCTGTATAAAACCTTCACATTTAACTAGCTCTTTTAGAATGGTAAATTTATTACTAATGCAATACTAAAATTACTACTTATTATGACATTTTGATTAGCCCAGAACTTTTTTCAGGTAGAACTAAGCTATTTAGAATGTATATGTAACAAAACTGTCAAATATACCTGCACCCATGACATATTTTGAGTTAGGATGCATTCATTAAATGTATTTTAAAATTTTATTTATTCATGTGTGTATTTTATGTGTATGTATGTACCTGAGTATAAGTATGTGCACCACAGACGATGTCAGAAAAAAATGTTGAATCCTCTAGAACTATAATTACAGGGAATTGTGATTTCCAGCATGTGGGTGTTGGTGGTAACTGAGCCTAGATCCTTATGAAGAACAGATACATACTTTCAAACACTGAGCCTTCTCTCCAGTCCCTTGTTAAATATTTTTAATGAAGAAAGAAAATGTACTGGTTAGGAATTTATAGAAGAAATGCTATAGACAAAATAAAGAGTGAACCACATTAGAAGAATATGCCCTTCATTTTATTAACTGTTGGTCTGCTAGCAGGTCAACTTTCAGAGTCTACAGACCACAAAGGAAACACAGAGAGAATGGTTTGCCATAGGACTTTCTATAACTTCCAGGGGTTCCACCCAGTGACTAAGAGTGCTTAGCTTCATAGATTAGCATCTAGATCTTCACAGTTCTAATTCTTACACATTTGTTTAAGACTCATTTCCTATTCCCATTCCAAATCCCATAACTCAGTTTCTCCATCTGAAATCTAATATGAAAACCTCTTTTATAACTCCAACAACATGGTCTTTCCAAAACACAATTATTTTCACATACTTTACATTTTAAACATTTAGCAGCCCATTTCTTCACCCAAATCCTAGCTCTGAAATGACTCACCAAGCCTTCATGAGTTCACTCATGTCTACCTAAATAGGGTTTTATCTTTGGAGACTGTGATGGTTTGTATATGATTGGCTCAGGGAGTGGCACTATTAGGATGTATGGCCTTGTTGGAGTAGTTGTGTCATTGTGAGTGTGGGCTTTAATACCCTCCCCTCGTCTTAGCTGCCTGGAAGCCAGTCTTCTCCTGTTTGCCTTCAGAACAAGATGTAGATCTCTCAGCTCTTCCTACACAATGCCTGCCTGCATGATGCCGTGCTCCTGCCTTGACAATAATGGACTGAACCTCTGAAACTGTAAGCCAGACCTAATTATATGTTGTCCTTATAAGAGTTACCTTGGTCATTGTATTTCTTCACAGCAGTAAAATCCTAAGACAGAGACCAATGTTAGAAAAACTTTTTTCTCAAGCTTTCACTCCAACTTTCCCTCCATTCAAATTTTAACTTCCTTCTTCCCATAATCATTCTTTTCCATCTGATAAATTTCTCACTCTTTAAGTTTCAAAGAAACAATGCCATGTTATTAGAGAATGACCCCAACACCACTCATCATATTTTCCTATCAGAAAAACACACAGGATCCTACAAATCCTATTTGTACTGTTCCCAAGCTTTGTTAAAAAATTTAATTTGATAGCATGACTTTCCCACCATTGATAATCTTCAAAATGACAATATCCATGCCAATCTGTCTATTTTCATATCACTGCAGCCAATGCTACCTCAGGCATATAAAGAGTATTGGGTAGAATGAACAATTAAAATAATATTGCTTTTCTATTCTTGTGTAAAGCATTATGAAAAAGGATTATAACAAATACATATTTTCATAGTTGTCAAGGTTGTGAAGTCCATACACAGCTTCAGTGGATCTTCCCCAAGCATAGCTGTAGTCAAGGAGACTTCCAAGGCTGTTCTTTCATCTAAAAGTCTGACAAGGGAGATTATCCCTCTAACATCTTGTGACTGTTGGCAAGCTTTCATTTCCAGTATATTGTGGAGAGCGTGAGAGACAAAGGTTGTCATTAGCCAATAGACAGGGGCCAACCTTTCTTCCCATGTGTTGTTTGCTTCATCAAAATCAGCAAAGGAGAAAGACTTTTTCAGTCCAGTGACAAATGACCTCTGTTCCACACCAGGTGCCGTGTTATTCAGAGGCAAGTCAGATGAAAAGAAAAAAAAATCACCAAAGTCCTTAAGTTTGAGAAGTGAAGTTTATTGAGAAAGGAGGGCTTGGCAGGTGTTGGATTGAACTGGAACATCTCTGATGAGTACACTGTTCAAGGTCATGTTGTATATGTGGTTCATTTAGTCTATAGCTTCTGATAAACTGAGGAAAGCACTTCATCAATTGAGTTGGCCTCATACAGTTGCTGAGTTCACCCTCTCTAAACTTATTTAAAGTGATTGAATGGTAATAATTAGCTGTAGAAATGTGTTTGTAAAAGGTATAATATAGTAAAAAAGTGGAGCAGAGAGAAAAACTTAGGAGTGAGTCAGTGAAGTGTTAACAATTGTGTAATGCTCATTCTCAATAAATGCAGGTACTGGTTGGTATAGCTCTGATCCAGACTCTACATCTCTACTGAAGAATGAAGTATGTCCAGAGACATCTGAGTATGAGTGAGAAATACATCTCAGCTATGGGAACACTGGGTGTTACCTGCACTGAACTGGTGGTAGGGAGGGAACATTATTGAGTAGTACCTAAAATATGATACACTACAAGAATAATACATTCTGGAAGTCAGTGTGATGACTCACTGGTTAAAGGGGCTTGCCATAAAAATCTAGAGACCTGAGTTCAGTCCCCAGAATCTGTTAAAGTTGTAAGGAGAGAAACAACTCTACAAAGTTGTCTTCTGGCATCAATCACATTCTAGCATGTATACTATGCATCAATAATAATAATAATAGTTAATATTTTAAAATAATTTATTCAGATATCTTTGTTATATTGAAATATTGATGCTTAAACTAAATCCCAAATTTTAGTCTTTTATCTATTAGCCAATTTCATTGAAGAAAAGTTTATTCTATTTTCTGTACATTGGGAGAACATATGTAAGAAACTAAGGGTATAAGAAGTGAATAATACCTAGTGTGTTAGCTCCTGCCTTTAATCCCGGTATTAAAGCAGAATGGTTGTCATAACTTTGAGGCAATCCTGAGCTACAGAATATGACCCTGTCTAAAAATGACAACTCTGTGGGTCGAAGAGGTGTGCATGTTTGTGGGTGTGTGTGCATGTAATTGTGTGTGTGTGTGTGTGGGTGCATCTGTGGTGTGTGTACATAGGCTTGTGTGTGATATAATAATTGCCTGAAGCTATAAATAAAGAACTCAGTTTCTCTGCGAGATAAAAATATGTAGTTAAATATCTTTAAGATTCTGAGAAGTTCTATTCATTTCCACAGAGCTTCTCTTGACTCATGACTATCAGCCTAAAGTTACCAGATCCCATACATTGACAAAATGTACAAAATTTAAAGTAATGTTCAACATCCTTAGTCATCAGGAAAATGCAAATCAAATGACCATGAGATTACACCTCACACTAGTCAGAATGGCTAAGATCAAAAACTCAAGTGACAGCAAATGTTGGTGAGGGTGTGAAGAAAGAGGAACACTCTTCCATTGCTGGTGGAATTGCAAGCTGGTACAAGCACTCTGGAAAGCCATGCGATGGTTCTTCAGAAAGCAGGAAATAGTTCTACTTGAGGACCTATATACCCAAAAGATGTTCCAACATATAACAAGGAAATGTACTTGACTATGTTCATAGCAGCCTTATTTATAATAGCCAGAAGCTAGAAACAATCCACATGTCCCTCGACAGAGGGATACAGAAAATGTGGTATATTTACACAATGGAGTAATACTCAACTATTAAAACAATGAATTCATGAAATTCTCAGGCAAGTGGATGGAACTAGAAAATATCCTGAGTGAGGTAACCCAGTCAGAAAAGAACACACATGCTATGTACTCATTGATCAGATGATATTAGAAAAAAAAAAAAGCTTGGAATACCCACGATACAACTCACAGATCAAGAAGGAGGAAAACCAAGTGTGAATACTTCAGTCCTATTTAGAAGTGGAAACAAAATAATCATGGGAAGTAGAAGGAGGGAGGGACCTTGGAGGGAGAGGAATAGGGAGGGGAAAGGGGGCAGGATCAGGTGTGGGAGGAGACATTGTCAAGTACAGAGGGTCAGGAAATTAAATGGAGTGTGTAGCAGTGGGGAATGGGGATAGCCACTAGAAAGGTCGGGATGCCAGGATAGCAAAAGGCTCCCAGAACCCAACAGGGATGAAATTAGATGAAATAGCCAATAAAGAGGAGAGAGAACCTGTAGAGACCATATCCACCAAAAGGTGGGTCCAAAGGTTAGGCACCCACCCATCTCAAAATATTAACTAAGAATTGCTCATGTCTAAAGGAAATTCAGAGACAAAGAGTAGAGCAGAGACTAAAGGAAATGCCATCCAGAGACTGCCACACCTAGGGATCCATCACATCTGCAGACACCAAACCCAGATACTATTGCTGACACCAAGATGAACTTGCTGACAGGAGCCTGGCATAGCTGTCCCCTTAAAGGCTCTGCCAGAGCCTGACCAATATAAATGTGGATGCTCACAGCCAACCATTACACTGAGCACAGGGATCCCAATGGGAGAAGGACTGAAGGAGCTGAAGTGGATTGCAACCCCATGGAAGAATAACTATATCAACCAACTAGAACCCCCCAAATACCAGGGACTAAATCAGCAACTAAAGAGTACATATGGATGATGAACATCTCTTTAGGTGCTTCTCAGCCATTAGATATTCTTCAGGTGAGAACTCTTTGTTTAGCTCTGTACCCCATTTTTTAATAGGGTTACTTGCCTCTCTGGAGTTTAACTTCTTGAGTTCTTTGTATATATTGGATATTAGCCCTCTGTCGGATGTAAGGTTGGTAAAGATCATTTCCCAGTTAGTTGGTTGCTGCTTTGTCTTTTTGACAGTGTCTTTTGCCTTGCAAAACTTTGTAATTTAATGAGGTCCCATTTGTCTATTCTTGATCTTAGAGCATAAGCTATTGGAGTTCTGTTCAGGAAATTCTCCCCTGTGCCCATATGTTCAAGGTTCTTCCCTAGTTTCCCTTCTATTAGTTTCAGTGTGTCTGGTTTTATGTGGAGATCTTTGATCCACTTAGAATTGAGCTTAGTGCAAGGAGATAAGGATGGGTCAATTTGCATTCTTCTGCATGTTGACCTCCAGCTGAGCCAGCACCATTTGTTGAAAAGGCTATCTTTTTTCCACTGGATGGTTTTAGCTCCTTTGTCAAAGATCAAGTGACCATAGGAGTGTGGATTCATTTCTGGGTCTTCAATTCTGTTCCATTGATCTACATGTCTGTTACTGTACCAATACCATGCGGTTTTTAACACTATTGCTCTGTAGTACAGCTTGAGGTCGGGGATACTGATTCCCCCAGAGGTTCTTTTACTCTTGAGAATAGTTTTAGCTATTCTGGGTTTTCTGTTATTCCAGATGAATTTTTGAATTGCTCTTTTTGAATCTTTGAATCTTTGAATTGCTCATCCTTAGTCATTAGGGAAATGCAAATCAAAACAACCCTGAGATTCCATCTCACACCAGTCAGAATGGCTAAGATCAAAAACACAGGAGACAACAGTTGTTGGCAAGGACGTGGAGAAAGAGGAACACTCCTCCACTGCTGGTGGAATTGCAAGCTGGTACAACCACTCTGGAAAGCAGTCTGGCGGTTCCTCAGAAAACTGGGCATGACACTCCCAGAGGATCCGGCTATACCACTCCTGGGCATATACCCAGAGGCTTTACCTGCATGCAAGAAGGACACATGCTCCACTATGTTCATAGCAGCCTTATTTATAATAGCCAGAAGCTGGAAAGAACCCAGATGTCCCTCAATGGAGGAATGGATTCAGAAGATGTGGTATATCTACACAATGGAATACTACTCTGCAATTAAAAACAATGAATTCACGAAATTCCTAGGCAAATGGTCAGATCTTGAAAATATCATCCTTAGTGAGGTAACCCAATCACAAAAGAACACACATGGTATGCAGTCACTGATAAGGGGATATTGACCCAGAATCTCGGAATACCGTAGACACAATCCGCATATCAATAGATTTCTAAGAAGATGGAAGGAGAGACCCCTGGTCCTGGAAAGACTGGATGTAGGGGAATGCCAGGACAGAGAAACGAGAGGGGGTTGAATGGAGAAAAGAGGGAGGGAAGGGGGCTTATGGGACTTTCGGGGAGGGAGGAAACGGGAAAGGGGAAATGATTTGGAATGTAAATTAAAAAAAAATAAAATAAAATAAAAAATAATAAAAAAAAAAGAGTACATATGGAAGGACCCACGGCTCCAGCTGCATATGTAGCAGAGGACTGCCTTATGTGACATCAATGGGATAGGAGGCCCTTTGTCCTGTAGAGACTCAATGCCCAAGCATAGGGTAATGCTAGGGAGGTGAAGCAGGAGTAGGCGGGTGAGTGGGGGAACACCCTCATAGAAGCAGGAGGAGGTGGAAAGGGTTTGGGGGTTTGAGAACAGGAAACTAGGAAATGTAAATAAATAAAATAACCAATATAAATATCCAATATAAATAAGTAAATCATGGATGCCAAGTGTAGAGTGTATATCAACCTGAGGAACAGTTGAATTTATCCTACGACACTGAGCAAATTACAGTTATCTGATATGTGTAGAAAAATTCATTTAAAAAGTTTTTCACACAGCATCTCAAATCTCTTACATATTCATCTAGAGACAAAATTGTCAAACAGCCTCACAAGTAGACTCAACCTAAAAATTGGGAGAGGTCAGCTATGCAGTCAATAAGTATGTTTATGTGTGTGTGTGTGTGTGTGTGTGTGTGTGTGTGTGTGTGTGTGTGTGTATGTGTGTGTGTATGTGTGTGTGTCTGCATCTGTTTTGTAACAGTGTCAGTCTTCAAGGACAAAGACACACTTAAAAAACATATCTCCTTACCAGTCTCCTTGCTTCAGTCTTGGTCCATATGTTGATTCTGTAGATGCTATGAAATACTCTCTGTTGTCTTCATTTTTACAGAAGTAAGACATAAAGGAAGAATCACAGATGTGATTTTTAAATTCTAATACTGGGTCTGAGTCCCCTGAACTTCCCCAGCTACTGTAGTTCTGAGCAACAGGGGGAGGAAAAAGGAATAAAGGACCATCATCTGCTTGCTAACCATGGTGTCCAGCTATCCTAGCTTTTATCTAGCTGTCAGCAGGAAATAAAAACTGATGTTTTGGGATATTTGCCAATCAATCCTAAGCAAACAGACACAGCAATTACCACCATACAATTCTAAGATATTCACATTGGACCATGGCTGATGGAGATGCACAGGACAGAGAAGCTTAGAGCTCCTAAACAGGATAGATTATTGCCAAAGAGATACAGAGAGAGTACCAGAAACTGTAGCTGCTTTATCTGACATATGATTATCTTTGCACTCCTTGGGTCTCCCTGTCCTTTCACCGAGAGGACCATCTTACATGATTTGTGAGATGTGCTTGGAACACGTTGCACATTTTTCTGATCGTTTTGCCTACTAAAGGGAGTTAACTGTCATCAGTCTCAGAATAACTTGAATATTGATGAGATTGATGAAATCTTTGTTACACACAGTCTATCCTGTCACTTAAAGTGGGCAAGTCTGCCTCCTTGATCAGTTGCAGCATGGTAAGTTTGGTAGGTCTTGGCATTTGTAATGTGGTGTTTGAAGTTCTAGCCATGCCTTAAGTTCCCAAGTGTCTCCATTCTCACATTAGTCGAGTGCCTGGAATATTATCATAATTAGAGGCTGGAGAATATAGGCTCAATGTTCTAATGTTCTAATGAAGAATCTTTATATTATGTATGACCAAAATTAAAAGTAAATAGTATTGAGTCTAAAAGGGCTCAAAAGGGATAACAGATGGAAAGGGTGGAGCTTATGTTTATATATAAATTTGAAATATATATATATTTCATAATTCACTTATATAACAGGAAATTAAAATAGAGACCTTTAAGAGAGAGGAAGGGACTAATAGGAAGGGTTGTTGGGACAAAGGAAGGTAATGGGAGTGAGTATAAGTGACGTACATAATTTATACACATGAAACATCTAAAGGGAACCCATCATTGTGTCAGTAACTAAAAATATAGACATGTTTTAAGAAGATGGGAACTAGATAAACTACTCTTGCTGCTCATCGAGTGGACCTAGTTCAATTACAACCACTTACATCTGGGAGTTCTTAACCTTTTATAACACCAGCTTTAGGGGATCCAACTGCTCCTCTGTGCTCTGCTGGTACACACACACACACACACACACACACACACACACGTGGCAGACACACAGGTACATAAACTAAGGTGGAATAATCAATTTTAAATTAAAAATAAAAATACAAGGCTCCAAGAAGGAGGATGCACGGGAAATAGTTGAGATAGAAAAGGCCTCCCTGATATCCTAACATAGTAGGCACTGCCCTTGTTAAACATGTAGAACATGCATTTTTCCATTTATCTCTATAAAGCTAAATTACAAGCCAGTGAACTGGAAGCATCACACATTCATTTGTCATGAAAGAAGAAGCTTATTTGAAATGTTATGGTAATATTTAGTAGAAATAAGTATACCAACCAGGAGGAGGAGGAGGAGGAGGAGGAGGAGGAGAAGAAGAAGAAGAAGAAGAAGAAGAAGAAGAAGAAGAAGAAGAAGAAGAAGAAGAAGAAGAAGAAGAAGAAGAAGAAGAAGAAAGAGGAGGAGGAGGAGGAAGAAGAAGAAGAGGAAGATGAAGAGGAAGGAGAGAAAGAAGAGGAAAGAGGAGGAAGAAGAATTGTTTCTCTCATGCAAAGATAAATCCACTGAGCTAGGAGATTCTCTGAGGACACCAGAGTTGTACTCATTGCTCAAGTTAAATGTCATTATTCATATATGGATGATTTTATCAACCCCAATAACCTCTGTTATGCTGATGTCATCTTATAAAATAGTTTCCCCGGAACGTGGCAGTGTTTATTGCCTTTTTATAATCTAAAGAACAGCTGCAGCCCACCGTAATGTGGACACTTTCTGAGTCTCCAGTTAAATAGCTTTAAGGAAAGCTGAAGCCAAATACCTAAAAATGAATTACACGTTAACTATATTTTATTTTTTATTATTTGAAATAAATTTTAATTTAAAATATATTTGATCATATTATTCCCCTTCCAAAGTTCTTTCAGATCCTCTCCAGTCTCTACCCACCCAACTTTAAGTTCTTTCTCAAAAATTAAATAAAGACTCAATACAACATGACCCAACATAATAAAGACCCAAAACAAATTAAAATCATGTCCTCCTCCAAAAACCCATGAAACTGTAACCAAAAAAAAAAAAAAAAACCACACACACACACACAGAAACGTGTGGAATCCATTATATGTTGATCTTCTACTCTTGAAATGAGGCCTGTTTTGAAGTGGTTGATATACCTAGTATCAGAAGGTTTCATAGAAACTTTTGTATCAGAGTCACTAATATATCTCTTCAACGCTGAGTTTCAATGATCAATACATGTATAATATTTTTTCTGTTGATATGTAGAACTATAAATTCTTTTCATTTAATGACATTTAATTCCACATTTACGATAATCCATAGTTGAGAAAACCTGCTATGTATGAAGTCATCCTACTGCCCATATTAAAATAGACAAAGAGCACTGAACAAGAGAATAATCAGAAATTTAAAGCTAAAGCCAGTAAAATGGTTCAGTGGGTAAAAACATGACAAACATACTTGTAAAATTCAAAGACAGAGAGTCAGAATACTTGTCAGTATCAACTTGTGTCCATTCTATGTGTACTGTGTTGTCCCTGGAAAACTACAGAACTACAAAATAAATGAAACTTCTAAAATATGGCACCAAAGTTTAGGTCAGTGATCTTAGAAGTTAAAGCAACACTCCAATCTTCAAATTTTGGGTCATTATCAGTGTTATGCTCTGGTTTTGCTAAATTGAGTTACTAGGATACTCTATAGCATGATGGAAAATTATAAGTCAGAGCAACACATACCAGGCTTGTTAATTTGGAGCTACTAAACCAACATTTAAAACCAACATTCATATTCTCAGTGAGCAATGGACTCCAAAAAAGAGGGTAATAGATACCTTTACTGAGAAGGTGATAGAAACACACACTGGCCTTTATTCATTCTGCTACTGTATAATTGCATCCCCTTAGGCAAACCCTGAGAATGGATAAGAAAGATGAAAAATCACATTGTGGCCTCCCCATGATTTCTAAAGAGGTTTTACTAAATCTTGCTTTAATTTAATCATATTCAAACTAATGTGGATTTTTCTGTAAACCTTCAGAAGACATGTGACAAAGAACAATACTTCCAGACTATATATTCAAGAAACTATATTACTAATACTATACCTTAGTAACATCACAAGGCAGGAAAAAACATTTTTGAGAATTCTATACTGTTCCCATACTTGTGTGCTAAACTTATGGTGAAAGGTGGTAGGGTTTATATCTTACCAAGGAAACATCTTGTATAAACTGCTTCCTTCCTTTTTCTCTACATCTAAATAAAATTCCATCTTGTATGTGGAAAAAATGTACGAAATTGTAACAGTCACTACAGAAAATTTTGTTGGGTAATGACTTATAGAAAATGTTTTCTCACCACAAAGTGGTGAATTCTTCATAATGTGTTTTCCTCTGTCATTGTCTTCGAAGGAAGATGCCAGAGCAATCACTTCAGCGAGATTAATTCCACAAGCTCCAATACTGTGACACAAGTGAGAGCCACTTAGAGACAAATGTTCAAATTATAGGCTCCAGGCTTGTAGGTAAATCAAAATCAGATCTTTCACATTAAGTATTTCTAGAAATTAGAGAGGGCTATTTCATTGACTTTAATGAATTCAAAATCAACAACTTCCTAATAGATATTATTTTTGTTTGGTTTAGTTTGATTTTAATTTTAATATTTTTTTAACATCCCAACTGTTTTCCCCTCCCCCTCTCTCCCAGTCCCTTCCTCCAACTTCCTTGCTCCCCTCCCCATCCAGTCCTCCTTAGATTCTCTTCAGAATAGTGTAGACCTCCCACGGATATCAACCTAAGGAGTCATATCAAGTTGATTAAGACTAGGCAACTCTCCTCTTATTAAATATTACTAACATGGTAAATTATTTGGAATGTCGTGAAATCATCTACATTATATCCTGTAAGCATTTGATTTAACTGGTGTATCAGTTAAGTTTCCATTGCTGTATAAAACATTCTGGCCAAAAGGTACCTGAAAAAATAATTGTTTGTTTCAGCTTAAAACTGTAGTATATGCTGTGGAGAAAAGACAGGGCAAGAACTCAAGGCAGGAAAGTGGAAGCAGGAACTGAAGCAGAGAACACATAGCAATGCTGTTTACTGACTTGCTTCCCATGGTTTGCTCAACCCGTTCTTTTGTACCTTCTAGGAACACCTGCACAAGTGGGCTGAGAACTCTCACACAAACCATTAATCAAGAAAATAACCCCACTGGCCTACCTACAGGCCAATCAACCTGAGGGAGGCAGTTCCTCAACTGAGATTCCTTCTTCCTAGATATATCTAGGTTTGTGTCAAGTTCACAAACAAATAAACAAACAAAGAAACAAAAAACCAGGAGACAGTGGTAAAATGCCTGTTGGGCATGCATGAAGCTGTATGTTCAATTCCCAGTTCTAAATAACATCATCATATAAATATCTTTATAAATATTTTTACAAAGAGAAAAATGGGTGTAACCATGATGAAAAATGTATTTACCTAATTCTCCTAGCTTTAGTTACTCCTTTTTTCAATATTTCATAAAATAGAATATCAATTTTGTCAAAGAACTTCAGAGAACAAGACTGTTGTATTGGAAAACTCAAAAATATTACTTTTAGTCTCATATTTTGAATGTAATGACAATTTTATGACTGCTTTCTGAGTTTAAAAAGACAAGTGTTATGATTCATTCAAACAACACGAAGTATAGAATGGACTGTCTGTGGGCTTCAAAGCCAATCACCTTCTCTTCTTTTTTTTTTTCCTTTGGGATCTTTCTTGCATACAACCCAATCTTATTTCAGCTTTCCTGAACAGCCAAAAAAGCAATATTCTGGCAAGAGCACTTCTGGGAACAGTAATTGAATGAATCATGTATGAATCTATACACAGTTCAGGTCCAGAAAGTAGATGACATTTAAGAATAGCTGTTTCCCCTTTGTATTTGTATTAGTTGAAATCCTTTCCTTTAGCAGCATATGAAAGAAGTCTGTAGACAGGGACTGTGTTTCAGGCATCAGCTTGCTAAATACCATTGCTGAGAACATTTCCGTTTTATGGGTTTTGTTTGTTTTACTTTTTTCAGATACAAGGCCTGTTGTTTATTTGTTTATTTGGGGGTTTTGCTTGGGGTATTTTGTTTGTTTTGTTTTGTTTGTTTGTTTAAGCATGTGACCATTTCAATCAATTCTAATATACATGACAAGCACAGCTTCAAACAAATAAATTAGTTTCTGTTCCCATTAAGACTAAGAATTGAATTCATTTTGGGATGAAAACACATAGCCAAGTGAACTTCACCAAGTAGGACCAAACTTATTTCCAGATATTTTTCAATTTTTCATCTCAATCTATTCTCTGTAATAGAATATGGCCACTTGGCTCTCTGTGGGAATAAGTTATTAAAAATGTATGCATTAGGTTCAATAGAAAATGGAGTCTTCTTTCCTTTATATATCAGTTTCTAAGTTCTCTCTTTTACTACATATATCTATTAATTTTCAAACAGGGACGTCAAGTAAATATATTCAGGTGATGCTCCATAGATGTATGCACCCAGCCTTAGTAATGCAACTGTTTCCTTGTGAGCTCACATTGGCAGGGTTGTTTGTGGATTTAAAGAACTGGGGAGAAGCAAGCTTGTTTCTCCTCCTTGAGTAAGCATGACCCAACTACATCAGGCAGATGGTTTCAGGAACTGCGCCACACCTCATAGTTTTCTGAATTACACATATGGATGGATCAGTTTGCAAGCTGATGAATGCAAATTAAAAATGCCTCTGCAGATCTTAAAGTTTTATTTTGAAAAAGTCTTATAAATCAACTGATCAGGGTGTGCTTATTTGTTCCTTTGTTTTACAAAGAGTGCATCTGTAAAGAACATTAATTATTTAGCCATTCTAATATAGGTATATTTTTCTAAAGAAAACTCTGAGCCATGAAAGCAATGTTACCTTCCTTGTACAAAGTAGTTTTCTAGAATGAAGGTGGTTATCAAGTCATAGATTAAATGTATAATTACTCCCTTTATTCTTCTACACTTAATTGTTAGTTAATACACTTTGAGATTGCTCTCTTAAACATACTGTTACCCTATGCATCATCCTACACTTCCCCATAAATTAAAGTGTAAAAGAAGAGATAAATAGAATCTCAATACTGTTTGCTGCTTTCTCTATTGGATTTAGATGCTCACTGGGAAAGTTTCTATCTTAAGCAGACAGGGCAGGTTAGTTGCTGCCAGGTAAGAAAGAACACTTTTATTAGCTCAGGATGTAAAACCTGTGTCTCTCCACTGCCTAGTGGCAAATCCTATCTGTCTAACCACCTCAGAATTCTGCAACCATGCCCTGATGACCTGATGGATTGTATTTTTTCAAACTCTAAGTCAAAATAAATCCTTCCTTCATTAACATATGTTGCTTCTCATTAGATATCTGATTACAACAATGATAAATCTAACCAATACTTGGGTTCCACCTCTCCTGCATGACTTGACATATATTTAGACCCACCCTCATTAGGAGGTGTCCTTTATTCCTACATTCCATTTGATAAATGTGCACAGTTTAAAAGAATCTGCTAAACATCATTTCTAAAAGGGTGTCCCAACAGGGTGACTAAATACTTCATTTCTGTCATAACTTAAGAATATCTCTTTTTCCATATAACTGTAGGTTACTTGTAGAGAGAACTATTTCATTAAACTTGTCCATAGTCAGTAATGTAGATGAGTCCTAAATGAATTTTCTGGAACTTAAAAGGAATTAATGGGATTCTTGATAAATCAGCAGGGATAAACAAATACATAAGACCTCTCTAGGATTGCCACCAAAATAGTATTAACAGTTTAAAATTTCTGGAATAATTAAAATCACTCACTCTAAATCCCACATAGGAAGACTTTGAATACTTTCCAGCTCCATATATTTTTTGTTCTTGCACTCTTTATCATAATTTTCTTCTGAAATATTGCAAAAGAATTAGAGCTTGAACCCATCAGGATTTCCGTGGTTCTGTTATATTATACTGCAAAAGATTGCTTTGTGATTTACCCTTACATATGAAAAATGATTTTTTTCTTCCTTACTACAGTCCCCAAAGCATTTCTAGAAAACCCAGATAAACTTAATTTATCAGCGACAAGAAAGGGGATCATAGCATATTAAAAAGTAAAACTCAAAGGAAGGTTTCTGAAACATATACTTTGGAGAGAGTATTATGTTATAAATAAAAGATTCATTTTACAAAAGAACATCTTCTTCAGAAAACTGTTCATATGTTGAAAACAACTTTGAATATATCAAAGCTAAAAACAAAATAATGCCATTCTAGTTCAATATGACCTACATCATAATATTTTTATCTCTGGCTTTTCTTCCTGGCCTCTGTATTTATTTATCTGTATCTCCATCTCTAAGAACACATTTTCAACTGCAATGCCTACAGTATATAAAAACAACAACAATAATAATACTATTATTATTTATATTAATTTATATAATATATTAATATTACATTAATATTATATTATTAATGTTATATTAATCAATAAATATATTGTAATGATAATATATTATGTTATTATATTATTATATAATATAAATAATAATAATAATAGTAATAAGTGACATTAGATCTTAAACTAGGATTAATAACTCAGTAACTTCTCTTGTTGCTATGATAAAATACCCTGACAAAACCAACTTAAGAAAGGATTGGTCTGGGTGTACATTTGCAATGATTAGTTTGTGGGAGTGAGGGAATCATGCTGGCAGATCTCGAGGCAATGAATAACATTGCATCCACAATCAGCATGCAGTAGGAGACGCTCTGGTATTCAGCTGGATTTCCCTCGTTTGTTGTGGTTCAAAACTCAAGCCTAGGGCTTGAAGTTTCCTACCCAATAGAACTAATTAGAATGTCTCCCTAGATCCTGCCAGATAATCCAGTCTAAACAATCCCTCAAAGATGTACCAAGTGGATTATCTCCTATAGACTCTGTAAAGTTAATAATCCATACTAATGATTACATTTAAGATATTCCAAAGATGTTTTGAGGAACATATATAAATATATGCATGCATATTCTTTTATATAATGTTTATACTTATAGATGTGGTATATGAATAGAATACATCATTAAAACTCACAAAAATAGTCTTATTAGCTAAATGCCACTATTTCATCCTTTCTCTTAACAAATGCATCAATGAATAAGAGAATACTTAAGGATCTTGTCCCCAGCCACACAGCTTAAAGCCAGCAGACATGAAAGATGAATCTTGTTGCTCTGGCTTCAGGGTTCTTTGCAGTCAAGCTCTTCAACCTTCAGAATCTCCTAGCTAAAATTTCAAGGATTAGAGGAACAAGTGTGTATTAAAATATCAGTCACAGTACAATAATCATGTTAGTTTTTGTGACCAATGAAAACATGAAAATGTTTTAACTAAGCTGAATCTTTATCTGTTCAATGGAATGGTTCAATGAAATAATGTTTTAGAGAGAGTACAATGGACCCAAATGTATAAGATTTCCAACATGGTGTTCAGTTTTCAGTAGGTGTCTAATAAATGTTAATCCTCTTTCTCTGTCCCTCAGACATCTAAAGTTTAAAATGCTCTAAGAAGTCACAGATCCCTGCTGCCACTTCCACATGTCTTCAGGAATTGATGTTACATGTGTTTGCACTCACAATACAATTCCCAATCATCTTCCCTTGAAAGCAGTTCAGCCATCAAACCCACACCCATTTGTTCTAACCAATAAGTAATTTTCAAACCTCTCTTACTCTCCTACCTCGGTGCGAATGCAATTTTCTGTGAACTGTCAGAAATTCTCATCTAAATTACCATATTAGTTCCCAGCATGTGGAGCCATTCACTTATCAGCTTGCTGATAGCTACTGAAGTCACCAAATCTTTAAAATATTAAACTGAACCAAATCATGTCCACCCAGTCAACACCTAGAATCCAAACAGGAACTTAAGAACCCTGGTTTTCTCTGCCATAGAAAATTCAGTTCCTATTACTCAAATTTCCATACTTAGACCTGACTTCTCATAATACTTATAACAAAGGAGACTGTGGTGTGATGGTTGGCTTCCCGACTCGTTCTTCCCCTACACTTGTACCACTGAATGCTCTGATGCTAGATAGATCTATAATTAGATACAGAGAAGTTACCAACGATACTGCTGCTTACTGAATGTGTTCTATTCATTTTTCAAACACTGCTCTTATTGTTTAGATCTCATATTCTTCAGGAGAAAAGTGTGAACTTATATAGAATATATATAAACATATGTAGAATCAGAATCAGTATAGAAGGAAGCTGACAAGTATCTGAGATTACTGGGTTTTCAGGATAGCACAAGTATGAGATGAACAATCCACAAAGGTAAAGACAAGATGCATTTCAAGACAATGTTTTAGGAATGCCATACTCTTCACTGAATTTTACTATTGTAATAAGAGTCACAAGCCTATATTATATTCTACAAACCTCATCATAATATACAACTCATTATAAAATTAATATATCTTAATTTTTTATTTATTATCCCTTCTAGTACTCTTTCATCTCCCTCTTAGGCATGCTGAACCCCATCTTCTCTCCATAAAGTTTCTCTCCTGTTTTTATGGTTTTGTTTAGCCTGCCTCTCTCTCTCTCTCTCTCTCTCTCTCTCTCTCTCTCTCTCTCTCTCTCTCTCTCTCTCTCTCTCTCCTCTCTCTCTCTGGCTTTGTGTGTGTATGTCCCACCAAATTGAATTAAGTTTGTTTATATGAACATTGCTTAAGGTGAGTGGTTTAGTTAACAAAATATGAAGAACTTAATAATACAAAAGCTGCATGACTGAATAAAATAACTGTCCTCTCCCAGAAGTCATTAACTGCCAACAACTCATTGGGGAGAGTTAGGGTCTCATGAGTCTCTCCTCCACTCATGATAGAATGTTAACCAGCACTACCATCTTTTGTGGGAGCTAACCAAAGCTACAGTGAGCTCATAAGTTCAACAACCATGTGACAACTAGAAAGATGTCATGGAACTAATGTTTTACTTTTTTTTTAAACTTCCTTTTTGATTGGATATTTTCTTTATTTACATTTCAAATGTTTTCCCCTCTCCAGTTCTCCCCTTTGGAAACCCCCTATCCCATGCCCCCTCCCTCTGCCTGTATAAGGGTGATCCCCAACCCACCCATTCCTGTCCTCCCATCCTGACATTCCCCTAGGACATTGAGCATCCTCAGGCCCAAGGGCCTGTCCTCCAACTGATGTTCAACAAGACCATTCTCTGCCACATATGTGGCCAGCACCATGGGTCACTCCATGTGTACTCTTTGGTTGGTGGTCCAGTCCCCGGGAGCTCCAAGGGTTCACTGGTTGACATGTTGCTCCCACTATGGGGCTGCTCTTAAAGCTGCATTTCACTACTTCTCATATGCCAGAATTATATTAACCATGAGGGGAAAAAACTGGGTTCAGGGATGGAAATATGGCTCAGTAGTTAAGAAATATTTGTTGCTCTTGCAAGATCATTTCCCAGAACCTGCATATGGCTTCATAAACATCTGTAAATCCAGTTCTAGTGGATCTGTTTTTCTTTTCCATGGGCGTTGGGCACACATTTGCATACCACATGCACACATAGTCACACACTTTCACACATACATATACACACATATGCAAATCACTCATACAAATAAAATAAAACAAATCTAAATAATATTTAAAAGATAAAGTGAGCAAAATTCTCAGTATATAATAGAGCACAACAGTGTCTATGGCACTGTCTGCTTTATACAGAACAGTTGGCTTAAGAGTATTAGAAATAGAGATGGAAGCTCTGGAAATACTACTGTGGTATATAACCTTCTATATCCCACTTATTATGCAGAATTGACAGTGTACCATGACTCACTTATGAAGTCAAGGAAGCCAAGATGATTTCTCCAAGAGGCCTTATTGTATGAATGGACATAATGCATGATAAGGAAAGATAAAGGTTGAAAATAAGAAAGTAGCTTCTAGAGTCACATGCCAGGATGCAAAAGACAGTGAAAGAGACCAAGGACTCAGCACCTTTCACCTATGTACCTGATGGAAAATGGAGTGAGGGTCATGAGATTTATGAAAACATTTACACTCAAGGCTAAGAAGAAAAGAATATGCACTGAAAATAGATGTTGCTAGGAGACAAAAGAAAAATTTGGAAGATGCTCAAGAAAGCAAGGCTTATATATAACAAAAGTGAATGACTTGCTGAGAGAACAAGTACACAAAAGTGCCACAAAAGACTTCAACAATAGTGTATAATTAAAGCCCACTAAGAAAATGAACAAAGCAAAAGAATCACCACAGATCATCAGGTGTGTATTATGGAGAGTAATTAGGGGGATCCATTTAGAAACTAGAAAAAATTGTGAAGGCACTGAGATGCTAAAAATGAGATACTCATAAGGAGCTAAGAGCATGATAGCTAATGGAAACAACATAGACAATGAGAATTCAACAATGTAAAATAAAAAGCTAATGTTTACATATTAGTGTCTTCTCTCACCTCTATGACCAAATACCTGACAGAAATAATTGATAGGGAGAAGGATTTATTTAGGTTTAGAACTTCAGATTATCTTACTCCTTCCAAATGGGGAAGGCAGAGTCCATGACATGCTGAAGGACGCATTGCCTGCTTTCTCCAGTGTCTGTCTTTTAACTCTAGCCAAAAGAATTTCAGTGTTCCACTTTTTCTTTAGGTCTTGAAAACAGAGTCTGTTTCCTTAATTATAAATATCTTTTTAGAAGTTGCCATGTCAACTCAAATGGAGTCTGCATGACGTTGTAGTGAAGTCTTATTATGCTTTATGTTCTATCTACTCATGAGTGAAAGCTGAGGTTCAATATTTGAGGACAAAGAAGCAGAGAGAGTGGGACAAAACCAGATGTCAACATAATCTTGAAAAACTCCACCCTTATTGACTGTGTTGGTTTAAATATGCTTGACCCAGAGAGTGTTTCTGTTTGGAGGTGTTGCCTTGTTGGAGGAAGTGTGTCACTGTGGGAGTAGTCTTTGAAACTCCACCCAGTGCAGAAGAGTCAGTTGTCTCCTAGGGGCATTCAGATGAAGATGTAGAACTCTCAGCTACTCCTGCACCATACCTGCCTGGACTCTACCATGCTCCCACCTTGATGATAATAGATTGAACCTCTGAACTGGTAAGCCAGCCCAAATCAAATTTTGTCCTTATGAAAGTTGCCTTGGCCATGGTGTCTGTTCACAGCAGTAGAATTCTATCTAGGGCACGACCTACCTCTACCACCTATGACCCACTTCCTTCATAAAACATTTCTTATAGCACATGAAGCTAGTTTTCTTCTTCATGGAAGTTGAGGGAAGTTAAATTCAAGTCAGAGAAAGGACTGAAAAACTTCAAAATGATATCACAAGGCAACTCTAAGTGAGAGTCACATCATTATCACAGAGAAGAAAAGCCACACAGACCTGCATTCTCTATACTTACCTCTGACACACAGTAGAAGAACAAATGTTCTCACTCAGAATTACAAGATTATGGGTAGATGGATCTATGTCAACCAAACTAAAACATGTGGAAGATAAAACAGGAATATGGAGCAAAGAAAATGCAGGGTAGAAACTGCTCTTAGGAATAAGGATTCATGAAATACTAACACAAAGTCTAAACACACTTTGGACTTTATGAAGAAGTGTTTCTTTTTTTCAAAACATCAAATATATGATGTCTTAATTGGGGTTTCTTTGCTGTGAAGGGACAACATGACCAAGGTAACTTCTATAAAGGAAAATACTTAATTGGCACTGGTTTACACTTCAGAGGTATAGTCCATTATCATGTAGAGAAGCATGGCAGCTCACAGGTAGACATGATGTTGGAGAAGGAGCTGAGAGATCTACGTCTTTATCCACAAGCAGCAGAAGGAGACTGTCTTCCTTAGGCAGCAAGGAGTAAGCTCTGATACCACACTCTGTGGAGTTTGAGCATAGGAGACCTCAAAGCCTACCTACACCATGATATACTTCTCCAATAGTGCCACACTAAATCCAGTAAGCCCACACCTCTTGAGAGTGCCACTCCCTACAGCCAAGCATTGAAGCACATGAATCTGTTGGGTCCAAAGCTATTTAAACCACCTCACATAAGATTCACCATTGTGGCAGATCCTGGTCCTCCATGATTGAATTTACATACGTAGCTCATAATGTCGTGACATCAGATAAACATTTTCCAGTCTCTTATATGACAGAATCCAGAGAGCAGAGAAGAATATAGGACCCAATTTGGAGATAAAACTCAGATCCAAAAAACCTCAGATAAAAGCCCATTTATAAAAATGAAGTCCTTTAAGTTAATTATTTTAGGGAGAAAGATTCTTGAGGTGGAATTTCACTATGTTGCCCAGCCTAGCCTCAAACTTACAGCAATATCCCTGTTCATTGTTCAAAGTAATAGAGTTACAGATATACACTAATATACCCAGGTTTTGATTTGATGAAATATGCAAGTATAGTTTTATTCTTCTGTATTTAGACATCAATTTTTCTGACACTTCTTATTAAACAGATTGTCATTGGCCCAAATGTTCTTATGATCTTCTTTGTTCAAGATCATTGACTATAGCTACTAGACTTTCCATTTTATTCCATTTATCTGTGTATACATACATTTATATAGTTAAAGCTACACAGCAAAATTCTTTCTCAAAAAAGAAGAGGAGGAGGAAGTTAGTTTCCTGCTTTATTTTCTTTAAGAGTTCTTTAAACATTTAGAGTTTTATATTTTTGTGAATTCCCCTAAACTTTTGATTATATTTTAATTATTTATACATACAATGATTTTAGTTGAGTATATAATTTGAACACATTAATGAGTTAATATGGTCACATTTGATAGGTAATCTAAAATTAGAAGAATTCTTGGGAAAACCCTGAAGTAGGTAGGGCTGAGGCACAATGAGTAGTAGTTGGTAGCTTCAGCAGGGAAGGGCAAGGATGCGAAGGAGTGACACTGAGAGCCGGAGTCAGTCTTACCCTGCTATGTTGATAGTCTGGTATATAAGAATAGCGCATTGTGTTAGATTAAATATTACATAAAGAGTTCTAGACTCAACCTGATGATAACTATGAAAATTGGTCCTCTAATCATCTCTCCTTGCATCATGATTGTTTTTAAGGTAAAGGATTATATATTTTTTCACCAGACCTCCCCAGTGTCTTGTTCTGTATTTAACACAGTATAAATTCTGAGTAATGATTGATGAATTAGTGAAGTAGAGAATATTAATTTAGTACACACCCAAACTACAGTTGCTGTTATATAAAATGGGGAGGGGATAAAAAGTAATCATAACAATGTTATCAAATGCTTTCTAAGTGGCACTATATTTACAAAATTACAAAATCCTTTAAATAACAAGAATCCAAGAAAGCAAAATGTATTAGATAAAAAAGGAATTTTTTCTCTTTTTGACCAGATCCTTCATACCTCTCCCTGTCATAAAGATATATCACAAGGAAAGTTGAAATTAAAAAGCAATACATAAGAGTAAGATGAAAATCTTCCAATAGGAAAGTCTTTCTTAGTGGATCAAAAGTTGGTGTTTAAATGTATAATATGATTCCCGTTAAAATGTGGCAATAGACCTGTTATGAACTCAATGTCTTCCATATGATATAAATAGCTTAAGTTATTATAGTTGAAATAAAATTTAGGTCTAAACAGTTCAAAATTCGGAACCAAGACAGAAAAGTAGATATGGGCCGAGGACAAGGACAAGGCTCTGTTTGCTCCTTCTGAAAATGACACTCTCATTTGTTATTCTGTCATTGTGTACAGCATATTTTCATCTGCAAGAGTCCTGGCTGTGTTGCTGCCAACAAAGCATTCTGATTTGTTTCTCATTGCTTCTTTATACTAGTTTAAAAATCAATCCAGTTATTCTGGAATAGTAGCTTGATTTCTGAAATGAGTTTCTAGAATGATCAGAATACTAAATACTTTGCTAAGTGCCAGATTTGAGGGTCACAGTTGAATAACATGAATAACAAAAAAAGAGCATGAAGAAATTCAGATTCTGGATTTGTTCTATTTCCTGTCATTTCATTTATTTCCTAATAGGGAAGCCATTTTGCTGAGAAAACAAATGAAATCTCTCTCTCTCTCTCTCTCTCTCTCTCTCTCTCTCTCTCTCTCTCTCTCTCTCTCTCTCTCTCTCCCCTAATTTCTTTTGGAGAATCATTCAATCTTATAGTTAGATATGACATTTGAATAATGTTCCTTCCATCACTTGATTCCTTTGCCATAGTGTGATGGCACACTCTGAACACATTGCAAAAGAGTAAACATAGATTTCCCTCACATCAACAGAGCCAGTATTGCCTTGAGACTTTGATGGCATACCACAATTCATAACACCATGTGACAGAAATACTATTGTCCTTTGTGCCACAGGTTTGGGAATCTGAGAACCACTACCTTGAATTCTGTAGTGTCATTTGCTCAAAAAAGACAGTTTGCTATCACTATTCTCTCACAGGCAATTTTGTGTTTATGTTTTCTAGGACAAACTCCTCAGTACTTCATGAAATAACTATACACTTTGAAAAGTTCCCAGAAAAAGAATTGTTTGTTTTTCCAAAACATCACAATTTTTATGACTTGTAACAACTTTATCTTTGTTATAGTGATAAAATACCATGACCAAAGGCAACTTCAAAAGAATAGGTTTGTCTTAGCTCCCTAGAATTATTAAGATTCCATGACATAGAAATCATGACATGGATGCAGGAATAGAACATTGTATCTGTACACAAGAAACAGAGAGAGAAAGGAAGGGTAGGAAGAAGGAACAATAAATGCTTAAACTATGTTCCAAGTAATAATTTTCTTCCAGCAAAGCCAGACCTCCTGAAGGTTTATAACCTCTTCATACATTACCACAGACTGGAAGACCAAGTGTTCAAATGCATGAAATTATGGTGAACATTACTCTTTCAAAGCATCATATAAAGTGATACAAATTTTGACACCAAGCACTAAAGTCAATGTAACTTTAGGTAATAGAGTTGATTTATGGAAGTAAATATTTTGTTCTTAATTATATATTTTTCATTTTCTGTTTCTTTCTCTGATCGCAGTAGTTTCTTTTCTTTTATTGAAGAGAGATTCTTCAATTTATATAATATATACTGATTTTAGTTCCCCCTCTGTCCAATCCTCCCAGGTCCTATCTATCTCCTCTCCTCTCTGGATCCACCCCCTTCCTGTATCTCATTGGAAAAGAACCAGCCTCTAAGATATAAGAGCCAAACATGACAAAATAAATCATAAGAAGATGACAGAAAAACGGTTCTGTCAAAGTTGGAAATAGCAACCAACAGGAGGAATTCTAGGAGTATATAAAAGAGTCAGAGACATACTTATTCTCACAGTCAAGAGTTCCATAAAATACTAAGCTTACAGCTATAATATATTGGAAAGGACCTGTTGCAGACCCTTACAGGCCCTTTGCATGCTGCTTCCATCTCTGTGAATTCATTTGTGCCTGGCTTAGTTGATTTAGAGGGCCTTGTTTTCTATTCTCCTGGTGTCTTCTATCTCCTTTTTCTCTTCTGGCTCTTATAATTTATCCACCTATTCTTCTACAGGATTCCCTGAGCTTAGAAGGGCCAGACTTAATGAAGGCCTTCTCTCTACATAATGACTGTCGGTCTCTGCATCTGTTCATATTGTTGTCAGAAGAAATCTCTCTGAAGATGGATAAAGCATTAATCTAGAAGGATAGCAGAATATCATTAGGAATCATGAGTCTTGAGTAAATGGATCTCTGGAGCAAGAGGAGTGGTATGGGTTCACTTTCAGCCTATTTGTAGCCCTGGGAGGAGCAGCTGTTGGGTTATCTGGAGTGCCTGCTAGAATTGGGGTCTGAGGTTAATAGGAGATGGTCTTTGTGATCCATAGAAGATGTGGGCAGGGGAAGGGGAAGCTTCATCCAGTATTCTGGTACAACACTAGGATAGAGACTGTAGAATAAGGTCTGTGAGAACAGAGACAAGAGAAGGTCTGTGGGCAGCCTACCTGATATTCTGTCAGGCATGGCCTAGGTTGTGCCTGGAGGAGCTGGGGTAGGGATGTTAGGAGGGGATGGCCTGTGGGATCCACAAGAGATATAGGAAAGGGGGAGGGAAGGCTGCATCTAGTGTTTTGGTATAGGGCTAAGGACAAGAATGAATGGTTAGGCCCTGTCTTCCCTTATTAATCTCTAGAATGTGATGTTTCCCTCAAATATTTTCAAAATAACAGAATTGCAGAACCTTCTACATATTGGCCATAGTCATTTTCCATAAAAATATTTCTTTCTAAAATGCATGTGTTATAACTGAATATTTAGATGTAATTCAATCAGTCCTTATTAAATGAATACATTTTGGCCATAATTTCTATTTAATCTAAAAATAACATGATATTTTCTTTATTTTTCCAATCAGTTTCATGGTTTTGTCTGCACTGACTTTGTGGTCGGTGCAAAACCTCATAGTATTTTATGCAAACTCTCTGGGTCATATCTTTGCCATCCATGGATTACTCATTTTATTGAACATAAAGGAAGCAACTATTTTCTTGCTCCTGATTTAACTTTAATCATATTGTTTGGCCACTTGAAAATAAAAAAAATCAAGCTATTGTATATTCAACTAGCATACATTGATGATAGATCTAGCAACTTTTATTGGTTATAAGTCTTTAGTCAAATAAATGGAAACATAACAAAGCCTGTCTTTGAAAATAAATAGGAGAGTGTCAGTTTTACGTTCACATCTATCTACTTAATTACCTACCACCCAAGTACATGTTAAATATAGCATGCCTGGGTCATCAACTAATTATTTTCAGCTTACTCTAACAAGCTAATCTATAAAAAAAAAGCTTCAATTAAAATCTCTGATGGTCTAAAAACACTCAGGCTCCTTTAATCTGATTCTGCTATACCCAATGCATATCTCCCAAAGTTATCATATCCCCCAGATATAACTTACAGGAAAGGGGAGAAAGACAGTAAGAAAAGCACCACTAGATTTTTAAACATCTTCACATAAAAGTAGAAAATTTATGACTTGGTTGACTCAAAAAGCACATCTGAGAAATGATTACAAATTCATTATAGAGAGAGAGAAAAAATTTTGTGCAAAGCTACAAGTTGCTCTTGCTGTTTTATTCCTCACATATAAGGCAGAGAAAAGCTTCAAGGAAGTAAAGTAATATTATCCAAATTTTCATCAAGAAGTTATTTCCGTCTTTGTTCCTGTGACTGAGCAGATGGGTGCAACCAGGTACTCAGGGAACACTCAAATGAAGATCACTTGTGACACGGTTCACTAGGGCCCCACCTTCACCCAGGAGCTGGGCAGTGCAACTGCCATCTGTGCACCTATCTGCCAGGGGACATCTGCCACGCAGGGAGTCTCGCATTTAGAGGGAGTCCCGCATTAGAGGTGAGGCCACCATCTTTGCTCTTGTGACTGAGCAGACAGGTGCAGTCAGGTACATATGGAACACCGAGTGTAAGATCACTTGGGACTCAGTTCGCCAGGGACCCACCTGTGCCAGCACTCTGGGCCAAGGGAGAGCCAGTCATCCAGGGGTGCTGAGACAGGCTTGCAGGCACACAGGAGAGACAAACACCAGCCAGAGACAGCAGGACCAACTTATGCCAGAGATAACTAGATGGCAAAAGGCAAACGTAGGAATGTTACTAACAGAAATCAAGGTAACATGGCACCATCTGAACCCAATTCTCCCACAACAGCAAGTCTGGGATACCCCAACACACCAGAAAAGTAAGATTTGGATTTAAAATCATGGCTCCTGATGATGATAGAGTGCTTCAAGAAGGACATAAATAGCTCCCTTAAAGAAATACAGGAGAACATAACAAAACAGGTGAAGGAATTGAACGAAACCATCCGGGATCTAAAAATGGAGGTAGAAACAATAAAGAAATCACAAAGAGAAACAACTCTGGACATAGAAAACCTGGGAAAGAGGTCAGGAGTCATGGATGTAAGCATCAACAACAGAATGCAAGAGATAGAAGAGGAGAATCTCAGATGCAGAAGATACCATAGAAAACATTGACACAATAGTCAAAGAAAATGCAAAGTGCAAAATGCTCCTGACCCAAAAACATCCAGGAAATCCAGGACAAAAAAGAAGACTAAACCTAAGGATTATAGGTATAAAAGAGAGTGAAGATTTCCAACTTAAAGGGAGAATAAATGTCTTCAACAAAATTACAGAAGAAAACTTCCCTAACCTAAAGAAAGAGATACCCATGAACATACAAGAAGCCTACAGAATTTCAAACAGACTGGGGCAGAACAGAAAGTCCTCCCAGCACACAATAATTAAAATGCAAAATGCACTAAACAAAGAAAGAATATTAAAAGCAGTAAGGGAAAAAGGTCAAGTAACATATAAAGGTAGACCTATCAGAATTACACCAGACTTCTTACCAGAGACTATGAAAGCCAGAAGAGCCTGGGCAGATGTCATACAGACCCTAAGGGAGCACAAATGCCAGCAAATCTCTCAATTACCATAGATGAAGAAACCAAGGTATTCCATGACAAAAACAAATTTACACAATATCTTTCCACAAATCCAGCCCTTCAAAGGATAATGAACAGAAAACACCAACAAAAGGAGGGAAAATACATACTAAAAAAGCAAGAAATTAATCTCCTATCAACAAACCCAAAAGAAGAAAACCACACAAACATAAAAGATACATCAAAGTTAACAAGAAGCAACAATCACTATTCCTTAATAACTCTTAACATCAATGGATTCAATTCCCCAATAAAAAGACCTACACAAACAGACTGGATATGTAAAGAGGATCCAACATTTGGCTGCATACAGGAAACACATCTGAGTGTCAAAGACAAACACTAAGAGTAAAAGGCTGGAAAATAATTTTCCAAGCAAATGGTCCCAGGAAATAAGCGGGAGTAGCCGTTCTAATATCCAGCAAAATAGACTTTCAACCAAAAGGCATCAAAAAAAAAAAAAAAACCATGGAAGGACACTTTATACTCATTGAAGGAAAAATCTACCAAGAAGAACTAAATTCTGATCATCTATGCTCCAAATACAAGGGCACCCTCATTCGTAAAAGAAATTTACTAAAACTTAAAGCACACATTGCACCTCACACAATAACTGTGATTGACTTCAACACCCCACATTCCTCAATGGACAGATCAGGTAAACACAAACTTAAAAGAGACACAGTGAAACTAGCAGAAGTTTTGGACCAAATGGATTTTATATATATATATATATATATAACACTGAATACTAAGGCAAAAGAATATACCTTCTTCTCAACACCTCATGGTACCTTCTACAAAATTGACCATATAACTGGACACAAAACAGACCTCAACAGATAAAAGAAGATCTAACTAATCCCATGCCATCTATCAGATCACTATGGAGTAAGGGTGGTCTTAAATAGCAACAAAAACAACAGAAAGCCCACATACATATGGAAGCTGAGCAATGTTCTACTCAATGATACCTTGGTCAAGGAAGAAATAAGGAAAGAAATCAAAGACTTTTTAGAATTTAATGAAAATAAAGGGACAACATACACAAATTTATGGGACACAATGAAAGCAGTGCTAAGAGGAAAACTCATAGCTCTGAGTGCCTCCAAAAAGAAGCTGGGGAGAGCATACACTAACAGCTTAATAGCACATGTGAAAACTTTAGAACAGAAAGAAGCTAATACACCCAAGAGGAGTAGAAGGTAGGAAATCATCAAACGCAGGACTGAAATCAATCAAGTAGAAACAAAATGAAGTATACAAAGAATCAACAAAACCAGGAGCTGATTTTGAGAAAATCAACAAGATATATAAGCCCTTAGCCAGACTAGCCAGAGGGCACAGAGACAGTATCCAAATTATCAAAATCAGAAACAAAAAGGGAGAGATAACAACAGAAACTGAGGAAATTCAAAAAATCATCAGATCCTACTACAAAAGCCTATACTCAACACATCCGGAAAATCTGGATAAAATGAACAATTTCCTAGACAGATAGGAAATACCAAAGTTAAATTAGGATCAGATAGACCATCTAAATGGTCCCATAACCCCTAAAGAAATAGAAGTAATCATTGAAAGTCTCCCAAACAAAAAAAGCACAAGACCAGATGGTTTTAGTGCAGAATTCTATGAGACCTTCAAAGAAGATCTAACACCAATACTCTTCAAACTATTCCACAAAATAGAAACAGAAGGAACACTACCCAACTCATTCTCTGAAGCCACAATTTCACTGATACCAAAACTACACAAAGATCCAACTAAGAAAGAGAACTTCAGACCAATTTCCCTTATGAATATCGATGCAAAAATACTCAATAACATTCTTGCCAACTGAATCCAAGAACATATCAAAACAATCATTCACCATGATCAAGTAGGTTTCAATCCAGGAATGCAGAGATGGTTCAATATATGGAAATCATCAATGTAATCCACTACATAAACAATCTCAAAGAAAAAAATCACACGGTCACTTCATTAGATGCTGAAAAAGCATTTGACAAAATTCAGTATCGTTTCATGTTAAAAGCCTTGGAAATAACAGGAATTCAAGGCCCATACCTAAACTTAGTAAAAGCAATATACAGCAAATGGGTAGCCAACATCAAACTAAATGGAGAGAAACTTGAAGCAATTCAAATAAAATCTGGGACTAGACAAGGCTGCCCTCTATCTCCATATTTATTCAATATAGTACTTGATGTTCTAGCTAGAGCAATTAGACAACAAAAGGAGGTCAAAGGGATACAAATTGCAAAGGAAGAAATCAAATTATCACTATATGCAAAAGATATGATAGCATAACTTAAACAACCCAAAAAACTCCACCAGAGAACTCCTAAAGCTGATAAAAAACTTCAGCAAAGTGACCAGATACAACGTTAACTCAAACAAATCAGTAGCCTCCCTATACTCAAAGATAAACAGACTGAGAAGGAAATTAGGGAAATGACACGCTGCACAATAGTCACAAACAATATAAAGTATCTTGGTGTGACTCTAACCAAACAACTGAAAGATCTGTATAACAAGAACTTCAAGTCTCTGAAAAAAGAAATCGAAGAATACCTCAGAAGATGGAAAGATCTCCCATGCTCGTGTATTGGCAGGATTAATATAGTAAAAATGACCATCTTACCAAAAGCAATCTACAGATTCAATGCAATCCTCACCAAAATCCCAACTCAATTCTCCATAGAGTTAGAAAGAGTTATGCTCAAATTCACTTGGAATAACAAAAAACCCAGGATAGCGAAAACTATTCTCAATAAAAGAACTTCTGGGGGAATCAGTATCCCAGACCTCAAGCAATACAAAGCAAGAGTGTTAAAAACTGCATGGTATTGGTACAGTGACAGGCAGGTAGATCAATGGAACAGAACTGATGACCCAGAAATGAACCCACACACTTATGGTCACTGGATATTTGACAAAGGTGCTAAAACCATCCAGTGGAAAAAAAGATAGCCTTTTCAGCAAATGTTGCTGTTTCAACTAGAGGTCAGCATGCAGAAGAATGCAAATCTATTCACTCTTATCTCCTTGTACTAAGCTCTAGTCCAAGTGGATCAAGGACCTCCACATAAAACCAGACACACTGAAACTAATAGAAAAGGAACTGGGAAAGAGCCTTGAGCACATGGGCACAGGGGAAAATGTCCTGAACTGAACACTAATAGCTTATGCTCTAAAATCAGGAATTGACAAATGGGACCTCATAAAATTACAAAGTTTCTGTAAGGCAAATGACACTGTTAATAGGACAAAATGGCAACCAACAAATTGGGAAAAGATCTTTACCACCCCTACATCCAACAGAGGGCTAATATCCAATATATACAAAGAACTCAAGAAGTTAGACTCCAGAGAGACAAATAACCCAATTAAAAAATGTGGCAGAGAGCTAAACAAAGAAATTTCACCTGAGGAATATCGAATGGCTGAGATGCACCTAAACAAATGTTTAACATCCTTAGTCATCAGGGAAATGCAAATCAAAACAACCCTGAGATTCCACCTCACAGCAGATGGAATGGCCAAGATAAAAAACCCAGGGGACAGCAATTTCTGGAGAGGATGTGGAGAAAGAAGAACACGTCTCCACTGCTGGTGGGATTCCAATCTGGTACAACCACTCTGGAAATCAGTTTGGCGGTTCCTCAGAAAACTGTGTGTGATACTACTGGAGGATCCTGTTATACCACCCCTGGGCATATCCCCAGCAGGTAATAAGGACAAGTGCTCCACTATGTTCATAGAAGCCTTATTTATAATAGCCAGAAGCTGGAAAGAACCCAGATGTCCCTCAATGGAGGAATGGATATAGAAAATGTGGTACATTTACAAAATGGAATTCTACTCAGCTGTAAAAACAATGAATTCATGAAATTCTTAGGCAAATGGGTGGAATTGGAAAATATCATCTTAAGTAAGGTAACCCAATCACAAAAGAATACACATGGTATGCACTCACTGATAAGTGGATATTAGCCCAGTAGCTTGGAATACCCAAGACACGATTCACATATCAAATCATGCCCGAGAAGAAAGAAGAACAAAGTATGGATACTCTGGTCCTTCTTAGAGTAGGGAACAAAATACTCACAGAAGGAGATACAGAGACAAAGTGTGGAGCAGAGACTGAGGGAAAGACCATCCAGAGACTACCCCACCTAGTGATCCATCCCATATACAGTTATAAAACTCAGACACTAATATTGATGCCCAAAAGTACTTGCTGACTGGAGCCAGATTTAGTTGTCACCTCAGAGGCTCAGCTAGTGCATGACAAATACAGAGGGGGACACTCTCAGCCAGCCATTGAACTGAGCATAGGGTTCCCAATGGGGGAGCTAGAGAAAGGACCCAAGGAGCTGAAGAGATTTGCAGTGCCCTAGGAGGAACAGAGATATAAGCCACCCAGTACTCCCAGAGCTACCAGGGACAAAAACGTCAACCAGATAGTACACATGGTGTTACCCATGGCTCCAGACACATAGGCAGCAGAGGATGGCCTTGTTAGATATCAAATGAAGGAAAGGCCCTTGATCCTGGAAAGGCTTGATGCAGCAGTGTAGGGGAATACCAGGACAGGGAAGTGGGAGGGGGTTGATTGGGGAACAGGCGGAGGGGAGATGGCTTATTGGACTTTTTTGTGGGGGAAGGAGACCAGGAAAGAGGAAATCATTTGAAATGTAAATAAAGAATATATCTAATAAAAAAAGAGAAGTTATTTCCAGGCCCAAGTTGTAACTGTTAATAGAACAAAATACAAACTTCTTTATCAATTTCTATAAATTACCACACAAATAAACATATACTCAGCACATATTTTCCTATTACCACCCTCAGCACCCTCTTACTTCCCTTTCTCTCTCCCTCCTTACATCCCTCTCTCCAGGGGTAACAATGAAAATAACATGATAAATGTTATAAAATGTAATAAAAACTACTAATGGGAAGAAAATGGAAAGCATGAAATCCATAGCAAAAATGAACTTCACCAAAGTCCCTCCCTCCAACTTCCCCAAGCCCATTCAAACACATATTCCTTCAACTTGATGCTTTCCTGTTTTTGTTATAATTCACTGTTAGTGCTATCTATACACACATGTGTGTGGAGTCATCCACTAGGGCATGGGTAACTTACGAGTAGTTGTTCCCAAAGACAAGTAGATAGCAACTAACTATTTCACAGGAATGTTGTCATAAAGACACAATTACTTAAGCAAATATTTAGACAAATGTTAAAATTGAGATACATCTAGATTTTAAATTGTGTTGCTTGTGAAAGCTTGCACAAGATCTTCCAGTTCAATCCACACAAAAGAGCAACATGGAGAAGGAGTAAGCACAAAGTCCCACTTCCAAAGAATACTCTTCAATGCTAAGAGTGACTAGCCTCAGCTATGACTTAGCACATGTGTTGGATGGTCTCACACAAGATATGGTCAATTCAGTATAGTAACTATCTTACTTAGTTACTCTTAACAGTTTCTGATATCCCAACCTACCCCAAAATTAGCCGTCATTGCTTATCATTTTCAAAATTGCATAGTAAATAAAATGTATCTTCTTAGCCAAATTATCTAACTCAGGATAGTTAATTCTGTTAAAAGATTTTGAAAGTGACTAAGGTATTTAAATCCAGGATAATGAACCCTTAAAGGTCTAGAAAGCAATAATCCATTACTTTTAGTACACAGGTGAATCTGTAATTTCTTTATGACCAATAAATGAACCATGTTGAAAACCCCAAAACAATACTAAGCCAATCTTTGAGTGTAAAAAATTAATTAAATTATTTATATTTAAATTGTGAGCACAAATTTTTTGTTTATTGTTTATTTTTTCTCTGTCTTCTCCATGGATCTTAGTATTTTCACTATAAACCCTCATTGACATTGACTTTGAAGGTGAACAAGATATTTTGCTGGGTTTTTAAACTTTTCTCCAAAAGCATTCATTTGAACTTTGAGATTTTGTTGCGGGGGGGCGGGGGGGGCGGGCTCATATAATCTTTGATCTTCTCTGTCAGGTACTTGAATAGGTACTGGCTATACCACAATAATGGTCATGAAACCCTTTCTCTCAAAGTGCTCATAGTTCGGTTGAAGAAAACTTTAAAAGTAATTGTGACAAACTCAGATATAAACAAAACAAAATGAATACACTGAAGACGGAAGAATCAATTCAACTCATCAAACCAAAGGCTTCAGGTAATAGATATCACCATACCCAGAGGGGAGTACAGTAATGATTTACATCTGTGTGGCACTTAAAGCATCAAGCACCTCACATAAGTTTCATTTTTCCTTAAGGAAAATCATTCCTTATTTTTATATTGCCATTACTGTATTAGAGTTACGTGACTTGCACTTTATTACCTGGAATATTAGGATTCAGTTTCAGTTCTCCTAAGATGCAAAATTTAAAGGAAAGATATAAAACTTTGTAACTGTAGGACCCCATCTTTTAGACTCTATCACTACTGTAAGAAAATTATTCATCCTCTCTAAATCTTCATTGCTTAGTCTATAATGTAAATGCTTTCTATTATTAGGGAGGATTCCAGCACTATGCTCGACTAGCATAGTGCTGTCAACAATATGAGCTTTATTTCTTGGGTCAGATGCTGGAAGATGAAGTGATGATAATGACCTAGAAGAGAGATAGGGAAGCTAGATAGAGTGAATGGAAAATATAAGGGACCACTAGGAAAGGACAGTGGTTAGGAGTGTCTCCCTGTAGTCTAGCTATAAGATGTAAGTCATAACTGAAGCATATGAGATGGAAAAGAAAGAAGATGATGGGAGACAACCCTAAAGCAGAAATATCACAAGAAAGAACTTAATATTAATGAGTAAGAAGAGTGGATGATGCTTCCAGACACCAATAGGATCATGGAAGGATTTGATTGTTTGAAGGTGGATACTCAACTTTATTTTAGCGAATTGTTTAGAGAACTAAGAAGTTTGTGTGAAGAGTTGTGGAATTGAGAAAGGAAGTCAATATTGTTATTTAGATCTGAAAGTCAGACTTGTAGGAGATTTTGAGACATGCTAAAAACAAGATCAACAGAAGACAAGATCTGAGGGATATAAACATTTAGGAAAAGGTCATGAGGAAGGGGACAGGAATCTAGGAAAAGCCTAAAAGTGTTTGCAAAGATATTTGAAAATCAAAACAAGATATGAGACAGAAACCAATTGAAGAGAGACTTATGGAGAAGCATCAAGGAATAAATCATATTAAAGATATTAAACACGTGCAGACTAGGAGCTTTTTGGAAAGCATCAAAATCATCAGTGGGGTATATGATAAAAATAATTGGGATAAATAGGAAATATATTACTATACATATGTATATATGTACACACACACATACACACACACACACACACACACACACACACACACACACACACACACACATATATATATATATATATATATATATATATATATATATATGGAGAAAAAAACATAGAAGTAGGAGATGAAGTGTTTTTAATGAATACTTAACAGGCCCATCTGAGACTCACATTGGTTTTGTGCAAAGCAGCCACAACTCAAAAGCAAGCACACAGGAAGTGTACAAGATGAAGTTCAGCTCTGTCATCCAGTAGCTTCTGTGTAGCACAGGGACTGCAGAACCATGTAAAACAGCCCTTAGTGAGCAGTCTTCATAGTTGAAATGCAGGGCACAGGAAATACACTACTGGGACATTAATATAGATGGCATCTTCTAGCGACCCCATGGAGAGCCTTGAAAGCCAGGGAGACTTTTGTATTAAATTTAGGAGACCATGGGGAACCATCCAGGACAGTGAGGTTCACTTAAAGAAGATGAGGTTGGCAGCAAAGTGGGGATGGGTGTGAAACTAGCTAGGAAGACACTTCAATTAGAGAGCCCAGGTTCATTTTCCCTTTTTTTTTTAATCTGGTTTAAGATATTTTAAAGGAAACCTAGGGAAAAGAAAAGAAACAAGAGAGGTCAGGGAAAGAATAGTGTTTACCCACAGAGCTTTAGTTGCTAAACTTTGAAAGGAATCAGTTCCTCCAGGAGCAAATTAGGCAGCTATTGTGGCAGGAAGTCCCACTCACCTGGGCATTGTGATTTAGTGTCTTGCCTTTCTACCTCTCTGAAGGACTAAGATGCTTTGAAGTGCTATTTGTAGTCCTTCCCTGGAGTATTCTTGTTCCCTGCTGCTGGAAGATAAGTTGAATCCAAGGCCAGTTGATTACAAACAAAAAGGTTAGTGAAAGCAACTCACACAGTATAATTCACACCACTGCTCAGTTGTTCAAGCCCTTAGCTCATAAGGTGAAAGCTGCCTGATTTTTAATCACCTTCCTGCCTGCTTTAGTAAATCAGAGGTCTGGTACTGAAGAATCCAAAGGGGCAAAATAATGAAGCAAAATTATAAGATTAATAGTAAAAAGAATAGAAAACCAGGTTGAAGTCAATGAAGAAATTTTAAGGGTCAAACAGTTTATACCTTACTTCATTTGAATATCATAAAACATCCTCACAATCAACTTATTCACATTTTACATATTAAACACATCTAAAATTTGTGCATTTAGTTTTTTAAATCCATTAATGATTTGAAAAGTCTGTCAGGTTCATATGGAAATAAATTGCATTAGCATGATATTTGTACAAAGATTTAAATGAATTTCCTAAGTCTAATGAATCCACAAAAGTCAAAATTTATACAGATTACAGGGAAGAAAGACAAAGTTACAAATCAGTATGCAGCAAATGAAAATATGCATGTAAATATCTGCATACTTATATGTGTATATATATGGTGATGCATACACATCGTATACTTTTACAGATACATATACATCATATACACATACACATTTGCACATATCCATATACATATGAAGTTATATACAAATGCAGAGATGTGGGAGAGGGATGGGAGAAGTGAATGGTATGTGGGAATGCAGGGTGTGGAAGTGGGTGTGGAGATGTAAGTGTGTAGATATTTATGTATGGTGAAGGTGAAGAGTGTGGGTAGGAGGAGTTGTGTGGGTAAGGGGGGTCACAGCTTATAACTTCCAGCCAAAGCAACAAGTGATAAAATGTACCCTTCATTCTCCTTCCTACAAATGAAGACGTAAACAACAGAAACAGGAAATGTTAGTGAACTACTGCTTGCTGCATTAGCAGAGGTTTTAAACTGAGACAAAACCAAGAGTGGAGTTTAAAAGGCTTCATCTGAAGAGACAGAACTAAGATTCTGGGGAGATTAAGACAGCCCAAGTATATGAGAGAAAGTATCAGTAAGTATAGAGGAGCTCAGGAAGACCTTGGTCCACTCAGAAGACCTTGTTTCAAATCTATCTTAAATAATGAGTGCATTCAACAAGGCATAAATCAGCATATATGTGAAAGAATTGCCCATTGCTAGAAAAAAATTTTCAGAAATATTTGCTGTAATAATGCACCTCACATGTAGACCCAAGAAGCATTCCAATCCTGATGAGTCAAACTGTAACATCCCTTAATTCTTAGAGCATTGGTATTTGAATTCCATTTCCTGATTGTATGATCAAAATCAAAATAAAAACCAAAGGAAAAAAAAACCTGATAAAAGAAATTTAAGAAATAAGGGGTTTATTTTGGTTACTGTTGCAATGGAATAAAGGCCATTATGGTAGTGAAGATAGAAAAGTAAATAAAGAATCCACAGAGGCAGGAACATTGGACCAACTAGTCACTTTGCATCCACACTTGGGAAAGAGGATCTAAGCCAGGGCTACACTAAGTCTCAAGACCGGCTGCCCACAGTAATTTGCTTATCAAAGGTCCATTTACTAAAGACTTCACAGCTTTCTCAAACAGTACCGCTGTCTGGAGAACAAGTGTTCAGACATGGTGACCCTACACAGGGCACTTCAGATTCAAACTACACTTGTGTAGAGGAGCACCCTGGAAGAACCTAAACCAAGATATAGAATTAGCTCTGCAATAGATTGTTCCAAATACACCTCAGGTCATTTTGTGAATTGTCACATCCTAGAGGAGCAAATTTTTACAACTAAAGTCAAAGAAGATTTGTTATAAATAAAAGTACCCATTACCAAGAAAAACAAATTTCAAAACATTTTAGTTCTCACTAAAAATAATCAGAAGTGGAAGAATAACTAGAAAGTCCAACCATTAGTAAAGAAAAGTAATAAATTAATTTTATTAATTCAAAGTTGACATGGGTAGTTACAGTGGTTTCAATATGCTTGGCCCAGCGAGTGGCACTGTTGGGAGATGTGGCCTTCTTGGAGGAAGTGTGTCACCATAGAGTTGGGCTTTGAGACCCTCCTCCTAGTGGCCTGAAAAGTCTTCTCCTGTTTGCCTTGTGAACAAGATATAAAACTCCCGTCTCCTCCAGTGTCATGCCTGCCTGGACACTGCCATGCTTCCTGCCTTGACAATAATGGACTGAACCCCAGAACCTATAAGCTAGCCCCAATTAAAGGTTCTGCATTATAAGAGTTGCCTTGGTCATGGTATCTCTTCACAGCAATGGAAGCTCTAAGACAGTAGTAGAATTAAAAACCAAAAACATTGAAACTTTAATTGTAGACCTATTCTATATACCAAGAAGCTGAGTAAAAATATGAGACTAAAAAATGACGCAAATTAAATTTCCCAAGTTAAAAGTATGTCAGAAGGTAAATTCACAGGATAAATGGCTGACACACAATTTCAGAGAAAAGATTAGTAATGGATATGAATAGAAACAATCCAAGAATAACATATGCAGTGAAAATAAAGACATTTTTAATGAAAAGAATATCATAGAATTATAGTATAGCTGCAGTGTCTGTTTGGGATTTTTGTTGTCATTGCTGTAGTACAACTTTGATTGGAGATTTCAAAGAACTGAGTAAGAACAAACAATAATCAAATAAATAATAACTAAAATTTTACAGAATTAAAAACAATATTAAACCATATAAATGGTGCCATGAACCTTAAGTACAATTACATGAAAATAAAACTATATCACTGGATATCATTTCAAAATATACAAGCCAGCCCTAAAGCAAAAACCTTGAAAGCAGTCATAGAGAATGGATATTATGTAGTAAGAGACAGATCTAAGAACTACATCAGATTTTTTTCATCATAAAGAATGCAAATGTGAAGACACCAAAGCAGCTGGTTAGCAGTACCAAGGAAAGGAAGGGCTATCAACCTAGTACTCTATGATCAGGGAAAACACTTTACCAGGCATAAAGACAAAATAAAAAGGATGTTGAAATTAGCCATAGGTTCAATTTTTAGTTGAAACAATTAATCTATGTGCACTCTAACAAATATAAAAGGACATTGTTTCAGAATATCTAGGGTTCTTTTGTTGTGATAAAAACACCCTAACAAATTCAACTTGAGGGAGAAAGGTTCATTTTGTCTCATAGTTCTAGTGCACGGTCCATCACCATGGGTATGTCATACATCAGAAGCTTGATTCAGCTGTCCCCATCATATTCACAATCAGGAAACAGAGAAGTGGGAGTTTACTACCATTCAGCTTGCTCTTTTCATTTTATATAGTCCAGGATAACAGCCAGAAAAGAATAGCATCCACAATGGGCATTTCCCATCAAGCTAACCACATTAATTCCCAAAGACATGACATGCACAGACTCCTACCTCTCAGTAATACAATATTCTGTAAAGCTGATAATTAATACTATCTACTGAAGAGTAAAACAAACAAACAAACAGCAAATCTATGCTTTTATAAATAAGCAATATAACACAGTAACCAATAACACAGAATTAGGAAATAGCTTGATAAACTCCTAATTATATGCCTTGGAATAAGTAACATTTTGGGGCTTCAGTTTTCTCAAAAGTTAAAGTCGATAATAATGCTAGTTCCTATCACTGAGGATTTTTGTAAATATTAAATTTTGGAGGGTGTCCCCTGTATGATTGTGAAGTTTCATTAGTTACCATACCAAAGATTTTTAGCCCTCAAAGTAAGATAATGTATCTGTATGGGATAAATCAGGTAAAAATTTGGAACTGTATTTAATGACGTTGTAGAAGAATTTTAATTCAGCAAATGGCTGCTCTAACAAGGGATCACATCCAAAGACCCAGGTTTGTATGATCTGGTTGGAATGCAGACTTGCCACGCACACTTTAATCACTCTGGCTTGAATATAGACGTGCCGTTAGTGCATACTTTTAATCTTAAACAATGATGTCTAGTTGAGGGGCAAACAAAGGGACAAATCTGAGGAAGATTTGGAAGAATGAGTCAGATATAGGATATGCCCTACTCTCATGAGAACAAACAGGAAAGAGAGGCTACTTAAAGAGCAATGAGGGAGAGAGAGTAGACTTCAGAAGTGGTGTTCACTTCAGTTCAGTGCAGAACAATTCAGTCAGAAGCAAAGAGAAGACAATTTAAATCAGTCAGCTTGGACAAAAGTTTGTACCTGAACTGAACCAGCCAGCCAGAATTCAGAAAGAGTTAGAAAGGGTGAGGTTATTCTGCAGTAAAGTTTGAAGGCTGAAGCATTCCAGGTTGCAACAGACTGAAGCTGAAAGGCAAAGCCTTCAATGTTCAATGGTCTTGCAGAAGATTAGATTGGACTAAGACTAGGAGCCTGAGGGCTTAGACTTAGGAATACTTAAATAGAAATACTCTGGGCTCAGCCCAAGCCATGTTATTTGCACAGCTTGGGTAAGGTTCTCACCTCATCCCTTCATCTGAGGAAATGAAAGTGACTTTTACATTTACATTTGGCACACAAAGTCATTTACATTTACATGACATTGTATGATTCAGAAAAATTAGTTCCAGCTTTATAGAGCCCTGGACGTTTTGTCAGTACTTCTTATTGTTAAAATGCTTTCAAAAGTTCAGGTTAGCACTAGACTATAACTAAATAGTTAACTAGAAGATACATAATCATTGTAAACACTAACCTTTGGGAAATCAATACACAACATTTAAAAATACCCTCAATATCTATGAGAATTCTCAAATGAATTCAAATATTAATTCTAACAGTAAACTTTTTACTCAAGCAAAAAATAATTCTCAGTTGTATATTTATTGACTGAATTCTCAGAATTCTTAATGTGTTATTCATTCAGTTGTTAGGACAAATACCTGAGGAAAACAACTTAAGGAAGGAAAACTTTCTTTGCCTTATAGATTTGGAGATTTTAGTCTGCCACAGCTGTGAGGTACAACAGCACAGGGTAGTTCCCATCATGGTGACTATCTTAGTTAGGGTTTTACTGCTTTGAACAGACACCATGACCAAGGTAACTCTTATAAAAGACAACATTTATTTGGGGCTGGCTTACAGGTTCAGAGGTTCAGTCCAGTATCATCAAACTGGGAACATGGCAGCATTCAGGCAGGTATGGTACAGGAGAAGCTGAGAGTTCCACATCTTCATCTGAAGGCTGCTAGTGGAAGATATACTTCCAGGCATCTAGGGTGAGTACCTTAAAACCCATGTCCACAGTGACACAACTACTCCAATAAGGCCACACCTCCAAATATTGCCTCTCCCTGGACCAAGCATATTCAAACCATGACATTCCACTCCCTGGCCCCCATAGACTTGTGACACATGAGTCTATGGAAGCCATATCTAGCCATAATAAAAAAGTATATTTAAGTCCAACTTCCAAAGTCCCCATAGTCTAGAGCAATATCAACAATGTTAAAAGTCCAAAGTTCAAGGTATCTTCTGAGATTCATCCAATCACTTAACTGTAATCCCCAAAGCAAGTCAGGAAACCAGCTGGACAAACTCCAAACATCTTGATGTCTGATGTCAAAGCTGTCTTCAGATCTTCACTCCTTTTTCATCTTTGTTAGCAGCAGTAAAATTCTTTCTCCTGGGCTGGTTCCACTCCCTGTTAGCAGTTTTACTCAGCAGGTATCTCACGGCTCTGGCTCTCAAATATTTTGGGGTATCCAAGACAACTTCAATGTTACAGCTTCTTGTTTCAATGTTTGGAATCCACACATGATCATCTGGCCTCCTCCAGTGGGCTGGCCTCACTTCTCCAGTTCTGCTCTCTGTAGCACTCTATAAGCTTAGGTTGATCCACTCCATTGCTTCTGCTGTTCTTGGTGATTATCCCATGCTACTGGCATCTCCAATATGGGGTCTTCTGCTACAACTATGCTTTACCAATAGCCTCTTATAGTACCTGTTCATGGTGCCAAGCCTCGAATCCTTTGCATAACCCCTTCAGTCTTGGGCTTCACCAAGTGCCAAGCCTCAGCTGCTGTTCAAGACCCCTTCATGTCTTCAAAACAATACTAAGTACAACTGCAGCATGAGGTACATCCTTGGCTATCTCTGGAACACAGCTTCATTGTGCTCTCAGAAAACACTTCCCAGATTTCACCTCAGTGATGCTGGTCTCTTCTTAATCACAACAAATTTCTTAGCTCCAGCTAACCAGCATCAATCGTACTAGCAGTCCCTTCTTTTTTCACGTTTAAGCCAGAGCCACATGGCTGAAGCTGCCAGGTTCTGTAGCTTGGAGAAACTGGAACATGGCCCCCTCATTCTATTACATTATCATTAGCTGTTTTCCAACACCTTCACTGCCAAATTCTGGTTGTCATGGGTCTTGCTCTGTAGATTGACCTTGAACACAGAGATCTGCATGTGTTTCTCCTGAGCACTGGGATTAAAGATGTGGTCTACCAAGGTTGGATTTAGGTTTTTCTTCACCTAGAATGTATTCTGATTCAGGCTGGCTTTGGTTTTATCTCCTGGGATTAAAGCCTTTTCAGCACCTAATGAAATAACCATGTGTTTTTTTTCTTTAAGTTTGTTTATGTAGTGGATTACATTGTTGGATTTCCATATATTGAACCATCCCTGTATCCCTGGGATGAAGCCTACTTGATTGTGGTGAATTATCATTTTGATACATTCTTGGATTTGGTTGGTCAGAATTTTGTTGAGTGTTTTTGCATCAATGTTCAGAAGGAAAATTGTTCTGAAGTACTCTTTCCTTCTTAGGTCTTTGTTTGGTTTAGGTATAAACGTCATTGTGCCTTCATAGAATGAATTGGGTAGTGTCCCTTGAGTTTCTATTTTGTGAAATAGTTTGAAGAGTATTGGTATTAGCTCTTCTTTGAAGATCTGATAGAATTCCCCACTAAACTCATCTTGTACTGGGCTTTTTGTTGTTGTTGTTGTTGGGAAACTATTAACAACTGCTTCTATTTCCTCAGGACTTATGGGACTATTTAGATGGTTTATCTGATCCTGTTTTAACGTTGGCCCCTGGTATGTGTCTAGAAAATTGCCCATTTTGTCCAAATTTTCAAATTTTCTTGAATATAAGTTGTTGTAGTAGGTTCTGATGATTTTTTGAATTTCCACAGCTTCTGTTGTTATGTCTCCCTTATCATTTCTGATTTTATTAATTTGAGTCATGCCTCTGTTCCCTCAGGTTAGTCTAGCTATGGGTTTATCTGTCTTGTTGATTTTCTCAAAGAACCAGCTCCTGATTTTGTTTATTCTTTGCATGGTTGTTTTTGTTTTTGTTTGGTTGATTTAGGCCCTGAGTTTGATTATTTCCTGCCGTCTACTCCTCTTGTGTGTATTTTCTTCCTTTTGTTCTAGAGCTTTCAGGTGTGTTGTCAAGCAGCTAGTGAAGCTCTCTCCATTTTATTTTTGGAGGCACTTAGAGCTAAGAGTTTTCCTCTTAGCACTGTTTTCATTGTTTCTATATTTTTTGGTACGATGTGTCCTCATTTTCATTAAATTCTAAAAAGTTTTTAATTTCTTTATTTATTCCTTGACCAAGCTATCATTGAGTAGAGCATTGTTCAAGTCCATGTATTTTCCCTTTTTTGTTGTTTTGTTTTCTTTTTTAACTTAAGACCAGCCTCAGGCTGTGGTGATCTGATAGAGTGCATGGAATTATTTCAATATTCCTGTATCTGCTGAAGCCTGTTTTGTGACCAATTATGTGGTCAGTTTTTGAGAAGGTGCCATGAGGTGCTGAGAAGAAGTTATATTCTTTTGCTTGAGGATAGAATTTTCTATAAACATCTTTTAGATCCATAACTTTAGTTAATTTCACTGTGTCTCTGCTTAGTTTCTGTTTCCATAATTTGTCCATTGTTGAGAGTGGGGTGTTGAAGTCTCCCACTATTATTGTGTGGGGTTCAATGTGTGTTTTGAGCTTTAGTAAATTTTCTTTTATGAATGTGAGTGCCCTTGCATTTGGGGCATAGATGTTGAAGATTGAGAGCTCATTTTTGTAGTCTTTTCCTTTGACCAGTATGAAGTGTCCCTCCTTATCTTTTTTGACAACATTTGGTTGAAAGTCCATTTTATCTGATATAAGAATGGCCACTCGAGCTTGTTTCTTGGGTTCATTTGCTTGGAAAATTGTTTTCCCACCTTTGACTCTGAGGTAATAAGTATCTTTGTCACTGAGGTGGGTTTCTTGTATGAAGCAAAATGTTGGGTCCTGTTTACGTATCCAGTCTGTTAGTCTATGTCTTTTTATTGGGGAATTGAGACCATTGATGTTAAGAGATATTAAGGAAAAGTGATTGTTGCTTCCTGTTATTTTCATTGTTAAAGGTGGAATTCTGTTTGTGTGGCTACCTTCTTTTAGGTTCAAAGAAAGAAGATAACTTTACTGCTTTTTTCAGGGTGTAGTTTCCCATCTTGTGTTGGTATTTTCCACCCATTATCCTTCATATAGCTTAATTTGTGGAAAGATATTGTGTAAATTTGGTTTTGTCATGGATTGTCTTGTTTTCTCTGTCTATGGTAATTGAGAGTTTTGCTGGGTATAGTAGACTGGGCTAACATTTATGTTCTCTTAGGGTCTGTATGACATCTGCCCAGGATCTTCTAGCCTCCATAGTTTCTGATGAGAAGTTTGATATAATTCTGATAGGTCTGCCTTTATATGTTACTTGACCTTTTTTCCTTACTGCTTTTAATAGTCTTTCTTTGTTTAGTGCATTTGGTGTTTTGATTATTATGTGTTGCGAGGAGTTTCTGTTCTTGTTCAGTCTGTTTGGAGTTCTGTAGGGTTCTTGTATGTTCATGGGCGTCTGTTTCTTTAGGTTAGGGAAGTTTTCTTCTATAATTTTGTTGAAGATATTTGCTGGCCCTTTAAGTTGTAAATCTTTTCTGTCTTCTATACCTATAATAGGTAGGAATAGGTTGGTCTTCTCATTGTGTCCTGGAATTCATGGATGTTTTGGGTTACAAGCTTTTTGCATTTTGCATTTTCTTTGACTGTTGAGTCAATGTTTTCTATGGTATCTTCAGTACCTGAGATTCTTTCTTCTATTTCTTGTATTCTGTTTTTGATGCTTGCATCTATGACTCCTGAATTCTTTCTAAGATTATTTTTCTCTCCAGAGATGTCTCACTTTGTGATTTCTTTATTGTTTCTACTTCCATCCTTAGATCCTGGATAATTTTGTTCAGTTCCTTCACTTGTTTGTGTTTTCCTGAAATTCTTTAAGGGATCTTTGTGTTTCCTATTTAAGGGACGCTACCTGTTGACTCATGTTCTCCTGTGTTTCTTTAAGGAATTTTTGTGTTTCCTCTTTAAGGGCTTCTGCATGTTGACTCATGTTCTCCCATATTTTTTTAAGGCAGTTATTTATATCCTTCTTGAACTCCTCTGTCAGCATCATGAGATATGATTTTAAATCCAGCTCTTGCTTTTCCGGCGTGTTGCGGTATCCAGGATTTGCTGTTGTGGGAGAATTGGGTTCTCATGATGTCATGTTGCCTTGGTGTCTGTTGGTAATGATCTTGCCTTTGCCTTTTGCCATCTAGTTTTCTCCGGTGTTAGCTGGTCTTGCTGTCTCTGACTATGGCTTATCTGTCCTGCAAGCCTGTGTGTGTCTGTACTCCTGCTATTCCCATTCTCTCTATGCACACATGTATGTAGGCTCTCCTGGAAGACCAGCTCTCTTGTGCTCCCAGGCCTCTCCACACTCCAAATACCCTGAGTGCGACTGGTTCTCAAATGCCCAGAGTGTGGCTGTTTCTCAAATACCCTGAGTGCAGCTGGTTCTCAAATACCCTTAGTGTGACTGATTCTCAAATGCCCTGAGTGGGTGGTTCTCTAGGAAGTATCAGGATATGGTTTCTTCACTGTTGCAGACCTGGCAAGATTCTGCCACAGCAGAAAGGGCAGATGTCAATGAAAGGGGGTGTGGGGAGGCAATCTGAAACTTTCTTTGTCAATACAATTAATATATATATGTTTTACTTTAGCCTCAGGTAGACTCTTCAGACAAACGCAAAAAGTAGCCACATTCTTCACCAAAATACCATAAAACCAGTCTCTATGTCACATAATGAAATTCTCATCTGAAATCTGTTGGGCCTGGTCTGCACAGTTCAATTTACTCGCAGCAACAGTCTTCAATATTCCTACTAGTATGGCCCATTAAGCCCCATTTAAAGCATTCCACCACTTTCCAAATGCAAAGTCCCAAATCCATATTCTTCCCAGCAAAAACATGGTCAGGCCTATCACAGCAATACCCCAGTCCCTGGTACCAACTTCTATCTTAGTTAGGGTTTTACTGCTGTGAAGAGACACCATGACAAAGGCAACTCTTATAAAAGACAATATTTATTTGAGGCTGGCTTACAGGTTCTGAGGTTCAGTCTAGTATCATCAAGGTGGGAGCATGGCATCATTCAGGCAGGCATGGTACAGAAGATGCTGAGAATTCTACATCTTTATCTGAAGTCAGCTAGTGGAAGACTCACTTTCAGGAATCTAGGGTGAGGATATTAAAGCCCATGTCCACAGTGACACACCTACTCCAACAAGACCATACCTCCAAATATTGCCTCTCCTTGGGCCAAGCATTTTGAAACCATGACAATGACCAAGAAGCAAAGAAAGAATTTTTGCATTTATGGTCCTGTTCTCTCTTCTATTCTTTCATTGTTTATTTGTTTGCTTCATTTTTTCTTTTTTAACCATTCAGAGTATAGTCTATATACACCTTGAGTAGAATAACTCCTTAAACCAACTATGGAAGCAACCCTTTAAACATACCCATGAGCAAGGCTTAAAAATTCCTTGATGGTTTCTCAATTCACTGACAGTGAAAATCATCATGATTCAGCACACTGATGCATATATGTTCTTACCCTCTTTCATCTATCTAATCCTGTCCATAGTACAGAGGAAGGAGACTCGTATGTGAACAAAAGATGTGCATGAATTCAGAGGATTTATATAAAACACTCTCTCCTCTCTTATATACATGTACACACATATACACCCACACAAAACACACACACACAGCACAATATACTGTCTTTGCTATAAAAATAGTTATAGTCAGCAATTATTACTGAGACTATGTACCTGTAAAAGTTAACCACCAAATCTTATCTCTAACTTAGTTTATCTTTAAAAAAATGAGCAAAAAATGCTCTAAACTACATCAAACAATAATATTATTCACTGTGAAGATTCTGACTTTCCTTGCAAGGATAGTTTGGATAGCATATTAATGATGAGAAATCTTCTTGAGAGATAGAACTCTGCTGAAATTCTTTCAGTGTACTTACTGTTTTTATACTCACAGTCATTAAAAGAAGAGTCTGAGTTTTTCTCCCAAAAACTCTCATAAAAAGCTCTTTAAATATTAAATATCTCCTGCAAACACTCATTAAATGCAGAGTTGTGGAAACATTCATGTTATTCTTGGCTATTTCCCATTCCCTATTGCAATGAAGATGATCTATGAACAAGGCCTCTGAGCCACTTCTTAATTGTTTTTTGGGGGGTAGTGGATTACAGGAAAGATGAAAAAGAGTAAAATATTAACCCAAAACCCTCATTGCTGTCCTTTTAATCTTTGTGCTAGTACAAGTGTGGCTTGTAAAGCCCCTGTCTCAGAAGACTCAGAAACTTGGCAGAGATAATAAATGAAAATGATTTCAAGAAAAGCACAGTCTTCATAATGTTTGTATTCCACAAAAATGGAATATGGTAAGAATAATAAGATCCTTCCTGGGAACCAGGAAACAAAGAAAAGAAAAATAAATAAATATTGTAGCCAATAAGGTGGGAAGGAAAGTGTATGGAAGAGGGGGAAAAAAGGGAGAGAGTAATAAAACGAAACAGAGAGACAGAAGTTAACAAATCTGTGAAATATGTATCCAAGGGTTTTCAAATGTAGTACATTACGAGAAGCTAAACTAGAGTTAGGAAGAACCAAGCATAAATAGATCAGATAATTGCAGTTTTCAACCCTCACCAACACCCTACCTCACTCATCCACCCATCATTCATCACAGTAAATATGCTTTTACTTCTGCAAGGTAGATCACCAGCTATGGAATTAACATTTAATGAAGATCTGTAATAAATAGCCAGTAGATACTCAAATGTGTACGTCCCAAGCATTTTCCATAGGCTGCCACTCCGCTAGGAAGCAAAGCTATCCATTCCTCTTCTAAGAAAGTCCACAGTACGTACGTGTGACCAAGTTGTTAAGTACATTGTCAAGGTAGCATATAACGTAAAGAAACTATTTCACAATTACTTAGTACAACCATGATAAACTGTACCAGCACATAATACTGACTTCCATGACCAAAGTAGGAAAATAATTTTATTCCCTTGATCACATCTAAACTTTAGAGCTATCACCAGTCTCCAAATTCCAGCTGAAGGTCCACTTCAAAGCAACCTGCCACAAGTCACTTTTCATTTGCTCAGTACTTCAGTTTTATAAATGGCAAAATAGAAATAACTTCTTATAATTCATCTTCTTAGCATGCATTCTTTATGGAACCTGAAACTCTAGGTGTCTTGTTGGCCATTGTATCTTTTTGTTATATGCTACCTTGACAATGTCTTTAACAACTTCAGAATACATGTGAAGTTTTAATGATAGCAGAGCAGATATGTACTCAAGAAAAATGCTATCAGAAATTACATTCAGCAAAATAATGTGGTGTAAGAGGGAAGACTTGGAAATTACAGAGAAGAAAAGGCCATGCTATATAGTGGGAGCACTACATCAATGGACCCGAGAAGGGAAACTTGATGAACTGTGGGGTTGGTAAAGGAAGAACTTATTAAATTATTCTGGAGATAGAGGGTGAAAGGGCCCAGATAAAACCAGAACTTCCATGACCTCAAGACCTTAGACATTAATATAGTCAGATTTTAATTTTTAAAAAATATCAGTAGAGAATATTATGAGTATACTTTGATTTTGAAAAAAAAATCTGGTCCAACAAGTAACATGTAAGGGTAAAATTGGAAGATGAAAATAGAAGAAATATATACGTGCATATCAGTACAAGAAAAAACCTGATGATAGCCTTTCAGACCATAATTAGACACAAAAAGATATTGAAAGTGAAGATAAAACTGATGATAAAATACAGAATAAAACAGGATAGTAAAAAGAGTGAAAGTATCAAGGGAACACTTCAATGACCTCACAGTTTTGTCAGAGGGCCTTCCTATGCAGAGATTCTCATCTTGAATCATTTTGGTAGACTTCTACCACAGTTCCCAGACAGGCAGACAGTAGAAAAGACTCAGCTCAGGAATACTCTTCCACTAACACTGAACTAGCTGTTGGCTTAAAGCTGTATGTGGGCTCACACCTATAATCTCAGTGCTCAAGGAGTCTAAGGCATCCTGAGCCATAGAGTAAGATCTATCTTAAGCCACATGTTAGGCTAACTAATGACATCTCCAGGTAGCTTCTCTATAAAATAGTCTACTTTTCTTCTGTTTAATTAATACTAAATGGATAAAATTTAACATTTTTATATAAATAAACTGTCTTCTAAAGACTGAGGTCAGGACTAATGAACATATATGTATTCCATTATTCTCACAGATGGGAATTTTAAGTGCTTCCCAAATATCCACTTTTTTCCCCTAAGGTAAATGTCAGTTTGTTGGCAAATGCATTATTAAAAATAAGCTGTGCCTAGAATTAAGGAATACTTTATTTTCTCTTCAATAAACAAGAGCTATTTTGAATGAGGCTGGAATGATCAGTATAGCTTTCCTGAATGATTTACAAATCTTGGATCTAGATAAAACAAGCAGAGAAATTACATATCCCATAATTCAGGAGACCCCTTTCTCAGAAAAATACAAACGAAAATTTATCAGCAAGGACACTGGAAGTCAATTACCTGCTCGGTAATTGTTCAGTCCTAGTTAAGACCAACATGAAGTTGATCATATATAGAAAACCAAACAGATATTTTTTTACCGTAAATATGACTACATCACAATAAACTCACAGTAAGTTAAAATATCATGTCAGAAGATCATTTGATATGTCAGATATCACAGCAGAGCAACACAATGCACTACAAGGTAAGTTACTTCTTCATTTGAATCACAACAGTCATGGCTCATTGCCTACCCTACTAAATGTTATGAGAGAGCATCAGTACATACTACAAGCTGGGGAGATCAAAATTCAAAACATAAGTTCTACTAAATGCAAGTCACTATCATATCATCAGAAAGAAATCCACTACATAAAAACTTGTTGAGGACCATGTGAACTATTAACTGTCCACTCACCTTCAGATTCACTTAACAATGACTGGATCATTGAACCGAGAAAGAAAATGAACCCATGAATTAACTACAAACTTCTATGTTCAGCTTACTATCCACATTATATGTGCTGAAGCCCTACTCAGACCATATTGAACTAGATTCCTTTAGTCACAGGAAACTTATGAAAATTGTTGTGTCTTTTTTTCCTCTGAGACCTGTGACACATATCCTAATTCAAAATCAGTGGTGAGATGGATAGATAACAAAAGCTGCTTTCTTATTCATGTATTCATTCCACATTATCTAATTGAGGCAATGCTCTATTCTTAGCTATATACAGACCTGAGCAGGATAAATTCCCTGAATTAATCAGTTTTACATTCTCGAAAGATAAAGCAGACAACACCATCTATACACAAAGGATCTAACTTCAGAGGAAAACAAATACAGTCACAAGAAAATGTTAAAAGCTGCTGATACTTTAATTAGTGTTGTCAAAGAGGGCTCTCCAAGGAGTCAGCGATTTGAGATCTAAATGTTGAAATAGTCTCACACATCAGAGAAAGTGTTCCAGGAATAAAAAGCTACAAGTTCAAAGGTAAGTGATAAATCTTGGTCTGTACATTTGAGCATTGAGAAAAAAAGAGCAATTGGAATTTATAAAATTAGTGATGTGATTTGACATACATTTAAAGAAAATCAAATGCTGATTAGAGAAGAACTTTAATTTTAAAGGTTAAGGACATGGGGTGGGGATGGAGGTGGGGGCAGTTGAAATTTCAAATAGGAGGCTTGCCATAGTAAAAGACAATGCTGACCTTATCAATGCTTTAAGTCTGTTGATAAGGAATGGAATTTAGGAAGTTATTCAAGACAGTTCCAATAAGAATTCTGGATGGGTTACAGATCACATGTAGTGCATCATGTAGCATCAGCACATACTTAATTAAACTCTAAGGCGATCACTGAGTTGATCCTTGAGTACCATCTAGGATAAAAAAACATATTTAGAACAAAACTGCATGGAAAAAATAATACATGGTCATGTGTGAAACATGAGAATGAATTGTGAGATTTTTTTTTCTTTTTTCCATTAAATTGCAAAAGCTAGGGTGTCACACTTTAAAGTCTCCAAGTAAGCTGCATATAGGTGAATCCTTTAAAAGATTCCTTTCAATTTCTTCTGAAATCATAGCTACTTGTAGACATCTTTACTCCTATCATATTTAATGAAAAAGCAAAACTCCCAGACCTTCTGTAGCAATATATTGAATTCTCAGTACCCTATTTTTCATTCATTTTTATCATAAACATTAATCTTAAGATTCTAATTATAATATCTTATATTCACTTTTGCTTATGTATTTTACCCTAGAAATCGAATTTCTATTTAACAATTGCTAAAAATGAATTTCAAAATGTCCATTTTTTAGTGAAGCATTTTACTTACATAAAGAAACAAACAGGTTGCAACTTGTCAAATATGTTAGCTACTGTTAATAACCTATTGATTCTAGATAAAAATCATTTTAACTATGTTAAATACATTACTTGCTTAATCTCCTATATCCAGACATTACATTTAAGATTATGCTACCAGTGTACTAGTCTCCAAAAATATGGATGATGTATGTGGCCATTAATGATGGGGACAAAAAACAAGTCCCTGAAATGCAGTCACATCCATATTTAGAGTCTATAGAAGATTCTGTATTGCCCAATAATTCTTTTGAACACAAATTGTTAATTTTATTGTTTTCTGAAATAAATGAATTTTCCCTTATAATTGTCTTGAATAGTGTGATCCAATTTTCCATTCTCCATAAGCAGCTAAAATAAGATATTTTAGATTATACAGGTGATATTTAAACATGCTAATATTGTTTCTGCTTTTCTTCTTTAGATTTTGTAGATCCCTTGTAATGTTTACTTTTACATATCTGGTAAAAAGCAGTGTTCAATAAATCATTTGACCATTACTGATATCATTTTCTTTGTTCACAGTAGTGCAGGTGCTATAAGCCTGGTCAAAACTCAGTGTGGAGGAAGATTATAGATCCTACTGGAAGTTAAAACTGTAGTCTAACTACTGACCTGCATCAAACTGTCTTCTAAATAGTTATGTTTACAGCCATAGATAAATGCTATTTACATGTATAATAAGCGAAGCTCTCATTCCAGTGTGTCTTAGTTAGAGTTTCTATTGCTGCAACAAAACACCATGGCCAAGAAAGCAAGTTGGTAAGGAAAGGGTTTATTTGGCTTATACTTCCATATTGCTGTTTGTCACTAAAGGAAGTCAGGACAGGGGCTCAAGGAAGACAGACACCTGGAGGCAGAGCTGATTCAGAAGTCATGGAGGGGTGCTTCTTACTTGCTTGTTTCACACTGCTCAGTCTGCTTACAAATAGAACACAGGACCAGCAGGTCAGGTATAGCACCACCCACAATGGCCTGGGCCCTCCCCCATTGATCACAAATTGAGAAAATGCCTTATATAGCTGGATCTCATGGAGGCATTTCCTCAACTGAGGCTCCTTACTGTCTTGAAGACTCTAGCTTGTATCAAGCTTACACACAAAATTGGGCAGTACACTGTGAATGATGTTAAGGGCAGAAACTCATGGGCATACAAGGTCTAAGAAAAATGACTAATAAGTGCAGAATGTTAAACAAGAAATTCATATATTCCTTCAAAGGTCATTGTGGAGGATGATTTAAAAAGAATTTAAGGGGCCATCTGCAGCAGGGAATCAGGCAGCACCAAAGCCTTCTGTGCTTAGCCCGCCAGGAAAGAGTGATCTCCCAGCAGTGATTTCACTTCTGAGTGTGGAGGTGAGATCTCCACCTTCTCTCTGGAGGGGTACAACTAGGAGGGCACAGGGCATACGATCAGTGGAGCAGCTGGGACAGGAGTCCTCCCTTCTGGCCGCCATTTGCCTCAGGGAACCAGACAGCTCCACAGCCTTCTGTGCACAGACCCTGCCAGAAGAGAGTTGGTTTCCCAGGAGTACAGACACAGGCTTACAGACCCATAGGAGGGGGAAGCTCCAGCCAGAGACAACAAGACCAACTAACACAAGAGATAACCAGATGGCGAAAGGCAAGTGCAAGAACCCTACCAACAGAAACCAAGGCTACTTGGCAACATCAGAACCCAGTTCTCCCACCACAGCAAGTCCCGGATACCCCAACACACCGGAAAAGCAAGAGTTGGATTTAAAGTCTCATCTCACGATGCTGTTAGAGGATATCAAGAAGGACATAAATAACTCCCTTAAAGAAATACAGGAGAACATAGGTCAAATGGTAAAAGCCCTTAAAGAGGAAACACAAAAATCCCTGAAAGAAATACAGGAGAGCATGGGTGAACAGGTAGAGGCCCTTAAAGAGGAAACACAAAAATCCCTGAAAGAATTATGGGAGAACACAAACAAACAAGTGAAGGAACTGAACAAAACCATCCAGGATCTAAAAATGGAAGTAGAAACAATAAAGAAATCACAAAGGGAGACATCTCTGGAGATACAAAAACTTGGAAAGAATTCAGGAGTCATAGATGCAAGCATCAGCAACAGAATACAAGAAATAGAAGAAAGAATCTCAGGGGCTGAAGATACCATAGAAAACATTGACTCAACAGTCAAAGAAAATGCAAAATGCATAAAGCTCCTGAGCGAAAACATCCAGGAAATCCGGGACACAATGAGAAGACCAAACCTAAGGATTATAGGTATAGAAGAGAGCGAAGATTTCCTACTTAAAGGGACAGTAAATATCTTCAACAAAATTATAGAAGAAAACTTCCCTAACCTAAAGAAAGAGATGTCCATGAACATACAAGAAGCATACAGAACTCCAAACAAACTGGACCAGACCAGAAAGTCCTCCCAGCACATAATAATCAAAACACCAAATGCACTAAACAAAGAAAGACTTAAAAGCAGTAAGGGAAAAAGGTCAAGTAACTTATAAAGGCAGGCCTATCAGAATTACACCAGACTTCTCACCTGAGACTATGAAAGTCAGAAGATCCTGGGCAGATGATCTTATACAGACCCTAAGAGAACACAAATGCCAGCCCAAACTTCTATACCCAGCAAACCTCTCAATTACCATAGATGAAGAAAGCAAGATAATCCATGATAAAACCAAATTCATACAATATCTTTCCACAAACTCAGCCCTACAAAGGATAATAGATGGAAAACACCAATATGAGGAGGGAAACTACACCCTAGAAAAAGCAAGAAAGTAATCTTTTTCCAACAAACCCAAAAGAAAGTAACCATACAAACATAAAAAGAACGTCAAAAATAACAGGAAGCAATAATCACTATTCCTTAATATCTTATAACATCAATGGACTCAATTCCCCAACAAAAAAACATAGTCTAACAGAAATATTTTTCATGTAAATCTTCAATTTTATCAGAAAATGTTTATAATTCCACTTTCAATCAACTTAGACATATTTTTATGTCTACCATTTTATCTGTATAATTTTCCATGATCATCTTCAATTTTAATGTTTTCCATATATTTTTTCAATTTTATCAGAAATATTTTCCGTGCAAATTTTCAACTTTATTAGACAATGTCTATAATTCTACTTTCAATCAACTTAGGAATATTTTTATTCCTACCAATTTATCTGTATAATTTTCCATGACATAGTCAATTTTAACGTGTTTTTCTATATATTACTTGAATTTTATCAGAAATATTTTCCTTGTAGATCTTCAATTTTATCAGAAAATGTTTATAATTCCACTTTCAATCAACTTAGAAATATTTTTATGCCTACCATTTTATTTGTAATTGTCCATGATAATCCTCAATTTTAATGTTATTTTATATTTTTCTACAATTTTATTAGAAATATTTCCCATGTAAATCTTCAGTTCTATCATAAAATGTTTCTACTTCCTTTTTCAATTAATTTAGTAATGTTTTGTGTCTACCGTTTTACTCGTTAATTTTCCATGAAAATTGTCAATCTTAATGTGGTTTTCTATACGCTTCTTCAATTTTGTCAGAAACATTTTCCATGTAAATCTTTAATTTTATCATAAAATATTTTTGCTTCCTTTTTCATTAAAAAATAAAATAAATAAAAGAATTAAAAAAAGAATTTAAGGGTTCAAAGATAGAGCTAAAGATAACACAAGGCCATTGTCTAAGTATGTCATCTACTAAGCTTGTAATGACATAGCCATTACAATCATGAACTCACAGTTGCAATACCTCTACTATGTCTGCACAAAAAAAGGCCCATGAACAGTTAGGTATGGATGTACAGGAGACTCAAAAGGCCCTGTCTCTCACTGCTGAATTAGTTACTATGTGTGATAGTTATTCTTAACTTGACTACATCTTGAATTAACTAAAACCCAAAATGTCTGGGAATACCTATTAAAGATTTTTTTTCTTAATGAAGTCATGTGAAATGAGAAGACCCACTTCTAAGCTAGACCTTGGAGGTAAGAAGATCCACATTTAATCTGGGCCACACATTGTGCTGACAGCCTATAAAAGGACATAGAAGGACGAAGAAGCTTACTTGATCTTGCCTGATTGTTCTTACTCATGCAGTCCTTAGAGACTACTTCTTCATGATGCTGGCATACAATGAATAGCAGCTGAGAAATACTGCCTCATGGACTGAACAAACACTGGATTCTTGAACTTTCCATTGCTAGTCAGCTATTTCTGGACTGACTGGGCCACATCATATATATATATATATATATATATATATATATATATATATATATATATATAATGTATTATATATATATTAGATGAATATATATATATTCATCTAATGCAATTGGACCCTTATACAATCAGGTTCTGGCTATGGCTGCTGCCTTGCAGGATACTACAGTACAAGCAATGTTTTCACAGTGCCAAGAAGATAAGGATTGTTTTAAGTCATTTTAGGAAAAACTGTCCAAAAAATAGACATAGACAGGCAGCAGAATCACTCCCCTGGAATCTGTCCTTTCTGTAGGAAGGGTAATCATATAGTCAGAAATAGCTGACTAACAATGGAAAGTTCAAGGATATACATATGTTCATTATATAAGTTCTGAAGAGATGGCCCTGGTCAATCTACATTGGCCACAACAAACCCAAATGTCATGAATATGGTAATACATGATACTAAAAGGAAATGAAGGAAGTGAAAGGCGAAAGGAGAGCATAATCAGAATACACTGTATACAGGTACAAAATTGTCAATAAACAAAATTAATAAAATATGAGATTTGAATAAAATTTCTCAAATTGCTTAATTTCATGATTGTGATTATTCAGATATTTGAGACACAGATTTCATCTTGGGGTAAAAATGAATTTCAGCATTCCTTAAATACCAAAACTACATATAAAATATCATTTCTGTCCTATATTCTTAAGTTTCAGATCACACACAATTGTGTTTGGAATATCAAGAGATATTGTTGAGTTCTTGCAACTTGTGAAGTCACTATGTCATAATAAATAGCTCTCTACCAATATGCAACTAACTTCTAAGCAAATATGATTGATATTGAACAAAATAACAAAATTAGGAAATAAAATGTTTTGTTGTAATCAATTGGAAATTTCAGGAGGGTATTTTGATTTTACTTGAACTATGATTTTTTGAGTCCAGAAAACCATAAAGTAAAATATGTTCCATAGACTAGATACTGCACTCATTACCCCAGGCTACATAAGACAAAACCAATAAGAGTTTGAAAGGTCGTAATTAAACAAAAGTAGAAAATGGAGGAGGGACTGGTAGTGGTGGTTATGGAGGAGGAAGAAGAGGAGGAGGAGGAAGAGGAGGAGGAGGAGGAGGAGAAAAATACCCATCTATAAACTACAAGGAACTGTAAAATAATGTAGGTTTTAAAAAGCATTTTGTGTTATTCCTTACACCAAGAGTTCTAACCAAGGCTGCTCCAAGTACTGACTATATTTCACTCTCATGTATTCCCTAGTTGGTGTTCTTAAAGTGATTTACAGACTCAAAGAAGCTGGGAATGACTGATTCTGGGACTTTCTCAGCACTGCAGGCAGAGTAAGTACTAGGAGCATATAAGCCGGGAGCCTCAAGGAGTGCATCTTCTACTTAGTAGACTTTTCTGGAGCCTAATTATAGTTTTATGCACCCCTAGGCCTTCTTACACCTTTTGTGGGAATAAGTTATTCAACTTTATGCCTTGGGTTGTCAGCCCGACTTGCGAGTTTCACTGTAAACCAAATCTCTTCTTTGTCTGTGTTGAATCTATTCCCTGCTTCTGCCTTAGTATGATATTCACTTAAAGAAAACATCACAATGATTTATAGAGATAAAAACTCTCTTCCCTTCATAAGGTAGTTATAAAGTAAACTTATGAACATATTTCCATCCTTGCTATGTCTTCTTTACTTACCACCTGTTCATAGTGACTTGCATTTAAGTCCGGTGTTTTCAATACTTCCATTACAGTAACAATGCAAAGCAATGGTACATACCAGAATGGAAAACTATAGCGCAGGTGACTACATTGCACTTACTTCTTTTAATTTTGAATTTAAAAAGTAAAAAGAGATGCATTCTATTATTTTTTAAGTATGTGTATGTGGGTATGTGCATGTAAGTGTAGGGTTTGAAAAAGGGTTTAAATGCTGGAGCTATAGGTTGTAATCCTCCTAAAATTGTTGCTGGGAATGGAACTCAAGTCTTCAGGAAGAGAATTACTTGCTCTTAACTTCAGAGCCATCTGTGCAACCCCATTGTCATTCATTTTACTTTCCTCTCTTTTTCATTTATTTTCATGGAAAAAAGAATAGGAAATCATTTTGATTATCATTGTTAATAGATTAGGAACCAATGTACTACTCACATCAGTCAATCTATGCGTGGGCATGTGTGCACTCTCACAAATGGGAGCATGTGTAAATGTCAGTGGAAAACAACTTGACAAACTAGACTCCAAAACCTCTCATATTGAAATTGGGAGGAATAATAACATAATTGTTCAGCAGTTAGTCTTCAGAGAGAGTAAGGGAGGATCTGGAGGATCGGGGGACCTGCTAGGGGCTGGAGAGAGAAAAGTGAAAGGGGGAGTATGATTAATTGCATTTTATTTAAAAACTTAGTTTAAAAAAATTCAAATATACAAGGGTGTTTTCCTTTGTGAAAAATTATACAATTAACTATGCATCTTGGCTTAACTCATTGTCCTTTTCATACCAAACAATAAAAATATATTGTTTGTAAAGAGAGAGTGAAAACTGTGTTAATTCTAAATCTTTCAAAGAATCCAAAATCAATTGCATTAACATGAATCAAAAATGGAATAAATTTGCAATTTTTTTATGGAAGGAAAGAAGGAAGGAAGGAAGGAAGGAAGAAAGAAAGATTAATTTAGAAGAGAAAACCCTATTCTTCCCCCCCCCAAAAAAAAGGTAACTTTGAGGAACTTTTAATCATCTTCAAATATTTTAGCATTTCCATTAACTAATTAAAATTCCACAATTTAGAATAGTTATTTATATAATCACTAATGTGTAATGAGTAAAGTGTAAATATGATTTGAGTAAATCACTGTTATCTTAACTCATTTGTTTGTTAGCTTTATTATTTATAGTGCAGGTGTATGACTCCAGAGACTTGGGTATGCTTGGTGAGCAGTCATTGAGTTATAACTCATCACAACAATTACAGTGAAAGTTTTGAGGACTCCAAATCTCTAATATGTCCATGAGGAAGAAGGATCACGGGAAACATCTTAGAACTCCTTCTGATTCAAATAATATGAAAAGTCTGAGTGAATTCTCTTTATTGAATGAAAAGATATCATCAAAGTCCAAATACATTTTCATTGGCAGTGTGACAGAAGCTGTGGGTGAGTCAGAAATGACTTGAAGAGACGTTTTGTTCATCGTACTATATTCTGGTTCAGAAATTAATCACAATGTTGCATAATTCAAATTGTTACCTGCAGTCAAAAATCCTGAGCCACATTTATAATCCTTTTTGAAACAATCCCTCAAATCAAGACTTATACATTTGAATTCCTATGCAAATCAGACCACGAAGTAGCTGTCACATATTAAAATACACTTTCACACTAATCTGTGATTAAATACAGAGTGGTCATCCCTTGAAGCATACCTACAAGTAAGATAACAGAGAGTAAGAAGCTGCAATTCAGGAATGTGTGTGAATACGTACACATATATGTATGTAACAGCAAGTAAAGGAAAAGATTCTGAATTTGAAAGGTAGTAAAGGGAGGTACATGGGAGTTTTTTTGTAAAATTACAATTAAGATATAATTATAATTTCAAAAATTGTTTCAAAAAATCTTCTGGAATAAAATAAAACCTCTATATCATGCATTGGAGACAGAGAATACAAATGCAGTACACTTACCAAATGTTCAGTGGTTGTTTATAAATAGTCAAATAATGGAGTTAGGGTACCCGTGTATCCTGAAATTATAATCATGTAACCTATACAAAACACATCATTCTACCAGAATGTTCTGAGACTGCAGACATTAAAAGTAAGAGTACATTGTAATTCAGCCAGGATTTTACTAATACGAAAGCTTCATTTCTAGTTACAACAAGCAAGGACAGATTTTCTCTAGAAATAGAATGAAGCAGAAAGTGCCTACAAATATATTCTAATGAAAGTGTTGAAATGAAAGCAGCAATAAAGGTACCTCTGAAAATGCAAAGCTATTCTTCTGCCGAAGCAGGATCCACTGTGTAGAGGAACATTATCGGGACAGGAGCCACAGAAGTGAGAACATCTGAGAGCAAGTAGTTGAAGAACTCTCTTCACTGTAGCCAGCTACTAAAGAAAGGTCAATAGCTTGTCAGTAACATTTTAATCTACTGATCTATTGAGTGAGGCTGTCTTAGTATTTCATTGCTGTCATGAGACATCAAGACCAAAGCAACTTTTATAAAGGACAACATATAATTGGGGCTGGCTTACAGTTTTATAGGTTCAGTCCATTATCATCATTGTGGGGAGCATGGCATCTTCCAGGTAGACATGGTGCTGGAGAAAGAGCGAAGAATTCTACATCTTGATCTGCAGGCATCTGGAAAGGAGACTTGTTTCCACAGACAGCCAGGAGAGCTTTCTCTTCTGCACTGGGTGAAGCTTGAGCCTAGGATTCCTCAAAGCCTCCTTACACAGTGTCATATTTCCTCCAAAAAGGTCACACCTCCTAATAGTGCCACTTTTATCTTCTCAATGGGAATACTGTTCAAACTCCAACAGTAGCTCAAACAGATATCACACACTGTTGATTTCACGTAGCTCAGTTAAAAGTATTTATGTTAAAAAGTAACGGCACAACGTTGAATGAATTTTAATGTAAAACTTTCAAATAAATCTAGAAAACATTTTATTGGTGAAACTTTAAAAAAATTTAAAAAAATTAATAAAGATTTTCTTTGGGGATTTTAGAGACAGGTTCTTGAGAGTTGATGTTGGTTCAAACTCATGTGCGTGAGTTTTATCATGTGCTGTTGATGACCCTGACATGCTGATCTCCTTGCCTCCACCTCCCAAGCATTGGGATCACAGGGATGCATGACTATGCTCAGCCTAGATTTAGTTTTGAATCATCTTTGACCAAAAGTCAAATGTCACACAGTTCTAACTCTAAATTTAAGAATTTTCATTACTTGATATTTCATTGTTCGAGGTGTTATAAATGAGCTAAGTGACTTAAGATGAAGAAAAGAGAAAAAAAAGAAAATCATTCAGAGGGAGGAATTAAGAATGATATAAATAATAAAATATTTGCTTGAAAGCAAAACAGACTTCTTCATCTGTTTCAGGTTTGCATTTAGACAGTATCAGTACATAGAGAAGGCTGACCTAACCACTGGTCCTTCTGACTCAATCTTTGAAGTGTGCTAGAATGACAAGTATATACTACCACAGCCGTTATTCCCTGTGGATGTTCATTAGCTTAACTAGTGGAGAGCTGTACTGATTTTATTGATGAATGGAATTTTTTTTTTGCTACTGTCTTAGGATTTCTTTTACTATGATAAAACACCATGACCAAAAGCTACTTGAGGATTAAAGGTTTCTTCAGCTTATAATCCTTTGGTAACACACCATTAATGAAGGAATTCAGTGAAGGAAGCCAAGCAGAGCAAACCCTGGAGTCAGAAACTGATGCAGAGGCCATGGAGAACTGCTGTTTACTGGTGTGTTCTTCATGGCTTGCTTAACCTGTTTTATTATAGAACCCAGGACTACCAGCCCAGGGATAGCACCACCCACAATGGAGTCACATATCTTGCCCACATCAATCACTAGTTAGGAAAATGCCTTACAGGCTTTTCACAGCCTGAACGTAAGGAGGCATTTTCTCAGTTGAGGTTCGCTCCTTTCTAGTTTGTGTCAAGTTGACATAAAAAGTATCCAGCATGATAACAAGAGTAATCAGTATTTCTACTCACACTAACTGTCCATAAAACATACTTAAAAGTATGTGCTGGAAAGATAGGTCTGTGGATAAGAGCACTTTCATTAACATTAGAACTTGGTACCCCTCTCAACACACACACACACACACACACACACACACACACACACACACACACACACACAAAGCCAGGTATGACCACGCCTACCTATAGGCCAGCACCATAGAAGGGCAAAGACAGGCAGATCACTGGGGATAGCTGGCCAGGGGCTATGCTTCAGGTCTATTAAAAGCTGCTGTTTCAAAGGAATAAGAGAAAGGGGATCCAGAAGAACACTTGCAATTCTCTGCCCTCCATTAGCTTGTACATAGACACATTCATACACATGTTGACTATGTATATCACGCATACATACACCACACTCATACACAACAAAAATAAGTAAATAAATAAAAATTTAAAGTTCTTAAGGTAAAGCTATCATTGCCTCCATTTTATTAAAGGAATTTGTACCTTTAAGTATATTTATATTAAAAATTAACTTTTATGTGTAGTAACATAATAAAGAGTGTTTGGGTGAACATACTTTAGACTAAATTTTATACATGAAAATAAAAGTTATGTGAAAAACTAAATAATAAAATATGTCAAGAAGAAATTTATTTGAGAGTAAAACAAGGCAGCCAGATTAGGAGTATAACTTTTTATATTTATAAATATGAACATAGATATTAAGACATCAGAAGAGCTCCTTTCCCTCAAAATTGCATCCAACAAATTGTATATTTGTGTTTATGTTGGATTCTAAAAGTAAATTAGACTGATGACGTTCAAAAATCTCTCCTAGCCAAGTATAGTCCCTAAGACTATGGAAACACAAGACCTAAATTCTATGCTTTCTTGGGGTACATAGTGAGACACTAAGTCAAAAACATCCTGGGCCAGCAAGATGACAGTGGGCAAAGCTGCCAAGCACACATCTTACCCCAGTGTGTTTTTATTACTAATGGTAGAAATGAAAGTAAATAAACACATTATTTATGTGTGTTTCATATATGTGAAAAACAGAATTTAAGAGGACACTTACAATCATATTTTCAACCCAGGATAGATTTAGAAGAATTTTTTCCTGATTTCAATCTCAGGAATGCTCATAGTTAAGGGAGAGAACTGAGACTCACAAAGCATCCTCTCATGTTCACATATAGCACCGCTACATGTGCATGCACACACACACACACACACACACAAATAATATATTTTTTTAAATTCTTATACTATCCAGTACAAACATGTAATTCCCTTTAGAATATGTATATATACTTATATACATATGTGTAATGCAAATTTTCAGAAAGACTAAATTTCTTAAAGACAAATTCTTGAAGCCTCAATTTTAACACTGAAGAAAGGTTTGTTTCTTTTTGTTCCTGTGAATATGCTTAACAAAAGGAAGGAACGTTAGGAAACAATGAAGGAATCAAATAAAGGGACATGAGGACATTATGCAGTGCTCTCTTTAGATGACAAGTGAACTGCATAAATAGAACACTCTCAGCTGTTCCTTACTGTAATTGGAGTAATTTTTCTAATTGCTGCCCTCTAACTTTAAAATTGCACATCCTGCTGCATTTGACCTCCATTGGTCTGTGAACTATTTTTACAGGCTGTTCAGAAAAATGAGCATTTTAAATATTTTAACAGTTTCACATCTATTTAAATGATTCAGCAGAGTAGGCACGAGTCTCACTAAAATAGATCCAAACCAAATTTTCAAAGAGTCAATGACCTTTTCTCTTCCTAAATAAGCTCACATGAGCAGCAGATTCGCGAAAATAGCTTCAGGACTAGAAGATGGAGTTGTAGTCATCTCTCTCCAATGACCTTAGAGCAGGGGACATTCCATTGCTGACTTCATTTATTCTATTTATTTGTGCTTAGAGAAGAGGTGCAGAAAGCACAAACAAAGACGGGAGTAAGTGGATTATCGCACTTCTGCAATATTTCTCCTATGTTATGATTAGCTGAGGTTAAAAAGGGAGAGTCATTAAGTCACATGAAACTATGTTGACAGACATGCTAGGCTTCAACAATCTTCTGTTCCTCTTAGCTACACAGTACTCAATTCTATTAAATTCCTCACAGTGTAGATCCCAGCCTTACTCTCTTTCAGGTTATCACCAGCCAATGCATATTTTCTTTCCTGGTACATTTGGCATTACTATAATGTAATGAGTCTTCAATTATTTGTTCTACTCTAATACCGCTATTATGATGACTTGGAACTCAGCCTTGTGCTTCTGGTATTTATGGTTCCCATTGAACTCTGATCTTCTGGAAGGATCCCAGTTTCAAAATTCCTGCCCTATTGTGCTTGTAAATTCATCCCTACTTATCAAACCATCTGTCCTGAGTTTTAATTTCGTTTTTTAATTTATTTTTATTGACTATTTCATTTATTAACATTTCAAATGTTATCCTCTCTCCCAGTCCCCCACTCCAGAAACCCCTATCCCATCCACCTTCCTCTGCTTCTATGAGGGTGTTCCCCCACCCACCCACCAACTCCTGTCTCCCCTCCCTGGCATTCCTCTACACTGGGGCATCGGGCCTTCACAGGACCAAGGGTCTCTCCTCCCACTGATGCCCAACAAGTCCATCCTCTGCTACATATGCAACTGGAGCCTTTCGTCCCTCCATGTAGACTCTTTGGTTGGTGGTACTTTGGAATTCTTAGCTAGAATTTGAAATGTGTTTGTCCTCATGAAATAAATATCGTATATGTTGGTTAGTCTCCTGGGTAAAGCTCAGGGTTCCTTTAATATATAATTGACTATATCTCTCATAATAATAATGATAATGAGTTAATTCTCAATTAACACACTGTCCTACACTAATTGCATGGTGGGCAAGGGGTTAAGGAAAGCTTCAGCATTGTAGGCTGCACACAGTTATAGATTATACCACAGTGGAGTTAGCAAGTTATTCTGGGGAAATACAAATAACAGAAGTCATCTGTGAGTAAGGTTTTTTTCAGGTTGTCAGGACCAGAGATACAAGCAGTTCTTTTCAAACCCAAAAAGCTTGTGATCTGGAAGCTCAGTCACTTGAGTGCTGAAACCATGAAACAGAGCAGAGCTTCCTGGGTGACTGTGTACATGCATCTCTGCTGCAGAGATCCAGCTGTCTCTCGCTATTCTCTGCAGCATGGTGTGGTTAGATGACTTAGCTATTTACCTTGACCTCATTCACCCTCTCTTACTGCTATCTGACTCTCAGGCTACTTTGCATTTAAAAAGCCCCAGTAAGAAAATATTATTGTTTTAGACAGTTCCAAAGAAACACATTTAGAACCACATCAGAAGCTGCCATCCACTTAATGGACAACTGTTTTGGGGAATAAACCAAACTTTTGTCCAGTGATTGCACTGAGAGTACTAAATAAAGATGTCCATATGTCCTGGTTTGTCTATGCTGGCATCTATTATCCTGGCACCAGGAAAATGCTTACATTTTCAAAAGAATTTGGTTTGTACTAAAAGTCCCATGTTGCTCCACACAGAATCACAATGAATCAAAGCATGCGACTGCAGATGAGAAAATGTCTGCACTGGCACCTACCCTAACCATCTGTCTAGTTCAGTTTTTGATTTTTCTCAATCAGGGCCAATACATTAAATTTCTAGTTGTATGACAAACTGCTACCAATAACCCACAACTCATAAGTTTTAAATTCAAATGTTACATTCATGCATTTAATTTATTTTTATGGACTGAATGCCTGCCAGACATTATTCTAGACACTGCAGATATGGCAATGAAAGAAAAGTACAAACATCTCTGTGCTTTTATTGTTTATAGACAAATAATCATTGAACACTTGTCAAAGCTGGGCACTATTTTGGACATGTTACATATATTATGACACTGTGTTCCCAAAATAACACTATCGAGTGGATAATACTGTTATTGTCAATATCGTCATCACTGTCATCATTTTCGTCAAGGGCTGTGCCATATAGAAAGTAAGGAATATGCCCAAGTAAACCAGTTGATGAATGATGGACTTAGGATTAACCCAAAGTGCCTGGTTCTCAATTTCTGATTATAACACAGTGCTCTACTATACCCCTGTGAAAAGGAAGTGAACATTTTCTTTTGGGGACTCCCTAGAGTTCTAGAGTACAAAGGAAAGTTCCCCCACAGGAAAAGGAACCATTAGTGGGCAGAAGATTCTCCATGTTTGAATAACTAATTAGATCTTTCCCAGTGCTACAGACTCAGAGCCAAACTCTCTTGGTCTGATTTTAGTCACTTAATAGCTGCTCATTACCCAAGCCTGTGACTGACCTGGCATTCTTTTGATTATTCATATACATATAAAATGTTTGGTGAAAAGAACAGTGTAAAGTTAATGGCTGTACTTTATTTGGAAATTAGAAGTTTCATAAGAAGCATTTTCAAGCACATTTTTTCTTTTCAAAATTATTTTATTTTTTGAGATTAAAATATAATCGTTTAATTACCCTTTTCCCTTTCCTCCTTCCAAACCTTCTTAAATATCCCCATCTTAATCTTTTTAAAATTTATGCTTTGTTTTTTGCATTAGCTATTATTACATATGTATATGATTATATATACATATATATGTTTATATATAAAATTCTAAATACTTAAGTGCCAATTTATCAATCTGTATAATGTTCTTTATATGTATGTTTTCTAGGCTATTTGGTATTGGATAACCAATCTGTGTGTTCTTCCCTGGAGAAGAGTATTTCTTTTTCTCTCAGACTTTCTTATTCAGATAGTTCTTTGTGTAAGGTTGAGGCTGAAGAAGGACAGCAACAAAAGACCTGTTAACCTGGATTGGGGATGCAAAATCCCAAATAAATCTTTGAAGTGTGTTTTTTTTAATTGGTTATTTTATTTATTTACATTTCAAATATTGTCCCCCTTCCTGGTCTTCCCTCCACAATCCCCCTCCCCCATTCCCCCTTCCCTTTGTCTCTATGAGAGTGCTCCCCCACCCACCCACTCCTACCTCACTGTGCTAGCATCCCCCTATGCTGGGGCATCAAGCCTCCACAGATGAAGGGCCTCCCCTACCATCAATGCCAGATAAGGCCATCCTCTGCTACATATGTAGCTGAAGCCATGAACCCATCCATTTATACTATTTGGTCACTGGTTTCATCCTTGGGAACTCTGAGGGATCCAGTTAGTTGATATTGTTGTTCTTCTTATGGGATTGCAATTCCCTTCAACTCCTTCAGTCCATTTTCTAACTCTTCTATTGGGGTCCCCAGGCTCAGTCAGATGATGGCTGGTTTCCATTAACCCAAAACTTAAGAATGCTAACATAGATTTAGGTTGCCCCAAAGAAATTTTCCATTCATATTTGTCTCAATATTAAAGTACATCTTATCCCTTTGAGGGAAGGGTAGTTTGGGTTAACAAGAAGAATCTTGAAATTTGCCAGACCTACTTAAAGATGAAAAAATAGTATCACAATTGAAATGTGGACAGGCTACTCTGTTTTCTCCTATTACCATTCCACATTGATATGTCACAGATGGGCAGACTTTTGTTCATTCGATGGAGGAAAGCAGATCATTGACACGTATGCTATGCACATGAGGACCACATTTTCTCATATCATTCACATATTTGCGTTTAGTCACAATTTCACAAGTTGATGACACATAAGCACAGGTAATTCTGAGGCACTTCCAGACCTGACACATTTGGAAAGAAACCTACATTAGCTGTGGGACAATTAAGATGTCTGCTCACAAAATCACCTATCAAGTTGCTGCTTTTCCATAAAATATTAACTTAAAAGACACATATATGTGTGTGCACCTCTCTATTTCCCTTGCAGAGTATAATTTTTAAGTAAAAAAGAACAGTTTGAAAATCTGGAGGAGTTTGTGCCAAGAATTCAAGAGAAGGTTAATATTTGGAAACTAATCAATGCAACTCATAATATTAGCATAATCAAAGACAAACATTTTGTGCTTCATTCAATAGTTATACAAAAAGCAATTCATAAGTTCCAACACACATAATAAAAACATCAGAATACTAGAAATACAAGAAAACTACAATATATAATAATAGTAAAAGCATCCATTAAAATTTATTAGTTAACCTCTAGAATGAGATGCTATAAATGAATTGGCTCTAAGATCAGGAACCAATTTAGAATAGTTGGTTTTAATTTCAACACTATCAGGTAAGAAAAAAATAATCACAATTATCAGAAGAATCAAAACTAGCTCTATTTGAAGGTCATGATTTTTTTCATATAGAAAGCCCTAATATTACAGAAAAAAATTATTCAATGTTTAAACTTAACATGGTTTTTAGGCCAGCAGATTGATATGCACATATAGCATGAAACTAACCTAGACAATTATATATCTCTTTATGTAAAATGCCAACCAAAACCAGGAACTAAATTTAAAATGCAGTAATAGTTTCAATAGCAGCAAAAATCATAAAGATGGGAATTTTTGTTAATATATAAGAATTCTACATTGATTATTGATTTAAAACACTAAGAAAAATTAAAAAAAATCAATAGATAAATTGCATTAGTGGATTGTAAGGCTTAATTAAATGTAAGCTACCAGAGTAGTGAAGCAAGATGCAATTGCTGCACTAGCCCCACAAGATCCATAATGGCAACGTGGCTATCTGAAGTTTATTTCAGGAAGGTGATATAATATTGCACGCATCAACAGACTAACAGTCACTGGAAGTTTTAGAGAAGTCCTACACAAATTCCAATCGTTCTTTCTCTATAGAGTTTGTAGAAAGATATATTTGCATTTTGTCAGTCAAACTCCAAAACATCTGGAGCAGCAAAGAACCAAGGAATCTAGAAAAGAGTGTCACTTGGGATTTCTTATTGCTGCCATGTACATGGGCATCCTGAGATACAACCACCCCCAAAATCAGGGACTTCTGGAAGTCTAACCAAAATCAGAATTGAATTATCTATCTAAAATCAAGAAGCAAAGTTGAAAAGTTTGTGGATAAACCTCGATATTCTTGGAGTCATGACTACATTGCAAAAGCAATAATATTTCATGCTTCATACAGAAGTAAAAAAACTAAAGGCATAATAGCAGAAAGGAGCAGGCCAAATCCATTGTTGCTGAAACTAACCTTCATGAAGCATCCTTCAACAGGTCTAGAGTCAGCACCATGTCAGACTTCTTTATATCCAGGCCACCAGGAGAAGGTACTGTCCACATTTAGGAAAATTTTCCTACTTCTGGTAACTTACCAAGAAAATCCCTTACAGGTGTTCCCAGAGACTCATCTCTCAGTTGATTCCAGATCTAGTCAAGCTGTCAACCAAATATAACCACAACAGAAACTCACTCAAAAACATGCAGTTTGGAACAAGAAAACCTCAGAATTGAAACTGTAGTCATATAACTCTAAAGATCCTTTCCTTGTTTGCTTTCTGCTGCCAGGATAAAACACCCTGACAAAAGCAATTTAGGATGGTTAAAGAGCCTTGAGATAAGAACTCAAGAAACCCAGGAAAAATGTGGTTTATTAGCTGGATTTTCATGACCTACTGAACTTGCTTTCTTTTGCTTTCTTCTATAACCCACCTGCTCAGTGGTGTTACCACTCACAGTGGACAGGCCCCTCCAGTATCAATCAAGAAAATGCTTGATTTGGTGTGTTTGATCTGGGCAACCCATCAATGACACTCCCTCTTTCCTCTGGTTGTGTCAAACTGATGATAAATAGATATCACAGAAAACTAAGTACACACCATTGCAATCATTGAACTATCTATGGGTCTTTCCTTTTTTTCTCATTTTTTTATTGGTTATTTTATTTATTTAAATTTCAAATGTTATTCTCCTTCCCAGTTTCCCCTCTGCAAAACCCCATCCCCTCATCCCTCCCCCTGCTTCTATGAGGGTGCTCACCCCCCACCCACTCCCATCTCACCGCCTTAGCATTTCCTATGCTGGGGCATCAAGCCTCCACGGAACCAAGAGACTCCCATCCCATTGATGCTGGATAAGGCCATCTTCTGCTTCGTATGCAGCTGGAGCCATGGGTCCCTCCATGTTTATTCTTTGGTTAGTGGTTTAGACCCTGGGAGCTCTAGGTGGTCTGGTTCATTGATATTGTTCTTCCTGTGGGCTTACAATCCCCTTCAGCTCCTTCAGTCCTTCCCTAGCTCTTCCACTGGGGTCCCTGGGCTCAGTTTGATGGTTGGCTGTGAGTATCTGCATCTGTATTAGTCTCTGTTAATATTGTTTCAGTGTATTTAAATTAACATTTAAATTTTTACTTAAATAATTCCTTTCTCCAATTTTCAATACGTAGTGTAATATGAGGCACACTACTTATTAGTAAATTGAAATTAAAATTAGTTTTATATCCACAATACAGTATAATTAATGTTTCCTTCTTTATATATAATCTCAGATTCAATCACTATAGGAGCTTATGATTTGATAATTATTATAACATTATTAAAGGTGAGAACTGACCAAATTAATAACTTTATCCAAAGATTACTCAATAAATAAGAGTTGGGAGGTAGGGCTATAACTCATCTGACACAATGCTTACACATACGATGCCCAAAGCCATGGATACTCTCACCCCCAATACCAGAGAAACAAAGAAAGATGAAAGAAAGAAAGAAAGAAAGAAAGAAAGAAAGAAAGAAAGAAAGAAAGATGAAAGAAAGAAAGATGAAAGAAAGAAAGAAAGAAAGAAAGAAAGAAAGAAAGAAGAAAGAAAAGAAAGAAAGAAAGAAAGAAAGAAAGAAAGAAAGAAAGAAAGAAAGAAAGAAAGAAAGAAAGAAAGAAAGAAAGAAAGAAAGAAAAGAATTCAGGAGATATTTATGCACAATTTAACAAAAGACTAAAAGCTTTCCCTTTCATTGTACTGATATTTTCTGAGACAGCAGTAAATTGACAAAAGTTTACATCCTAAAGAAGCCTAATATATGTTTTCTTATTAATTTATTTTGGAGCTGAGATAACAATAAAAGCTTAGTGTTCTTGTGTGTGATTCAAGGAGGTCATCTGTTCCTGGTGGATTTTCTTCAGTTCTAACATTGCCTTAGAGAGACTCTTGGAAATTGCCAGAAGTGTTTCTTCCCACTATCTGAAACTGTTATTCTCACCTGATTTGAAAGATGCCAGGCAGTTCACTTCTGGCTGCACTCTCAGGTCCCTTGACTGAGCTAAATCTCCTGCTCTGAAAATAAATTTGCCACTAATACCTTGTTCAGGATTGAGAGACAAATTTCATGTTGTCTCCCGTAAGCTACTTGTAAATGGAACAATTCTCCTTTTAACTAAGGCATTTCCCACTAATTAAGTACAAAATTAAAGATTGCCTCTTCTCAACTAATTTTTATAACTCTCGATCGTTAATTATTCAGTAAAAACCACCTAAAACTACACTTGTCTTAACTCTCTGGAGTCTTCTCCTTCTCTCGCTTTAAATAGGAAAGAAATTGTCTTTTGTACAGCAGTATAAATGGGAGGCAGTCTCTCTGAAGTTTACAGGGTTCCTCAGATTCATAAATAGGAAAAATACTAATAGTATAGACTCAAAATCAACACTCGATGTAGTCTTCATTAAACCTTAGGCTGAATATGTACCATCTTTGAGTATTATTGTCTTTTTGTCACTAAATACTTAACTCATGGGATATGGTAAGTTGTAGGAAGTGGGGTCTTTGGGGTGTATGTGAGGTGTTTGTGTGTGTGTACTTCGGCCATGAGACGTATATAACTCAAAGACATGTGCTCTTCTCCATACCTACCTTATACATGTAGCATCAATATAAATTTCTATATCAAGCCCAAAATATTTTCTCTATTGTTTAGTTTACTTTCCTGTGGATATGATAAAATCAACTTAAAGATAAAATAGGTTGCTCACCTCAGAATGCAAATTGAGAATGCCATGCTTAAGTAACAGTGCCACCCAGAGTGGGCAGGTATTTTCACTTCAAGATAACTGACTCAAAGATGCCCATGGGCCAAACTAGTCCTCCCAGGACTCTTTTCCCAGATAATCCTACATTGTGTCAAGTTGATATTAACACTAACCATCATATACATTAAAATGCTTTTCTGGAAACATATAATTTTAAATTTTAAATTAGTTTTAAATACAAACCAATTGTGGTACCATAGATATTAAAATTGAAGAACATGAAACTAGAGAGAAAACTACTATCCTAGAAGCTAGATATAGGAATCAAAATAGATTTTATCATGTTTTCATTTATATTCTGCATCTAAGTAGAATTTTAGGTGCATAATTAAAATTTTAGTACATAAGCCTGAAATTGCAGCATCCTAAGCATAGATTTCAAATTTGAGTATTAATAAAACTTAACAATCTACCAACTTTAACACACACAGTAAAAGGAGCTGATTACTGAGCTAGAAGATGTATCTGATTTCATATTCAAGATGTGGAGGTTCTATCTTGTCTAAATCACTTATAAAAACAAAAACAAAGATTATATTATTTTACCTTTAGCTAACCGGAACATACCTTATGTATCAGAATAAATAACAGTTGGCATTATCAGAATAATTGCTAAGAAGAGCCTCCAGGGGGTTAAGAAGATTCAGTGTTACGGTGAGCTCCAAGTAGTGTAACTAACTCCATATACAATGTCGAAGAGAAATTGAATGTTTTTTCTAATGTCCCCTAATGAGAAGTACAAAGAACAATGAGTATAATTACCTTAGATACATATTTGATTTCAGTATAATAAAAAATTTTTCAATAATTATATCTATTGTTAAATTGAATAGACTGTCATAAAATAATTTCAGGTCACTGGTAACCTTAAAAATAAAAGTTTTTAAAGTTTTCTTTCATCAGAAAAGGATATCTATGAACCTTCCAACTAGAAGTATATCATTTTATGACAGCTTTTTCTTGAACCCCATCAGCTAGTCTTAAGTGGAAAAAGGGAGATTGGGCTTGAGTGATTATTTGTGAGATCCTATCATTCTTGCATATGTGGCTTATACTTTTCTAACTTTTCTTTTCAATTTTATTGAAAACAGATTTTTTTCATACCATATATGTTAATTATGGTTTCCCCTTCCCTGACTCCTCCTAATTCTTCCTCCCAATGCCCCCACACCCCTTTATGGGTCCATCCCCTGTCTGCCATTTGATAGAAAACAGACATCTAAGGGATGATAATAAAATAAAATAATATAAAACAAAAACAAACCAAGGATAATAGGACAAAACAAGCAAATAAAGGGAAAAGGCCAAAGGAAATAAACAAGAAAAACATTTATGCAGATACAAACATGTCTGCAGGAATCCCATACACACACAAAACCAGAAAACAAATATAGACACAAAGGACCTGTAAGATTAAAAAATAAATGCTTTGACAATTATGAAACAAAGAACCTCCAAAGATGTCATTCGGGTCTTTTCCTGTTGGCCATCTACTGCATGGAGCATAGCCTTAAAAGAAGTTTGTTTCCCCAGTGAGACTACCATATAGAACACTACTCCTTTCATTTACAAGTGGTTATCAATTGGAGATAGCTTCTGGATTAGGGATGGGATATGTGTTTACCTCTCCTTTCAGCTCAAAGACCTCATTTGGTGTAGACTACTGCTGGCCCTATACTTGCTGCCACAGTTTCTGTGAGCTTATAGATGAGTCAATGCTGCTATGTTTAGAAGATCTTGTTTTTTTGGTGCCCTCCTTCTACTCTGGTTCTTACACTTTTTCCACACCCCCTTCCCCAGGGTTCCCTGAGCCCTGTGGGGAAAGACTTGATGGAGACATCCCATTTAGGGATGAATGTTCCAAGTTCTCTCACTCTCTGAATATTATCTGGTTGTGGATCTCTTTATTTGTTCCTCTCCATTTCTGGAGAAAACTTCCCTGATAATGACTGAGCAAATCAATGATCTATGAGTACAGTAGGCCATTAAGAGTAAGGTCTTGCAATATTCCTTTAGTAGAACAGTAACATTTGGTTTTTCCCTAGGTCTCTGGCTATCTAATCTCAGGTTCTTGGTCATACAAGCAGCACCCAGTATGGTTTCCATCTTATTGAATGAATCTTGCATCAAATCAGATATCAGTTGTTTACTCCCATAAGCTTTATGCCAGTATTGCTCTAGCATATCTTGCAGGAATGATACCATTGTAGATCAAAATGTTTGTTGATTTTATATTACTCATTCAGTAGTATGTGGAGTACCTTCCAACACCCATATCCCACTGTCCCATATGGGTGGAAGTACCAGGTAGATAAAAGCTCTACTGCTTCATGTACAATGAAGTATATAGTTATAATGAGCAATAGAACATTACCTTCTCTTTTTGGAGAATAACATAGAGCATTGAGAAATGCCTCAGTTGTTTTGGGAGTCTTTCTCCTAGGACCTGCTTGACCACTGACTCAATGAGATGTAACCCATTCCCAGTTCTGGCAACTGTATTTGGTGCTGAAAGCATCCACTTGGAGCTCTGTCTCTGCCATTTTTTTGGCAATTTCATTTATACCACTTTCTTATACACATTTATTTTAGGAAGCTTCTACTGTATTAGATTTACAAAAGATCCCCCAAATGATCCCTAGTTTTACTTTTTCCTTCCATATTTCCTCATCCTCCATGTTTGGTCTTTCTGTTCCAGTTCCCCTATTATTCATTCTTCTGTAACTATTCTATTCCCTCTACCTAGGGAGATCCATCCCTTCTACCACACCCATTTATCTATTTATACCTAATTTCTTTTATTCTAAGGATTACAGTTTACAAATCATTGACTTAATACCTAACATCGACATATAAGTGAATACATACCACATTTGTTTTCCTGGGGCTGGGCTGCCTCATTCCATTTACCTTTGTTGCCTTACAAAGCTGAAAATTGCCCTTACAAGATCTGTGAAGAATTGTGTTGGAATTTTGATGGGGATTATGTTAAAATCTTTTTGCTGTTGTTGTTGTTATAGTTGTTGTTGTTGTTGCAGTAATTGTTGTTGTTGTTGTTTGTTGTCTCCTAGGAAAAAATACTAGCAATAGCTAGCTAACATGTTTCAGTACATGTGTACATGACATCTTAATTTGTCATCTCACATATCCACTTGTGGTGCCATAAGATTATATCACTATTGATGGTATAGACATCTCAATTTTGGAAGTATCTTCTATGATAGACAGAGAACGATGTTATTGCTCATAAATGCATTTCTAAGAAAACATTGCAATTATTCAATGATATATAATTTAGTTTTCTTTCTGTTGGCCACAGTCCAGACAATCTTCCTTGATTATCCTCCTTATTTTTCACAGCCACTGTAGCATTTCAAAATAGCCATACTCTTAACATATCCATACATCTTAACCTTACTCAGTACTATTTCTCTGTTTACTTTTTAGATGTCAAAGAAGATAATGAGCATTATTTCTCATGAATTACTTTGGGACACATAGTAAAACCAAGGCTCTCTTTGACAGGTTATGAGGTGACACTCACATTGTCCTACAATTTACATAAGAAATAACAGAAAATGTTTCCTCTTACCAAACATGTTCATATTCCAGAGTCTATGCTCCCAGTTTTTTTTTAAACCGTCTTTATGTTTAATACAGAGGCATTGAGGGAATCACCAAGAATATTTTCTGCACTGAAAAATTTAAAACAATCATATGATTCTCCATTTATTGAGTCCTAACTTATTGATTTGTGTTATAGATATTAATAGCTGTTTATAAATTTTGAGAGGTAAAGCACAGTGTTGCCACATCAATGACTATTGTTCACTGAAAATAATTGCCTTGGGATTCTCTGTGATTCAGTGTGCTCTCCACATCAAAATCCTAAGTTATATTAAGGAAAATTAGTTACTTCCTTCCAATAACATTCCACAAATCATCAATTTTATATACAAACAGTTACTGAAAAAAAGTTAGGATCATGTCTATATAAATTCATTGTAGAGTTGGGACTGCCAGGCTCTGAGACAGACAGGCATAATATCGCTCGGGTCTCGGGCTGCTTGTGTGTATGCTGCTCCCAAGTGCTGGGCAGATCTGCTGTAACCAGCGCGCCAGCTCTGCTGTGGGACTTCTGCCTGGCAGAGGGACCCCACACTGGGCGGAAGCCTACCAGCTTCCCTTCCGCGACCTCTGTACCGGTAGACTGCACTGAAGAGACAGGTACCCAGGCTCTCCCCAATATAACATCGCTTGGGACACGGCCTGCTGGGGCTTCCGCCTGTGCCCAAGAACGGGACAGCGCGGTAGTCATCTGGGTGCCAGGTCTGCAGGCCATCGCCTCTGCAGGGTGACCAGCGCCACAGTGAGAGTGCAGAGTACATTCCGCCATCTTTGCTCCTGTGGCCAGGAAGTTGGGACTGCTAGGCTCTAAGACAGACAGGCATAATATTGCTTGGGTCTCGGGTGGATTGTGTGTACATGGCTCCCAAAAGCTGGGCAGATCTGCAGTAACCAGCGTGCTAACTCTGCTGTGGGACTTCTGCCTGGCAGAGGGACGCCCCCTCCCCTCCCCCCCACTCTAGGAGAGATCACACACCCCTGCACAGGGCAGGAGCCTACCAGCCTCCCTTTGGCGACCTCTGCTCCAGGAATCCACAATGCTAAGCCTTTGGATGTGCAAGGACTCCCCAATATAACATCACTTGGGGCAAGGCACATCAGGGCTCCAAAGTCACTCAGGAGCAGGGCAGGCCCCAGAAATCTGTGCCAGGGGAATCCTGGTAAACCAGGGGGGGAAGAAATAGCTTTGCAGGCTCACAGGAGGTCCAACCAACAGCCAGTGACAGCAGGACCAACTAACATCAGAGGTAACCAGATGGCAAAAGGCAAACATAGGAACGTTACTAACAGAAATCAAAGTAATATGGCACCATCCGAGCCCAACTCTCCAACAGCAGCAAGTACTGGATACCCCACCACACCCGAAAGACAAGATCTGGATTTAAAATCACTTCTCATGATGCTATTAGAGGATCACAAGAAGGACACAAATAAATCTAATAAAGAATTACAGGAGACCATGAATCAATGGTTAGAAGCCCTTACAAAGGAAACACAAAAATTGCTTAGAGAAATGCAGGAGAACATGGATCAAAAGATGGAGGCACACAAGGAGACAACACAAAAATCGCTTAACGAGATGAATCAACGGGTAGATGTACTCACAAAGGAATCACAAAAATTGCATAAAGAAATGCAGAAGAATATGGGTCAACAGACGAATGCCCATTAGGAGGCAACACAAAAATTGCTTAAAGAAATGAATCAACGGTTAGATGCCCTTATAAAGGAAACACGAGAACTGCTTAAAGAAATGCAGGAGACGATGGATCAACAGATGGATTCCCATGAGGAGGAAACACAAAAATCGCTCAGAGAAATGCAGGAGAATGTGAGTCAACAGGCAGAAATCCTGAAAGAGGTAATGCAAAAATACCTTAAAGAAATACAGGAAAATACAAACAAACAAGTGAAGGATCTCAGCAAATCCTCCAGGATCTAAAAAAGGAAGTAGAAACAACTAAAACATCACAAAGGGAGACAACTTTGGAGATAGAAAACCTTGGGAAGAAATCAGGAGTCATAGATGCAAACATCAACAATAGAATACAAGAGATGGAAGAAAGAATCTCAGGTGTTGAAGATTCCATAGAAAGCATCGACTCAACAGTCAAAGAAAATGCAAAATGCAAAAAACGTGTAACCCAAAACATCCAGGAAATCCAGGACACAATGAGAAAACCAAACCTAAGGGTTATAGGTATAGATGAGAGTGAAGATTTGCAACTTAAAGGGCCAGTAAACATCTTCAACAAAATTATGGAGGAAAACTTCCCTAACCTAAAGAGAGAGATGCCGATGAATGTACAAGAAGCCTACAGAACTCCAAACAGACTGGACCAGAACAGAAATACTTCCTGTCACATAATAATCAAAACACCAAATGTTCTAAACAAAGAAAGAATATTAAAAGCAGTAAGAGAAAAGGGCCAAGTAACATACAAAGGAAGACCTATCTGAATCACATCAGACTTCTCACCAGAGACTATGAAAGCCAGAAGATCCTGGGCAGATCTCATGCAGACACTAAGAGAGCACAAATGCCAGCCTAGACTACTATACCCAGCAAAACTCTCAATCATCATAGATGGAGAGACCAAGATAGTCCATGATAAAACCAAATTTTCACAATATCTTTCCACAAATCCAGTCCTGCAAAGGATAATAGGTGGAAACCTCCAATACAGGGAGAGAAACAACACCCTGGAAAAAATGAGATAATAACGTTCTTGAATCAAACCCAAAAGTAGATAACCACTCAAACATAAAGATAGCGTCAAGAATGGCAGATGGCAATAATCACTATGCCTTAATCTCTCTTAATATCAATGGTCTCAATTCCCCAATTAAAAGACATAGACTAGCAGACTGGATACGTAAACAGGACCCAGCATTTTGCTGCATGCAGGAAACGCACCTCAGTGTCAAAGACAAACACTACCTCAGAGTAAAAGGCTGGAAAACAATTTTACAAGCAAATGGCCCCAAGAAACGAGGTGGAGTAGCCATCCTAATATCAGATAAAATTGATTTTCAACCTAAAGTCATCAAAAAAGACACAGAAGGACACTACATACTGATCAAGGGAAAAATCCACCATCAAGAATTCTCAATTCTGAATATCTATGCTCCAAATGCAAGGGCACACTCATTTGTAAAAGAAACTTTACTAAAGCTGAAAGCACACATAGCACAGCACACAATAATAGTGGGTGACTTCAACACCCCGCTCTCTGAAATGGATCGTTCAGGAAAGCAGAAACTAAACAGGGACACAGTGAATCTAATTGAAGCCTTGGACCAAATGGAACTAACGGATATATATAGAACATTTCATCCTAGAGCTAAAGAATATACCTTCTTCTCAGCACCTCATGGTACCTTCTCCAAAATTGACCATATAATTGGTCACAAATCAGACCTCAACAGATATAAGAAGATAGAAATAATCCCATGCCTCCTATCAGATCACTATGGAATAAGGGTGGTCTTCAATGGCAACAAAAACAAAAGAAAACCCACGTACACATGGAGGCTGAACAATGCTCTACTCAATGATAACTTGGTCAAGGTGGAAATAAAGAAAGAAATCAAAGACTTTTTGAAAGTTAATGAAAATGAAGGCACAACATACCCTAATTTATGGGACACAATGAAAGCAGTGCTAAGAGGAAAATTCATAGCCCTGAGTGCCGCCAAAAAGAAACAGGAGACAGCATACACTAACAGCTTAATGGCACACCTGAAAGCCCTGGAAAAAAAAAGGAAGCAAATACTCCAAAGAGGAAATCATCAAACTCAGGGCTGAAATCAATCAAGTAGAAACAAATAAAACCATACAAAGAATCAACAAAACGAGGAGTTGGTTCTTTGAGAAAATCAACAAGATAGATAAGCCCTTAGCCAGACTAACAAGAGGGCACAGAGATAGTATCCAAATTAATAAAATCAGAAACGAAAAGGGAGAGATAACAACAGAAACTGAGGAAATGCAAAAAAACATCAGATCCTAATACAAAAACCTGTATTCAACACAACTAGAAAATCTTGAGGAAATGGACAATTTCCTTGACAGATACCAAGTACCAAAATTAAATCAGGATCAAATAGACCATCTAAACCGTCCTATAACCCCTGAAGAAATAGAAGTTGTCATTGGAAGTCTTCCAACCAAAAAAAGCACAGGTCCAGATGGTTTTAGTGCACAATTCTATCAGACTTTCAAAGAAGACCTAACACCAATGCTCTTCAAACTGTTCCACAAAATAGAAACAGAAGGAACAGTGCCCAACTCGTTCTTTGAAGCCACAATTACACTAATACCAAAAGCACACAAAGATCCGACAAAGAAAGAGAATCTCAGGCCAATCTCTCTTATGAATATCGATGCAAAAATACTCAATAAAATTCGTGCCAACAGAATCCAAGAACACATCAAAACGATCATTCACTACGATCAAGTAGGCTTCATCCCAGGGATGCAGGGATGGTTCAATATAAGGAAATCCATCAATGTAATCCACTATATAAACAATCTCAAAGGAAAAAACCACATGGTCATCTAATTAGATGCTGAGAAAGCATTTGACACAAATCAGCATCTTTTCATGCTAAAGGTCTTGGAAAGATCAGGAAATCAAGGCCCATATCTAAACATAGTAAAAGCAATTTACAGCAAACCGGTAGCCAGCATCAATCTAAATGGAGAGAAACTTGAAGCAATCCCACTAAAATCAGGGACTAGACAAGGCTGCCCTCTCTCTCCATATCTTTTCAATATAGTACTTGAAGTTCTATCTAGAGCAATTAGACAACAAAAAGAGGTCAAAGGGATACAAATTGGAAAGGAAGAAGTCAATCTATCATTATTGGCAGACGATATGATAGTATACTTAAGCGACCCAAAGAACTCCACCAGAGAACTCCTACAGCTGATAAACGACTTCAGCAAAGTGGCCGGATATAAAATCAACTCAAGCAAGTCAGTAGCCTTCCTATACTCAAAGGATAAGCAAGCTGAGGAAGAAGTAAGAGAAATGATACCCTTCACGATAGCCACAAGCCATATAAAGTATCTTGGCATGACTCTAACCAAACAAGTGAAAGATCTGTATGACAAGAACTTCAAGTCTCTGAAGAAAGAAATTGAAGAAGACCTCAGAAGATGGAAAAATCTGCCATGCTCATGGATTGGGAGGATTAATATAGTAAAAATGACCATCTTACCAAAAGTAATATACAGATTCAATGCAATCCCCATCAAAATCCCAACTCAATTCTTCATAGAGTTAGAAAGAGCAATTCAAAAATTCATCTGGAATAACAGAAAACCCAGAATAGCTAAAACTATTCTCAAGAGTAAAAAACCTCTGGGGGAATCAATATCCCGGACCTCAAGCTGTACTACAGAGCAATAGTGTTAAAAACCGCATGGTATTGGTACAGTGACAGACATGTAGATCAATGGAACAGAATTGAAGACCCAGAAATGAATCCACACTCCTATGGTCACTTGATCTTTTACAAAGGAGCTAAAACCATCCAGTGGAAAAAAGATAGCCTTTTCAACAAATGGTGCTGGCTCAGCTGGAGGTCAACATGCAGAAGAATGCAAATTGATCCATTCTTATCGCCTTGCACTAAGCTCAATTCTAAGTGGATCAAGGATCTCCACATAAAACCAGACACACTGAAACTAATAGAAAGGAAACTAGGGAAGAACCTTGAATATATGGGCACAGGGGAGAATTTCCTGAATAGAACTCCAATAGCTTATGCTCAAAGATCAAGAATTGACAAATGGGACCTCATTAAATTACAAAGTTTTTGCAAGGCAAAAGACACTGTCAAAAAGACAAAGCGGCAACCAACTAACTGGGAAATGATCTTTACCAACCCTACATCCGACAGAGGACTAATATCCAATATATACAAAGAACTCAAGAAGTTAAACTCCAGAGAGGCAAGTAACCCTATTTAAAAATGGGGTACAGAGCTAAACAAAGAGTTCTCACCTGAAGAATATCTAATGGCTGAGAAGCACCTAAAGAGATGTTCATCATCCTTAGTCATTAGGGAAATGCAAATCAAAACCACCCTGAGATTCCATCTCACACCAGTCAGGATGGCTAAGATCAAAAACACAGGAGACAGCAGTTGTTGGTGAGGATGTGGAGAAAGAGGAACACTCCTCCACTGCTGGTGGAATTGCAAGCTGGTACAACCACTCTGTGAAGCAGTCTGGCGGTTCCTCAAAAAACTGGGCATGACACTCCCGGAGGATCCGGCTATACCACTCCTGGGCATATACTCAGAGGCTTTACCTGCATGCAATAAGGACCCAAGCTCCACTATGTTCATAGCAGCCTTATTTATAATAGCCAGAAGCTGGAAAGAACCCAGATGTCCCTCAAAGGAGGAATGGATTCAGAAGATGTGGTATATCTACACTATGGAATACTACTCTGCAATTAAAAACAATGAATTCACGAAATTCCTAGGCAATGGTCAGAACTTGAAAATATCATCCTTAGTGAGGTAACCCAATCACAAAAGAACACACATGGTATGCAGTCACTGATAAGGGGATATTAACCCAGAATCTCGGAATACCCTAGACACAATTCTCATATCAATAGATTTCTAAGAAGATGGAAGGAGAGACCCCTGGTCCTGGAAAGACTGGATGTAGGGGAATGCCAGGACAGAGAAACGAGAGGGGGTTGAATGGAGAAAAGAGGGAGGGAAGGGGGCTTATGGGACTTTCGGGGAGGGAGGAAACGGGAAAGGGGAAATGATTTGGAATGTAAATAAAAAAAACTTAGAAAATAAAAAAAAAAATGTTAAAAAAAATAAAAAAATAATAAATTCGTTGTAAATTGAAAGTACCAGGGGATGAAATGCATTTAATATGCCTGGTGCAGCACACATCATAGAATAGTGACACGGTTTGCTTCTGTATCACTGATGATTCTTGTGACTGTTTGCAAGCTAGGGATTGCAGCCACTGATCAGTGTTTCTGGTGTCTTCTCACACACTGCAAGATACAAACAAAATTTGAATAGATACAGTTTCTTCTTATTGAAGCATACTCCTCTCACATCATTGTAGATTCAAAATAGCCATATAAAATGAGCCACTGCACATGGGAGAGAATATATACATATCAATAGTAAAATGGCCATCCAAAACAATTATCTAATATATTGCACTATTTGTATCTAACTGTACGTCTAAATGGCAATACAACCAAAACGTGCTCCTTAAATGGTGACTAAAATATAATCCTTGTTACAAATGCTTTAGTTTTTGAAATCTATAGTAAGATGTGTCACTGAAATAAAGAAAGTGACAAACTAGAGGTAAATGCACAGCACTGTGTGAAACACAAGGATAAAAACTACATTAGACAGGACTGTTGATTATATACAAACAAAATCTTTTAAAAAATATCCTCTAGTCATAAGTGATTTAATATTTGTGGTAGAAAATCAGAAGGATTCTGAAGAATAGAAAATCAGAAAAAGTATAGAAAAAAGCAGAAAAAACGTATATAGATTATTAAAATATAGTGTAAGTATAAAAACATCATTGAATACTATAATGACAGAAAACAGGTGTAGGCATTCACCAGAATACTATCTCTTGTCTCTGGACTTCTTTAATTTCTCTTACTGTGATTCTCCCTCCTACTTTTCCATCTTAATGGCCTAGTAAAATCTCCCCCCCTCCCAATTCTGTTAAAGTACCTTTGATGAAGGACTCTGATATGTCTACAATAATCAGAATTTTCAGAGCTGTAGTAGAAACAAGGAGCAGGAAAATATACCAAACAGGTAATATTTGTTTCTACTCAGTTTTATCATTGACACTTTCCCCACAAGACTGGTCCAGAAATCCTAAGTGGGGGGCACTAGCCTGGAGTCTTTCAAAATTATTGACTCAATAAAAATTTTTAAAGGGATAAAATATAATCAAAATAAGTAGAATAAAGCAGTCAAACAAAAAGGATCAACAATAAACTGGATGCAATTCAAGGTAGGGATTACTGGCAGTGAGCCTGGAGTGTGAGACAAGGGTCAGGTCGTGGAAGATCTTAAACATGATACTGTGTATTCAGGAAACCTAATCTGATTTTGAATTCTAACATCTGCCAAGCTAATGCATGCTGTGTGATTCACATGCAAAGTATAGTCCTCATTATCAAGACCTGTAGGTTACTTTTGTTATGTAGTCAATACCTCTTGTTTCTTCACCCCGTCATTCCTGTCAATCTGGTAGTGTCATATACTGTGCTGTTCTTGTAACAAGTTTAAGGCCGTGCCACAGTGGTGACATCTCAGGTTATTCTTCCTGGCATGATATCTTTCTACCATTCCACTTGAACTTAGGGCATAAAACTCACTGGGTTTGCCAATCTGTTCTACATTCTCTCACTTGAAATCCATCCAAAGAATTACCTAGGAAAGAAATCTTTCTTAAGGCAGGCGTAAAGTTTGAGCCTTATGAAATAAATAAAACCTGTGGGGAAATTAATGTATTTCAGCTGCATTAAAAATCTGTACTTGTGTTTTGTGAATCTTTTCAAACTCAGCCTCCCTCTACCTTATAATTAATATTCCAGAGTCTTGATCGCAGAGTGTGCACCCATCACAAGAAAACTGTGCTGTTCTTTCTTTTGATATTTTTTCTGTTCACATGCCAAGCACTGCTGTGCAGTCTTCTCAAGGGAATTCTATTTCAACTCCAGAAAGTTGTTAACATAAGGCTGAGCCTGTTCGGTGACCTTATTATGACAGCTTCTTCAAACTACCAAAGATAAAAGACAGGGGAAGTTCAGAAACTATGTCTGCTGTGCACACTCATGATCTTGCGATACACTAACTTTGGAAACAGAGCAAGAGTCCTAGATGTAAGACAAAGCAGTCAATCATGCCTCAGTCCTCTTAGCTATGCTAATCATCAGGGATTTTTCAGAACCTAAAATTAATCTGTTAAAATGAAGACCTAACAAATATTCAGACAGAAAAGATTTTCGAAACTGTATAGCCCTTTGACTCAGTGTGTTCAACATGTTAGGTTCAGCTGCAGTTTCTGTACAGAATTCTCTCTACACAAGATGATGAAAATAAATCCTGGTGTAAACCAACCATACAGAGAGGCTCTAAACTTTGAATGGCAGATATAAAATGATATATAATACAATATCAAGATTTAAAAAACACCAAAATTATAGGAACATATTTACAAAAGCTCTACAATGTCCAAGTGCTGTTTATAGTGGTGAAAATTGATAAGCAACCAAAATAACCCAGCAACAAATACATGATTATCTTTATATTCATAATATGAAATACTATATATTTGCTTAAAAGGAAATTAATAAAGTTGATAATATGAACATAATACATTTATAATATGATGCATTTGAAAATGAAAAAAAATACATTAAAACTACAATATTGCTTACATTTTCATATGAGTACTGGGATTTGGGCCACATTGTCTCCTTAGGCTGCCATCTCCCCAGGCTCCATTCTCCAGTCCCCATTTATAATCTAGCTTTAATTTATCTTTCATGTCAAATCTGTGCACAAATGATTTTATGTGTCTATGTAAACTCTAGGATCCCCAAATGAGAGAAAACATAATATGTGCCTTTCTGAATCTTATTTCTTTTGCTTAATATGATGATCCTCCCATTGCATTGTGTAGGCATCCCTGTAGAAAGCTCTTACAGATCTTCAAGTACATTTACACAAGTTGTGTATGTGTGATATACTATAGCTTTATTTTAAATGTTTTAGGGAACCTCCATATTGATTTCAATGCAGGAGAGACTATTTTATGTTCTTACCAACAGCATTTAAGGGTTTACCTTCCCTGTATAGTTTCATAAATATATTATTAAATATTTTCTTAAGATAGTCATTCAGAATTGGTGTGATAGAATCTCAATACTGTTTTAACATGAAACACCTTGATATATAATTGAACATGTACATGCACTTATTGGCCCTTAGTTTTTGTATAGAATGAGAAATATGGATCTATTTTCATTTTTCCTTTCAATATTTTGTTAGGCTGCCTAAGTATTTTTCAACGCTATACTTTCTAAGGAATAATTGCTTTATTTCATTGATTCATCTTTTTCTTTCCTTCTCATTGATTTCTGACTTGACATTTATTGCTTTTTTCCATCTCCTTATTTGTGTTTTAATTTTTCCTCATTGTCACATCATCCTGAAGTGTTTCATTAAGTTATTTATTTCAATGACCTGATGTTTTTCATTGCTTTTTTTATTTTTTTATTTTTATTGGATATTTTCTTTACTTACATTTCAAATGTTTTCCTCTTTCCAGGTCTTCCCTTTGGAAATTCCCTATCCCATCTCCCCTCCCCCTGCCTCTATGAAGGTGCTCCCCCACCCACCCACTCCAATCATTCCTCCGTAGCATTCCCCTACACTGGGTCATTGAAAACCCTCAGGCCCAAGGGCCTTTCCTTTCTATGATGTCCAACAAGGCCATGCTCTGCCATATATGTGGCCAGCGCCATGGGTACCTCTATGGATATTCTTTGGTTGGTGGTCCAATTCCCAGGAGCTCCAGGGGGACTCTGTTGGCCTACTGACACTGTTGCTCCCTCCATGGGGCTGCAAACCTCCTTCAGTCCCTTCTCCAACTTCTCCATCTGGGACACCCAAGCTCAGTCCAATGGTTGGCTGAAAGTTTCTGTCTCTGTCTTTGTCAGGCTCTGGTGGAGCCTCTCAGGAGACAGCCATATCATCGCGGACCCAGGGGAAAGGCCGCACACGCCAGGCCGGGCCTGGGACGAGCTGACCTTGCTCTCGGGCCAAGGTAGCGTGCATATGCAGAGGACACAGGCAAGATGCACGCTGCCTCAGCCTAACGGGGAGCGGGAGGTCACACCGCCAGCCGGTCCCGCGCGTGGCACGTGGGGGCGCAGAGAAATGCCACACAGTAGGAGCTCTGGTGTGGATCTCTCTGTGCGTTACCTGTGCTCAAACTGTCTGCATGGCTGAGTCGCAGAGTCTCAGACTGCGCATACAAGCTAGCTCTGTGTGGCGAGTTTAATAAGAGGTGGCCCATAGCTTTGATGTTTTATTATTAGGAAAATAAAAAGAGAAAAGAGATAGAAAGATAAAGAAAGAGGAGAAAATAGATAAGAAAAGCTATGACCACGTGGAAAGGGGAGAAAATGGAGAGACAGAGATAAGGACAAAGAAGAGGGCCGGGGGAGAACAAGTGGGGGGGGAGGGAGAGAGAGAGAGAGAGAAAGAGAGAGAGAGAGAGAGAGAGAGAGAGAGAGAGAGAGAGAGAGAGAGAGAGAGAGAACGCGCTGAGGGGTGTTATAGTAAGTTGGGTGGTCAGGTGACCCAAGAGGCTGGGAGAGTATGTCTGCAGGCAGGTGACTGCCTAGGCCGAGTCAGGCTAGAACCTGGGGCGTGGCCACAAGTCTCATTAAGGTCCCACATGGGATGGATCCCCAGGTGGGGCAGTCTTTGGATGGCCTTTCCTTCAGTCTCTGCTCCACACTTTGTCTCCATATTTCCTCCTGTGAGTATTTTGTTCATCCTTCTAAAAAGCACTGAAGCATCCCTATCTTGATCTTCCTTCTTCTTAGGCTTCATATGGCCTGTGAATAGAATCTTGGGTATTTTGAACTTTTTCCAGTTATCAGTGAGTACATACCATGTTTTTTCCTTTGTGACTGAATCACCTCACTCAGGATGATATTCTCAAGTTCCATCCATTTGCCTACAAATTTCATAAAGTCATTGTTTTTAATAGTTAAGTAGTATTCCATTGTGTAAATGTACCATATTTTCTGTATCCAGTCCTCTTTTGAAGGACATCTGGGTTCTTCCAAGCTTCTGGCTATTATAAATATAGCTGCTATGAACATAGTGGAGCATGTGTCCTTATTACACGTTGGAGCATCTTCTGGTATAGCTGGGACCTCAGGTAATACTATGTCCAATTTTCTGAGGAACTGCCAGACTGATTTCCAGAGTGGTACCAGCTTGCAATCCCACCAGAAATGGAGGAGTGTTCCTCTTTCTCCACATCCTCGCCGGCATCTGCTGTCACCTGAATTTTTGATCTTAACCATTCTGACTGGTGTGAGGTGGAATCCCAGGGTTGTTTTGATTTGCATTTCTGTGATGACCAAGGGAAATTTCATTATTTATTTAAATGCCCTGATTTTTTTAATGCAGTCGTTTATAGCTATAAAGTTACTGTTTGAAAGTGTTTCATTGCATCCCATTGGATCTCATGTATTGTGTTCATGTTTTTATTTGACTCTAGAAACTTTTTAACTTTATTCCTCATTGATTTTAAATGGGCTACTGGAGGGAATGTGCATGCCATATCACACCTGCGGATGTCAAGAAAACCTGCTGGTTCATTATTTTATATGTTGCTTTACTTAATATCATTTATATAATTTCCATTATAATACACCTCTCTTCTCTTCACCTCGGTGTTATCAAGACCACCACTTGTACCTCAGAAAAGAAAAGATTTATTGAGGAAAAAAAAGGATACATATCTAAAAGTGAAGGAAACTTGATATAATTTAATTCCTTTCCTTGACAGGGCTTTGGAAGCCATATCTACACAGATGTGGTTAAAGTGTTGAACTATACTACCTTACATGGAACCATTTGATGGCCCAGAACCAGCAGCTCCTTCAGAACATACTCTGTATACCCACGAGCTCTCTTGATGAAGTTATGCTGCATCATATGAACCTATTGATCAGCAATAATTGACCATACTAATGCCAAACAAAGGACACCCAGATACTAGCTGTGCTTAGCTTACCATATACTCTCAGGAGCCTCTGTGAATTACAGTCACAGAGAAAACTTAATCAGATAATAATAACCTAACGTGGTTTTACAGAGATTATCAAAGTAATTCACTTCCTGCCTTTCTGATCCCAAATTCTACTGTATTGAAATATGCCAGACTTGTCTTGGATTATGTCTTAGTTAGGGTTTTATTGCTGTGAGGAGACACCATGTCTAAAGTAATTCTTATTAAAAAAAAAACTTACAGATACAGAGGTAGATGCTAGCAGCCAACCATTGGACTGAGCACGGGGTCCCCAATGGAGTAGTTGGAGAGAGGACTGGAGACGCTGAAGAGGTTTGTAGCCTCATGGGAAGAACGACGATTTCGGCCAACAAGACACCTCAGGGCTCCCAGAGACTAAGCCATCAACCAAAGGGTATGCATAGTTCCAGCCCCATTTGTAGCAGAGGAATGCCTTGTTGAGCATCAGTGTGAAGAGAGGTCCTTGGTCCTATGAAGGTTTGATAGATGACCCACCATGAGGAAAAAGGGGGGGGTAGGTGGGAGTGGGTTGGGCATTATCTTGGAGGCAGGGGGAGGGAGGATGGGTTGGGGATTTTCTGGGAGGGGGGAACTGGGAAAGGGTATAACATTTGAAATGTAAATGAAGAATATAGTCAATAAAAAATTAATAGAGGCTAGCTTAGAGTTTCAGAAGTTTAGTCCATAATCATCATGGTGGGAAGCATGGCAGAGTGCAACAGACATGGTGCTGGAGAAGGTGCTGAGAATTCTACATCTGGATCTGCATCCAGCAAGGAGAAAACTATGGGACTGGATTTAGCTTGAGCATAGGAGTCCTCAGAGCCTGCTCCCACAGTAACACACTTTCTTCAAAAAGGCCACAGCTATTCCAACAAGGGAACACCTCCTAATAGTGCCACTCCTTGTGGGGCAAGCATTCAAACATATGAGTCTATGGAGGCCATTCCTGTTAAAACTAGCACAGATCATAGCAGTTGTCCACATCTCCTAATGAAATCTCCTATTCTGCTAGCGCAAAAGTCTAATTGCTATTCACAGCTGAAGAAAATCACATTGAAATTAAAATCCTCCTATTTGGTGCCAAAAATGATACAAACTTATAAAAAAGAAAAAGAAAACTCCAGAGAAGTAGGCAATGAACAGTAGGCAAGTAGAAATCCAAACCAATTCAAATATTAACTGACATGGGGAAAATTACTAGAAAACCTGCTGGTCATTCAAATCCTTAGGCATGACCTAAACTTCTCTGGTCTTTCCATATTATTCAGCAAGGTTCTAAGAACATAGTGGTATCTCAATAAATATTGATTATTATTATTGAACTCCAATACTCTGAACCCCTTCCACTTTTTCCTTTTGTCTCTGCCTGCATATTTCTCTGCAGGAGATGGAATTTGTTTTTGATAGTTTTGACAAAACAAAATCTTAAAACAAACCCCTCTAGTATCACATAACAGTTATTATCTAAGTCATTTTCATCCCGCTAGATTATGTCACCAGCCCAGCAGAGCGACACCACCAAGAAATGAAGTATGTATCAGGTTTAAATTATTGGGAAAAGTTAACTTTTAAGAAGATCAACAAAATTCCTTAAATGTAAAGAGTAAAAAGGCCCCAACAATCAATTGCTCCCTTTGAATCTCCAACAGTCATTTCAGAACTCCACAGTCTATTTTCAAAGTGAGAGAAAAGCAGTCAAGTCATAGCTTCAGCAGAAGGATGCAAATGTAATGCCAGAGGCTATTTATTTTAAAGATTCTGAGTACTACTGAGCAGTCAATAAAATACAAATGCAAATTATCTTGAGTTTCAGTCTGAAACATGTCAATAAAACTTGGCTGACTGAACATTATTTCTTATCATCCAGATGTGCAAATGTAAAAGACATACAATGGAAAAGATAATACAGAATCCTTCATGTGGATCTAGACTCAAGTTCCCATGAGCATCAGAAGTCTTCATTGTCCCATTATTTCCATGGTTTCCAGTTTTACATTATCCGCAGAACACCATGGTTTTCATTTGATTAAAAAGAAACATTTGTACATACTGTACCAAAAAATACTAAAAGTAAAAACATTCTAGCAGTTTTCTCTTTGTTTCTGAATGTTAGTTTTAACATACACTGAGTTCAAAAATCGCATGTATTATTTTTTATTTTTTATATTTTTATTTACATTCAAAATCTTTTCTCCGTTCCCGTTTCTTCCCTCCCCGAAAGTCCCAGAAGCCCCTTTCCCTCCCTTTTTTCCCCATTCAACCCCCTCTCGCTTCTCTGTCTCGGCATTCCCCTACATCCAGTCTTTCCAGGACCAGGGGTCTCTCCTTCCATCTTCTTGGAAATCTATTGATATGCATATTGTGTCTAGGTCATTCCGAGATTCTGGGTTAATATCCCCTTATCAGTGACTGCATACCATGTGTGTTCTTTTGTGATTGGGTTACCTCACTAAGGATGATATTTTCAAGTTCTGACCATTTGCCTAGGAATTTCGTGAATTCATTGTTTTTAATTGCAGAGTAGTATTCCATTGTGTAGATATACCACATCTTCTGAATCCATTCCTCCGTTGAGGGACATCTGGGTTCTTTCCAGCTTCTGGCTATTATAAATAAGGCTGCTATGAACATAGTGGAGCATGTGTCCTTATTGCATGCAGGTAAAGCCTCTGGGTATATGCCCAGGAGTGGTATAGCCGGATCCTCCGGGAGTGTCATGCCCAGTTTTCTGAGGAACCGCCAGACTGCTTTCCAGAGTGGTTGTACCAGCTTGCAATCCCACCAGCAGTGGAAGAGTGTTCTTCTTTCTCCACACCCTCGCCAACAACTGCTGTCTCCTGTGTTTTTGATCTTAGCCATTCTGACTGGTGTGAGATGGAATCTCAGGGTTGTTTTGATTTGCATTTCCCTAATGACTAAGGATGATGAACATCTCTTTAGGTGCTTCTCAGCCATTAGATATTCTTCAGGTGAGAACTCTTTGTTTAGCTCTGTACCCCATTTTTTAATAGGGTTACTTGCCTCTCTGGAGTTTAACTTCTTGAGTTCTTTGTATATCTTGGATATTAGCCCTCTGTCGGATGTAGGGTTGGTAAAGATCATTTCCCAATTAGTTGGTTGCCGCTTTGTATTTTTGACAGGGTCTTTTGCCTTGCAAAAACTTTGTAATTTAATGAGGTCCCATTTGTCAATTCTTGATCTTAGAACTTCAAGTCTCTGAAGAAAGAAATTGAAGATCTCAGACGATGGAAAAATCTGCCATGCTCATGGATTGGCAGGATTAATATAGTAAAAATGGCCATCTTGCCAAAAGCAATATACAGATTCAATGCAATCCCCATCAAAATCCCAACTCAATTCTTCATAGAGTTAGAAAGAGCAATTCAAAAATTCATCTGGAATAACAGAAAACCCAGGATAGCTAAAACTATTCTCAAGAGTAAAAGAACATTTGGGGGAATCAGTATCCCCGACCTCAAGCTGTACTACAGAGCAATAGTGTTAAAAACTACATGGTATTGGTACAGTGACAGGTATGTAGATCAATGGAACAGAATTAAGAACCCAGAAATGAATCCACATTCCTATGGTCACTTGATCTTTGACAAAGGAGCTAAAACCATCCAGTGGAAAAAAGATAGCCTTTTCAACAAATGGTGCTGGCTCAACTGGAGGTCAACATGCAGAAGAATGCAAATTGACCCATTCTTATCTCCTTGCACTGAGCTCAATTCCAAGTGGATCAAGGACCTCCACATAAAACCAGACACACTGAAACTAATAGAAAGGAAACTAGGGACGAACCTTGAACATATGGGCACAGGGGAGAATTTCCTGAATAGAACTCCAATAGTATTTTAAATGAAAATAAAACTAAATCAATTTACTCAATATGGAGTTTTATACTGACTCTCTCCAGCTTCGTGTGAGTTTGTGTTGGCATATGTACATTTTTATATGTGTGCACATATGTATATATGTATGATGACCACATATTGGCATTAGGTATCTTTCTCTAATTTTTGAGACACAGATTTTTATTGAACCTGGAGCTCACTGATCAGGTAGCCTGGCTATCCAGCAGACCTCAGGATTTCTCTTAGCTCTGCCTCCCCAGTGATGGCTTTGCAGGTATGCATTGGTGCTCTTAAATATTTGCATGCACACTCAAACTCAGGTCCTCATTCATGTGCATCAAGCATTTGATCAACTGAGTCATCTACCCAGCCTCTTCATGCATTTTTGGCAGAGCTGATGAGTACAATAAACAGAAATCCTAGGACAAATCGAGCTCTGGAGAATTCAAACTTAATTTCTTCCACAGAGCACAATGGGTAAAAATAAGCAGAATGCTTCATATATGCCAATTAAACCATCAACAAAATATATTTGACAATCCCTGGAGAAGAGATGCTACATAAAGTCCAAGAATGATTAGCATTCAAGATTAGTACAGTGAGAAGATTTTGAAGCTGTCTTTAATTAAATTTTTGCTGATATAGAGAGGGATTCCTATTTGCCTTATAGAAAAATCAAAGTAAAGAGAAGCTATATTTAGATTAAAAGTACAGTAGCTAGAGCTTGCTTCAGCAAATTTTAAAGACTCGTCTGCTTTCCATCAAATAACCCCTAAAGTGTCATAGTCTTGTTAGCTTCCCAAGCAAAAGCAAGAAATACTCTATTAAAATTTTTATAGCTGAGTAAACCAAGTCCCAAAGCACAATAAAAAATACAGCAAAAAGAACAATAAGTTTCCACACTGTTACTTTATAAAATAAGTTTATTTTTGGTTTTTGGCTTTTTCCCCCCAAAAAGAAAAGTGAATTGTGACCAGAATTGACCCAAATTAGGCTTCAAATCTTTCTCTATTCAAACTACCCACTACTTCATGGATTCCTTTCAATAAAATATATTTATGATTCTCCTATAAATTAAGACTTGGGTGCTGGGAAGATGGTTCTCTAGGTAAGATCGTTTATTGCTCTTACAGAGGCCTAGGGTTTGATTCTTAGTTCCCACATCAGGCAATTCACAACTGCCTGTTTCCTCAATTCCAGGAGTAGAGAACTAAAATATCTACTGTTAAAGAACATCATCAAATTTTAAGTACCATCTGATAGAACATTACACAGAATTTAAACAATGATAGCAAACACATTTAGCTTTAGAACTGCTAAAACATTCACTTTGGGATCAAGAGAAGAACTCAGCTCTCAGATTATCTATGTGTAAATGTTAATACATAGAAAAGTCTGATCCTGGGGAACCTCTTGACTCCTAATTAATCTTCAGATATAGGTTAAAAAAAAAGTCGAGAAAAAATGAGATATTACCAAAGTGCTAACTCCCTGAGAATAGTATCAATGTAATTGTCATAAGGTCATGCTGAGCTTACTCTTACTGTGACAGAGGTACTATTCTAATACCTTAAGAGAGTCTTAGAAGCTCCAGACTAGGTAAAACAAAATCTATCTACTTAGAAGGCTTTCAATATTGTCTTAATGTAGGCTTTACAATCCATGAGCTTGGCTGACACATTAGTTACTTTTCCACTAGCTGTGACAAAGTTCCCTGACAAAAGCAACTTAAGAGAGATGGGGATTATTTTGGTAACAGAGGAGGTTGAGGTGACATGGCAACAGGAGCTCCAAAGAGCTGGTTGCATTGCACCCATAGTCAGGAGGCAGGGAAGAATCAATGCCAGTGCTCAGCTGACCTCCTTTCAATCTCGTCCAAGACACCAACCCAACACTACCTTCTCCACAAGTTATTGCGGATCTTCCCACTACAATTAATTTAACCTAGACAATCCCTCACAGGCATGACCAGAGGCCATTGTCTCCTAGGTGATTCTAGACCATATCAAGTTGACAAGATTAATCATTACAGTTGGAAATGATAAGAATGATCACCTATATGTATATCATTGCCATAGCAACTTCAACCACACTTGAGAAGGAAGCAGTCATTAGAAGCTGTGAACTGAGAAGTAATTTTGCGTTTTTAAACTGTTTTCTGGAGAAGATAAGCAAACAATTTCCTGCAAAGAGTTTCCTGAAAAGTGGTAATCGGGTAGGAGTAAGAAGACTTTATCTTAGAAAGCTTGCTGTACAAATGCAGAGTCATCTCTCAAGTTCCATGGAAGCAAAGATCATAGAATATATTACCCAAACTGACACAGCATTGAAATCAAAACTGACTTCTGTTCCCAGACCACAAATATAAGCTGAGAAAATGTTCTAGCCTGAAATCTGAGATATACCCTAAAGGCTTGACAAGTGATGGGATTTGAAGTGATTTTGGAAGTCCTGAGGACTAATACTTTGATCAATTAATAATTTAGTGTGGCCTTTGAGAGGTAATGGAAAATAGAAGGTGGTGTTTGAACACATGCCTTTGAATTGTTCTTTGTCTCTGACCCATTCCTAATACTCCTTAGCTGAGATGAGATAGTCTTTCTCCACCATGTTTCTCTTCCATGTCTTTACCTTGTCATAAGTGAAAAGAGATTGACTCAGTCAACCACAGCTTCAAGTAAATCATTCCTTCTCCAGTTGATCTTTTCGGATATTTGTCTCAGCAATAGAAATCCTAATATACATGTTCCCAGGGGGCCTGGTGTAAATAGATAACATGTCTATAACAATATTTCATACCTCCTAGGTACATCATACACATTCTTTCTCTGTTCCAAACAAAAGAACCACAACTTCAAAAGATTCAGTTTTGCTCCATTGATGACTTATTTAGACTTTCAATACCTTTCAGTACATTGAAAATCTAATATAGTTCCATGCTTTAATCAGACACTGCAGTAAAAAATGTTGAGCATATGTTCTTCTTTCTTAAATTCACTTCCTAAAGATCTCTGGAAATAACACATACAGTAAAATCCTAGCTATGATACTTAAGAACTATGTGGAAGCATGTTATTTAACAAGCTTCTACCCGAATTTTCTCATCAGTAAAATGGGAATAATAGTCACTACATAGGAGGCTATTGTAAGGATAATAAAATAAACATAAACTAACAAAAAGGAAATAGTTTGAGGAATGCTAAAGCAAAGGGCCAGAAAACTATATCCTAGGTCCAATGTTGATTTTGTACAATGTCTTTTTCTGACTGATACATAAATTTTATATTGTTTATTTATGAAGAATCCATTGTGTGTGTGTGCGCATATATATATATATATATATATATATATATATATTGGTTTACATAATGTTCAAAACATCATGAATGTATCCGTGTTCTCCTTTATCATTTCCTGCTGGTAATAAATTGAAATGATAAACCCTGAAAGCATATGCATAAGTAGCACTATACAGACTGAACAGATTATGTTTAGTAATATATATGCATATACACTAACATATATGCATGCAATAACAATTAATAAAAAAATAATGAATTAATGAAAAAGAGTCTAACAGATTCACAATACTTTTCAGACATATGAAAACAATGAGAATCATAAAATTTATGTGGAACCATAAAGTGTTTGAACTAAAGAAAAGAATTTAAATAACAAAACAAAACTAGAGTCAGTCAAATACCTCATCAAAAATACACTACAAATATGTACCAAATCTGAACAGAATGAATGGTGCAGGCACAATGGAGGAGAGTGTATTACAGGAATAAATGCATGTATTCACGGTCAATTGATCCTCATCTACAGTGTCAACAATACATAAGAGGGACACCTGTCTCTTGAATAAGTACTTTTGAGAATGATGGATATAAATAGACCTAGAACCTGGAGTCTTTACTTAATAGCATGGACAAAAATCATTCAAAAGTAAAAGCATATGCCATGATATAAACTGCCAAAGTAAGTAGAAAAAGAAATATAGAAAAACTTTCTTCTGGGCAATAGTATTTCTATTTGCTTTCAAATTATGGAAAATAAAAACAATAGAAACAAACAAGATTTTATCAAACTAAAAGGTATTCATATAGAAAATAATAGAGTAGAGAAACAGCCTTAGACATGGACAAAATATATATGATGAGGAATTTCACAGTGAAATGTATAAGAAATCATCAGTATGAGGGAAAAGTAACTTAATTAAAAGATTAGGTTAATTGACCACATTGTCCTCAAAGTGGATATACCATCAGCCAATAGGTATATGAAAAACATACAAACACTCTGTTTCACCAACCACTAGAGGAGTGCAGATCAAATCAGACTCGATTATTACCTATTGTTTGTAAAAAAAAAAAATCTTGATTGTTTCATTTTATCAATGAAGACTTTGGAGACAGATACTAGGGTGAAAGTTTGCTAGCTCAGAAAGACAGAGAAAGTACCCATCCTTCCTCATCAGCCAAAAGGAGGTTCTCCTCCATACATCTTTCTCAAAAAACCCTCAAGCTGAATGTCCCTCCCTTCTACTTTCTGTTCGTCTCTCTATACATCCTCCTGACTTCCTCTTACGCACTATGGTTTTTTTTCCCTATATTCACTCACTATCAACTGGTTGGTTTCTCCACCTCTTGACTTGTGGCTGAGTTTGTAAATCCTTTATAAATACTGGAAAGCTTTAGGATTAAAGGTGTATACTAGGGCTGAATCACATCATAACTAGAACCAATAAGCAATACACTCTTGGGGGTTCACAGTGTGATCAAATATCTCACAACAATCAACTTCTAGAATGCCTACTGCCCCACCCACCCCCAAAAGGAAAGGAGAAGTAAGAGAATGGAGAGAATGAGGGGAAGGAAATCCTTGAAGACTGTCCAATAGAATATAATTTGGTTCAGCTATCACATAAAAACAGTGTGCAGATTATTCAAAGGAGTAAAAATAGAGCTGTCATCTGTTTCAGTTATTCCATTTCTGGCCACATATACTAAGAAAATGAAGTAAGCATTTTCAAGACATATCCGCATTCCCATTTTCCTTGTTACATTATTCAGTGGATATGTGAATACAAATGAAAAAGAAAATATGACCCATTTATAGACATATATAGAAATATTATCCTATCTTAATAGGAATCCAGTCATTTTCAACAACATGGATAAATACTGTTTCTATCATATTGAAATAGACAGCTCCAATAACATCACACTACATAATCTCACATGCAGAACTTAAAAAGTGGAACTCATAATCATGGAATAAAATGGCAGCTACTTTGGGTTAGGGAGGTAGAGAAAATGAATACACTAACCAAACTCCACAAATCTCAGTGGTCAAACAGGATGATCAATTCTAGAATCTCCAGCATGATGACCACAGCTAATATTATTTTTCATGATATAATTGATACTTTGATCTTAGATATTCTTAACTATTCTTAACAAAACCATGAAGTGATAAAACTGCTAATTAGTTTGGTTGTGACAGTTCTTTAACAACATATAAGAATAGAATATTTTATATAGCATAAACATCATAAGCCGATTATGCCTCAATCAAGCTTCAAAGGGAGCCCAAATCTAAGTCATACTCTGCAAAGAAACAGTATGAAGGTTTAATAATGAAAGTAAAAGAAATATGTGTTTATTATTATAAAGTGCAAACAATTTATTGTTTAATTGTTCAGATGAAACTGTATATGTGATATCTAAGTATTTACCTTATTCCAATTTTACCAGAAATTCAATGAATACATGGTTAAATTATTATGTACGAATGCATAAGTACTGAGGTTATGAATACTTCATGTTTCCCTGTTTTTTTGGTTTTTTGTTTTTGGTATTTTCTAGGATTATGCATCACAAAGCCTTCTTCTATTCCAAATAAATAGAATATTCATACCACCAATAAGGATTTTATATTTTTAATCTAATGGTAAAAGATATAAGGCAACCTTCATAGCCAGATTGGTGCTAAACCACAAGACTCCAAAGAAAGGACACTCCTAATGTTTCCCAGAAGTGGTGCTAAATTGTCTTTTGAAGGATGATTGATTGTAAGAAGAAGTAGAAGTTTATAGGGGGAAAGCACTGCCTGCAAGCCCATGCAAGATAGACAGATGTAGAACACCCTCTTCCTGAAATTTCCCAAGATTCATCAAATAGCAGAGCAGTGGGCCCTACTCATCTGCGTAACTATCACTGTGGTCCTTTTCCACCCAGCTCCAACTTCAATGCTGTAAGCACTTCCGATGAAGAAAAATGAACATGTGTTTTCTTTTTAAAGATGTTTTTCCATTTCCTTCCTCATCTTCTTAGTCATTTTCTGTTTATCAGTTGAATCCCATCATTCAGTTCTCTCATCTCCTTGGGCTCTATTTCAGCTGTCATTGTGTGAGTGGGAGCCAATTGCAAACCAGACCCAAGGTCAATTCTACATTAAAATTCTGACATTCAGCATTTATGGATTAGAAGAATAAAAGCTAAGCCTTTTAAAGACCTGGGAAAACTGGCTTCAGAATTAAACCTCACTATGAACACTGCTTTATTGTTCTTTCCTTTCACTGTATTTTGTTGTGAGTATATATATATATATATATATATATATATATATATATATATATTCCTTAAGGTTGACTTTAAAAGAAATTGAGGGAATTGAGGGGGAAAATAAGGATAATTTAGAACTCTCTATAAAGACAAAGCTAAACACACCTTTAATACATGGAGGGAAATGTCTTTTTTAAAAAAAAATAAATAAATCTCCACTTATTTGTTCACTTTACATCCCCATTGCAGTCTGCTTCCCCTCACAACCTCCCCCTCCATTCCACTTCTCCTTCTGCTCTGAGAATGGGGAGGCTTCCCTGGGTACCAACCACCTTGGGACATAAAGTCACTGCAAAACTGGGCACACCTCCTACCATAGAGGCCAGACAATGCAGCCCAGTTACAGGAACAGGATCTACAGGCAGGGAATAGAGTCAGGGAGCACCTGCCACCACCGCCACCCCTGCTTCAGTTATTGGGAAACTCACATGAAGGTCAAGCAGGACATTTGCTACATGTGCAGGATCCCTAGGTCTAGCCCATGTATGCTCTTTGACTGGTGGTTCAGACTTTGGGAGCCCCTAAGGGTCCAGATTAGTTGACGCTCTTGATCTTCGTGTGGAGTTCCTTTCCGCTCCAGGATCCTCGATCCTCAATCCTGGAGGGGAAATATCTAAGAGTGAAAAGTATATGGCTACTTCTCCCATTCCTATTGATTCCTAAGAGTTTCTTCATTAGCCAAATATAAATATAAATGTAAATAAATATTTCCTTTCTAGACAGCCACCATGGCAAAAAGCCTTGACCTGCATGCTCAGGGATGCATTCACAGAGTCTGGACCTCCATGGAGAATTTGGAGTGAAGGGACTACAGGGTGCTCCCCTCTAGAGCTCAGAAACCCAGATTAAGCACAGACCATACCCAAACACCAATTTCAAGGCACAAACCAAATACAAAGAGGTCCTTTATTAAGCATGGTACAGCACACACCATACCCAAACACCAATTTCAAAGCACAAACCAAATACAAAGAGATCCTTTATTAAGCATGGCACAGAGAGAAGATGACTGAATCTGAATGGGGCAGAAACAGCAGAAAATAGCTTTGCAAGTGTTCATTTTAAAAGGAAAAAGGGGGTGGTCTGTGTTAAAATGATTTAGGACATATTGGTAAGTTCTGATTGGGTATTTTAATTAGGTTGGTCAAAATAATAAATTTTAACTGTCAAAAGTTGATGTTTTGATAGTCGGATGTTGGTGACCAGTCTCAGGAATGAGTCAGACATAACAGTGGCCAAGTAAGGGAACAAAACTTTATGGCTAGCTTTAGGAATGTTATGTAATTGTTTAGGAAGGGAGATAGAAGGCAAAACCTGTTGGTGACATGTTTGCCCTGCTCTAGCCTTCTAGAGCCCTTCGCAGACCTATGAGAAAGAATCAAAGCTTAGGGTCACACTGTCCTTACATAGATGATCGATCCCTGATCAAACAGCTTGATACTCTGCAGTCCCCTTGAGAAGCTACTAAAGAGGGCAATGTCATCACCTTCCCCACAAGTCCCCATCATTTATAGGGACCACACCACCCACCGAGTCCCTGTTTACTTGTTATTTGATTGCCTCATTATAGGAATCAGAAAATAACTACAATGTACAATGGGAATATCTGGTCTGTAGTCTTATTTTCTTCTTTACCCATCTTGAATGTGACTTTTTCATTTTGGCACACTGACTTTTATGCAGCAGTGAAAGACATTCACATGCTGAATCAGTTCCTCTCTTGAAATGAAGATCCTCTCCTTGATGGAACCCTAGCCACAGTTTACTGAGATTTCTTGAGACTCTGCCTTAAAAATTGCAAATTCAGCACAAATGATGTCATCAGTCTCAGCTTCACCCTGAGGTTCCAGCCAGCACTGGAATTTTCCTTTTCAAGGACACACTCCTAAAAGGACCCTAGTTCCCCTTTAGGGGTTCTGCCTGAGGCAGCTCAGTACAGCTAGGAAATCTTGTTCTTCATTCTAGAGAATTCTGTAGAGGCACCTGAATATTCCCTTAAGACAGAAATGCTTATTATTTTTCCTCTTTTAAGGCACATCCATGTTTTCTGCCACTTAGAACTTGTACCTTAAAGACTCAAAACATGTTTCTTTTAAAATCTTGCAGGAAAATGACTATCTACTTCATTCACCTCCCAGCCCATTAGTCTAGTTGAACTTTGTTCCAAAACTGTGGCTTCATTTATTCTGATAATTCACTAATCAAAATTTTAAATTCAGAGCTCCAATAGATATCCTACTTGTTTTCCGCCTCCCTTCCTCATTCCTCTGGCTGGTTAGACGGATGGCTCAATGGATAAAAGCACTTTGCTGCCAAGCCTGATAGGTAACTTTAGTTCAATCCGTGGGATCCACATAGTGGAAGGAACCAACTCCTGCAAGTTGTCCTCTGATGTGGCTGCCCAGCAAACATACACACACACACACACACACACACACACACACACACACACACACACACACAGAGATAGAGAGAGACAGAGAGACAGAGAGAGAGACAGACAGAGACAGAGAAAGAGAGAAAAAAACTGTAATAAATTTAGACAATAAGCATTGTTTTAAATTGCCCACCCCATTTGAGTTTAGTCATCCTCTCCCAGTGCAGTTTTAGGAGTTATAGACCAGGCCATCCAAAAATATGCTGCTTTGCAGGAGAATTGTTTTGAACTGAAGGTAATTGAGGAGAATTAAATCAGTATAAATCTCTCTGCCTAATCCATTTGTCTAAAGGGAGGGCACTCACTTGTAAACGTGTCTCCTCTTCCTTCTTTACCAGGGATGATACAAGTTAATAAGCACAGAAAATTCTAGTGCCCCATCTTGTCAGACAAAGAGAGAATAAGCTACACTCCAAACTGTTTACTAGCTTTTATCTACCGTTACTTTCCCTATATGTTACCTTCTGACCAGTGACTATCCTAGAAATTCAAAGCCCTTTGATTTTTTTTCTTATAGATTCCTGAAACATTATTGTTCTTTACAAAAAAAAAGAAAAAATAAAGAATACTCACATTTGTGAGGTCAGAGGCCAACCTCCAGGAGGTAGTGGATTCCTGGGAACAAAGGCGGCAGTCACAAGTTGCAGATACTGAGCCCTGTTGCTGGCCCTACGTTGTTCTTTTTTAAAAATGCCATAGGACCATAGGACCCAGAGTTCTAATCCCCTGTCAGGTCTACTACTGCTGCCTGAAGAAAGTCCAGATGGGGGTTGCCAGAGGGGAAACGGGGAAAGGGGATAACATTTGAAATGTAAATAAAGAAAATATCCAATAAAAGAAAAGAAAATGGTGTGGATTGAGCACTGGGAAGTGGAGACATCAACTTGTCTCCTACATAATGTTATTTACATAAATGCAAATTGTATTATTGTAGAATTCTTTTTATTTTTGTATTTGATTGGCACTGTTCAGAAATGATGGAGACTGTGCAATTTGGGGTAAGAAAATACACAGTTATGCCCACTTTAAAAGAAAATAGTTCCACAGAGTTAGTAACTTATAAAGAGCAGAAATTTATTCTTTCATAGTTGTAGAGACTGAAAAAAATCTACAATCAATGTATTGACAAAGGACATGTGTAGTCTTACATTTTTCAAAACCTACTTTTAAAAGGGTTCTCAAATGCTTTAACCTCCCTTCGAGCCAACCAGAGGTAGAGGAAAGGAAAGGTTGATAGAGAAAAGGAGGATGTGGGCCTGCTTAGATATTGTTCTTTGGAGCCTATCCAATCTGCACTGTCAGGATATCAGCAGTTCAGTTCCCATGAATCAGCGGGAGCAGCCCAATCCATTTCCGAACACCATTTACAGCTCAGCAATGGCAGGTCGATCCAGAAGACACCACGAGGCTCTGCCAATCTGCCCTAGTCCAGAGAACTGGCAAGAAGCCACCAGAACACCACCAGAAGTTTTTTGGTGTGTTTCTCTCTATGAAGTCATGACAAACAATGACCAGCAGTGAGTCACAAAGGAAATGAATACCACAACATGTCCTCAATGAAGACCAGCATAAGCAAAGGCCAACAATGACCAGCAAGGAATAGTAAAGTTTACCACTACCACTCAGCCTCGTCCACTGTCTGTTGGGTTATGTTTACATCCTTTCCAAACATCACAAGTTCTCTCAAGTGTCTACTCTAGCAAAATATCACATCCTTTTTCCAGGCTGTTTCCAGAAGAACACCATGTATCTGTTCTCAGCCAAACATCCTCCCAAGTGTCTTCCTCAGAAAAGACATTCTTTATAAGATAGTTTCCAGAAAAACATCAAATGACACAATTTAGTCTCCAAAGAAACCAGAAATTTCCACTTCATATTCCTCTTCCTGTTTTTTTAAAAAAAAAATGTCTTTTTCTCTACCATTATCAATTTGCACACAATAGAAACAAGTATAAGAACCTTAAAACTAGAACTTTACATCACACCTTAAACAGCTTATGTACAAGATAGTTAAATAATACTCTTAAAAAACAACCTTAATTTCTATCAGTATATAGTAATTAAGCAAAACAACCTACCACCCTAGATGATGATAACCGTAACATATCAAATGACCAAAACCATGCACCCTAACTTAAGGGATTGGGAAGACAGTCTTCTTATATAATTGCTTCCTGCTGAATTGGGGCAAAGAAGTCCTATTTGTTGCCCAAAGAGGAAAAAATAGTTTTAAAAGAGCTGGCAGTAGCATTTTTGTCAAATTTCTGCATTACCCAGTCTCAGTGTTATCTGTCCAGTGTATGTGTTTTCTGTCCAGTATATGTGTTGTCTGTCAAGTCTGTGTTTTCTGTCAAGTCTCTGTGTGATCGATCATTTGGGCTAGCCATTTTGAAGATGATTACATGAATATTTTGGAGAAATCAGTAACTGAGACTGTCTATGAGAGTGAGTCACCTGGGCTATTTGCTTTTTGAAGACGTTTATGTCTCTGCTGATAAAAAGCTTTCCCTGGTCAGATCTAATTTTTGTAAGTTTTCTTGGAATATTTTTCCATTCCCTGTAGATACGTAAATATAACCACATCCCCATCTTAAAACTATTGCAGGTTTCCATTTTAATGCCAATACATCCTTAAAGTATATTCGTTGGCTTGATTTGTCAGTTTTTGCAATAACCCTGTGTCTCTTAGCTGCTGTTGTTCCTATTTCACCAACATTAAGAAAATTAAGAGTTAACAAAGCATTATTTAGTCTGACCCTGAGGATTTTACTCTCACTTATTGTTTAATAAGCATTTCTTTTAAGGTACAATTGGCTTTTTCTATAACTGCTTGTCCTGTGGGATTGTGTGGTATACCAGTAACATGCTTTATATTATAATATGCAGAGAATTGCTTCATATTATTGGATGCACATGTGGGAGCATTGTCAGTTTTAGTTTGTGCAGGTATCCCCATAATTGCCATTATTTCCAATAAATGTGTAGTTACACAATCATTCTTTTCAAAACAGTTGACCATTGGAACCCTGAGTATGAGTCAATGATATGGTTATATAACTTTTTTCCCAAAAAATTATGAAAACATTCATCTGCCAGATACTATTTATTTTGGTACCCATAGGGTTACTACCAGCTGTCATGTCTGCAGAATGAGAAGTCTCTGATTCCTGGATGGCACCTTGACCCCAGCATCTTCCAGAGGGGCTAAATATGAAGTGTCACAATGTGGAAGATATCAAAGGAAACAGGCCCTACCAAATTCTCTCCAGTCCCTTCATAAACTTGCTCATCTCATTCACCTAATCATCTCCTAAGGGTCTCACTACCATATCAATGACCAAATGTCAGCAAGTGTTTTGAAGGTCAAACATCAAAACCTTCATTACCCACTGTGAGTTATTTGTCTCTCGAATCTCCTAAAATCACTCACTTCCCTCTCGCAAATCCGTCTACTGTCAGTGAAATTTTCACCACTATATTTTCTCCACTTCATGTAGACATCCTTAATCTCACTGGAGTCTGGGTTTATCAATGATATGTGTCTTCATGATGTTTTATAAACTAATAAGCAAAGGGAAAATAACAACTGCTGGCAGATGTAGAAGACCAACAGCCAAAATTTTCTAGTAAGAATTCTAGAAGAGATCAGGGGCAGTGTGTATGTGGGGGGGGGGTGGGTGTAAGAGTAAGAGAGAGTGTGTGAATGTGTGTTAACAAGATCAATATGCATTAAATGGAAGCAACAAGTACATGTTCAACAAAGAACCCTGAAATGTTAGGGTTATCACTCAGAGAAACAAGACCATAGAGGGTTGTTGGTCATCTCTGTGATTTTCTGTGTTTTAACTCATCAAATATAATCATATAGTTAAATCTGATAAAAATATAGCATCAGACTACAGTTTTGCAAAGATAATAAAAAAGAAACAGCTATTGTACATGATGGTACACACTTCTACGGCCAGCACAGAAAACTCTCTTAGAGGAAAGTTTGGGGTTTGCAGCTAGCCTGGGCTATAATGAAAAGACTACTTTAAAGAATAAAAGCTAGAGAAAAAGGCAACTCTGAAGGACAGAAGGAAAAAGAACATAAATGTAAGATCACATTTTGTTAGAGTCAATACAAGTTCAAAATCCTGCATAAGCTATTAAGTCATTTCAAGTAGTTGTGTACCTGATCTGAATCTTGATTTACTTTTTAAAAATTGATTAGGTAAACCCTCATATATAAGATAGTAATAAAATTGATCAAATTTATAAGAATTTAAAGGAATATTTGTTTCATTTGTATCAGTGGGGTAAGCCTTTGCTCACCCAATATCTAACAATCTGCTGGGTCTATCACTGTGCCAATATATTATTCATTAATTCCTAATCTGAGTCAGGACTTAGGATGACCACTTAAAATACACTTTTTTCCATCATCTCTGCACCAATCTAATAAGGAAGTTTCCATCATTAAAATCTAGTAACTTGTTTTTAATAGCTGAGTAGTTTTCCCTTGTGTAGATGTACCACATTTTCTTTATCCATTCTTCAGTTAAGGGACATCTGGGTTGTTTCCAGTTTCTGGCTATTACAAATAAAGCTGCTATCAACATAGTTGAGCAAGTGTCCTTGTGGTATGGTATAGCATCTTTGGGGTATATGCCCAGGATGAATAAACAAGGACATCATGATTTTTTCAGGCAAATGGATGGAAATAGAAAATATTATACTGAGTGAGGTAACCAAGAACCCAAATGGCATGCATGGTATGTACTCACTTATAAGTAGATATTAGCCACAAAGTACAGGATAACCAAGCAATAACTCACAGATTCAAAGAAGCCAAAAACCAAGGAGAGCCCAAGGGAAGACACTTGAATCTTTCTCAGAAGGGAAAATAAAACAAATATTAGAAGCAGTTGAAGGTAGGAAACTGGGTCAGAGAGGGGATGCTGAGGAGAATGTAGCAGGTATGCTTTCCATATCAGATGTATGGAAAGCAGGGAAAAGAGAATAGAATTCAACGGTGAGTTGGTCATCTCTAGGAAATGTGAGAGACATGCAGGGGACCCCCAGGTAGTCTGCAGGGATGACTCAATCTGAGACACCCAGGCATTCCTCCCTCTTCTCAGAGGTGAAGGAGGAATAAGGGGTGAGGCCTTGTGAAGGAGGGACTGGTTGGAGGGGAGCTACAATTTGGATGTAAAGTGATTAGTTAGCTTAATTAGTGTAATTAATTAATTAATGGAGAAAAGGAAAAATATCTAGTAACTGATTTCCCCATCATAGAGATTAAATGAGTAGACATAGGTCAGTGACCCAAATTTATAAGGCTTCAAAGAGTATTAGCCTGATCCCCTTGTCTATAGAGAAAAAAATGAAATACATTCCTAATTTCTTCTTATTTCCAATTTTGTTCTTAGAAACACAGTATATTTAATCTTACATTGGGTCCTTTCCCTGATGAACTATGGGAACAAAAGATGAAACTCAATGCACAAATCAGTCATGATAGTTATAGAAACCTTGGATTACAATTCTGATACAAACTAAAGTAACTTCTCTCAGTCTCCACAGCTAGAACAAAGATTGTCACACCAGTGTTATTCTGTTTTCAGAGGCTCCAGATGCAATCAGACAGGACCAAGCCAAATCAGTTGAAAAACTGAACAGGGCTCTTCTAAGCTCTTTAATCATATAAGTCTGTTTAGTCTGGATGTAGATCAGTTTTGCACTGTTGACATGCCACAGTATGTGGATGTTCTTGTTACTTGGTGATCACATTATCCAAAGAGACTAGCTTTGTTTTCAGTTAATAAGATCACATCATAAAATGTCAAATGACTGATTTGAGGGATTCCAGGAACATATTCTCTATCTCTATAAAGTTTAGGAAATCCAATTGTGCCGGTTTTGAAGTCTGTTAAATATTTAAGGAAGTTTTTTTTTGTTTTATTTTGTTTTGGGGTTTTTTTTCTTTGTTTTTAAATTAGAGAAATCATGCACACATTTGTTTCCTCTGCCCTTGGAGATTATATATACCCAGAGGCACCTCATTTTTGCAGAGGATTTGCTGTCAAGAAGCAATGAAGTGCAAATGGAAGGCAATTGAACTTAGCAATTTGTTTACTCAGGAAGAAAACAGCTGGAAGAAAAAAGTATTTTAATAATTAGTCAGTCATGTTAGATAAGGGGCATTCTAGTGTGTGATCTAGCTTTGTAATAAGGAGACTGACATTTTATATGATGAAGGATTAGCAATTAACCTTCTAACTTAGGAAGGGAAATGCAGAAAGAATGTTCAAAAAAGTAATGAAACAGGCTGAAGCTTTGAATTTTATTCATTAAATTTTCAGAGTTAAAATAATTATTTCTGAAAGTTTTACAAGATGATATGTTTTGAGGACATTCACAACCAAAGGACTTCTTTTGGGCCAAAGCTGAGAGAGTTTATTTAGGAAATTATAAACTAGCATTGTTATCATTGGAAACTGTCCTTTAAGTACTGGGTCAGATGTTCAGTTCTGATAATCCTTCACTTTAATCTTTGTAGTAGAGAATAGGATTAATAGGTCTGGTGAGATTGCTCAGTGGTTAAGAATGTCTACTGCTTCATCAGACACAAATTCTGTTCTTATTACTCATCTTGAACAGATCACAACAACTTATAACTTCAGTTCAAGAGGGACTCCAAGCCTTTGGCCTTCACAGGCAACTGCATGCATATGCATATATTTAACAAACACACACACACACACACACAATTAAAAAGAAACAGCATTTTTAAAGAAGAGAAGAAAGCTATTATGCAGTAAAGTGGAAATTTCTGGTTTCCTTGGAGATTCAGTTGTGTTGGGTCTCCAAGCTGTCTTATAAGAGGATATGTCACTGAAGCAGCCACACGAGAGGATGGTTTGTTAAGGCAAACACTTGAGAGGATGTGTGATGTTTTGGGAAAAGTATAAGTATAACCCAACAGACAATGAGTAATGCTCTTGCATTGGTTCACCTTGCAACACATCAGTGATCTTTGCTGATCTTTGTTTGTCATCACTTCACAGAGAGAAACGCATCAAAGAACTTGTGGCATTTGGCTGCTTCTGGCCTCTTCGACATACTTCTGCCAATTTGGCAGAGCTTCACAGCTTCTTCTGGATAGAGCGCTGCTACTGATCCATGTTTGGTGTTTGCTAATTGGACTGGATTGTCACTACTGATTCATGTTTTGGACTAGACTGTTGATATGCTGACAACACAAAGTGGAATCACCCTATAGAACTACTTCTAGGCAGGTCTATATCCCCCCCTTGTCCTATTAACCATCTTTCTCCCCTATCTTTGTTCAGTGGGCTAGAAGTGATGTTAAAGTGTTTTAGAACACTTATTAATGGTCCTGGAAAGACTCGAAGCAGCAGTGTAGGGGAATTCCAGGACAGAGAAATGGGAGGGGGTTGACTGGGGAACATGGGGAGGGAAGAGGGCTTATGGGACTTTCAGGGAGGGGGGATCCAGGAAAGGGGAAATCATTTGGAATGTAAATAAAGAATATAGAAAAAAAAAGAAAAATCTAAGCCTACAATGTAGCTCAGTTATTAGCTACCTGCTGGTAGTGGGTATAGATAGAATCAATTGTAGTGAGTAGTCTCCTAGGCTTTAGTGCAAGTGGGGAGGAACATACTGTCTTTGAACATAAAGTTCCTTAATCATTCACTTAAACAAAACATTTCTTAAAAATACAGAAGCAAGAATCAAAAAAGAGATACCCACACAGCATTAAAGTATGAGATAGTAGCTACAGCAGAGTAGCTCAGCTCAATTTAAAAACTCTAGGAGTTAAAAATAATGACTTGTGCACAAACTTAAATCTTTGCCTGTTTTTGCATTTGCCAACTAATGGAGAACTTAATGCCTTTCATTCAAAAAAAAAGCATTCAGATTTTAATTTCAGAAAAAGTATTCCAGATTTTATAAACTTTGCTTTTGAGTAGTAATTTCTCAGCACATATATGAGCTTTTAAAGGCCCAAAAATCTAGAGAATGAAAATATATATAGCTTTTATATTTTAGGAAAGTCCTCACCAGTGTGGAAAGTAAAATAAGGGAACTATTAAGTAAGGATGATTTTCAGTACCTGAAGAGATGAGTAAACAGGAAGGGAAGCACAGAGACAAAATAAAAGAACTAAGAGTAGAGGTGTATGCCTGGAATTCCAGCATACACAAGCTCTAAACACAGGAGGATTGCAAATTCAAGATCACCCTGAGCTATATAGCAAATCCTCTTTCCAACAATAACAAAAAGAGATAAAGAACATTGAAAATAAATCAAGATGCTCCGCTAAACATTTTAGAGTTTAGATGTAAATTAAAGTACCTTGATGGAGAGAGCTACTGAATCAAAATTAACCAGCAGATGTGGCCCTGAAATGGTGGTCTGCACTGTTAACATGTGATGGTCATGATTGCCACCATTTATCCTGCTGTTAGTTTTTCCACCAGAGACTCAGCTCCAGCTGAAGGAAAATATTTGGGAACCTCAAGTCTTGGCAAGCCACATGACATTACTGCTTAGGTGTTCACAGACTTCCAACATCCAGACAAATAAGTCCAGGTAATATGAACTTTCCTCTTTTACAACACATAGGCCAATTTTCTTCTTCTTTGATCCAATAGATGTGAGTATAATGAGATTTTATCACAAGCACTTTATTCTATTGTTACTTGTGCCAGAGACATGGTGCATTACAGACTCTTGGCTTTGATGTAGACAATGAAACTTTCTAATAGATTGCCAATTGCTTTGACACAAAAGCTAGAGAAAATGTATCTCACCCGAAAGCCTTGTTCCCAATCTGTCTCCAACATCACAGATGTCAAATTTGGCCCCTAAACTGCCTGCCTTTGATTAAAGGAGTGAGCCAAAGAAAGAGTAATAGTCTGCCAAGTTAGGTGGCCATAATCCTCAATATTGGTAATTACACCACAAATATATTGAGCTTTGTTGTTGAAGCTCGGAAAGTGCTACATTGGGTTCTTCTAAACCAAAGTTGTTTCCAATCTTTCAAAGGCTCAAAAACTTAAATGTTCTCAAGCATCTCCTGCAGCTAAATTACCCTCTCTGCAATTTTGTCAGATCTTTCAAGGCAACTTGTACTGAGGGTGGTCATCTGAGAAAATTTTAGGCAATCATAGAAAATCCCTCTTACAGCTCATTTTCTCAGGAAGGGAATCAAACTTGAGAAATGTCTTTATGAGAAGCAGTCTGAGGTCTCAGCTACTAAGGGCCCTTAGTTCTGAAATTTCATCAGGAGCAAGAGAGTTCACCTTCTTCTTTTCCTCCAACCCAGAAGAAGAATGAAGTGACCTTCTGCTATTGCCAGCCACATGGATGACAAGCTCATTGAAAGTCCCCATTTACTTAACATATTTCTTCTATCTGTATAAGTAAAATCCATTGTTCTTCACTTTCCTCTGTCAGATTAAGGTTAGAGATAAGTTAGCACATCTGTGTCTCATTTTATTTGGGAATTTTCATCCAGAATAATAGAATGAATTTGTTCAAGTTTCTATGTTCTATTAGTGAACTTATGACCTAACTTCTCAATCAATGTCAAAGCATGTGTGTGTGATAGTATTCTGATAGTCTTGCTAAGGTAGCAACATCACATATCAGTTCTCACAGTCACTGAACAGAACTCAGTAATTCCACACCTCTGTCACAATTGGCATCTATTTATCTACCCCAGTGGAACTATTCCTCGACTATCTAAGAGAAAAAACACAAGGATTTTTCTGGTGAAATTTTTCCTAGCCTCATTTAATCAAATACATATATCCTCTGTATCCACATGATAGTTTCAAAAATCTCTTCCACTCCATACGCTAGAGTTTTGATTCCATTTATAGCAAGGATCCTGAAGAATCTATTTTTAAATTATTTTGAAGTGCTCACACTTTAATAAATGACATTGAAATTAATTCCTTTACACATTGCTTTATCCAGACATCACCATATATTGGAAAGTGATATGTTGAAATGTATAACTTAAGATGTTTCAAGTATTAATCTCATCAGAAAGTAATGTTTATTGTTATGGCTATGCCAACATAACTGTGAACACTGATGATTTTTGGTTGTTATATATGCTGAGTGACAAACACTATTCTACAATAGGCCCTTTGATCTTGAGCTCAAAGATAAGACAGAACCAGAGAAACATCCCTAAGTCAATACTATACTGTTTCGTTTTCCTGCAAAGTCATCACAACACAGTCAGCGATGAAAGAAATATCTGTATCTTGTATATGGAAGCCTGACACATTAGTTATACTAATATTTACTGTTATTGACATTAGTAGAAATATGAATAGAAGTATCAGTTGTTATTTATCGAATCCTTATTAGAAGCCAAACACTATATTAAATGCTTCATATGCATCCTCCATGGCCTTCATAATTGAATGCTTGATGGAATATTACTTTTAATATGAGAAAACTCATTCCTATAGTCAAAAGTATGCATGGTTTTTTATGAAGATTCTTTCTTAAGGCAGAAAGAAAGAACTTGCCTTAATATATAATTATCAGCCTTCTAGAAGAACAAACTAGATGATCAGTTTCTTTGAAGAAACAAGCCATGGTTATTTTCAACTAGTCAAAAATACTATAATAAAAGTCCAATTTAAAGAAAATTTAAATACATATATAATATATGTATTATATAATATATATACATATATATATATGTATATGTGTATATATATGTATATGTATATGTGTATATGTGTATATATATGTATATATATATGTATATATATATATATATTATATATATATTCTGCTTTGGTGCTACAAATCCCTATTTTTTTTGTTGTTGTATTCAGAACTGAGTCAATTTCTTTCCCATATTCCAAATCCCCATAGCAGTCATGACCACATAATTAGAGAAGCCACACATAATCTTGCTGTTCTAAGAAGAATAATTGTCTTTTCTGTCACGTGACCCAATGACAAATATTTTATAACTCTTTAATCATTCTCCTTTAGCTCCTTTAGCTTATATGGATGCTAAAAGTACAGAAACCTGGGCTTTTTGTTAAATTCAGTCAAGATGTATCAAAGTATCTTTGTCACACATATTGCTTTCCAGGAAGACAACCCTGGATAGTTTTCTCTGCAAGATCAATGAACTTTTCAGGTTTGAAATTAATGCCAACTCTGATTGCCAGAGCCTCATCGTTCTAGCAAAACCAAATAAAAATCCTCTGTGGCAGAGAGTGGCATAAGGTTTTGTCTTGAATTATTTTAGCAATTAACTTTCACAACGTAATGGTCAGCCTGTAAGCTGAGAAAATTGGAGAGGTGAGGATAAAATTTACCATCATGACTATTAAAAAATAAATACTTAGACTGTCTGAAGGGAAAGAAGTGTTAAAGAAGGGCAGGATGCTAGTATCATTTTTTCATTCATGTAAGCCAAGAAATACAGTAGAAAACTGATTTTAAAAAACTGGTTTTAAGAATAATAAAAGAAAATTAACAGCTATAGAACTAAGAGAAATATTTTCCTTTTAATATTGGGACATATAAAGAAGTGAAACAAGACATTATAAATGAGTTAAAATATCTACCCTTCATCATTGGGGTCAAATTGATAAATTATTGCAGAATACCTAAAATATTACATTTTGATTTTAAAATAACTACCTGTTCTAGAGTTTTATTGATGTAAAGAGACACCATGACCAAGGCAACACTTTTTTTTTCTTGGTAATTTTTGGTTATTTTATTTAGTGACATTTAAAATGGTATCCCCTTCCCAGTTTCCCCTCTACAAACTCCTATCCTTTCCCCCTTCCCATGCCTCTATGAGGGTGTTCCACAACCTGGCCACGCACTCCTGCCTCATTACCCTAGCATTCCCCTACCGTAGGTCATAGAGCCTCCACAAGACCAAGGGGGCCCTCCCAATGATGCCCAATAAGGCAATCCTCTGCTACATATCCAGCTGGAGCCAGGGGTACCCCTACGTGTACTCTTTGGTTGGTGGTTTAGTTCTTAGGATCTTAAGGAGCTCTGGTTGGTTGATACTGTTGTTCTTCCTATGGGGTTGCAAACCCCATCAGCTCCTTCAGTTCTTTCCCTAACTTCTCCACTGGGGTCCCTGTGCTCAGTCCTATGTATGGCTGCATGAATCCTCATCTGTATTAGTCAGGTCTGTAAGAGACTCTTGGGGAAAAGGTATATCATATTCCTTTCAGGAAGTACTTCTTGGCATCAGCAATAGTGTTTGGGTTTGGTATCTGCAGATGGGATGGGTCCTTAAGTGGGGCAGTCTATGGATGACCTTTCCTTCAGTCTCTGCTTCACTCTTTGTCCCTGCACTTACTTTTGACAGGAGGAATTCTGGATTAATGTTTTTGAGGTGGGTGGGTGGTCCCATCTCTCAACCAGGGACCATGCCTATTCATTAGATAAGATCTATCACTACAGGTTCTCTGTCCTCTGTGTTGGGTACTTCAGCTAAAGTCCTCCCTGTTGGACCCTGGGAACCTCTTGAGTCCCTGGCATCTGGGAATTGCTAGTGGCTACCACGTTACCCCTCCCCCAGTGCTACGTTCCTCCTTTCAAATTCCTGACCCTCTGTACTTCTCCTAATCTCTTCCCATATCTGAAGTGGCCTCCCTTTTTCCCTCTCCCTCCTCTCTTCTTCCCAGACCTCTCAGTTCCTCTAACTTCCCAAGATTATTTATTTCTCACTTCTGAGTAGGAATGTAGCATCTCCACTTTGGTGTGGTCTTCGTTTTTCTTGAGTTTCATGTGGTTTGTGAGTTGTATTGTGAGTATTCTGAGCTCTAATATCTTCTAATCATGAGTATTCTTTTATCTAATATCTACTTATTAGTGAATCATACCATATGTGTTCTTTTGTGATTGGGTTACCTCACTCAGTATGATATTCTCAAGTTCCATCCATTGTCTTTGAATTTCTTGAAGTCATTGTTTTAAATAGCTGAGTAGTATTCCATTGTGTACCACAATTTCTGTATCCATTCCTCTGTTGAGTGACATCTGGGTCATTTACAGCTTCCAGCTATTATAAGTATGACTGCTATGAACATAGTGGAGCATATGTCCTTGTTATATGTTAGAGCATCTTTTGGGTTTATGCCCAGGATTGGTATAGCTGGGTCCTCAGGTAAAACTATTTCCAATTTTCTGAAGAACCACTAGACTGATTTCCAGAGTGGTTGTGCCAGCTTGCAATTCCACCAACAATGGAGAAGTGTTCCTCTTTCTCCACAACTTGTCAGCATCTGCTGTCACCTGAGTTTTTCATCTTAGTCATTCTGACTGGTATGAGGTAGAATCTCAGGGTCATTTTGATTCGCATTTCCCTTATGACTAAGGATGTTGAACATTTCTTTAAGTGCTTCTCAGCCATTCAAGATTCCTATGTTGAGAATTCTCTGTTTAGCTCTGTAGCCTATTTTTAATAGGGCTATTTGGTTCTCTGGAGTCTAATTTCTTGAGATCTTTGTATATATTGGATATTAGCCCTATATGGGCAGTAGGGTTGGTAAGGAGCTTTTCCCAATCTGTGGGTTGCTTTTTTGTCCTATTTACAGTGTCCTTCACCTTACAGAAGCTTTTCAATATTATATGGTCCCATTTGTCAATTGTTGATCTTAGAGCATAAGCCATTGCCCCTGTGCTAATGTGTTCAAGGTTCTTTCCCACTTTCTCTTCTATTAGATTCACATCTAGTTTTATGTGGAGGTCTTTGATCCACATGGTCTTGAGCTTCATACAAGGAGATAAGAATGGGTTAATTTGCATTCTTCTATATGATGACCGCCAGTTGAACCAGCACCATTTGTTGAAAATGCTGTCTTTTTCCACTGGATGGTTTTGGCTTCTTTGTCAAAGATCACACGACCAAAGTTGTGTAGGTCCATTTCTGGATCTTCAATTCTATTCCATTGATCTACCTGCCTGACTCTGTGCAAATTCCATGGGATTTTTATTACGATTGCTCTGTAGTATAGCTTGGGGTCAAGGATAGTGATTCTACCAGAAGTTCTTTTATTGTTGAGAATGGTTTTTGCTATCCTGAGTTTTTTGTTATTACAGGTAAGTTAGAGAATTTCTCTTTCTCTGTGAAGAATTAAGTTGGAATTGATAAAGGAAAACATTCAATTGGGGCTGGCTTACAGTTTCAGAGGTTTAGTCCACTGTCATCATGGTGTAAAGCAATATACTGTACATGCAGACCTGGTGCTTTAGGAATCAAGAGTTCTATATCTTGACCCAAAAGCTGCCAAAAGATATTGTTCTCTGCAGGCATCCAGGAGAAGGCTCTGGATCACACTGGTCAGACTTGAGCATATATAGGAGACCTCAAAGCCCCATCTCCAATGTGAGACACTTTTTCTAACAAGGTTATACCTCCTCAAATAAGACTGCACTTCTTAATAGTGCCACTTCCCATGGTCCAAGCATATTCAAACCATCATACTACCTAAAAACTAAAATATATAGTTTGATGGTACTATTCTAGAAGTAGAATTGAAAGGAATAAAAGTTGAAATGGTTGCATGCTGTTATTTTCAGCTCATCTATTTGAATATTTTTATGTTCTCTCTATATAAAAGGAGTGGGGATGCTAGAGATCTAAACATAGAGTTCGCAATAAAAGAAATAAATACAGCTAGTAAATACTTTAAAGGTTGCTTGTTGTCTTGAGTGATTACAGAAATGCAAATTAAAATATCTTTAAGATTTCTTATGACTACTTTAGGAATGGATATCAACAAAACAACTGACAACAAATACTGACTTTGATGTAGAGAAAGAGGAACCTCATTCACTGTGGGAGGAGATTATAAGTTGGTTCAGATATTCTGGAAATGGAGCATCCTCAAAAAAGCTAAAATTAAATCTACACTAGGACCCAGCTGGTACACTCCCTGTCATGTGCCCAAGGGACTTGACATCTTCCTCTACAGATACTTGCCAGTTCTCATTGCTGCCCCAGTCACAATATCCAGGAGATGAAAATTACCTAAATGCCCTTCAGTAGATGACTGTGTAATGAAAATGTGATATATACACACAATAGAATATGATTCTCCTCTAAAGAAAAAGGAAATAATAAAATATGCAGGTGCATAGATCTAGAAAAAATTATACAGAATGATATTATCCAGTACCAATGATACAAACTCTGCATGTTCTCCCTCATCTATAATTCCTAGCTTCAGATCTTCAGCATGAGTATACAATGGGAAGTAAGCACAAGAACCAGGAAAGTTTAATGAGATCATAGGTGAGGTAGGGACTTGGAATGAGACCAGCATAATTTTCAGGTGATATGAAGTGGAAAGAGCTCTAATTGAAGAAGTTTGAAGAAAGTCAATACAAAAGAAGGAGAGACAGGGGACAAATAACACGGAAGTTGTTTGGTAAAGCCAGAGAAATCGTATAATTTTATATTCACCTAAAATCATGTATAATACATATATGTATAAGCACATTATATATAAATATGTATATATACATATATAGATATATATGTATGTATAAGGAAATTAAGCTCCCAACAAGAACCATGGACTAACAAAATTCTAGTATGGGGTACAGGAAACCTCCTTTCCAGTGGTTGGCCCAGGTAATCCAAGTGACTCCCAAAACAATATTTATGTAGTTCTAAATTACCTCCCAGAATGAAAGCCTTTTTCCTGCTGTCTACAGTCCATAGTTCCAGAACATACTATCCAAGGTTACAAAGGAGGGAAGCTATTAAACAGTTTTACCCATCAGCAACACATAAAACCACTACAATTACCAGCATGGCAAGATACGCATAAAAGTGCAATAATTGGCACTTACATGTTGGCAACCACCAATAGCTGCCTAATTGGACTAAGGTCTATTCAATAAGAAGAAACTTGTTCCTGATACTAGAAACCTAACAATCTTCTTGAGGCAAGTGAGGTTATCACTACCTACATTTTGCTAGACCAGCATAGGTCTCTATTACATTCTAAATCTTATCGTACTCACAGATTAAGTGTGGCCACAACCCCTTCATCAAGGCAACCTCTCCTCACATCAAACAAAAAACAAGTGGACACAGTGCAGAGGTTGGCAGAATGTGGGGAACCCAGCCCCAACAGATGAACTACATCACAGATCACACATCTCTAACTGAGAGAACATTGTAGGACTACAGAAAGATTTTAAGAGTCACAATCCCAGGAAATCAGCTATGAAATAGGCCCTCTCAGAAATGGATGCATAAACAAGACCAGGAAAAAATGCAATATCAATAGACATGTGGTAAAACGTTTGCAGGATTCCATGCCCACACAAAGAATCATAGAAAAATAATGACTATATTAAATATAAAATAATATAAAAATAAAATATAATATAAAAATAAAATAAAATATATAAATATAAAATATAAAAATAAAATATATAAAAATAAAATATAAAAATAAAGAATCATAGAAAAATAATTATCAGATTACACTACACAGACACATATGCATTCAAGCACACATACATGCATCCATGCACGTATGTATGTATGTATGTATGTATGTATGTATGTAAGTGACAATGATAAAGAAAAAGAAACTATCAAATTAGAGTTGTCACAAGGACATTGGGAGGATTTCAGGGCTGTTAGCTGGGAGACACTGGCAGGAGGAAAGGGAACAGGGAAGTGATGTAACTCTATTTCAATTAAAATATATATTTTTAAAAAAGAATTCTTCAAAGTTTCCTAGAAGTTCACAATGAGACAAAAAAGTATATTTTTGAGAAGGATGTCATAAATTCACCAATATTTTTTTTTCAAATTTAATGTTATTTATTGTCTGAACACATTGCTACTTTATGTTGTTTGTCTCATATTACGGTTATACCCTTCAGTTAAATTAAATCAGTTAAATCTTCCTAGGATAAGAGATTGTCCATTGTCACTAGCATAATTCTGTCATAGCAAATGCCCTAACTCCATAGCTACTGCCCTCATCCTCCAGATCTCTTGTACCACAATGTGCTATTTTCTACTGAGGATTTGGATTGTGGTGATGTCTATAACTTTAGTTCCAGCTATTTTACTACCCCAGCTTCTTACTTTACAACAGACTGCAAGCTACTAGTCACATTACTTTTAATAACTATGTCAATATAAAGCCACCCAGTCAATCATATGGAGCTTGGTAATTGTGACACAAATCACTTGAGGACAAGTGAAACTTTAAACAAGCTCAAGACACTAAATGTGTCTCCCAAATTAACACTGAAAAACAACCCTGGACCAGACATAAAGAAAAAGAGAAGACAATGTTATAGACAGTATGAAGCCTAGAGGTACAGAGATACTGTCATGTTTGGGTGATTTTATACTCTTTTTAACTGGAATTAAGTCTTACTGAGGAAGGTACTTCACCTGCAAAAGAACAAGATAATGCCAACTTTATCCACAAAGCTCATTTCAACTGAAGGTGAAACAAAAACTTCTATTAGGTAATTATTTTTTTAGGTAATATAGGAAAAATATTTTCTAAAAAGTTTCACTCAACAACATTTTTCAAAATGTTAAATGCAACTGGAAAACATAGGGTCACATTGAAAGTTGGTTCCACAAAAAACACTTGCTCAGAAAATGCTAGCAACAAATAAATAACATTTGGGAGGAAATCACTTTGTTCTGACTCCACAAATGGAGGAACATCTCCAAATGCTTCAGTGCCTTCCCTGTGAAAGACCTGTCAACCACAGATGCTGCTCTTGGTAATACATTACTAGAGATACAGGCATACCTTGTTGTTTCCACAGCTATTAACCAAATGTTGAATATTATGCAAGTGCCACTTGAAAAATGTATGTGTCTAAGATGCATTTACTTTATAATTTATTTTATAATGTTCTCTCTAGGAACTAAACAAACAAAAAAAAACTCGTTGGAACAAGGACTTACTTAACAAAAGTTTCAAAAAATAAACATATCGAAAATCCATTTGTCTCTAAGTAATAGTAATTAAGTGTGGCAGAGATGGTGATAAAATGAGGGAGTAAAAGAACAGGCTCTGAATCCCACAGCACATGAAACATGAGTAGCACTGGATATTTTCTTATTATTCTTGCTACTATCATTAACAAATTTAGGCATAGTTAGGAACTCCCTTTCTACCCTGAATGGCGTATAGCTTGTTGAAACATTGTCCCTAGGGGGCCTCATTGCCTTCCCCAAACATCACAAAGGTATTAGTTATTTTCCATAACCTAATTGTACAGTCCTATTGCTGAAGACTCAAATTATTTATATCATTGAACATGGAAAAACACAACTAGTGCTCAACTAGAACTTCACCCCTCCTGAGTAGCATTCATAGTGATGGGAAGCACTTTGTATGAATTTATATGGGTACTTTTGGGAAGAGCTGGGGGAGGGCAAAGAACTCGCTTAAAATAAATTGTATATTAATATATACATTGTATAATAATATATTTTAATAATATATTATTAGATAATAAATATATAAGAACTGCATTTCTATACCTGAAGTCAAACTAGCATCCCAAGGATCACCTGCAGAGAGTGGCATCTTCTCACCTTCTCCCAATGAATGCGCAGTTATAGGCAGTGTTTATGAAAGTCTGATACTTAATTCATTAGCAAACATTGTAATTAGTCACAAACAATTCCAGAACTTGTCTTCCTGTTTGGCAATATTTAGCATGTGGCTCAGGGAGTTATTTCAGGTATATTTCCAGCATCTCCTTCATGTTCAAAGTTCTTGCAAATCACTTCCTTTGCTACTAACATTGTATTCTGCCTAAAATGCCCCGAGTTGTGTTCATTGGTGATATTCATCAGCATGCCCATTTTCAGAAAGGTAGAGTATTTTACTTAGACACAACTCTAAAATTTTGTGACCACTGTTGGCCACAGAAATGAAGGACAAAACCTCTGGAGATGAAAGATCTAGAAAAGGAAAACAACTTACTCAAGTTCCATTAGTTGACCTAATAAATAACACAGTCCACATATTGCATATCATTTCACTGTGCATCAATAATTCAGAATCTGATTAAATAGATTGCTAGAGCAGTATTTGCTGTACACTTTGAAAAGCTGAATGACAAACAAACAAACAGGACTTCCATTTTTGGGAGTGTTCCTAGTATATACCATTGTACTGTTGACTATCCCTGAAAAGGGAGGACAGCAGCCATTGCTCCTGAAAGGATCTGGTTAAAGGATGGATTGACAGAGACCCAGGAATTCTCCCATTTTACCCTTTAGACCAGGACAAATAGCTAATTAAATATTATTTGCCAAGGTTCATTGGCTGAATTTCTCCTTCAAGCAGATAATAGTCAGATTTGGGACTATGATGGTCTATGAGTTATTTAAGACTAAGCAAGTTTCCCTTCCACTATAGAGGGTTGAGGCCAGCCATAAGTAAGATGCACACTGTGAACTCAGAAATCAAATTTCTGGGCATGGAAGCCACTTACTAAGCACAGAAGTGAAAGCTAATTTTTCAACCTCTTTGTCTTTCAGAGCTTCTATATGTAGTTCACATGAATAGAAAAGGGACTACTTCACAATAATACAGTAAAGATGAAATAAAATGATAGAGAAGGCTAGAATAATACTATTTTCTTTGTTCCTGACACTAACTGCATAGAGCCCAAGTAATAGAGCAACCAGAACAAATGTGAAGCTCATACAAACTCAGCTCATAATCCCCCACCTAGTCTCTTTGTCCATCTGTTTATCTTCCTGGATGTTGAGGGATATCCTGAAACAGAAATGTGAATATGGTCCACAACCAGCATCCAGACATATCTAGGCATGTGAGAGCTCCTACAATGGTGGTAGAGGTAGTGTGATGAAAGGGAGGTTTTTCAGTTTGCTTAGGGAAAGGATCTGAGTCAGTGAGTCAGAAACAAGCAGGAAATTGACATGGAAGTTGCAGAGAGTAGAAACTCTCAGTTTAGATGTTTGCCACCATTCAGAGCAATCATAACTTGGTCATGCAAAGGGTACAAAAAACTGAAAAGTAATATTAGGCTTTGTGGGGTTTCAAAACCCACATAGCACCATTAGGAATGTGCCTTGCCTCCAACCTGAGCATAAAGTCGAAGCAGGCAGTGATGTGTGGAGTGAATTAACAGATATCTGTCCCTAGGTAGATGGAGAGCAATGAGGACATAGCTATTATTCACCTGCCAAAGGCAACAGCAACAGAATCCAAGATCAACTCAAAGTTATGCCAATCTACAGGGTAGCAAGTGTTGAGATGACATGCAGAGTCCAACAGTGGTCAAGGTGGTGCATCTGTCTAGACAAGAAGACTGGTGGTCAGGCTGCAGCTTCCTGGAAGTCATCTTTACTCCACAGTACTTGGGAGAGTGAGCTATCAGGGACACTCAGGATTAAGCTCGGATGTTAATGGGCTAACCCATTAGTGTTCTCTGCTCACTCAATCCTGGGGTGTTGGCTTCTATTTATGTCATACTTTCTGCTTTCCCAGAAACCCTGGGTTCATTGCTATGGCAGCTGCTGACTGGACAAGTTGCTGCACAGATTTTTCTGTCAGTAATTGTGGCACAAAGCTCAGTGATGACAAATGCTTCTCACCACTCTCAATCTCAGAATACAGGTCATAGCGACTTTGGAGGTTGGGATACGACAGCTGAGCTACAAAGACATGTGCTGTGCTCGTGCTGGGGGTCGAGATGCTTTGACATGACAAGAAAACATCCTTGGTGGGTTTTTCTTTAGATTCTTAACATGTCTTGTCAAGCAAAATATATCCAAAACAAATAAGAAATCTGTCACTCAGGGAACTTATTGGGAAAGTGTACTTCTTTGTGGGACAATATTCAGTTTATAAACCTGAATATGAGAGAACTGCCTGGCTATCATTTAAAACTACCTAGACATGAGCTGAATAAGAACAACAATAGACGAAAGAGGGTCAGGGAAAAACCCTTGAGGCCTTGGCCATACACAAAATCTATAGACAACAAGCAAAGCTGAGTGGGAGAAATGCTTTTCTCCAGGGAAGATTACATCAATTGGTTATCCAATATCAAGTGATCAACATTGAAAAGCATTCACAGGAATAACACTATATATATATCAATAATAAAAATAAAATATATATATATATATAAACAATTAATGAAAAAAGAAGCCATGAATTTGAAAGACAGAGAGGTATATGGAAGGATTTGAAGAAAGGCAAGGAAAGGGAGGAATTCAGTGCTGAAGACATTGAAGCAAAGAGATTAGTTTGTTCCACTTCATACTCTTAATAGAAGGTAGAGTCTGTATGAAAGCCATGTTCCCAAGCAGCTTGTGACTATGCTGTATGCTTCTCCCAGAAGGGCTGGCACTGGGCTTACAATGTTGCAAGGCTCAGTTTATCACTGCCTCCTCTCCTGCTGCTCTCCTCTTCTGCATCATGAGAGCTCCCACTTCGTGTGTGAGGTTCAGAGACCAGACTTTATAACACTTTATTGCTCCAGTCTTTCTTGTCTCAACCTTTCCTCTTTGTACCCAGCTCTGTTAAGGCATTCACATTGTCACACTCGACTCGAGACTGCAGGGCAGATTTGATTCCCTAACTCTCACTCTTAGAGCCCTGTAACTTCTCTTTGAGCGTTCTAGCTAGTCCTAAAGATGAGGTTATAATGATCGATATTTAACTTTGACCCAAGGCCTGGCCAGTGTTTCTATTGAGCTTACTCCTTCATCCCAGGAAAAAGGGTCAGTGCTAGGCAGAATTCCTGGAAAGTAGCATATTCTCTATCCATTGAAATTAGAATCTCAAAATCTTTTTACTTAAAAACTGAAGATATTTTCTGGATAAAATAGAACCCATAACTGAGTATTTTACATAACTAATACTTGGATAGTCTATTTTTATGAAAATTGTGATTTTTATAGTAAATTAGAAAACAAGGCATTGAGCTTTTTACTAAGTATTTTATTTCAAGAGGCTGTCTTCATACTGTATACACCTACACATGAACCTAGCCACAAATCTTGAGGTAAGTGACTCAAGAGACACTATTTGCTTTGGGCCATGATTTTTTTTAAGTATTGCCTCTGATATAAAGTATGGTATAACCAAGTACATACCTTTAAAACAGTTTCCTATGACAGTATTTACCTTTTCTACATGCAATACATTCTGGTTCATGTATACTTTATATTTCCTTGTTCACATAATCCTATCAATATACTGTACTTCAATTCTAAAATTAATACAATAAGTTCCCACTGGCTCATTATTCTAATATCAATCTATATTCTCCTTACACACACACACACGCACACACATGACACACACGCACATGCACACACACACACACACACACACACACACACACACACCACAGAGACCGGGGCCGGGGGAGACTCTATATCTCCATAGTATACAGAAGTGTCAGAAAGTCATCTCCAAGAACCGGTTGTTTTCAGATGACTAATGACCAACAAGAATGTGTGTTTGTGTGTGTGTGTGTGTGTGTGTGTGTGTGTGTGTGTGTGTGTGTGTGTGTATCTCCTGTCCTTTGGGACACAGGGATTATTTTATCAGATATGGGAAAGGTTTTTGAAAGACTGTATCCTCAAGCAAAAGGCGCTAGCACTCTTTTCTCGTTCTGAAATAGGATGAATTGGTGGGACATATGTTATTCTCAAAGCAGTGCTGAGTGATACTTGAGGGTTAGTAGAAGTGGTATATTTTAGTTCTGTTACTTTCTAATTCAAAATGCTACTAGATTAAGAATCTGGGAATAGTACTTAATATTTCAGCATATTACCTTTTCTTTTCCATACCTGTGTTAAGAAAAATTATTTAATCCCTAAAAGCCTCACAAGAGTAAAGGGAAGGGTCCAGGACAACCTTAAAGTCCAAACAATTCCCCTCACCCAAGTCTTTCATATTTCATTGATTTGACAATATTGATAGCTAAGACCTTTCAAGACAAGGTTTACAGCCTCTGAATTAGACTCAGAAGATTTATTTCCCCTGAACTCAGAGAATTCATTTCAACCTAGAGAAACTTTACTGGCAACAAGGATCAGAGAGCCTGAATTTTACAGTGGTTACATCACTGCTCAACACAGGGCCATAAGGAGAGAGAAAAATACATCATGTGTGTATGAACTGGGTACAAAGAAGGTACCAACCAAGTCAGCACAGGTTATTGTGGACTAAACCCGTGTATTCTCATCCCCATCAATATAAAACATTTAGGGTGAAATATAATCCTAGAGGGAAATGGGGGCACACACACACACACACAAAACAAACAAACAAAAGCTAATGGTAAAGCACTTAAAAGAGCTACTTTTATTTATTATAAGAAACATAATTTGAGGCAGGGAGTGATGGCACACATGTTTAATCACAGCATTCAGAAAGCAGAGACAGGCAAATCTGAGTTCCAGGACAGGCTGGTCTACAGACCAATTAAAATAAAGAGACTGCTCAAATGCTCCACAACAAGCAATAAATGAGAGCTTCCCGTGTCTCTTAGGGGCAGACAGTTCCATATTTATGTCACTTGTATATGATGTGGTTTCATCAAACTTTTAAGCCTTCATCATCTAGAATATCATTTAAATCATTTATTTTACTTCAAAAGTACATCATTAGTTTTCCCCAGCTTTGGTTCCTCTTTTATTGCAAATATTATTCAAAACACACTTGCCACATAAAGACCATCCTATAATGGATGTCTTTAACCTTTTTACATTTATTTATTTGAGTTTTTGTGTGTATGTGTGCATGTGTAAGTGTGTATGTGTGCATATGTGTGTATGTATGTGCATGCATATGTGTGCATGTATGTGTGTGCATGTGTGTATGTGTGTGCATATGTGTGTATGTGTGTGCGTGTGTGTGTGTGTGTGTGTGTGTGTGTAAGCATACACACCCACGTACATGTGGAGTTTAGAGGACAATTTGAGAAAGTTGTTTTTTTCTTTCCACCATTTGGATTCCAGAGAATGGACTCAGGTTATCCTCTTTGGTTGCGATCACTTTTACACATGTGCTATGTTGTGTGCTCTAATAAGAGATTTCTGTATTTAACATTTGTACAATTTATTTTTGTACCAGATTTCAAGACTCTTCTATCTCTCTTCTTTCCTGTAGCATGCAGGTGAATATGGCTACAGTCGAACTACACAACTATGTTGGAAGGCAAGTTAAAGTAATAATCATTGTTCAGATTTCAAGATTCTTCTATCTCTCTTCTTCCCTGTAGCATGCAGGTGAACATGGCTACAGCCAAACTTCATAGCTATGTGGGGAGGCAAGTTAAAGTAATAATCATTGTTCACGGTCAGCATATAAAGTTCTGTCTGTAGAAATACAACTAACCTCCCAGCATATCCACACCCTCATCCACTTAGATGATAAGCCATAGCTTTCTCCTGTTGCCTCAAATATATTTTATTCAAGGGATTCTTAAACTTTTCCCATTCACCACACCTTTATGCCCAGAAATTATGCATGAGTCTAGGCATGCATGTGTAGACAATACATATTCATCAAATATTTGCTGATAATCATCAAAAAGAATTTAATCTTAAAAACTCATATATATTATATAATAGATAAAATGCAATTGCATATATTACTTTTCAAAGAATTCAATCTTGCCTGAGTGCTACATACGTCTGAACGTGCAGCATCTGCAAACTTTTTCAGGGTTGCTCAATATTTTGGCTTTATAATTGTCAATTTTAAGTCTATCACGTCACACTAAAACATAGTACAAAGTGTAGAGTTATGTTTATGGTTATTTCATAAATTGTGGAAAATCCTGTCCTAATCCCAACCCAAAAGTTCATTCTTTTATGGTACAAACTTTCGACAAATTAGGTAAATTTTTTGCATAATGTGTTAAATGGATTTTTTTATCATTAAAGGATAAATTTTTGTCATGGGCTTTTCTGTACAAGTTGCTATACTTGTGAAATTAACCTTCATTCAATTCCAGGATATGTGCCCCTTGTTCATGCTGTTTGGGCCTTTAAATGTGCTGTTGAATTTTGCTTGTTAATATCCATTGATTTTTATATCTCTTCATCTGAGATATTTTGTTTGTTCATCCATAATATAACTAGCTAGATTTCTTTTCTGAAGTAACCGCATTTAGCTTTTGTTTCAGGCTAATGCTTGCCTCACAAAAATGAGTTGGAAATGTTTTCTCCTTTTCAGTATTTTGGAAAAGTTTGAGGGAGATTGTCAATAGTTCTTAAGTGCTTGATAGAAACCATCAATGATGCTCTGCATCCCCAGAGCTTTGGGAGAAGACTCCATGATTGACCCAATGTTCTTCTTTGTTACTGACTCGTGTATATTTTCTATCTCTACATGATTCAGTCTTCATATGTTAGATGACTCTAGAGGTACATCCATTTCTTCTAGGTTTTTAGACTTAATAGAATTTCATTATTCAAATAATGAAATATCTTAGGGTACTTTGCATTTTGACATGAATATTCATAGTGTCTCTTCTTTCATGTCTGATCTTGAATCCTCTCTTCTTTCCTTAATCTGTGAAAGTTCTTCAATTTATTTATCTTTCTAAAAAGACCTTGTAATACCGTTTATCTATCTCTATTTCATTAGTTTCCTCTATGATATTTGCTACTCATTCCAGTACTAATATTGGGTCTCTCTCTCTCTCTCTCTCTCTCTCTCTCTCTCTCTCTCTCTCTCTCTCTCTCTCTCTCTCTTTCTCTCTCTTTCTTTCTTTCTTTCTTTCTTTCTTTCTTTCTTTTCTTGTTCTTTAACGTATAACATTAAGTTGGTTTTATGAATTCTGAGTTCTCTTGATTCTTAAGAGTCTGTTGATAGGGATTGAACTGATGGCCCTGTGTATGTTAGGTAAGTCCTATACCATGGAACTACATCTCCAGTCCAGATCTTCTTTCTTTTTATGTACCCATTTATGATAAACTTCTCTCTTAGAACTGTTTTTGCATATACCAGACAGTTCCTTTTATTACATTCTTAGTTCATTTGTTAATGGGTTCATGTTTAGTTTGCACACACATATAAATTATTAATTTTTACATAGTTTGAGTACTAGTTTAACTTCTTTACAAGGAAACATTTGACATGCTTTTATTCTTCTTAAGTTAACTTGACATTTATTACCTAGCATGTTCTACCCTGAACAATATTCCATGTGCACACAAGAAGAGCATGTATTCTGTAGGTGTTAGAAGGAATACTCCAGATGGAATAAATACATGGAATGTGTTACATCCATTTATTCCAAACACATGTCTAAATCAATATTTCATTACTGATTTTCTGTCTGGATGATCTGCCTCTTGTGGAAAGTAGGATGCTAGAATCTATTACTGTAATGGGATATGTCTCAGATTTATTCTTGTTCATTCTCTGTATCTAAACATTCTAATATTGGCAGCATATACACTTGCAGTTTCTATATGTGGCTGATAAACGTACCCAATTATAATTACAGAGCAGCACTTTTTACGCTAGACACAATTTGGATTGAATTTCACTTTTTCTAATTTAAGAATAAGAATTTCTGCCTTTTACTATATGAAATTATTTATGGGGAGGCAGACATGCACATTACCATAGCAGAGGTAAAAGGGTCAGAGGACAACTTAGGGTGGTCAGCAGTTCTCTGTGCCTACTGTGTAGGTAGTTGGGCTCAAACTCAAGTCATGTCAGCAAATGCCTTTAGCCACTAACCAATCTCTCTAGCTTTGTTTTTTGGCTGTTTTCTTCATTTTTCTGTTGCATATACTATTTTTTTCTGTTTTATCACTTTTACTTTCACTGTGTCTTTAAATCAAGTGCCTATAATTGATTCTTAATTTTTAATCTAGTCAGCCACTGTAGTTCTTTGTATTGAAAAATATTTAATCTGTTTATGTTTAACATAATTAATTACTACTACAATTTTTCATTGTTTTTAGTTTTCTGTTGATATTTTATTTCTTCTTTTATTGTGTATGTTTATATGTGTGTGTGTGCATAATTACACTGTTTTTCTGTTGAGTTATTCTTTAACAAATTATTGATGTGATATTTTAAATATCCTTGCCCTTTAATGTTTACACTAGAGACATATGTGATTTTTTTCAAGCCACCAGCACAATAACAGAGTATTTCAGACTCAACTATGTTCTCACTTTCTCTGCTAACTTGCCACGTGTTCCTGTATTTTTGGTGGTTAGTGTTCTTTCATTTGAATTTGAAGAACTGCCTTTAGCATTTCATATAAGACAGTGCTAACAGTGATAAACCATGTAGGCTTTTGTCTATGTGAAAAAATCTTCACTTTTCCTTCCTTGTGGAAACAAAGCTTTGTAGAAGAAAGGAATGTGATTGGTGTTCATTCTTACGTTCAGTGCTTGGAGTACATGACTCGTCACACTCTCTCCTGGCCTATGAAGCGTCTGCTGAGAAATTCCCTGATGATATTGTGAAGGGACTCTTGAATGTGTGTGATTATGTCCTTTCTCACCCATCCCCTGCAAATCCTATAGTACAAATTTCCTTCTCTTGGTGATAAATCCAAATGACCTTCATTACTCTGCTCCATTTTTCTTTGTTTCTTAACTATATATTGAAAGGTCTTAAGTTGGGCTCCAGGGTAATATTAAAGCAGATTGCCCTTTTGAGCAAGAGATTTATTGGAAGATTTATTAATGTGGTTGACAAACAGCACATAGAATCAGTTCTGAGGAGAGTTTGGGCCTATGTAGCCATGTCAGAAGAGAGAAGACCTCTTCCTATTGGTTTTCAGAGAAAGAGAGAGGTTTTATGCTGACTGATGAGTTGTCCATGGTCAAACTTCCTTGATAATCTGGCAACATGTGGGGGGAAGAGAGCTCTTGTATTGCTAGGAATGGAGGACAGAGGCATGACCTAGAGATTATGTGAGAAGATGAACACATTCAGCTAAGGCAAACCCGTTATACATATAAGGGTATGTGCCCTTGGTATCCCTCCAATGTCTTGAGGTCCAGTAGCTTGGAAATGGAAGCTTCCTTATGACAGTGAGAATTAAGGAGCTAATTATTTTTCTGAAATAGAGCCACTTGAAGTCTCTGTTAACGGTTGCAAAATCATAAACAAGCTAGTCATGAGGTAGGTGGTGTGGTTTTATTCATAGCAACTTATAGGTGGGGATAATAAGGCTGCTGCCGATGGTTGGGGTCTGATTACCTAGTTTAAAAGCTAACAGAAAACTTCAGATAAGGTGTCTTAATTACACCGCCCCTTTCTTTGCCACTTTGAGCACTGCTGTTTACTCCATTGCCTTTTTCATCATGGTCTTCGTTCACCATATTCTTCAGGTTAATTTTTTTGAAGAATTATTTTATTGTTATACATGTGCATCTATATGTGTGGATGCCTATGAGAGCCAAAAGGGAATGGGATTCCCTTAGAGCTTGAGGTACAGGGTTGTAAGTCACCCAGTGTCAGTATTAGAGGTTGACCAGGTTCCTCTAAACGATCAACAATCATTCTTAACCACTGGGACATCTTTCTAGCCCCTGGGTCCTGAGTTTCTATTTTACATATTTCAGTGTATATGTTAAATTTTCATTTGTGTAATAAGTTGTTCTAATGTTTTCAAGTTGTTGCTCTATACTGAAATTAGAGTATTTTTTTTCTTAGATATTTCATGGGAAATTTCACAGACATTCATTTGTTTGACAGCAATTATTATAAAGTGGTGTGTTCCTTTGGTAGAATTGTCTCCTTGGTTTTTCATGTTTCGTGGGAGCTTCCATTGTTCCTGAACATTTGATGGAGCAGTGAATACCTTACTAGCTGTTTACTATGAAAAAAGACCTCACTCTATTGGTAAGTAGAAGATGCCTTATGGTTTGGGTATGGAATCCTGACCTTGGTAAGAATAAGGGCTGTGGTACTCACTGGCAAAGACAACCATGTTTCTCCTGGTTTCTTTTCTCCCACCTGGGAAGCCATTATGAAGTTATAACTAACAAGAAAGAGCAGAGAAGCCAGCTCCTGGAAAGAGCTGACATGAGATCATCCTTCAGACTGGCTTTATGAAGAAATGGAATACTGTAGGGAGAAAGCATGCCCACAAGCAAAGAGAAGCTTCATTCAGAGCGATAGAAGCTAGGAATCATGGAAAGATGCCTGAAAGAAAGAACTGTCGAATTCCTAGTCAAAAGGGGTTTCTGATTCTTACAAGTTATCAAAGGAGTCATCAGGAATTAAACCATGAGATGTAGCTTATTCTGACTAAGAGACAAGCAGTGCCAAATAGACACTCGGTAGATAGAACTATAAATTTATCCACTATAGTATGGGGTGTAGGGGCGAGGAGAGTCCAAAGCACAAGTTCATGGCACAACATGACTTCTTATCAACTCTCTGACAGAGACAGACAGACAGACAGAGAGAGAGAGAGAGAGAGAGAGAGAGAGAGAGAGAGAGAGAGCGAGCAACAGCGAAGGGGCTTGGCTTGCTTCTACCTTCCCCTCCAGGGGCTTGAGGGCTCTGTCACAGTAGGTGCCTGTTAGTAATTTGTCCAAATAGACACATTGTAGAAGGTGGCAGTAGAGAAGCAGCAACTTGATTTCCAGTACAGAGATAGGTGCTAAATGGTCATGACCTGGCAATGCTAGGTATGGCTTGCAGTATACTTGCACCAGCAGTCATAGTAAAGAATGACATGGGTCAGTGTTGGTGGCCAACTATAAGGCCAGCTCCAGTGAGTAGGTATTTATGGAAAAACTGTAGGTAATGGTAGCAAAGGCAGCCTTACTGTTTTGGTAACTGTGTGAGGTGTGCGTACATGCAGAGCAGCTACAGACTCAAGACTTGGAACAAAGCCCCCAACAGAGCTATAGAAGCTCCAGAGTCTATACCATAGATGGCACACAGTGACAATGGGCACAATGCTTGCAGCACAATCATGTGTAGAGATTGAGACTTTGAAATCTGAAGTTCAAACTAGCCAATGGTAGTACTGGCTTCAGGGCGTCAGTATCTGAGACACATGTCCACATGAGATATTCACAGATATAGACTCTGAATTCACATATATATATTGGACATCTTATGTATGATTCTGTGGTGCAGGAAAAGTGTTTACTTTCTATGGTGATGCTTAAGATGTCAGAGAAGCAGACCCTCACAGAATAGCCAAGTAACCATAATGCATCGTCTCAGTCTGTCTATTTCAAACATTATCCCAAAGCAGAGATAGTTTGCAGCAATAGTAACTCTAGTGTTTGCATTGTGACTGCACATGGCACAGCTACAGAGCTGGGATCTAGAACACAAGAACTCATGGAAGCAACAGTGGAGGCCACCATAGAGTTCAGGTATATTTGGCATGGCCATATCCTCAGTGTCTTAAATACATAAAGGGTTGGAAAGACCAAGGGCTCCTTCATGTACCAGTATTTTACAATAGCATTTCCCTCTCCAAGCATTTACAAAATGAATGACTGCTGATTATCTCCGAGGCAAGAGTGCCTGATGCAAAGAGGGCCATGAGATTGCTCTGGCATATACTGCTTAACTGGTACTGATAGCTCCTGTCTATCTGTGAAGTTACTCTGAGTTTGCTTGTTTGCTTGCTTGATCGCACCACTGTGCAGATGCAGATTTAATTGGGCCCATGAGCTTTCCCTGGGCTATTTTCAATTATAGATAGCTGTACTGTTTTCTTCTTGTGGGAAGCAAGCAGTGGCTCCTACACTACCACCTTGCACACACATAACTGGTCATGTAATGTTGTCATAAAGGTAATATGCATTATGATAGAAGTTTTGTAGAAAACAGTAAATCAAAGAAGACAATCTGTTACTTAAATATGAGTTTATATGTGATTAAACAAACAGAATAATTACTATTTAACTTTTGAGTATTAATTTTCTTGAGTAAGGAACAAATAAGAGTGTCAAGGACCAGCCTGACTTAGAGAGGGTTCCTGAGAGAAGGGGTGCCTGGGAGTGGCAAGAAACAACTCGAATTCAAATCATGGGTCTAAGCTAGATACCTAGGTTCTGCTGAGGTGATTTCCAGTCTCTCTCTCCTCTCTCTCTCTCTCTCTCTCTCTCTCTCTCTCTCTCTCTCTCTCTCTCTCTCTCTCTCTCTCTCTCTCTCCTCTCTCTCTCTCTCTCTCTCTCTCTCCTCACTCTCTCTCTCTCTCTCTCTCTCTCTCTGTATGTGTGTATGCTCTGCTCTAGACAACTTTTTCTTGCTATTCTAAAAACTCTCTGGTTGAGACAGCTCTCTCTCCTAGCAAAAATTCTAAAACCTATCTGGATATCTCATGGGTTTTCTGACCAATGTTAGAAAAAGCTGCTATAAAAAAAATATTGACTCTTCCAAACAAATCAGAAATCCTGTTAGAGAAAAGTTCTTGAAGTGCCATCTTTGCTTTCCAGAGATTTCATCATATCTCAGCTCTCTCTAGAATAAAATTGAAAGAATTGATAGGAGGTTCTACAACTTATCACATGCAGAACAAAAACCCTAGTTTTCTATGTACATATCCACTCAGTCATATACACAATCCCAGCCCTTTAATTCTTAGGAAATAGCAAGCACACATTTTCTTTTATTTTTTTTATATTAAATATTTTTTTATTTACATTCACAATGATTTCCCCTTTCCCGGGGAAATGCAAAGATCAATTTGCATTCTTCCTTTCCAGTTCCTCCCTCCCTGAAAGTCCCATAAGCCCTCTTCCCTCCCCCTGTTCCCCAATTAACCCGTTCTCGCTTCTCTGTCCTGGTATTCCCCTATATCCAGTCTTTGCAAGACCAGGGGTCTCTCTTTCCATCTTCTTGGAAATCTATTGATATGTGAATTGTGTCTTGGGTATTCCAAGATTCTAGGTTAATATCCCCTTATCAGTGACTACATGCCATGTGTGTTCTTTTGTGATTGGGTTACCTCATTAAGAATGATATTTTCCAGTTCTGACCATTTGCCTAAGAATTTCGTGAATTCATTGTCTTTAATTGCAGAGTAGTATTCCATTGTGTAAATATACCACATCTTCTGCATCCATTCCTCCGTTGAGGGACACCTGGGTTCTTTCCAGCTTCTGGCTATTATAAATAAGGCTGCTATGAACATAGTGGAGCATGTGTCCTTATTACATGCAGGGGAAGCCTCTGGGTATATGCCCAGGAGTGGTATAGCCGGATCCTCCGGGAGTGTCATGCCCAGTCTTCTGAGGAACCTCCAGACTGCTTTCCAGAGTGGTTGTACCAGCTTGCAATCCCACCAACAGTGGAGGAGTGTTCCTCTTTCTCCACATCCTTGCCAACACCTGCTGTCTCCTGTGTTTTTGATCTTAGCCATTCTGACTGCTGTGAGGTGGAATCTCAGGGTTGTTTTGATTTTCATTTCCCTAATGATTAAGGATGTTGAACATTTCTTTAGGTGCTTCTCAGCCATTAGATATTCTTCAGGTGAGAACTCTTCGTTTAGCACTGTACCCATTTTTTAGTAGGGTTATTTGCCTCTCTGAAGTCTAACTTCTTGAATTCTTTGTATGTAATGGATATTAGCCCTCTGTTGGATGTAGGGTTGGTAAAGATCTTTTTCCAGTTAGTTGGCTGCCACTTTGTCCTTTTGACAGTGTCCTTTGCCTTACAGAAACTTTGCAATTTTATGAGGTCCCATTTGAAATTTTTGATCTTAGAGCATAAGTTATTGGTGTTCTTTACAGGAAATTTTCCTCTGTGCTCATATGTTCAAGGCTCTTCCCTAGTTTCTTTTCTACTAGTTTCAGTGTGTCTGGTTTTATGTGGAGGTCTTTCATCCACTTGGAGTTGAGCTTAGTACAAGGAGATAAGAATGGACCAATTTGCATTCTTCTGCATGCTGACCTCCAGTTGAGCCAGCACCATTTGTTGAAAAGGATATCTTTTTGCCACAGGATGGTTTTAGGTCCTTTGTCAATGATCAAGTGACCATAGGAGTGTGGATTCATTTCTGGATCTTCAATTCTGTATTCAACACAATGAGAAAATCTGGAGGAAATGGACAATTTCCTAGACAGATACCAAATATCAAAATTAAATCAGGATCAAATAGACCATCTAAACCATCTTATAACCCCTGAAGAAATAGAAGTGGTCATTGGAATTCTTCCAACCAAAAAAAGCACAGGTCCAGATGGTTTTAGTGCACAATTCTATCAGACCTTCAAAGAAGACCTAACACCAATACTCTTTAAACTATTCCACAAAATAGAAACAGAAGGAACACTACCCAACTCGTTCTATCAAGCCACAATTATGCTAATACCAAAATCTCACAGAGATCCGACAAAGAAAGAGAATCTCAGGCCAATTTCTCTTATGAATATCGATGCAAAAATACTCAATAAAATTCTTGCCAACCGAATCCAAGAACACATCAAAATGATCATTCACCACGATCAAGTAGGCTTCATCCCAGGGATGCAGGGATGGTTCAATATAAGGAAGTCCATCAATGTAATCCACTACATAAACAATATCAAAGAAAAAAACCACATGGTCATTTCATTAGATGCGGAGAAAGCATTTGACAAAATTCAGCATCCTTTCATGTTTAAGGTCTTGGAAAGATCTGGATCGAGGCCCATATCTAAACATAGTAAAAGCAATTTACAGCAAACTGGTAGCCAACATCAATCTACATGGAGAGAAACTTGAAGCAATCTCACTAAAATCAGTAACTAGACAAGGCTGCCCTCTCTCTCCATATCTTTTCAATATAGTACGTGAAGTTCTAGCTAGAGCAATTAGACAACAAAAAGAGGTCAAAGGGATACAAATTTGAAAGGAAGAAATCAAACTATCACTATTTGCAGATGATATGATAGTATACTTAACTGACCCAAAAAACTCCACCAGAGAACTCCTACAGCTGATAAGCAACTTCAGCAAAGTGGCCGGATATAAAATCAACTTAAGTAAATCAGTAGCTGTCCTATACTCAAAGGATAAGCAGGCTGAGAGAGAAATAAGAGAAATGATACCCTTCACGATAGCCACAAACAATATAAAGTATCTTGTTGTGACTCTAACCAAACAAGTGAAAGATCTGTATGACAAGAACTTCAAGTCTCTGAAGAAAGAAATTGAAGAAGACCTCAGAAGATGGAAAAATCTTCCATGCTCATGGATTGGCAGGATTAATATAGTAAAAATGACCATCTTGCCAAAAGCAATATACAGATTCAATGCAATTCCCATCAAAATCCCAATGCAATTCTTCATAGAGTTAGAAAGAGCAATTCAAAAATTCATCTGGAATAACAGAAAACCCAGGATAGCTAAAACTATTCTCAAGAGTAAAAGAACTTCTAGGGAAATCAGTATCCCGGACCTCAAGCTGTACTACAGAGCAATAGTGTTAAAAACTGCTTGGTAGGAGTTCTCTGGTGGAGTTCTTTGGGTCGCTTATGTATACTATCATATCATCTGCAAATAGTGATACTTTGACTTCTTCCTTTCCAATTTGACCTCCTTTTGTTGTCCAATTGCTCTGGCTAGGACTTCGAGGACTATATTGAACAGGTAGGGAGAGAGAGGATAGCCTTGTAGCCTTGTCTAGTCTGTGATTTTAGTGGGATTGCTTCAAGTTTCTCTCCAATTAGTTTGATGCTGAATACTGGTTTGTTGTACATTACTTTTACTATGTTTAGGTATGGGTCCTGAATTTCTGATCTTTCCAAGACTTTTATCATGAAGAGGTGTTGGATTTTGTAAAATGCTTTCTCAGCATCTAATGAAATGATCATGTGGTTTCTTTCTTTGATTTTGTTAATATAGTGGATTACATTGATGGATTTCCATATATTGAACCATCCCTGCATCCCTGGGATGAAGCCTCTTTGATCATGGTGGATGATCATTTTGATGTGTTCTTGGATTCAGTTGGCAAGAATTTTATTGAGTATTTTTGCATCGATATTCATAAGGCAAATTGGTCTAAAGTTCTCTTTCTTTGTTGGGTATTTGTGTGGTTTAGGTATCAGAGTAATTCTGACTTCATAAAATGAATTGGGTAGTTTTCCATCTGTTTCTATTTTGTGGAATAATTTGAAGAGTATTGGTATTAGACCTTTGAAAGTCTGATAGACCTCTGCATTTAACCCATCTGGTCCTGGGCATTTATTGGTTAGGAGACTATTAATGACTGCTTCTATTTCTTTAGGGGTTATGGGATTGTTTAGATCATTTATCTGATCTTGATTTAACTTTGGTACCTGGTATCTATCTAGCAAATTATTCATTTCATATAGATTTTCCCCTTTTGTTGAGTATAGTCTTTTGAAGTAGGATCTGATGATTATTTTGGATTTTCTCAGTATCTGTTGTTATGTCTCCCTTTTCATTTCTGATTTTGCTGCTTTGGATACTGTCTCTGTGCCTTCTGGTTAGTTTGGCTAAGGGTTTATCTATCTTGTTGGTTTTTTCAAAGAACCACCTCCTGGTTTGGCTGATTCTTTGCATAGTTCTTTTTATTTCTACTTGGTTAATTTCAGCCCTGAGTTTGATTATTTCTTGCTGTCTACTCCTCTTGGGTGTATTTGCTTCTTTTTGTTCTAGAGCTTTCAGCTGCGCTGTTAAGCTTTTAGTGTATGCTCTTTCCAGTTTCTATTTGGAGGCACTCAGAGCTATGAGTTTTCCTCTTAGCACGTCTTTCATTGTGTCCCATAAGTTTGGATATGTTGCGCCTTCATTTTCATTGAATTCTAAAAACTCTTTAATTTCTTTCTCTATTTCTTCCTTGACCAGGTTATCGTTGAGTAGATTGTTGTTCAGTTTTCATGTGTATGTGGGCTTTCTGTTGCTTTTATTGTTATTGAAGATCAGTCTTAGTCTGTGGTGATCTGATAGGGTGCATGGAATTATTTCAATCTTCTTATATCTGCTGAGGTCTGTTTTGTGACCAAGTCTATAGTCAGTTTTGGAGAAGGTACCGTAGGTATTGAGAAGAAGGTATATTCTTTTTTTAGGGTAAAATGTTCTATAGATATCTGTTAAGTCCATTTGGTTCATAACTACTGTTAGTTTCACTGTTTCTCTGTTTAGTTTGTGTTTCCCTGATCTGTCCATTGATTAGAGTGGGGTGTTGAAGTCTCCCACTATTGTTGTGTGTGGTGCAATGTGTGCTTTGAGCTTTACTAAAGTTTCTCTTATGAATATGGGTGCCCTTGTATTTGGAGCACATATGTTCATAATTGAGAGTTCATCTTGGTATATTTTTCCTTTGATGAGTATGAAGTGTCCTTCCTTATCTTTTTTGATTAGTTTAGGTTGAAAGTCGATTTTATTCTATATTAGAATGACTACTCCAGCTTGTTTCTTGGGACTATTTGTTTGGAAAATGGTTTTCCATCTCTTTACTCTGAGGTGGTGTCTGTCTTTGTGCCTGAGGTGAGTTTCCTGTATGCAGCAAAATGTTGGGTTCTGCTTGTGTATCCAGTTGTTAGTCTATGTCTTTTTATTAGAGAAATGAGTCCATTGATATTAAGAGATATTAAGGAGAAGAGATTGTTTCTTCCTTTTATTTTTTGTTATTAGAGGTAGAGTTTTGTTTGTTTGGCTCTCCTCTTTTTGGTTTGTTAAAGGAAGATTAATTACTTGCTTTTTCTAGTGTGTAATTTCCTCCTTTTGTTGGTGTTTTCCATTCATTATCCTTTGAAGGGCTAGATTTGTGGAAAGATATTGTGTAAATTTGTTTTTGTCATGGAATACCTTGGTTTCTCCATCTATGGTAATTGAGAGTTTTGCTAGTTATAGTAGCCTGGGTTGGCATTTGTGTTCCCTTAGAGTCTGTATGCCCAGGATCTTCTGGCTTTCATAGTCTCTGGTGAGAAGTCTGGTGTAATTCTGATAGGTCTGTCTTTATATGTTACTTGACCTTTTTCCTTACTGTTTTTAATATTCTTTCTTTGTTTAGTGCATTTGATATTTTAATTATTGTGTGACAGGAGGAATTTCTTTTCTGGTCCAATCTATTTAGATTTCTGTAGGCTACTTGTATGTTCATAGGCATCTTTCTTTAGGTTAGGGAAATTTTCTTCTATAATTTTGTTGAAAACATTTACTGGACCTTTATGTTGGAAGTCTTCACTCTCTTCTATACCTATAATCCTTAGGTTTGGTCTTCTCATTTTGTCCTGGATTTCCTGGATGTTTGGGGTCAGGAGCTTTTTGTATTTTGCATTTTCTTTGGCTGTTGTGTCAATGCTTTCTATTGTATCTTCTGCATCTGAGATTCTCTCTTCTATTTCTTGTATTCTGTTGTTGATGCTTGCATCCATGACTCCTGACTTCTTTCCTAGGTTTTCTATGTCCTGAATTGTTTCACTTTGTGATTTCTTTGTTTCTATCTCCATATTCAGATCCTGGACGGTTTTGTTCAACTCCTTTACCTATTTTGTTGTGTTTTCCTATAATTCTTTAAGGGCTTCTACCTGTTTACCTTTGTTCTCTTGTATTTCTTTAAGGGATTTGTTTATGTCTTTCTTGAAGCCCTCTATCAGCATCATGTGCTGTGATTTTAAATCCAAATCCTGCTTTTCTGGTGTGTTGGGGTATCCAGGACTTGCTGTTGTGGGAGAATTGGGTTCAGATGGTGCCATGTTGCCTTGATTTCTGTTAGTAAAGTTGATACATTTGCCTTTTGCCATCTAGTTATCTCTGGTGTTAGTTGGCCCTGCTGTCTCTGGCTGGTGCTTGTCCCTCCTGTGGGCCTGCAAGCCTGTCTCAGCACCCCTGGGTGACCAGCTCTCCCATGGCACAGAGTGCGGTGCCCTTCCCTGGCACAGAACCCAGATCTTGGGTATATGTGGAGCCGGGACTGACTCTGGCCTAGCTGCTCTGTCACACCTCTGTTCCCTGTGCTCCTGGCTGTACCTGCCTGCTCAGTTGGTGGAGAGAAGATGGTGGCCTCATCTCTAAACCCAGGAGTCAAATCACTCCCCCAGAGCAGTTCTCCCCTGGCAGGATGGGTGCACAGACGGCTGTGGTGCTGCTCAGCTCCTGGGTGAAGGTGGAGCTCAGACTGACCCTGACCCAGCTGCTCTACCACTCCTGTGTTCCCCGCATTCCTGGCTGTACCACCATCTCAGTGGAGATGAAGATGGCCAAAATTACCATTTCTAACACACCTGAACCTTACCTTGCTTTATCCTAGGCTGATCCTGAGTTCAGAAATCTGCCTGCATTTGTATCTTTCTGACAGCTGGTCATAGTGTAGCTGCTTTCTTTTAGGCTCATAATTCATATTGCATCCTTAATTTTTGAACACTTAAGAAATTCTATATTTTTTAATTCCCATAGCTTTAAGGCTGGTTCTGACGGTCCCAGTCTTTACCATTTTTCTAAGACATAGCCACACCCTTGACTCCTGGACTAGTATTGTTTCTAATTATCATGGAGTCATTAGCATTAACTGGGAGGACATTTCTTGGTAGGAAAGAGTCCTTCACTTCTAGTAATGGTTCCAGAAAACAAGTACATTGTTACACAAACAAGCCTTATGCTCACAGCAGCCATAGACACATGTGGAGGCTCATGGGGCAGGAACCATGTCACTCTGTCCCCACCAAGGGCACGCCAGGCTTAGCAGAAGAGCATTAGAGGGATATCAATAGTTCTAATAATGCTTTTATTTTTTTAATTTTAGCCTGAGTGGTATACTAGTTTCTCAAACAATGCTATGACAAAATGCCTTGCAAAACAAGGGAAGAGGAATAAAGTGAAAGTTTCTGGTTGTGTCACAGGGGTGTTTTGGTCAGGCAAGACCAGAGGGAGGACATGTGATATTTGGAGAGAGTATAAATTAGGACTCAATGGACAGTAGTGGAGATGCTTGCATAGTTAGCCTTTCAACACTTGGTTGGTCTCCTGTCTTTGCTTGTTGAGAGAGGTATGAAAGAAAACTTCTCCTGGAGTCCTGATTGGTTTTAGTCACTCTCACTGACTCCTGCTGATTAATGGGAGGCTTGGCTGTTTCTGATGAATTGGGCCACTGCTGCTGATTCTTGTTTGGTATCCTGACACTACTGAACTGAACTGCTAGTATCCTGACAAATAAGATTGGAATCTCCCCCCAAAGAACTCTTTCTAACAGGTCAACATCTCCTTGTCCTATTTACCATCTTTCCTCCCCTACCTTGGACAGTAGGCTAGAAAGTGGGTTGAAGTATTTGAGAACCCTTATTAAAGTAGATTTTGAAAAAAATCTAAGCCTACAAGGAATCTGTATTGGAACATATTTTCAAAAGGTCATAGTCCTTTAGGGCGAGGAAGATATGAAGAATGGTTCATTCTGTTGCAGAGTGGAAGATATTATGGTAGTTTAGAAAGCAAAAATACCAAACATAACCAGCACTGGATATAACCTCAATTGTCCAAAATGAAGGACCTGTTTCCAGCAACCATGCTTTCATACTCTAAAAGCCTCTAGGGCTTCAAATTAACTTTACAATCTGAGAAATGGTCCTGCAAAATATGAGGCTATGGAGAATTTTTATGTGCAAACTGTAAGAAAACATGAATCATTTTTTATTCTTCAATTTCATATAAATCTTCATCTTATTCATAATGAATATTCCATAACATTTAAGGGAAATTAAAAATAAAATTTATCTTCACTAAGGCCATGATAGTTGCTCTCCCTCAGAGAGTATGGAAGAAATAAACTAGAGACAATGGCTTAACGTACAATCCTAATAAATTATTACTTTAACAAAAGTGGAAGAAAATATAACAAAATAAGCATAGAGCTTATTTCTGTGGATGAATGCAGTCTCTCTCTCTCTCTCTCTCACACACACACACACACTCTCTCTCTCTCTCTCTCTTTCTCCCTCACCCTTATCTCTCCCTCTCCAACTCTATCTCTGTGTGGTACATGCATGTGAGTTCTGGGTCTGTACAGCCATGTGGTTCATATACGACATACAGACACATCAATATCAGTGTATGAGATTTCTGCTATTCTCTCCTATTACTTTCCACCCTATTGTTTTGAGACCATGTGTCTCATTGAACTGAAAGTTCACCATTTTCATCCAGGATGACTGACCAGAAACTACTGAGCTGCCTGCTGTCCTGCTGTCTTTCTTTCTTTTTTTTTTTTTTTTAATTTTTACAGTTGCTCATTGTTGTGACCCAGGATGGCAGGACTGATATCTAATGCATCATATATAGTTGCAGATAAAGGTATAGATAGATAGATAGATGAATAACTAGGTACAGAAATCTCTGGACAAATCATAGAGTATGATGTGAAGAGTAACTGTAGTTATCCAGTTTCACCTTCTGAGATATGCCGAGAGCAGCAACAGTGCATCAAAAGCAGCACTTAGCTCTTGGCTGAGAGAGGTGATAGATGGAAAAGCACTTTTCAGTTTATAGCATGTCTTTATATTGTGCATCATTTTAACACCATCTAAATCACCATATGATCTCGATCTGACAACAAAATTAACAGAAAGAGAACAGTGACATATGCCTTATTTAAAAAGAGAAAACCCATCCTAAGCTATTAACTAGAAATCACTGACACAAGACCAAATGTAAGCTTCCAGTGCCTTCAAAAACATTTTAAGGGATAGGCATCTGCAAGCTCTGCACACAAAATAACTCGAAGCCTACAAAACATCTTAAAGATAACATTTCAATTCTCAGAGGTGCAGCAGTCAGAATGTGTACCCCTTAAAAGCTAAGGAAAGAAATTGTACAATGGAAAGATAAAATCTGCAGCTAAATAAGAGCCTTGTATAACTCAGGAAGAATAAAAATTGATATGTCAAAGAACATGGAGAGTGAAATATGAAAACCATCAAAACCAATGGAAAGAGAAATTCATGAGAAGATAAGAAAATTCTATGTGAAAATTGTGGAAAGATTCATTGAAAATGTCAAATCCTTCAAGTTGGCCATAGGGGAGTATGTGTCATTCCTCTGAGAAAAAGAAGACTGCTTCACATCAGCAGAAAACTGAACATTTGTAGATATGCACGCAGTTTGTAGAATGTCATTTAAATGGATTACCTTTCCCTCTTCTATGCTTATTTGCAGCCTAGCTAATTGAGATTGAGAGTCTCCTCCACTGGACCTGAAGCACAAAGATTAACACAAGTTCTAAGCCCCAGGATGGCAGGACTGATGTCTGATTCATCATTTTTATCTCCTTAGCACATATTATAATACTTGGCTGATAATAAGTACTTGATAAATTTTTGATTAAAAAAATACCTAACAAGAATTCTTAAAGAAAGGGATCTTCCCTATCATCTCAATAATCAAATATGCTCTAAAGTAAATTACATATTTTCAACAGCAGGGCAGTAGAAAAACTACCAGATTAACCATATCGTTGAGCTTTGAGAGAGATGAATTTATGGCGTTCTCTGGCATGGAATTGCAAAGACTAAGTAAATTAAAAAGCTTTTTTATCATAAGTTCTATATGGAATAATAAAAGTCCCCTGTAAGGAAAATCAGATAAAAACTGCTACCTCTTGTGAGACTTCCAAGAACCCCTTGGCCTTTCGTATCCTCATTTCATATATGAGGCTATTAAATCCAGTCCCTGAAGAAACTGCCTAGAATTCCCTTTAGGTCTTCCTAATCATCTCTGATGTGAACCAACAAGAACAGCAAAAATAGTCTATGTTATTCATGAACATCCTTAAAATTACCTTACTTATCCAGATATGACATGAAAACCAAACACAACAAATCACAGGATAACATTTTCCCAGACTAGCCTAACACTGCTTTCCTAATTAGAAAGTGATGCCACGAAAACTTCCGGCAGAGTCTGTGAATTCAGTACAAACAACATGTTGCCTCTGAAATTAGCATACATAAAAAGGCCATTAAGGGGAGGTTCAGGTTCAGATGTGTGAAACAACTTCAAGGCCAGGTTAACAGAGGAACAACACCACACTATGGCTATTCTCCACAGACAGACATTGCAGACTGGCGTCAGACATCAAACTCTGAAAATTAACAACAGTTAAAGCCTGCTCCCATTGGCCAGTCTCATCTGCAGCCCACCCTGTTCAGTGGAAAGCAAAGCTCAATAGAGACCTTTGATTTGAAACTCCCCCACTTTACTAAACACAGGTAGCAAATGTCTCTTCTTGTAATGTGCACAACACCTTGTTTTTCTGGTGGTAGAAAGATTTCCAATCCTATCATACAGATACCAGCTCATTCATGCTAATGGCTGCTCTACTCACAAACAAAAAAATAAAAACAGCTTAAACTGATGAATAGATAATAAAAATGTGGGATTTTTTTTTTTACTTATTCACTTTACATCCTGTTAACTGCCCTCTCCCAGTCTCTCCTCCTACAATCATTCCCTCATACTCCCCTCCCTTTCTCCTCTGAGAGTGTGGGTCCCCCTTGGGAATCCCCCACTCTGGCATATCATATCTGCCAGGCGAGATGCATTCTCTTCCACTGAGGCCAGACAAGGAAGCCCAGCTAAAAGAACATATCTCATATATGGCTACAGCTTTCGGGATAATCACTACTTCAGTTGTTCCAGATACACATGAAGACCAAGCTACACATCTGCTACATATGTGCAATGAGAAGAGGCAGGACTAAGTCCAGCACACCTACATTCTTTGGTTGGTAATTCAATCTCTGAGAGTCACCAAGGGTCCAGGTTAATTTACTCTGTTGATTTTCTTGTGGCGTCCCTATCCTTTTTGGGGCTCACAATCCTTTCTCCTATTCTTCCGTAAGAGTCCCCAAGCTCAATCCACTATTTGGCTGTGGGTGTCTGCATCTTTTGGTTATATGCCCAAGAGTAGTATAGTTGAGTCTTGGTGTAGAACTATTCTCAGTTTTCTGCGAAAATGCCTAGTTGATTTCCAATATGGTTGTACACGTTTGCACTCCCACCAGCAATAGAGAAATGATTCTCTTGCTCCACAACCTCACCAGAATGTGCTGCTGAGTTTTGAAGGGAGAAAGATGTAACCTCAGAGTTGTTTTGATTTTCATTTTCCTAATGACCAAGGGCTTTGAATATTTCTTTAAGTGCTTCTAAGCCATTTGAGATTCCTCTGTTGAAAATTTTCTTTTTAGCTCTGTACTCCATTTTTAATTGGGTTTAATTTCTTGAGTTCTTTAAAAATTTGAATATTAGCCCTCTGTCAGACATAGGGTTGGTAAAGATCCTTTCCCAATCTGATATAAAAATATTCAATAAAATACTCACAAACCAATCCAGGAACACATCTAAAAACATCATCCATCATTATCAACCAAGCTTTATCTCAGGGATGAAGGGATAGCTCAAGATATGAAAATACATCCACATAATCTGCAATATAAACAAACTGAAAGAAAAAAACATGATCATCTATTTAGATGCTGAAAAAGCCTTTGACAAAATCCAATACCCCTTCATGTTAAAAGTATTAGAGGGGCTCAGGGATACAAGGCACACATATACCTAAACACAATCAAAGAAATATGCAGAAAGGCAATAGGCAGCATCAAACTAAATGGATAGAAACTTAAAGCAATTCCACTAAAATCAGGGACAAGACAAGGTTACCTACTCTCTCCCTATCTACTCAATATAGTACTTGAAGATTTATCTAGAGCAATAAGAGAACTAAAAGAGATCAAAAGAATGCAAATTGGAAAGGAAGAAGTCAAAGTATCACTATTTGCAGATGATATGATAGTACATATAAGATACCCCCAGTATTCTACCAAAGAACTTCTACAGCTCTTAAACACCTTCAGAAAAGTAGATGGATACAAATTTAACTCAAAAGTATCAGTAACCATCCTTTATATAAATGATAAACAGGCCAAGAAAGAAATTAGGGCAACAACACCATTTACAATAGCTATAAATAACATAAAATATCTTGCTGTAACTCTAACCAAGCAAGTGAAAGCTCTGTAAGATGAGAACTTCAAGTTCTGAAGAACAAAATTCAAGAGCATATCATAAGATGGTAAGATCTCTCATGCTCACAGATAGGTAAAATTAACATAGTGAAAATGGCCATCTTACCAAAAGCAATCTACAGATTTAATGCAATCCCCATCAAAATTCCAACACAATTTTTTATAAACCTTGAAAGAGCAATTCTCAACCTTCCTATGGAAAAACAAAAACAAACAAACAAAAAAAAAAAAAAAACAGGATAGCCAAAACAATCTTGAACAGTAAAAGAACTTCAGGAAGAATCACTATCCCTAACCCCAAGCTGTACTACAAAGCAAGAGTGATAAAAAAATTGCATGGTATTGCTATAGAAACAGACACATTGATCAACGGAATCAAATGAGAGACTGAGAAGTAAATCCACACACCTGTGGACACTCAATGTTTGATTAAAAAAAAGCCAAAGCCATACAATGGGAAAAATGTAGCATCTTTACACAACGAAATATTAATCAGTCATTTAAAAAAATGAAATTGAAATATCTTTAGATAAATGGATTGAGCTGGAAACAATCATTCTGAGGTGGTATCCCAGTTCCAGAAAGAAAACACTACATGAGTTCTCTTATTTATGTATGATTTGTATCTGCAAAGATTTGTTTCTTTTAGACCACCCATAAAGGTCAAGAAATTAATAAAGGCTCATAGGGGTGTTCTTTTAAGGGAGGGAAGACAGAATGCACTGGTATAAAGGATAAAAAGAGATTGGGATGGGGGAGGAACAAAAGGAAAGGTGAGAGAATATGGAGAGAAATTAAATAACACAAGACCTTTCAAAAACAGTCATATGGAAACCAACTACTATAGAAGTTTGTAAAAAAAATATATCTATACACCTACATAGCAAGAGTAAAAATAGAGTAACACTGTAACAGGGTAACAATAATTCCATTAGACACCACAGGCTAACAAACAGAACTGCCAGTGGTAGAGTTGTTATTACTGAAGTTGTTGACCATTGGGGTTTCATAGATCCAAAATATTACAGGTTATTGTCAGTGATCATTGCTATCACCCAGAACTTGACAATTAGATCCTGTGTTGAAGATGCCACAAATTTGAATCATGGAACTGATTCACCCAACTGGCTAGCTTGAATAGTGCTGGAAGTTGTTCTGCATGCTACTGGAACAAGCAATCATTGGCTCTAAGTAACTATAAGATCAAGAGCTATAACAATGACTGGCTTGGCAGGACATGCCAACTAGTACAATAGTGGAATGAGCTTCATGGTAGTCACCCACCACTTTATGCTCAGTCGTAAGCCCTGCTCCACATGTTGAGACCTATCGTGGCACCATTGGCAGGTCAGGAATTTATAGTGTGACAAATCATAGGTTCTAGGGAAGAACCTACTACTGTTAGTCTGCTGGTGGACATAATTTTAAATTGACTAGTAATGGCACATAAATATTCTTGTTTATTAATATATTTCTCCCAACTATCATCAAAGAACACCTATTTGCAATACTCAGTGCTTTACACAGAGACCACTGGTCAAGATACAGAGAAGACACTGAACAATTCCCAGACCTAAATGAAAGATATGATCATACTCTTTCTGCATAGTGATCACAGGAGAAAAGCTTAAGAACCACAGGTGGTAGGTAATTACTAGTACACCATGTCCTCTAGACAGAACAGAGAAGCTGCACATATGAACTTTCAGCAATTGTAACAGCATGCACAACACTGGTGCAAGCACAAACCAGACAGTATTCTAGCATGGAGAGGGGAGTTAGACATGAAGTTTTACCCCTAGCAGAAAAGGGGCAATTTTGGCAATTATTAGCTTCTGGGAAATGGAGAAGTATCTTTCTTAAAAGCCTAGATCCTGGTAAGTTGGCAGGAAAAAAATGACCAATCCAAAAAAAAAAAATTCTGGCCAGCACAAACTTGTCCTAAAGGGTTTCTTTTAAAAAAGAAATAGGCACATAGTTGGGAAGGTAAAGAAGGAAGGGTGGGGTCAGGAAAAGTTTGGGAAGTGAATATAACCTAAACATATCTTAAGGATTTCTCAAAGGACTTACAAGGGAAGGGAAGAGGGGAACATGATTAGGTATTGGGGGACAGGGAACAGGACTGAAGGGAGAGACCTCAGATGAAATGCCTTACAATGGGGAGAAGAAACTTGTAGAATCCACCTTTAGTAGAAAGACAGGACATAAGGGAGGGATGGAGTTGTCATCTCACAGTCAAAAACTCTGACCCAAAATTGTTCCTGTCTGAAAGAACTTCTCACAATAGAGAAGAAGACTGAGGGAAAGGAGGTCCAGTGACAGGTCCAACTTGGGATCCAGCTCAAGGGGAAGCTCCAAAGCCTGACACTATTACTGAAGCTATGGTGTGCTTATAGGCAAGAACCTAGCATGGCTGCCCTCTGAGAGGCCCAATAAGCAGCTCAGTCAGATGCAGATACTTACACCCAACCGACAGAAGCGAGGGACCCTTGTGGTTGATTTAGGGAAAAGCTAGAAGAAGCTGAGGAAGAGGATAAACCCATACTCTCAACTAACCTGGACCCCCAAGATGTCTCAGACACTGAGCCACCAACCAGGCATCATAAATCAACTGATATGAGGCCCCTGACACATATATAGCTGAGAACTTCCTGTCTGGCCTCAGTGAAAGAAGCAGCACCTAAACCTTGAAAGACTTGAGGTCCCAGGGAGTGGGGAAGTCTAGCTGGGACTGGGGAGAGGGGACATCCTCTTGGAGACAGGGGAGGAGGGATGGGATGAGGAGCAGTCAGAGGGAAGACCAGAAGGGGGATAACAACTGGACCATGAAAAAGATTAAAGAATAAAAAAGAGAGAGAAAGAAATACTAGAGATTTTTTTAAAGAAAACTAGACATTTTATCAAAAATAGTATTAATATGAAATAATAATTATTATTTTAAGGTTGTGAATGGAAGATACATATTAATTCAACATGTCTATATTAATCATAGAAATCTACAATTGTCTATGAGTTTCCAAACTCAAATTAATTGTTTGTTCTTTTTAACTTTTTCTACTATCTTTAGATATGCATGCTGCAAATAAATAGCATATATAATCCTTTAGTACAAAATTAGACCTTACAAAAAGAATTTTCTGGAATAAATGAGCCATATCAGTGAATGCCTATGTTATGTGTCACAAACAAAGACTCTGGAGTCCAGATTTTATTTTGTAATTTTGATCATTAATTTTTTCTTTTACATGTCTGATTAGGCTTAATGAGTTAGTTGAGTTAATGAAGTGTGATGTCCCATTAAATACATCAACTGACAACAATTAATTCCCCAGAACATGTTCTCTGTTGATTGATTGTATTTATCAATGTAGACGAATTTAAGTGATGTGAACTTTTGACAGAAAGGAGTTGCAACTCTGAAAGTTTGATTCAAAGAAAGTGATTATTTTATGTCAGTGAAATTTGTTAAAGTACTTAAAAAAATAAAACTGTTGTCTAATAAAACTAGAAGGCATATTAGAGAAACAAATTGTCAGTCAATTAAAAATGCCTTCTGTCATCAAAATTCTCAGCTAGGTACCTCGTGGTTATGGAACATACTAGCTATAGCTATTATCTTACATCTAAGAAAGATACTGCTAAGTTACCTCTTCATAAGAAGCAAAATGAACTTTAGAGGTTTAGAAAGAATCCTGAAAAGCATGAAAATATATAAAAAAAGAAGAAGTAATTTTGAATGTGAAGAAATCCCTAAATCCCTTTATTCATTTTTTTGATAATAGCCCAAGTTCCCCCAAAGCACCTGCCTCTCAATGGAAGCCCACACACTCTGGCAAATCACTTTAGCAATAATGGGCTATAACAGAAACCTCTATCAGAGATCCTGATGGAAATTGTGTAGGATTTCCCTGGAGAGGAAAATCTACCTATTGCACATCGGTTAACAAAATTAACCAACCAGAGGAGATCCTACTAGGAAAATGAATAAACACCTCTTTAAACACAAATAGCTCAAAAAATGAGTAATGAGGGGGAGGAAGACAGGCGAATGGTGAGAGAACTTAAAGCTATAATTTCTGAGATACATTTATGTATCTATGAGAGTGTGAACTGGGGAAATGGCATCAGATGCTAGAGGAACACATTCAGCAAAGGTGAGATTATGTGTGCGAATAGGAGAAAGCCCACAGCATTTTCTTCTCCTTGAATCTATACATAAAAAAACTCTGAAAAGCATTGGCCCAGTATTCACCAGATAAGCAGAGCCACATAGATACAAACTGGTCCGTGGGACATAGATGTGAATAGTCTTTATCCCAATAGCCACGGTTTTCTTTGGATCTTGAATTAAGAGTCACATTTTTTTAAATGATGTTCCATGGCTCAAGGATGAAATGCATATATTTTTATCCTCAGCATAGGCAGAGTTGAGAGGTGAGCCTTCTGGGAAGGGATTGACTCTACCTATATCCATTGGTAAACCAAATCATAAATTCAAATATTGGATAGACTACTGAGATGCTGTGGAACTATAGACAACAGTGCTTGATTGGAGGACATAGTTCACTCATCCTATGGCTCTTCAGGTATCTTATCCTAGCCCCTTCCTTTCTTTCCCCTGACCTCCTTGCTGGGCAAGATAAGTAGTCTTCTCTAACACAGGCTCCTATTGCCTTGATATTCTACCGTACCATGATCTTCACTGGAGTGGAGTAAGGAATCAACTATTGGAAACCTCTGAAAGTCAGAGCTAAAATAAATCCTTCTTCATATTAAAAACTAGTAGTAGTAAATAAAAAATAAACATGAATTTAATTAAACAATTAATAAAAGCTAATCAAAGAATCTTGCTTACTTAACTAATCACTGAATATCCAAAGCTCTTTATTAAGCACAAGTTAAATACAATTGGCCATTTGCAACAGGATTGTGGGTTGTTTTCATGATCCCTAAACCATGATATGAAAGCAAGTGGTGACAGTCTTGTTATACATTTAAGTAAATATTCAAAACATATGTGCTCATTCATATGCTTTCTACACCCATACTTTTAAAATCACTGTAAAAATTTGTTACAGCTACCCAAGTGAAAAGTAATTCATTCGTAGAGGTCAAATGTATGTTTTGGCACTTTTGTTAAAAAAGTGAACTGAAAAGTTGTCTATGGCTCTGTAGGTGACACCACACCCATGAACATATGGGCAACACACATTGGACCTAGTGAATTAAAATAAATAAACAAATAAATAAATAGTAAAAGGAGGATGTAAAATTGGGGAGGAGATGTAATAGAGGGAGGGTTCCGGGGAAGTTGGGGTTGGGTTTGAAGTCTGAGGGGTAGATATGATCAAGATACATTAATCATGTGTATAAAATTTCCAAAGAATAAATGAAATGAAAAATGTTTGTTTTTAAGTAACCAAGAAGAAAACAAAAGTCTGATTTGTTCTTGTCTCTATAGACATAAAGCACAGTTGTTGCATCATCATATTCAATGCAAGTAAAATATTCTCCAAGTAAGTAAAAAATCACTGCCTAGCCTGGCCACGAAAATGAATATACACTACCCAGTTCTAAGAATCTGGCCTACTGTTATTATCTACCTGCCCCCCCCCATGCAATTTGGTTCATTTTGCAGTGGTGATTTCTACAACTGACACAGAACAGAGCTGGCAAGGTAGATGAGAAGAGCATGCTGTCATCTGGCTTGGTTCTGCCCATAGTTTTTCCCTTTGTCCCCTTCCTTTTTTTAATCCATAAAGACTAGATTATTTGTGTTCTCTCTCTCTCTCCCTCCCTCTGCCACCCCCTCTCTCTCACTATACTTACTTTCAGAGACTTTGCAAAGTTGCCTTCTTGATTAGAATAGAAGCTTGTATAAGCAAATAAAATAAATCTCCATTTCCTGATCCCTGTACTATCCTTAGAAGACCCCCACTGAAATGAATCATATTTTGCATGCTTCAACCAATAGCAAGAAAGTGAAATCTAGTAGTGCTAGTATTAATCTATTGTGTCCAGTCCAGGGTCTTTCAAAATATGGCACTTTGTATATCTGAAGCACACTGAGTAAGAAGTAAATTATTAGAAACATAATTTCTTGGGCACCCACCCACTGGGCCGGAACCTCATGGTGGGGACTTTAGGAATCTTTATTGCCCTTTTGTTTGTTTGTTTGCCTGCTTGGTTTTTAAGGCAGTGGTTCCAATGCACAAAAATCGTATATCCACAGTCAAATCAGTGATCAGAGGTGGGGTGCAAGGTCACAATTTTCTATGATTTGTTATCAGTAGTATGAAAACTAAAAATAGTTGTCACAATATTACAAACATATACAAAAGAGAGTATACTCTTGTATATATCAAAAGAAGATTCTTAGCTACTGTAACTCCACCCTCAACCAGGTATTTAGTTTTTAGTTCAATGTTCACTATAATTTTTCACATTATGTCATACACAGCATCTTAAATGTTACTCCATGCTCCAAATGTTAAAAGTTTAATGTTCAATAATCAGGTGAAGGGGCCTTTATCCTTTAAGAGGTAAGGGTTAGTGAGAAGTTTTTGGTCATTTAGAACTTATCCTCAAAGAAGACTGTGGAACCATAGGCCCTTTTATTTCTGACTGCAATGTGAGCAACTTTACCTACGCATGGGCATCTTCTGTTGTCTTGCTTTGCTAGCAACTAAGATTTCTGAAACTGTGAGTGAAAATAAACCTTCCCTCGTTTAAGTTGATTATTTCAGGCTTTTTGCTATAGTAATAAGAGAAAACTAAAGCGTTATAGTTGACATATCGCTTGCTCCTGCTTTTGTATAAACTCTTAAGAAGCAGTATTAGTGTCCTTGTCTGTTTTCCTAGTACCAAAAGCAATAATGACAATATATACTGAAAAGAAGGAAGAATGACAGAATATCCATTTGTCTGGTAAGTTTATTTAAATATAAGACCTACCTTGTTTGACTCCATTTAAAGTTTCCAGAAAAGCAATGGATCATAATTCTTTGAATCTAGCAGATCACTGGTCATAAACCATGACAGTATTTTATGCATTATTAAGAGAGTCTCTAGAAATTAAATGTGACAAAACTTCTTCCACATTCAAGGATGATAAACATGTGAAAAGGCATGTACATGCTGCTGTTTATTAAACAAATGATGTATTAAATTAAAACCTGCTAGCTATAAAGAACAAACATCTCTCTATTGGGAATGGTTTAGTTGAATGTAGTGACCCTTTTTCAGTTTCAACATCTTTAAAAGAAAGGAAGTTTAGGGATCACAGACCGAGAATTTCTACAGCAGAAGACTTTTCCCATTGAACATATATACTCAATCTATATACTACTTACTGTTTGTGTATGGTCATTCAAGTATGTTTCTTATATCTCCATCTAACATGCATGTGTTTGGGCCACAGTGTGCTGTGATGTGAATATTAAATTGTACTCAAGTTGGAGTAATAAATGTGAGTAGTGGGCAAGAGATTGAAGTCATCTCTTTAAATGAATTGTAAAACCTAATTAGGTACCTAATTATGTCAGAACTTAGCTGGTGTACAGCATGTCATGTACAGTTAATGATGATTTATTCTAAAATTCTTTATTCAGATCACTTCGTTCTTCATTTCCATTGAGTCAGATCACTAAGAGACAGCTTTAATTTCAAGACTGCTCTATTTTTAATTGCTTGCTGTCTATTAAATGTACATGAAAATACATATAAGCACGGAATAACAATTATTGAAAAAAACTATAAATTTGAAGGAGAGTACGGAGAGGATATTAGAGGACTTGGAGGGAGAAAACAGAAAGAAAAAATATTGTACTTAAATTATAATCTCAGAAATAAGAAAAATGATAAAAATACATTACACAAAAATTTTTAATTAAAGTGAAACAAAAGAAGCATCATGAAAAGGAATCTGATGCTATGAAAAGGAAAACTAAGAAAATGTTCACTTTGTGCCCACCCTGAGCTCCCAAAGTTGCTCTGTGTGGAACTGAAATGCATCAGTAAATATTTGCCACACAGAAAATATTACAATGGTAATTATCATATATTTTAACAAAAAGGGAGCAATATATGGTAGGTCTTCTCACAGACCAAACATATTATGGTAATAAATAAATGTCCCTGATAGATAAATTTTAATGGAACCTCTATTGAGATCCAGGGGAACAAAACCTTTGAGAAATTTACTATTCTTTGTCCAGCTGTCCCACCAAAGATGGAAGTTATTTCAAGGGACTATAGAGTAGGATATTCCTCTTGCAGGAAGCTCATGTGAACTAGCTCTGGTGGGCAGGATCAGGTGCTGGATGTCTTCATGGATCTTCCTAGTGAAATACCTGCCCTCCCAGGGTGGAGTAAGTTAGAGGAGTGAAGAAAGAGTCCTAACACATCCTTACTAAGAGGCTTTAGGTCTTCCCAGAGGAGAATAAACACATCTCTATTGGGAATGGGTTAATTGAATTGAGTGTCATTCCATTCTAAAGACAAAGTAGCAAAAATCCCTTCTCATTCTATATTCAGCCCTCTGGGTGCAAACAGTGTTCCACGTTCCTAGAGCAATCACCTTCTCTCCTTGTGTAACTTTAGAAAGAAAATTAAAAATACATTATTTAGTCCCAGTCTACCACAGCCCCTATTTTGTGATTTTAGGCAATTCTGCTTCCTTCACTCAACTTTGCTTTCTAAGCTGTATAATAAGCATGATGGCATCTCCATAATGGGTTTGTTATGAACAGTAGGTGAGCCAGTGTATGTATATATCCACCGTAGCTTAACTTGATGGCTCACATCTATAATCCATGCTCGCAGGAAGCTCGTGCAGAAGGATCACCATACATTTAAGTCCAGGCTACTCAGTCAATTCCAGGCCAGTCAAGGCTATATAATAAGATTCTCTCTCCAAAACAAAATGCCTGTCATCTTATCTTATTCAAAAAGTATTTAAGAGCTTATTAACTATGCCATTCAAATTGTCTTGGTATATACATGAGACAAAGATGTAATAGTTAGCCAAAACAGACTTGTCAGATGCCCTTTTATTAATAGAAGTCTAGCAGAGGGACAATTAAATAATCAATCATAATAAATCATGTTAGCACTCCAATAATGGTATTACAATGCATTTGGTGAGGCCATCATACCAGTCAGAAGGGAGGCTGTGAGTTACTGACAAGCATATAATGTCGCTCCAGCCACCTCAGGAGAAAAATCATTCCAGGCAGAGAAAACGGTTGCATGGAAGTACTATTTATTCTAGAAAGTGCAAGAATTTGCCTTTATACAACACTGACAGCTTAAATACAATGTACATGACATAAAGGGGTCAAAATGAAAACAAGATTTCTTAATGGATTTGGATTTTGTTGTTGAGCAATGGAAAATAAGTAAAATGTTTTAAAATCAAAGAGGGACATGGATTCCATTTTAGAATGCTGACTCTTGTTTTGGTTGAAAAACAGATTGCAAAGTAGCAAGACTGAAAGTCCGGACTGTGGTGGGAATCACTTCAGAGAGGACCGAAAAGACAAATAGGTTTAAATGAGTATTCATGGAAAAATGTTATGAACATGATTATGAGTGGAAGAAGTTTATCATTTGTTTGGATAAAAGAGAGCTAGGAAAAGGCAAAAAGGAATTGTTAAACCAGGAACCCAGATGCCAGTCTCAGGATGGAGCGATGGCTCATAGTGAGCTAACTGGCCAATTAAGCACACACACTGGATGACTTATAAACACCACTTAAATCTAACTCCATCAAATCCAACCCCTCTTCTGGATGCTGAAGGTACACACGGGCAAGTGAACACACACATATGCATATATCTAGACACATACACACAAATGAAAAATGACCTTTAAAATTAGGAACTCATTAAGTCAGTCTTCAACAACTATGTGAATGAGCTTATGTTCTTTGGGACAACAGAGAAGTAGCAGACATTAGTGAGAGAAGGAGGAGAAATTCTGCTTGAGACACTGAATTTTCAGAATGGTTAGAACACCCCACAAGAGGCAGGAAAGCATTCTATCAGTATAGTTTACAACTGACTACCAATTGTATATACTGACATAGATCTAAAGGAGAGTCTTGAATTGTGCCAATATTATTTTTCTTCATTAACTCTGACTGATCTTTACTTAGGTCAAGTTTTCTGAAACTCCCAGTTCAGTTTCTCAGGTTATTGAGGTTAAAAATAAATAAAAAGGTTACTCCAGGTGGCGATGAGGAAAGCACTGGGTGCTTGCCAGCTGTGGTCCCAGGACGCCCACAAGTTTTCAAAAGAGGAGTTCTCCTGACTCAGTCGGTAAAAACTGTAAACTGCATTTATTGTAGGAAAGTCTGATATTGCTCAGTGTGTGTTCCATACATCTGCCATCTTGCGGTGACATTTCTCCATCTAAGGAGGCCTGAGAACACTGCCACATCACTCTGCCCCATCTAATGGAGTAGCTTTTGTCAAACATTGGATGAAAAGAAAAGTGGAAATTCTCTATGCAGTTGAGTTCTCTGTACTCTAAAAGGGAAGCAGGTTTGTAGCACAGCAAGCTTGATGGAATATTCTGGAAAGAGCTTTTGCGCAAATGGAACAGAACATAAAAGAATATATGTCCTTCAGTACACAATTACAAGCAGAAATGGGACTGTTCCTTGCTCATTCTGAGTAGCTCTGCTATGTACTCTATAACCATGAACAATTGCTTTACCAATTGCATCAGGCCCTTAAGAAAATGTATTTTCAAGCATCCTGGTAACACACATGCTCCTCCTCAATATGTGCTGTGTCCTCCGAGGTTTAGTCAATGTTTTGCCTTTGAAATTAATTTTCTGAGATTCATTCATGAACAAAACTAACATTCAAAATGTGTTTCCCTTCTGAGAAACTATGGATGCTGTGTTTCAGATGACTTTTAAAGAAAGACTCACCAAAACTCCCAGATCATTTCATTTATTATTCCAGAAACATGTTGCACTCTTCACGAAAGGGCCTATCATCCACTTTAGGAACATTTTTCTTTCTTTATACAAATCAAAGGCATGTAGTTACTTCCCCAGATCAGAAACCTTTTGAGTGCAATAAAGTTAACATTTTTCTGGCTGAAAGAACTTAATCTTGTGTCTGCTTTGTTGGTCTCTGTTACTCTATAAACTCACTTGAAAACCTCCTTGTGGTTAGGTCAAGAAAGAAATTTTTGATGATTTTTCATGCTGGTAAATTACATTTTTCTAATCCTGTGTGTCTTCCTAAAAAAATTGGATTTTCATAGGAAAGAAAAATTGAATAGATCTTACAGGTGGGCTGGGGGGGTGATGAGAACAGGACGATCAAGTGAGGAAAGATAGGGAAGATGGGGTTGAGGGAAGAAATAAAAAGCTAAAAGAAAGATAAAGCTAGAATTGAGGTACATTTGAGGGGTTGTATGTAAAGCTAGTGTAGACAAAACTTTCTAAAATATATGAAGGCAATTCTAATGGAGTCTCCAAACAATGGGGGTGATAGAGTTCCAACTTTCCATCTCTTATGACCAATAAAGTTTCCAATAATGAGACTGGATTATATCCAATTGAATTGTTGGCCAAAGGGATACCTTGGAAATCTCAAACAACCCAGGCTGTTGGCAAGGCAATAGGTTCCTCTCCACCAACTGACAGCAGTACCCCATTGCTGAAGACAATAACACCCAATTCTTTGAACATGGACAGGTCTACTTGGTTCCTATTTAGAATATTCACCTCTACATTCTAGAGTCTTTGGTATGAGAAGGTACTCTATAGATTACCAAAAAGAGAAATATATATATATCAACCCAGCCACAAAACCTTTGACCTACAATGTTGTCCTGCCTGAAAAATATACTAGTGCGATTTTGTCTCAAAGTTTTTAGGAGTAATCAAACAATGTCTGATTCACCTTAAGGCCCCTTGAAGAGATGAAATCTATACCCCACATGACTTGAGTGACCAAGAGTCAGAGGATAAATAGCCCAGATCCCTAGAGTAAAACCAAATACTACTGTTTTTTATAGTAGTAATAAAGTAACTACTAATAATATTCTGCTATACTTATAGATCAGTGCCTTAATCTGCCATCATCAGAGAAGATTCCTCCTGAAGCAGATAACAAAAAACACAGGGACCCATAGCTCAACACTATGCAGAGAGAGACATACAGACAGAGACAGAGACACTGATAGAGAGAGACAGAGAGAAATAGAGAGACAGAGACAGAGAGACCTTGAAACACTCAGCTCTAAATGAGAAGTCTCCATGGAATCCCTCTTTCAGAGTTCAGGAAACCTCATGGAAGAAGAGGCAGAAAGAGTGAAAGAGTCAGAGGGAATGGAGGATACCAGTAGAACAATTCCCTCTAAATCAACTCAGCAAAGCTCATTTGAACTCACAAGAGACTGAAGTAACAAATCCAGGACCTGCAAAGGTCTGCACCAGGTCCTCTACATATATATCTTTCAGCATAGTATTTTTATGGGACTCCTGAGTGTGTGAACAAGTGGTTCTTTGGTTCTTGGGGCTTCTCTTAGGCTTTTTTTCCTTCTGTTGGCTTGCCTTGTCCAACTTTGATGTGATTGCTTTTGTTTTATCTTACATTTTATTTTGTTGTTGTTTAAAAAAATTGGTCTCTCCCTTTAAAACACTATAATATGAATGATGAAAAAAGTATGATTTCAACTCACATCAATAACTTAAAATGGAAATGTTAAAATACCATCATTATATACGATGTGGCATCATTATAATAAGGCTACCACTTTTGAGGTGGTCATTTGAAGGACTTTATCAAGATCTTTGCTAGGAGAGATATTAACATATTTAGAAGTTTTGTAAAAATAACTTGGAAGTTTATATTTGTTTTGAACATCTTCTTTCCACCGTACTGAAAAGGAAGAGGTTAATAACATTATGAAATGGCTGAAAATACAATGATGAACACTAGGTAGTCTAATTCATCAGTTGCATATTGTCAGAATGAAGACCAGGCTGATGCACTGTGCCATGCAAGGGACTATTGCAGATCAGAAAGAACAAACAAGGACTCTGGAAGGTTCAGGCTTATATTTTTCTAAACCTACTTTTGATAAGGACTCTTAATGCTTTAACATCCCTCTGGCCCATCACTCACCAGTAGTGGAAAGAAAAAGTTAATAGAGCAAAGGAAGATGTGTACGTGTTTGGAAATGGTTCTTTGGAGCAAATCCAATCTGTGTTGTCAGAATATCAGAAGTTCAGTCCAAAGGAATCAGCAACAGCAGTAGCTCAATCCAGAAAAAAACACAAGGATCTGCCAGTTGGCCCAAATCCACAGAAACAACAAGCCACTGGAACATATCAGACATTCGTTGGTGGCATTTCTCTTTATGAATTCATGACAAATGATGACCATCAAAGAATGGCAAGGCATACTAATACCAACAGTGTTGTCAGCAAAGATCAGCATCAGGAAAGGCCAACAATATAACCAGCAAAGGATGCTAACGCCTATCCCTTATAAGACCAATACCACACAGCGTCATCCACTCTCTGTTAGGCTATATTTATATTCCAAAACATCACATGTTCTCTCAAGTGTCCACTCTAGCAAAACATTACATGCCCTTTTTCCAGGCTGCTTCCAGAAAAACATCATGTCTGTTTTCAGCAAAACATCCTCTAACATGTCTACTTCAGCAAAAACATCCTCTCATAAGATAGTTTCAAGAAAAATATCACATGACACAACTGAGTCTCCAAAGAAACCACAAATTTCCACTTCATGGAGGTAAGTAATCTTGGTAGTAGGATAGAATGATTGTCCTCTTTAAATAGTTCTGTGAGACAACAGGGAACTGAAGTCCATTTGACGTGGAAGATTACTTGGCCATAGAAGCAACACAGAGAGGAAAGTTCACTGACAATGTATTTGAAACCCTCCTGATTTCCCCAAATAAGAACGCAGGACAGAATACTGATCTAAATTTTAGACATTACACTACCATAATTTTTATCATCAGAGGCAGAAACTGAGATTCAGAAAACTTTAATAATGTCAAGGATTGCAGAGGTAGAAAATGGTATGAATAAATTTCAGATAAGTTTTGTATCTCCAGAGATGGAGAAGTATGTATTTCTTATCTAACATAATTATTGTGTGCTATGGTTTCAAGTCCACTCTGCTTTCTTATTGAAGTATTACAAGATATTCTCAATAAAAATCTAAGCAAGCTGACTCTACTTAAAGGGGAAAATACATAAATCTTGCCTAGAAGTTACAGTAGTTAGATTGGTGCCTTCAGCTTATCCAAGATGCTCTAATCCCTGAAACACATAAAGACGTTGCCTTTCACGGCAAAGAGGTTTTGTAGATATATTTAAGTATCTATAGATGGAATTAGCATCCAGGGTATGCAAGTATGCAAGCATGATTCTGTGGCCAGAAAAAGGCTAAAGATAGCAGACAGCTTCTAAAATATAAAAAATAAGGAAAAAATATAATTTTTTTAAAAATAACCTGAAGCTCTAGAGCAGTGATTCTCAGTCTTCCTAATGCTTCAACTATTTGATATAGTTAATAATAATAACCCTAATAATAATAATAATAACAACAACAACAACAACAATAACAATGTGGTTGGTGACTCCAAGCATAAAATTATTTTCATTGCTACTCCATAACTGTAATTTCACTTCTGTTATAAATTGTAATGTAAATATAGGATAAGTGGCCACAAAAGGGGTCATGACTCACAGGAAACAATCCTCTCAAAGGCTTGCTTTTAGCCCTGTCAGACCCCTGCCAGCCTCCAGACCTCCAGCATTGTATGCTAAGGCAATCATATTTCATTTGATGCCATTACAGTTGTTGGAGCGGTAATCTGAAAATAAAATACCCACAGCAATCATTGGTGTTTTCTTCAAATTTTTATTTTATTCTCATTGCATGTTTCCAGGTCCCAGGAAGTGTTTTATACCCATGAATCTTAACCTCTGTTCCTCTGATCTTTCACAGATATTTTAGTGTCTATTCTATTCACTCAAATTCTGCATCATGTCTAACATCTTATTTTATATTATTAGTTCCACACCTTAACTCCTATACCCTTCCTATGAATTCCTACTTCCATTTTATTTCTTCTTAATACTTCCTTTATTATGAATCTCAACTATTTCTACATCAATTTCTGCTGTATTGGATCCTTTTAGTCTCTGATTGTCTCTTCACATCTTCTCCATTGCTGATCTACCAACAAACATTCTTACTCATCTCAGGACTCAGATCAAATGCCTCAAAAGATTTTGAGGAAGTCTTTCTTGTTCACCAGGCAGATTCAGAATTCCATAAAACCCAAAGAGTTTTTACGCCAGTTATAGTTTACTGAATACATTTTGTCTATCATCTACCACTTTCATTAAACACACCTCTTGTACGAGGACGGTTCATGTCTTCTTTTAGCTGTATTTCTAACATTATGCCAAGCAGCTATCATGAAGTATATAGTCAGTAAACAGATGTTAAATAAAGAATTTACTCCAGTATGAATTCTCAGTGATAGTTCCCATTACTGAGAAGATAGCACAGACATTGTTTGCCATACTATTTACAGGAAATTTATTCTATTCATCATAAGTAAAAACATAGAATGTACAGTTGTTACTATAACATACAGAATTTCCATAGTTGTATTTAAAATACAGTCAATGTTTCTATGCATGCATGCACAAATTTGTAAAATCATAATGAATTTCATAAGGCAATCCTTTGTCATGTCACTGATTTATCAAGCCAAGTACCACGGAATAGATTCAGCTCTATAGATAAGCCAATAAAATGTGGTTGATCCTGTATCACATTGCACATGTAACTGAGTCAAATCCTGACTTCTACTCAGGAACAGCTTCAGAATTGTACTAGGTGTCATAGGTCTCACACTTGAAAAGCTGTTATGCTCATTTCCATGTTCGGTTGTCGATGTCTTAAAATCCTTTACAACAGCTGAAAAATGCACTCCACACTTTCATTTATATTGAAGCCTAAAAATTCTATAGCCTTGGATAGATTACTTTCACAATCTTTATTTGCAAAATCTTATTATGCCAACCATAGTTTTTAAAGGGAAGATCATTAGTGAGTACACTCAAGGAGTATATAGGTTACAAAACAACATTTATAAATAATTATAAAAAATGTGAAAAAAAATCTGAAAAGAAGATGAATGAAGGGAACTACAGAAACACTTTCCAAAAAGGTAGAAAGTCTGTCTGAATGCTGCTGAGATGGCTCAGTGGGTAATGTGCTTGCTGCATAAGCATAAAGACAGGAGTTCAGATCCCCAGAACCCATATAAAAGCTGAATGTGCTGCCATACTCCTATAACCCCAGTGTTGGAAAGCTGGAACAGAAATAAGAGGATTTCAGGGCTTGCTGGACAGTCTAATTGAAATAGCCAGCTCCAGGTTCGGTGAAAGACCCTCTTCCAAATAACTAATAACATGGAGAACTATATAAATAGCTAAAGTCAACCTCTGTCCTCTACAAGCACATGCACAGGTGAACACACACACATGCACACCACACACACATACACACACACACTAGATGCACACACACACTTATATGGATATATATATATATATATATATATATATATATATATATACATATTCATACACTGCATATACACACACATTTGGGCTGCCACACACATGTGCATACATACATACCACATACAATATATACACACACATACACATGCATACATACATATATACATACATACATGCATACATACATACATACATACACAACACACACACAGTTCTAACTGAGACATTTGAGAGGTTTCTCAGAAGAGACAACATTTCAACTGAGACCTTTAGGATGGATAAGAATTTTCCAGTGGATAAGGCTATTTCAAAGTCATGATTCATGCCAATTTAAAAATAAGTAAATAAATAAACAACTGACAAACAAATAACAGGACTAATCACAAACACTAAAGTCAGAAATAGTTATTTCTTCATTTTCGCACCTGGTAAACAAACTAAGATTGATCCTACAATCTCAATAGCAAATAAATGTATTGCCTAATTATTTAGTTTTAAAATCCTAGTACACCAGCATTAAGGAAGGTAAAAACACAGAGCATTCCAATGACTTTGCCTACATACATGGAAGAAAGCAGAGGCTTCAAATGACAGGTAAAGGAGATGCCAGAGGCTTCTGGACACTACTTTGATACTACCCAATGTATCTTATTCAGGAAGTTCACTTGGGCATTTGCCCCTTCTGGGAAACCTTACTAGTATCACACTGAATGGATACAGAAAATGTGGTTCATTTACACAATGGAATACTACTCAGCTATTAAAAACGAGGACAGGCTGGAGAGATGGCTCAGTGGTTAAGAGCACAGACAATTCTTCCAGAGGTCCTGAGTTCAATTCCCAGCAACTACATGGTGGCTCACAACCATCAGTAATGGAATCTGATACCCTTTTCTGCTGTGTCTGAAAAGAGTAATGGTGTACTTGTATATTTAAAATAAATAAGTAAATGTTTAAAAAAAAAGCAGGCAGTTGTGGCACATGCCTTTAATCCCAGCACTCGGGAGGCAGAGGCAAGTAGATTTCTGAGTTCAAGGCCAGCCTAGTCTACAAAGTGAGTTCCAGGAAAGCCAGGGCTACACAGAGAAACCCTGTCTTGAAAAAACAGAAAAGCAAGACCTACAGGGATGAAAGAAAGGAGCTTGAGGAAAAGAAGGTCCAGTAACAGGCCCAAAGTGGGATCTAGCTCAGGGGGAGGTGCCTAAAGTGGGATCCAGCTCAGGGGGAGGTCCTAAAACTTGACACTATTACTGAAGCTATGGAACACTCAAAAAAAGAACCTAGCATGACTGCACTCAGAAAGGCCCAACAAGCTGCTGAAAGAATCAGATGCAGATATTTGCACCCAACCAATGAACCCCTGTGGTTGAATTAGGGAAAGGTGGAAGATGCTGAGGAGGAGTGTGACCATGTAGGAAGACCTCTGAGATCTATCAAACACTAGATCACCAAACAGACAGCATACAACAGTTGATATGAGACCCACAACACATTTACAACAGAGGACTGCTGGGTCTGTGTTCATTCAGAGATGATATACCTAGCCCTCAAGAGACTGGAGGCCCCAGGGAGATTAGGGGTCAGGTGGGGTGGGGGTTGGGGACATCCTCACGGAGACAGAGGGGTGGGGAGGAGGTATGGGATGTGGAACAGTTAGAAGGTGGATGGGGGGGACACATGCTCTACTATGTTCATAGCAGTCCTATTTATAATATCCAAAAGCTGGAAAGAACCCAGATGTCCCTCAATGGAGGAATGGATACAGAAATGTGGTATATTTACACTATGGAATACTACTCAGCTATTAAAAACAATGAATTCATGAAATTCTTAGGCAAATGGTCAGAACTGGAAAATATCATCCTAAGTGAGGTAACCCAATCACAAAAGAACACACACGGTATATACTCACTATAAGTGGATATTAGCCCAGAATCTCGGAATACCCAAGACACAATTCACGTATCAGTGATGCCCAAGAAGAAAGAAGGAGAGACCCCTCGTCCTGGAAAGGCTTGATGCAGCAGTGTAAGGGAATACCAGGACAGGGAAGCAGGAGGGGGTTGATTGGGGAACAGGGGAAAGGAAGAGGGCTTATAGGACTTTCAGGAAGAGGGGAACAAGGAAAGGGGAAATCATTTGAAATGTAAATAAAGAATATATCTAGTAAAGAAAAAAAGAAAGAAAGAAAAAGAAAAATATTTAAAAACAAAGTTATTCCTTGGCTCTCTGGTAACTTTCTCTTTTTGTCCCTCTTAATTTTCTGCTTCCTCTAATCTCAGGATAGTCCATTCCTCTACAACCTTTCCTGTGGTCTTCAAAAATGGGCTCTCTGTCTTTCATTTCATTTCATTTTGTTTTGTTTTATTGGAGGCTTTCTAAATTTTTCCACATTATCCTTTTAACACATATGGAATCTGAATTCAAATGGCAACAACTTTTTGACATCTTCTTAGTGTAATCGAGTAAAGGAAAAAAGATAGAACTAAATCATCATAACAGAATACAGTGGGTCCATGGTGCATGAGGCCTCAAGATGCTATATGGCAAGGTCCCAAGGGCTCTTTCCTTTCAACATCAGTGTATACACATGGCTAAGATGTAAGTCATGGCTCCATCTTCTCAGAAATATTTTCAATACCAAAGAAAAGCCTCAAGGAAACCTGGCATCTTTTATAGGTCTAGAAGCTTTCATTATGCCTAATATTTACCTTGGAGGAACCAGTGATGCCTAGAACATGTTCAGAGACATGTGAGGGAATTCATGAATCCACCTGTCCTTAGCCACATGAGTAATTGGAAAGGCTTTCCATTTCCAAGCCAAATAAATGGCCTCTTCTTATTCGAACAAAGAAAGTAGCCATGGTCACAGAGCTGAACAAGTGGCTTCGTTCAGACAGCATATTGTTGGTTATCTTTTTTTTCAACATGAGAAAAGCAAGTTTTAATTGATTCAAGAATCAAAGTTATACTAACTTCCCTTGAGGAAGATTGATTTCAGCTCTTGAATTATGTATTGTTCCAGCGACATATTCTTTTAAAATGTCAATTCTTCTTCAACGTGGAAATTCAGAGAAATCCCAGTACAAAGCCCAGCAGGTGTTTGTTATTTATCTGTTGCTTGCTTGTTCTGGAAATTGGCAAACTGACTCTAAAATTTACATAGAATGAAAAAGGCCAACAGTAACCAGGACAATCTCGATAAAGAACAGAGCTAAACAACTTATCTTACCCCAAATCAGAAATTATTATGAAACTACAATGATTGAATGATTCTGAGATGGATGCATGAACAGAATAAAATCATTACTGGTATGGTCTAAAAAGCCTAGAATCAGATCAACACATTACTAACACCCTGCATATTGGAAAGGATATGACATATTTTCTGCTCCCAATGTCTGAGGCTTCTATCCAAAACTGAGAATTTGGAAGTGGGGGTGTCAGAAAAGGAGTATGTAATTAATTGTCTTGATGCTCTGGCACAGAAGGAAAAACCAAAGATTGTGGAGCTGCTTATCATAATAACCTTGTCTAACTGCAGCATTAAACAAGGTCAGTGAGAATCTATCACCATGTTTGTGGTGTGCTAGTGAGCACATGGAGGGTTTCTAGGGATGCTGCTTATCTGCAGGGTATCTTTCAGAAGAAAAATCTAGCATTGAACGTAGAGATGTCAAGCTGGTGCCTGCATGGAAACTTCACCCCTACATTCTAGTCTCTTTGTCACAAGAAAATACTCTGCAAGCTATGGAAAGGGAAACTTGGGTACCAAATTAGCCTCAAAATCATTGATCTTCATGAGAGATGTGGTACAGACCCTGCGTAATGGTCAATCAATGTTTGGTCTGGGCCCCAAGTTAAACCAGTGAGGAGAGAGATGAGACTGATGAGCGAGAAAGCAGAGAGAGAGAAGCGAGAAGAGAGAAAGCAGAATGGAGAGAAAAAAGACAGATATGGAAGAAAGAGTAACTTATAAAGAGAGAAGAATGAAATAATATATGCAATAAGACTTGCAGGAAACTTGTAGTATATCAAACAAATTTGGAGTATATCAAAAAAATGACTTGATTGATTCATTAAGTCAAACTGCTGTTTGTTCATAACTATAATACTGATAAGATTATTGCTCTGGAAGACAAAATTATCTATTGAAAGTGGGAGTTTTTAATTAGTTGCCACTTTAAGGGTCACAAGTAGAAATGATATGATACTATTCCCAATGACCATTTAGTTCAAGTTTCTTACATCCCATATTCCATTTATCTTAAGTCATTTAGCTCACAGGTTTATCAACCTCACATAAGAAGTGCACAGTCCACATCAACCACCATCTTTGATATTTGCCATTATTTGTGCTCTGTGTAAATGTTTATATTATACATTGTCTGTCTGTATTAACAACCCTTTAAAATCTTAAGTTGAGATGTGCTTTGCTTTGAGTTTTTAACCAGGAAAAGAATGGTGAATCTAATGTAATTTAAATCAATACTTAGCATGTGTACATCCTGTAATAACAGAATTTCATTCAATTGGGCCATTAGCAATTTATAGTACAATCTGTCTCCTAATTGCACTTTTAATAGCAGTGGGTCATATATTTCAGCATCTGGAGAAACCTGGGAAATTGTATAAGGTGATATGCAGTAAATGAAACAACAAGATTACTAGCTTAACATAGATATCTCCACAGATTCAGGAGGAAAAACCACTGCAATTGTGACCTTCAAAGTCCTTTTCATGGCCACCATTTGCAGCAGGGAAGCAGGCAGCTCCAAAGGCTTCTGAGCTTAGCCCACCAGGATAGAGTGATCTACCAGCAGCGATTTCACTTCTGAGTGTGTAGGTGAGATTCCCCACCTTCTCTCTGGAGGGGTACAGCTAGGAGGGCACAGGTCATAAGATCAGCGGAGCTGCTGGGACAGGAGTCTTTCCTTCCAACCGCCATTTGTAGCAGGGAACCACAGCCTTCTGTGCCCAGACCCTGCCAGAAGAGGGTTAGTCTCCCAGGAGTACAGACACAGGCTTACAGGCCCATAGGAGGGGCAAACTCCAGCCAGAGACAGCAAGACCAACTAACACCAGAGATTACCAGATGGCGAAAGGCAAGCACAAGAACCCTACCAACAGAAACCAAGGCTTCTTGGTAACATCAGAGCCCAGTTCCCCCACCACAGCAAGTCCCGGATACCCCAATACACTGGAAAAGCAAGAGTTGGATTTAAAGTCTCATCTCACAATGCTGTTAGAGGATATCAAGAAGGACATAAATAACTCTCTTAAAGAAATACAGGAGAACATGGGTCAAATGGTAAAGGCCCTTAAAGAGGAAACACAAAAATCCCTGAAAGAAATACAGGGAGCATGGGTGAACAGGTAGAGACCCTTAAAGAGGAAACACAAAAATCCCTTAAAGAATTACAGGAAAACACAAACAAGTGAAGGAACTGAACAAAACTATCCAGGATCTAAAAATGAAAGTAGAAACAATAAAGAAATCACAAAGGGAGACATCTCTGGAGATACAAAATCTTGGAAAGAATTCAGGAGTCATAGATGCAAGCATCAACAACAGAAAACAAGAGATAGAAGAAAGAATCTCAGGGGCTAAAGATACCATAGAAAACATTGACTCAGCAGTCAAAGAAAATGCAAAATGCAAAAAGCTCCTGAGCCAAAACATCCAGGAAATCCAGAACACAATGAGAAGAACAAACCTAAGGATTATAAGTATCGGAGAGAGTGAAGATTTCCAACTTAAAGGGACAGTAAATATCTTCAACAAAATTATAGAAGAAAACGTCCCTAACCTAAAAAACGAGATGCCCATGAACATACAAGAAGCCTACAGAACTCCAAGCAGACTGGACCAGACCAGAAAGTCCTCCCAGCACATAATAATCAAAACACCAAATGCACTAAACAAAGAAAGAATATTAAAAGCAGTAAGGGAAAACAGTCAAGTAACCTATAAAGGCAGGCCTATCAGAATTACACCAGACTTCTCACCTGAGACGAAGAAAGCTAGGAAATCCTGGGCAGATCTCATACAGACCCTAAGAGAACACAAATGCCAGCCTAAACTACTATATCCAGAAAACTCTCAATTACCATAGATGGAGAAAACAAGATATTCCATGATAAAACAAAATTTACACAATCTTTCCACAAATCCAGCTCTACAAAGGATAATAGATGGAAAATGCCAACACAAGGAGGGAAACTACACCCTAGAAAAAGCAAGAAAGTAATCTTTTTCCAACAAACCCAAAAGAAAGTAACCACACAAACATAAAAGGAACATCAAAAATAACAGGAAGCAACAATCACTATTCCTTAATATCTTATAACTTCAATGGACACAATTCCCCAACAAAAAAACATAGTCTAGCAGAAATATTTTTCATGTAAATCTTCAATTTTATCAGAAAATGTTTGTGATTCCTCTTTCAATTTAGTAATGTTTTTTATATCTACCATTTTAACTGTATTATTTTCCATGATAATCTTTAATTTTAATGTTTTTCTATATATTTCTTCAATTTTATCAGAAACATTTTCCATGTAAACCTTCAATTTTTTCAGAAAATGTTTATAATTCTACGTTTAATCAACTTAGGAATATTTTTACGCCTACCATTTTATTTGTATAATTTTCCATGAAATAGTCAATTTTACATGTTTTTCTATATATTTCCTGAATTTTATCAGAAATATTTTCCTTGTAGATCTTCAGTTTTATCAGAAAATGTTTATAATTCCACTTTCAATTAACTTAGAAATATTTTTATGCCTACCATTTTATCTGTAATTTTCCATGATAATTTTCAATTTTAATATTATTTTATATTTTTCTACAATTTTATTAGAAATATTTCCCATGTAAATCTTCAATTCTATCATAAAATGTTTCTACTTCCTTTTTCAATTAATTTAGTAAGTTTTTTTGTTTACCATTTTACTCTTTAATTTTCCAGAAAATTGTCAATCTTAATGTGTTTTTCTATAGGCTTCTTCAATTTTTTCAGAAATTTTCATGTAAATCTTTAATTTTATCATAAAATATTCTTACTTCCTTTTTCATTAAAATAAATAAATAAATAAATAAATAAAAGTCCTTTTCAAAAAATGTTAATGATATGTAGGCTTAAAACAATATGCTTATCTTTAGCATAGGAGTTTATGTATATTTTTAAAGTACCCAAATAAATATATGTAACATTACCTTAAACTTACTATTTGGCATAGACAATATGAAAAAGGTTGATTTATTCCTAACAAACTAACATTGATTTCAAACAAGTCCAGTGAGCATAAAATAAGCACTTAAAAATAGTAAAGTATTTAAATAAGTATATTTACTATTTAAGAAATAGTAAAATTAGTAAACTATCTAATCTACAAGAATAATAATATTCATCTTGTTTCTTTTTCCTGATACAAATTATTGAAGTTTGAAGATGATTAATGTGATTAACAGGAATATTGAACAACAAAGTATACATAAATAAACAATTTGAGTTTAGTTCCACATTTAGTCAGCAATTAACTAAGATAGTGAAAATTTCCTTCATACATTCAAAAGTTTACTTCCATGCCATGTTTGTTCTCAGAAAAAAAAATGATTCTCATATTTTCAGTTCTTTTCCATAAGTTATATTCATTAACCACTGAATATACACTTGTATATACTTCATCTTAGAATTTCTTATGCCTGGCTTGTTGCCTGTATAGACCTTGTTTTAGGCTTCAAAAATACTTTTCCCTGAAGTCCTATGCTTGCATATTTCTGGTTTTCTTTCCTTTGCTCCCATTGTTCTGCTGACAATGACTCTAATTTTGGAAATGTAGGCTATCCAGTATTAAATTAATGTAATATAGCATGTGTACTGGCTGGTTTTGTGTGTCAACTTGACACAGGCTGGAGTTATCACAGAGAAAGGAGCTTCAGTTGGAGAAGAGCCTCCGTCAGATCCAGCTGTGGGGCATTTTCTCAATTAGTGATCAATAGGGGAGGGCCCCTTGTGGGTGGTACCACCTCTGGGCTAGTAGTCCTGGGTACTATAAGAGAGCAGCAGGCTGAGCAAGCCAGGAGAAGCAAGCCAGTAAGGAACATCCCTCCATGGCCTCTGCATCAGCTCTTGCTTCCTGACCTGCTTGAGTTCCAGTCCTGACTTCCTTTGGTGATGAACAGCTGAGTGGAAGTGTAAGCTCAATAAACCCTTTCCTCCCCAACTTGCTTCTTGGTCATGATGTCTGTGCAGGAATAGAAACCCTGACTAAGACAGCATGAATAAACAAATCATTGGATCCCAAACAGTACCTGTTTTCTACCTAGATATCAATAAGAATTCATATAAATACTTTAATTTGTTTAACTCCTCCCAACAAAATTATGATAAAGATAGACAAACATTAGGAACTTGAGGAGACATGTCTTCCCACAATGAAATCCTATGATGAGGATTATGACATTCAATTATTTCTATCACTGACGGAAGAGAGCTTCTGGAAGCACAGATTCTCCTTACGAGTCAGGTTATTTCTACAACCAGAAGAAAACCTTAGGACACATGTTCTGGTTTGACAGTGAGTAGATTCTCATAGCAGAATTTATACTGTACAATAGGAGAACAAGAATACAATGTCAGCTATTGTAAGAGAGGGGGTGTTTATGACAGTTCTCACCAGTGTGCTATCCATTTGCAAGCCCTAATTAATACAATGAGTCACCAGTATTCTCCCAATAAGTTAACACCATCCAAGAATATCCACTCAGTGTTCTGGACAAATCCCTGAGTGTAGAAGAATACAAAATGCAAATAATCTGTCCAAAACATTACTAGTTAGATAAAGGGAAATGAGTACAAAAGAAAATATAAATAGCAGCATAAGAGTACATGTGCCCTAGGTTTTGTTGGTTCATTGAAATTTTATCCACAATAAGCCATGGAAATTTTTTTCCTGGTCTCATTGTAAATCATACATACACACATTGGGTTCCCAATAGCCTAACTTGAAACTGGCACAAACACACACACACACACACACACACACACACAAACTGACACTGATAATAAGTGCTTGAAGTAATTAAAGAAAGTAACTTGGTCAATAAAACACCAAGACAGGAAGAGAGGTCACTAATTCTCTTCCAATACAGTGACCATTTTATGTTATAATATCTGAAATCAATGGCAGTGCCTGGGTCTTTGATCATCCTGCCAGTCTTCTGGAGAATCCAGATGGCTGCTTGCTTTTCAAGTCTCACATTCTATTACAAGGATGCAAAAGAAAGCCATAAACCTGTTTTGAAAATGTGACAGTCCACCTTTTGGGTCAGACCAAACATGCATGTTGGGTAAAGGCACTGCCTCCTGCTTCTTGTCATTTTCATTTACTAAGTTGAGGGAATTCTCATATCTAATATTTATGAAGGAAAACTTAGACACTGAACAACTCTTTTACTCAGCTATTGTAATAAGAAATCTTGTTTATGAAATACTTGGGAGTCCTACAATAAGTAAACACCACAAAAAGAAAGAACTACCTGCTGGATAATCAGGGAAGCATATAGGAGTGTCACCAAAATATTAGGAAGGTCATTATCATGACTGACGAAAGAAAAAAAAAACAGAAAAATGAAAGAAAAAAAGACAAAACTAAATTATCTTGCAAAGGAAATGAAAATTGCATTTGCTGACAAAATATTATTAAATTTATTACAATAATTAAAAAGTTTAAAGGACCTCTGCATCTGTTTCCATCAGCTGCCGGATAAAGCCTCTCAGAAGACAGTTATGCTAGGCTTCTCTCTGGGAGAACAGTCGAATATCAGTAATAGTGTCAGTGGTTGTCGCTCTACTGTGGGGTGGATCTCCAGTTATTCCCTCGATCTCTTCTCCATCTTTCTCCCTGCTTCTTGGAGGCAGGACAAATTTTGGGTTGAAGGTTTGTAAGTGGGTTGGTGTCCCCCTCCGTCCACTGGAAGTCCTGCCTGGCTACAGGAGATGACCTTTTCAGGGTCCATATCCCCTGACACACAGCCCAGCAATTGGTGGAGCTCAGGGATTCTTATGGAAGGCTGGTGGAAGACGGAGGGATCCAAAAGGATCAAGGACACCATAACAAGACTATAGAGTAAACTAACCTGGGGGATCACAGAGACTGAACCACTGATGAAAAGAGCATGCAGGGACTGGCCCTAGGTCCCCTACGGAGATGTAGCAGATGTACAGCTTGTTCTTCTTGTGGATCCTCTAACAATTAGAGCAGGGGCTGTCTCTGACTCTGTTGCCTGCCTTTGGAGCCCTTCCTCAGAGCTGGGCTTCCTAGTCTGGCTTCAGTGGGAGAGAATGTGCTTGATCCTGCTACAACTTGTTGGAACCCATGGGGGTGGGGAAGGGGAATCCCTTTCTAAAGCTGAGGAAAAGCAGAGGTGGAAATGGGGGAGGGGGTGTGAGGGTGGGAATGGAAGGAGAGGAGGGTGGGGGCTGCAATCAGGCTGTAAAGTGAATAAATAAATACACTTTTTTTTTCTTTTTTTTTTTTTGGTTTTTCGAGACAGGGTTTCTCTGTGTAGCCCTGGCTGTCCTGGAACTCACTTTGTAGACCAGGCTGGCCTCGAACTCAGAAATCCTCCTGCCTCTGCCTCCCAAGTGCTGGGATTAAAGGTATTGTGCCACCACCGCCCGGCATAAATACACTTTTAAAAATAAAAATGTTTAAAGGGTGTGTGTGTGTGTGTGTGTGTGTGTGTGTGTGTGTGAAGTCACCGAGACTACTTTTAGGATACCTTCAGAAAGAAAAAATGTTATTCACTTGGTAAAAAATTAGTGATGTTTATTATTTCAGAAGGATCAGAGCGAAGTGAAAAGACGCTCATTCATTAAGACTTCATAGGCCGAAGTCCGCCAGTGACCCTTCCGAGAAGCAGTGGCCTGTCCGTTAGAAACGAAAGAGGAGAAGAAACATGAAGGAAAATGTCAAAGAAGTTACACCCACCCAGCATACTTTCCTCAGAAGAAATCTGTTCAGGTAAATGAGGTGGGAATTTTAAAACCAATGTAAGTCCAGTAAAGTCGATTACTAGGTATTGACCACCAAATGTGCTTGCCACATAAAGTCTTCCCATGTGCAGACAAGGAGAGATAGGGGTTGAATGAAGGGAGTCTAATTAGTAAGTAGCAAAGTACCTCATTTTAAACAATTTTTATTAATATTATTTAGTCAAAGGCTTGGATTATAGCCTGTATTCAGTATGCCTCTATAGTATAGAATGAGAAAGTATGGAAAAAGTAAACATACAATAGAAACTATGCTACAGAATAATAGAAACTATGAGGAATTTAGGAACAAGGGGAAAGTAATTTTTTAATTCATAAAATTTTGGATCAGAGCCATGGATGTTTAGAAGAGAAATTGAGGATGGGCTAGAAATAAGAGCACTACTAAAATTTAAAATAATGAAAATTTAAAATGAACAAAATTAAGCCTCATTTTTGTTGGGCACAAAGGGATAATTATGACTTTCACTCAATAGTTTTTATTTTATTATAAAGGAAATTATACACTCATGAAGCTCAATTAATCTTATAGGGAAACCGTATCTCAGCTAAGTAACACAAGGAACATAAAAGCAAGGGACATAGCTCTTATGGAATGAAATCTCTTTTGCCAAAGTTAATCTGAGCTTCTCAAACTAGTGAAGGAAGACGGTGACACTTGAAATAAGCTTTAGTGAGGATTTAGCCGGCCCTTAAATGACCTGGCAGAAACAAGCCATTGTTACAAGTTTAAATAAAATGTATGTCATTTTGTATGTAAATAAAATTGAAAATAAGCAGAAAGATTGTCCTCACTATGCATTTTCAATTCATACTTTAGACTTACCAATATAACTTCTAAAAATGGAAGCGACAAATCCAAATACATTGCATGTCCTGCATAAATACAGAAGCCTCTAAAATGTTAGACCATTACTATTCCCTTTTCATGACTAAAGAGTTTCAGATAGCATTAGGAACATTTGCAATTTTTCTGTAATTTCCTTTTGCACTTCCTTTGTGTTGTATTGTAAGCTGTTTTAAATTTACCATTAACTGATGACTTTCATCTTGTGGACATTAAACTTGAGAATCACAATCTCAGTCTCCTAAAAGGCCACAAAAAGAAATTTACTCCATGCTGAGCTGAAGAGCATCTTAAGCAGAAATTCTGGTGAAACTAATTCCCTTTTCAACCTCTGGGAATCAAGCCACAGCTATAAACTTTACTCCCAGAAAGCAAAAGATGAATGGGAAGAAAATCCCTTGTGTAATTCAACATTCGTCTTGTAAAAATATGTGCTGTACTCACATGAGCAAAGTATTGCTGGAGGTTCTGGAGCTAAAGCCCTGCAAAGGTAGAACAGAGCCTGATGTTATAAGGCTGATGTGCCAACAAGATTTCAGCAGTTGCTCGCCTCACTCCATCTGATGCCTATGTTCCTTCCAAGGCTTCTCACCAGCACTTTCCCTAATGTCCTCTTTATTTTCCATCTTGTTACTAGAGCACAATGGAAAAGAAACCGGTGCCCCTGTAACTTCACCCTCCAGAATATACACCTTACAGTCTCAGCTAACAGAAGGAAACTTCAGATTTCATATCCTTTTGGAAAATGCTGAGATGCCCTCATAGATCCTGAACGCTTAATTCAGTGAAGCAAACTCAGTGAATGAGCAGATATTTAATGACATCATCAAACAAGTGGGGCATGTATGGGGCAAAAGGCCAACCTTAATGTCTATTTCCTAGCCTTGTTATCTTGTTGGAGACCAGAGCTCTTTCTTTACTGCCACTGAGATGAACTGCCTTCTCAAGAGTCTCCTGACTTTACCTCCAATTTCCTCATATTTCCTGAGACAACTGACTGTTATGCAACCTACAACATCTGGCTTTGACATGGATGGAATCTTGTGAGCCAAACTCAAGTAGGCAAGATAACATGGCAAGTGCTCTATCTGCTGAGCCATCTCTCCATCCCCACAGGACAAATCATGAAGCAGGTGTTTTATATTCAAGTATAAAAGGAAACCTCCAATTTCGATGAGTTTCCCAGCTGTTAAGTTTGATCCCTCAAAAGGATGTAGTGTTGATAGAGGTGAGAAAATAGATGTACCAGATGACAGAAATGAAGTAAATACCATGGGAATTCTGAAAACATTGCCAGTTTGTAGGTATAATTATGGTAAACAGTGGAACTCTCAATTAGTTCACACCATGGTCAGTAAAATTTGAGACGCAAATTTCCATCAAATGAAGTCTCTACAATATAACTTTCAAAAGTTATAATTCAAATATTCAAACATCATCATTTATCTATCTGAAATAAAACAAGTTAATTTCAATATTCTTTAATAGAAATAGAATAGATAACTGTAATTCTTTTGTGTGGCTTATGGCCTGCTTTATCCTGTGATGTCATGGTCCTGTGAAGAATAACTTTTTTTTCATGATTAAGACAAATGTGAGTTTATTGATTCACCAAGCTAGAATCAAACAAGCAATAGATTATAAACTAAGTTCTATAGAAGTTCTTTGAGAAAGCAATATTTAAAAAAAAAGTCAGTTGCACAGATTACTTTCTCAGTGAGATCTAAAATAGTCCTAAAGCCATAAATTAATGAACTCTAAGGGAAATAACAATAAAAATAGTATTGTGCACTCCCTAAGGTTCATTTTGTTAAATGGTTTCCGATTACTAGACTTCTCCAGTGCCTCTTCTAATCTAATCCTGTGCCACAGAACTGACTCCTTTGGATTTATGGGAGTTTAGTTCTGTATTTTAGACATATGCCCTACAAGTAACTTTAATTACTTTTCTCCTTCTAGTGATAAAATACCCAACAAAAACAAGATAAGGAGTGTGAATCCTCTCTGCCTTACAAGTCTGTAGAATACAGTCCATGCTGTCAGAGAAGGCAAGGAGCCAGGACATGAGGTGGTCGGCCATGTTGCATCAGCATTCAAGATGTAGACAGAGGGGAATGCTAGTGCTCAACTTAGTTAGTTAGTTAGTTTGTTTGTATTTTAATCAGTCTGGTATTTAGTCCATGGGATGATGCCCCATATATTCAAAGTTGGTCTTTCTTATTCAGGTAAACCTTTTTAGAAACACCCTCATAGGTGTGCTTCTATGGTAATTCTAAATGCAGTCTAGATGAACCATCAATGTAACCAATAATACTATTTGTCCACAAGCAGAAATCTATGTGTGCAACAATGCCCAAACTTTTTTGCTGATCTATACCTTTAATTCTGGGGGGGTGGGGGAGGAGACAACTGGAGAGGTGAATTTCTGTAATCTACGTGTTGATCCCTAATACATATAAATCTTTAATCTACAAACTGAGTCCCGGGACAACTAGGGTTAAAAGGAGATACTCTGGTGGGGAGCGAGGGAAAAAAAAAAGATATACCTGAGGCTGGAGATCTGGCTTGATTAAGAGTGCTTGCTGTTCTCCTAAGAGGAGCTCAGTTTGGTTCCCATAACCCAAATTAGGCAGCTCACAACCACCTGGAACTCCAGCTCCAAGACATCCCTCTTCTGGCCTTCAAAAGCACTTCTTTTTTAAAAAAAATATTTATTTATTTATTTATTTATTTATTTATTTATTTAATGAATGTATGTGAGTACACTGTTGCTGTCTGTCTTCAGACACACCAGAAGAGGGCATCTGATCTCATTACTGATGGTTGTGAGCCACCATGTGGTTGCTGGGAATTGAACTCAGGACATCCGGAAGAGCAGTCTGTGCTCTTAGCCACTGAGCCATCTCTCCAGCCCTCAAAAACACTTCTACACTTGTCCATACACTCACATTTAAATAAAATTTAGAAGAGATAAATTTTAAAAAAAAAGTATTTTTCTTTCTTGTGTAAAGGTGAGGAGTGAGCCTAGAGTTCGAGCAAGTGTTCTACTGTGGAGCTTTACACTTAACCCCCAAATCTATATACACTGCCCACTTGATAGGATCCAAATCACCTAGGAGGCAAACCTCTGGGAGTGGCTGTAAGAGAGTTTCTTGAACTAGCTAATTTAGGTGGAGACCCACCCCGTACATGGGTGGCACCATCCCATAGGCTGGGGCTTGGACTTAATGAAAAGGAGAAAGTGAATGGAGTGTCTGTGTCTATCTCTGCTTCCTGACTGCACATGCACTGTGACCAGGTGCGTTGGGCTCTTGCTGCATGATACCCCACTATGATGCGCCTACACAGTATGAGCCCAGGCCATCCTTCCTTATGCTGCTCTTGTCAGGTGTTGTCATAGCAACAAGAACAGCAGCAGCACTGGTGGCTCACTTAATGGCTCGGTTCTCAGGGACCTGCATGGAGACAACCCCCCCTCCCTATACAGTCATCTCAAACACACTGCTACAGGGATGTGCTGTTCAAAACTCTAACCGAAGGGGTGAATCACATAGGAGTAGCATCCCTTGTCTGTGCCTGCCTGCCTGGAAAGAGCACTCTGCACAGAACACTGCTGGGTGTTAAAACTCGAATTTAGGACTTTTCTATTTCTATTTAGTTACAACTGAAGGTCAGAGTTAGCCTGTGGGACCTTAATGAGACGTGTGGCCACGCCCCAGGTTCTAGCCTGACTCCGCCTAGGCAGTCACCTGCCTGCAGCCACACTATCCCCGCCTCCTGCTTACCTGACTGCCCAACTCACTATAAATAACACCCTTCAGCGCGCGTGCTCTCTCTCTCTCTCTCTCTCTCTCTCTCTCTCTCTCTCTCTCTCTCTCTCTCTCTCTCTCTCTCTCTCTCTCTCTCTCCCCCCCCCCCCGCCTGTTCTCTCCAGGCCCTCTTCTTTGTCTATCTCTCTGTCTTCTCCCCTTTCCACGTGGTCATGGCTTCTCTTTCCTATTTTCTCTTCTTTCTTTATCTTTCTATCCCTTTTCTCTTTCTATTTTCTTAATAATAAAACATCAAAGCTATGGGCCGCCTCTTATTAAACTCGCCACACAGAGGTAGCTGGTATGCGCCATCTGAGACTCTGGGATTCAGCTAAGCAGACAGTCTGAGCACAGGTAATCCGGGATCTCTCTGCGCCCCTGCGCGCCATGCGCGTGACCTGCCAGTGGTGTGGCCGCCCGCTCCCGCTTAGGCGGAGGCACGCATGCATCTTGCCTGCTTCCCCAAAACCCCTCTGCGGAACTTCCGTGTCCGCCTGCATATGTACGCTACCTTGGCCCTAGAGCGAGGCCCGTGTGCTGCCGCCCTGCCTGGCGTGTGCCCCTGTGTCCGCCCACACCAGGCCCCGCTTTCCTTTTCTTTTTTTTCCCACATTAGCCAAGTCCGCAGCATTTGAGAGAGAAAGCAAACTTTAAGACTGTAAAACAGAGGAATCATGGCAGCCATGCATCTAAGGCCAATCCATCTTTAGACTGTCTGTGAGCCCATGCTACCCTTACCTAAGACAACCATTTTATCTCTGTTCTGATCTCTCTCTTCTTCCCACCAAGTACTCAATACCTACCTGAAGTTAGTGGAATTGCTGAGTGGAAGATATCAGAGCCTAAGTATCACAGTTTCTTAAGGCATCACAACTTTGAGCAGCTCATCACCACTGACCTTCTCTCCCATCCACTGCTACCCTATACATATGAAGCTTAAACAGAAGGATGCATGAAGGTCCACCTGGAATTGTATTGCATGCCCCTTCTCAAAACTGAATGGAAACTTATCAGTGTGAGGCAGGAAAAGATATCTGGGTTTGACCTGTTGTATAGATTTTCCTTCTGAATTAAAGAAACTCCATGGTGGAGGGAAGTTCACAAGACTCAGGAGACTAAATAAAGAAATGAGTCCCTAGAAGCTCAGAACGTTTCCATATTTTCAAGGTCAATAAGGTTATGAAAATCATGTAGCAACCAGAGGTGGAAACTTTCCAACATGTGGAGCTGTCTACAAGTTACACAGGGGCTCCAGGGATGTGGCTTCTGTAAGTGAACACTCATGCTCTGGTTTTTGGTAATGCAGCCATCATTGAGTTACCCATTCTCCTGTAAGTAACCTCTCACCTGTGCCCTGTAAGTGGCCCCAATAAAGTCATTGATTCACCAAGCCAGACATGAAAGTGCTCTTCTGTTCAAACATTCTCCTTACATCTCTTGATTCGATCTGGCTTTGAAGATTCAGACCAGCACTCTAAATGAAATGAAGAACAAGAAGTAAAAAATGATGACTTGAGCTGAGATTTCATGTAGGCATTTTAAGAAATGATATCTATAGACTTCTGATGGTTTACTATAACGTAACCTGATGTTAGAAGATGATATGCATTATATATCATAACCCATGCATTCTTCATAGCAACCTATGAGGTAAGCATCAATGGAATTTGATGTTCAGACAAGTATAAGCCATACTGCTTCTTAATTGGTATTGAATTTCTCATATCTAGACAATTCATAGTATTGGAGACCAGATAGAAATGTAATGTAGAATCATAAATAGAAACTAACTACTAACTTTCCTAATTTTGGTGGAGGCAATTAAGACTCTGGATGAAGCTCCAACACAGTGGGAAAGTTAGCACATCTGTCCTATGAAGTATATTATACTAGATGCCAAGAAAAACTTGCAAAAGGATAATGCAGATTCTATATGCCATCCTAAAGTTTTATATTATACATAAAGCTTTATATTACACACGTAAAACCATAACACAGACTTAAACCCAGCACCCATTTAGTCTATGCAATCCAATGAGCCTTTTCTGAGTTTACTTTAATTCAAAACCTAGATAAACATAGCAAAATCAGAGTCTATAATAGGCATGGTAAAATTTGAAGGATATCAGGGCTAAAGGGAAATAGCTTGTCAGTTACCAGTTAAAATTTCAATACATGCTATTGTGCACTGGAACCCAAGAAGAAAATGTGACTCACATTTCCTATATACCCAAGGAGTATTTGCCAAGCAAATACATATACTAAATATTAAAGATATATAATTTTTATAAATAATATTTTTCCATTTTAAAATATTAATTTACAATCCTAGGCAAAGTTATTGGTTGGCAAAGCTGAGAGGGTGGCCCATTTACAGACATGATTAAGTTTCACAGGCTGCACATCAGTCTTAGTTGGAGAATGACATTTGGAAAATCTATTTAGTTAAAGGCCAGTTGTCAGGGCAATGAACACATGTATCTTCACATCAGTTCCCTCTTGCTGGCTAATACAGCTTTGTCAATGACAAGATTAACATCAAAAATCAAGATTTCTCAAATTTATTCATTGCAATGCCTTGTTTTTATGCACATCGCAATAGTAAGAATTTGGAAATGTATTATATGTTGTAGTCATTATATATTTTAAAGGTCAAGATCTACCCTTTGGACATACACTTCACTGATGACTTACTTCCTCAGGTGCATTTTTAGAAAACAAAATATGGTATTTTGTTTTCAAAATAAAAGTATCTTGAGTCAGCTTAGGTCCAATTACAGATAGACCGAAAACACTGTTACCTTCTGATAGACTAATGACCCCACACACATAGAAAATTGCTGGCCAACAAGCAATGACTTGAAGATTTGAAAACATTATGCACCTAATTAGCTTTAAAACACACAAAATGTCACAAAGGAAAGTTTCATTGACAAGGTGTGAGGACTATACTTATCTGTGTGTATAAGGAAAATATTTAGAATGTAGTTAGATACTATGCCTGTCTTATAAAGTGGTTGTTACTGGTTCTCCCCATAGATCCAAGCCTTTACTACTCCTGAGTAGTTGGCTAGGTTTATAGTTCCAGGCCTGGCTGTTTTTCTTGTTGAATGGGTCTTATGTCTAATTCGAGAACTGTTGGTTACCATCAATGTGTCTGTGCCACTACTATACCATTAGTACTGTCAAATGCCACAATGCTCATTATTGTGGTTCAGAGACATCATAGCTGGGCCAGTCTGTTGGTTGCTTCCTCCTTTTGACACTTTCATGGTGCCTTCTGGTACCATGAAAACTAGCCCTTGGGAAGGAAGTCACTACAGAAAACCATGACTAATTAAAACACAGAGTGTGAAGCCCAGGTCCAGTGGATACATATACAAAACATCTCCCACATCAAAATCTCAGAGAACACTGAGGAAAAGGGAGTGGAAAAAGTTTAAGAGCCAGAAGATTGGGGACTTTTGCTCTAAGATTGTGTCCCCTAGCAATCCCAGGAGTCTCACCAACACAACTGCTTAAACGTGAGCAGAACAAGGATAACAACAGTCATGCCAAAGTGGATGAGGGAAAGACCATGAGGCCTCCACCCTACACAGAGAACTGCAGGTAACTAAGGAACACTGAGAGTAGGAGAAATAGTCTTTCCCAGCACACAAATTGGTTATTCAGTTCTGAATGTTTGTCACTGAAAACATACATAAAAATAACATCACACAGACTGAGCACATTATATTTAATCATGAAAAAGGGGGGGTATAAAGAGATTGAGAGAGGCATGTACCAATAATTAATAATAAAAAGATGAGGCCATGAGTTTGAAAAAGAGTAAGGAAGGTTATATGAGAAGATTTGTAGGGAAGAAAAGAAAGGAAAAAATGATGTACTTACATACTATAAAGTAAAAATAAAAGAAATTAAAAATGTAAAACATAAAGATGAATACATGTACAGTTTTTGTTAAGAAAAAGAAAATCATAATTGACATGGAAAAAAGATAAAGACCTAGAAGACATGTAAAATTGTATCATCCTGATTACTCAGCCAAAAGGGAAAGAGGGATATCTTAGATATATCTCCATTGCTAGAAAACACCATCGCCAACTCCTAGAAGAAAGAGTTTATTTGAGGCTTAAAGTTTCAGCGGGTGAGCATCCTTAAACATCATGGAGGGAAGCATAACAATAGGCAGGCAGGCAGGCTTGGCACTGGAGGAGTAGCTGAGAGGTCACATTTTGAGACACAACCATGATATAGAGAGAACTGAGAATGACAGGGCTTTTGAACTCTCAAAGCCAGTCCCAAGTCATATGCCCCTCCCCCCCAACAAAACCATACCTCCAAACCCTTCTCCACCAATTGGAGACCAAATATTCAAAAATATGAATCTATGAGGGCTATTCTCATTCAAATCATGACAAGAAGGATGTGCTCACCTTGGCATTTAAACAAAAATCCATTCTTTCAATTAGCATGCCTGTCATTCTAGATGGATCACTTAGCTTTGTAAGAACATAAAATAAACTACTTCTATTTTGATGTTCTGTGTCTCTAATTCTGTCTCTCCAATTCTCTGCCTCAAGGAGTTTCCCTTCAAAATAGATTGTTTCATCTGGAAGAAATTGCTATACAAGAACAATGTAAGCAAGACTCTTGTTTTGATAAGCCTATAATCCAGCAGAGAAAGAATGGCAACAATTATGTAACAAAATGAATAAATATGAACTAACTTTATACAATGATTAATTCTATGATGGAAGTAAGTAAAATAAAAGAAAGTAGTAGGTTGAGAAATAAGTAACAGTGTTTAGAAGCTAGGTGTTTTAACTAGGATGTACCCAAGAGTCCTCTCTGGAAGTCTGCCCTCATTTCATTTAAGATGCCCCAGGGTAGGGGAATGCCAGGACAGGAAGGCAGGATTGGTTTGGTTAGTGGGTGAGGGAACACCCTCATAGAAGTGGGGGGGGGGTGGAATAGGGAGTTTTGGGGGGGACTGGGAAAATGAAAAAACATTTGAAATACAAATAAAGAAAATATCCAATAGAAAAAAAGATTCAAGTAATGAAAATAAATTGTCATCACAAACAACCTTGTAAAAAAAACTGCTAAGAAGGAGAAACAGCAAGAGTAAAGGTTCTGAGACAGATATGAGAGTAGCTGGGGAAAAAGAGAAAAGCAACAGTGGCCAACGACTAATGGAACAGAATGAGTGGTCTGATGAGGCCCAGAAGAAAACTGCAGGTGTCATTTTAGGAAACTACAAAATGAGATGTTTAACTATTTCTCTCCATTGCCATGTAAAATCATTGGAGGAGGATGGGCAATGGAGTAATTTGATTTCAATTTGGAAGATCTGCACTACTGTGAAGAAAACTGACCATCCTTAGAAAAGAATAAAAGAAGGTCAATCACTTAGGAGAGAAGTGGTTATGCAAACAGGAGATGGTTGTGAGATAGAAAGACTAGAGTAGGAGATGAGATTTGATAACCTCATTGATCCATTTAGGACTCAGGCTAACAAAGTACTTATGAATTATGTATTTTATTTGGGGTAGGTGAGAAAGGTTAGGTTGAGGAAGAAACAAAAAAACTAGAAAGTAGAAAAGCAAAATCTGGTTTGCTGTGTTAAATTTTGTGGTATATAAAATCAATCTCTGTGAAGATCCCCAATAAGCCTCTATAAGTATGGTTCTTAAATTCAGAAACAAGGTACTGAAAATGGTGACGGCTCTATTAGGGAGTTACTGTAATGTCAATCTGTGGAAGTAAATACTATCATAAATGAAAATCTATACAGAAATGGAAGGTAGCCACAGCAGATCACCATGGTTAATCAACATTTAGGCATCTGGCAGAAGGAGCAAGGGAGACTGTGAAAAGATATCATCTAGATAGGAAATAGAGTTTTGGGTATATAAACTTATGAGGTCCAGGTGTCCTTGATAAGACCATTTCAGATACTTCCTGACAAGGAAAGCTCTCAAACAGAATATGTTTGCTAGCTAGTTTCTCATTACAACCCACTACAAAATTCAATGCTTAAAATAAGAATTAGGATTTTTCACATCTATAGGTCAACTGGGTGACATTACTAAATGACCAGGTTCAACTGACTTCAACTTAGCTTGAGCACATACCTGTAATCAACCAGTAGGTAACTAAGGAACCAGCTTCTCTAGAATGGTTTCAACTGAAAGAGAAAAAAAAATGGCATCAATATTCCAAAGGCAAGCCCCGACTTGTGTCCAGAACAGTAGCAGGGTTCTGAGAAAGATGAAAGAAGAATGCAGGACTTTATCGAATCCTGACTGGCAATTAGCACACCATTAATTCTCTCACAATGAATTGGCCAAGTCAAGTCTAAGCTGTTTCCAGAATCAGAAGTAGTGGGGACTACAAATATCGGAAATTAAGGAGATGGAGACAGGGGTTATAAATTAGAGCTCATAATGCAATTAAGTTACCATAAGTGGATGAGAAGTTTACAGAAGAATAACCAAGAGTGCATAGAAATGACAATTATTCTAAAGCAACAGATAAATGAGTACAAAATCTGGAGTTGCTGCTTAGCCAGCTTTCCTGTTTTCTTTGTCTATTATATATTTTGTTTTTAATGATGAGCTATGAAAGTCACAAAGTCATTAAAATTATTCAAGAAAGAGAGAGTTCCAGGGAGATGGAGTTATCAGTGGAAACAAAGCCTGTGGGCATACATGTTAAAATTAGCGGGACAGGCTTTAGAACAACACCTTGTTGGATGTTAGACATGAGAAAAAAGTGGAGGGGGTTGTACAGCTTGATGATCTTTCTGTTAAATTGGATTTCAGTATTCTTAGGGATTAAGAAATTTCAAGTAGGCTCCATGAGCTCAGAAGGATTCTCTCCTTCAATGCACCTGCTCACAACTCAAGATTACACAGAAAACTGTTCATGCCAAGGGACTTCACTCCAGCATTGAAATAAAACTGTCAAGAGACAAAGAGAAGATTGAATTCAACAGAGAAATTACTTGCAATCAGTGTCTTGATTTCAGAAGACAGAATATTTGACAATGCCATGAAAATCTGTGGTTAAGTATCTAGTAAACTGTGTCCTTAGAGAACTTGCTTCGCGCAATAAAACACTAATTTGAATCTATTGTACAAAGTTGCATCTTTATGAAGTCCAAGAATGGTACATTTTGCATGAGCAGTATTGCTGCATCCTTTATTTCTTTAGTTACTTGAGGAATTGAAAAGGCCATTTAGTTAAGATTGCTTAAGTTTCCAAATCATAGCATGCATGAAAAATTCATCACCTTGCTATGGAGTGCTATGAACTAATTGCTCATTTCTCGGGTCAAATGTCTTTGAGTGTCTAACACTACTTAAGCAAATTAGTGTAGATAGAGGTGGTTAGAGGGGAAAACTTCACAAATTTAAATTTTAACATATCTAATATTTTATGCAGTTTTAGGCAATAAATAGTTAGTAGGAGAAATAAATGTCTGACAACAATGTTGACGAGTGAAGTGCTGCTTCAAAATGAGAAATATTCTCTTTTAAACCAGGTTGTAATTACCCTGAGAAGCCAGGGTGAATAAATATCTGAAAAGTATTACACATTCTTATGTCATTTCTTAGGTCTTTACTTTCACATGAGAGAAAGCTAATACAAAACGACTGGTAGGTCAAGAAAAGAACTTCCATAATTTCAAAGGCCTTCCAATAAATTCTCCTTCTCTGTGATTTTACTGTAGATAGATTGCTCCCGGCTGCTCAGGAGGAATCCACCACCTGAGCAAGTAAAACACAAACCAGGATTTAAGATGTTTCTGGTATTTGTTTGCCATTAAAGAAAATGCCCCAAATTAAACTTGTACCTACAAATAACTAGCTAGACAGAAGTCATCACATGAAGAGGAAAAACGAATGGATACTTGGAAATGTAGATTCAAGATAAATCTTTGAATGGGGATACAGAATGGAAGAACACAAAGCCGGCTGGAAGGCAGAGGCAGGCTAGAAACAAAGTGAGACTAGTTTCTTTATATTAATTGAGAATAATGCTTATTGAGAATATTTATTGAAAATAATGTCCACAAAAATACAGACGCACTCTAGAGTGGCTGAGAAATGCCATAGGGAACAGTGTTTAAGTGAGATCTTTGTTTATAGGTGAGGGAATTTCATTCAGATTTTTCAGTACATACTTAGAAAGAATCAACACTGTAAAAGAAACCAATGAGGAAGGGCTAGAGAGATTGCTAAGGAGATGAAGACTCTGTACCTCTCTTCCCAGTTCCATTCCCAGCATCCAAAATTTCCTGTAACTCAAGGTCTAGGAGATCTGAATTTCTCTTCCTTTCTCTATAGGTACTGTGATCATATGCACATATACCCAGAGACACAAATGCATATATATATATATATATATATATATATATATATATATATATATATATATACATATATATATATATACATAGCTACTTATTTTTTTAGAATTACTTTTAAAAAGAAATGTTATGAAAAGGGTTATTAAGGAAAAAATGAAAAGTACATTGACTTTAGTATATATGTGGAAATATAGGCAATTCTACTGAAATTGAGTTTTCTTTCCAGAGAGGTGGCCACCATAAGAGATTAATAGGAATTAATATATGTGAAGACCAAGAGGCCTGACAGGAGATGTCATTTCTAGTCTTAACTCCATTGGAGAACCTTTTGATCCCCTTCCCTTATACTCAGTGTGGAAATAATTTCAGAGTCTGAAAAGAGTCTGAGGTAAAGATCCAGGTGGTGTGTCAATTCAAATATCCAGGATGTAAAAGAAATACAGGACAAGCATTTAACATGAAATCTATCTCAGATCATGAGTGACAAAATGACATAAACTTGATACAGTTGAGTTAGCAGTTGTTGTAGCCACAGCCACATCTGCAGACTATAAATAAAAAACTGATCAAAGAACACAAAACCACTAAGCTTCACATTCAGCTTTTGCCAACATCAAAATCAGACTACACCCATTTGACAGCTTTAATTCCAGTTTCTCCTCTCTGTAACCTAATTTTTGGGCTTTCAATTCTTCCTTAAAGCTTTTCCACTAACCCTTGGTTACTTTGAGCTAATTAATTAAAGTCATTTAGGAAATTGTTAACTAAGAAAAAGAGGCATGGGGGTTCAGAGTTTCAATGGTTTGAGTGACACTAGGAATACAAACACTTAAATTATATTGAATAAGCCATTTGCTCTTGCTGCTCAGACATGGCAAATCTCTATAAAGTTCAGTGGAAAAAAATAGTTGAGCCAATATTTTCTGCAATCTAACTCATGAAAAAAAGAAATCTCCATGAGTCATAATGCTTTGCTTGAAAGACAACGGAAATAATAGAGCTTAGATAATCGGAAAATTAGCCTTCTCTATATAGCTTTAAAAGATGAACCTCAGACATATTTCCCCACTGTGCTAGGTGGCAGGATTAGCTAAATTTCTTTCAAATTATAACATCTACAGCTGCGGTATAATGTTGAATGCCCAAGTTCTATTATATACTTATTACAAAGCCAAAGTCCTGACAATTAAGTAGACAACTACCTGATACTAACAGGAAAGAAAACAACTGAAAAAGGCAGAGCTCAAATCCTTCTAATGGACTTTCATCTTGCCTGGGAGGAGATGATCTATTCCAGGCATAAAGGCACAAACACAGCCTTCTAGGAGTAGGCTTTTTATGTTGCTTTTCAATGGCTAATAGGTGTTCCAAATCTGCTGTGAACTTGTGAACCCAACAGACATTTAGAGGTACTTATAAGCTTCGTACTATACAGTCCACATTCACACCACACATCTTTACAGAAAGAGCCACTGTACTGTCACTGTAGCAAAACACTTCTCTGTGGTTTTTGGTGCTAAAATAGGATTTTAAAAATTACAACTGAAAAATATCTACAAACAATGGATGGAAGCAGCACTTCACAATCAATAGGTATCTATTGTAACACAGAAGCATTCAGGCACTGACTGGCAGGCTGTGTTATCCAGTTACATAGTAAGATTTGTATGGTGTAGTTTTCATGCAAGAAAGTTAAGTAAGAAGCTTAATTCTTAATAATGTACATATTTCATACGTTATTATTTTTTAAATAATGTTTAGAATCCACAGTTACTCCCTCTGTACTGGTAACATCAGAGTTTCTTGCTCAGGTATTAATTCTCTCATACCCCACAAAGCAAATTCCTATTTCTCTAAAACATATCAAGAAGACCTAGAAAGTCAGAATTTTTTTTTTTATTTTATTTTTTTAATTTACATTCCAAATCACTTCCCCTTTCCCGTTTCCTCCCTCCCCGAAAGTCCCATAAGCCCCCTTCCCTCCCTATTTTCTCCGTTCAACCCCCTCTCATTACTCTGTCCTGGCGTTCCCCTACATCCAGTCTTTCCAGGACCAGGGGTCTCTCCTTCCATCTTTTTAGAAATCTATTGATATGCTGATTGTGTCTAGGGTATTCTGAGATTCTGGGTCAATATCCCCTTATCAGTGACTGCATACCATGTGTGATCTTTTGTGATTGGGTTACCTCACTAAGGATGATATTTTCAAGTTCTGACCATTTGCCTAGGAATTTCGTGAATTCATTGTTTTTAATTGCAGAGTAGTATTCCATTGTGTAAATATACCACATCTTCTGAATCCATTCCTCCGTTGAGGGACATCTGGGTTCTTTCCAGCTTCTGGCTATTATAAATAAGGCTGCTATGAATATAGTGGAGCATGTGTCCTTATTGCATGCAGGTAAAGTCTCTGGGTATATGCCCAGGAGTGGTATAGCCGGATCCTCCGGAAGTGTCATGCCCAGTTTTCTGAGGAGCCGTCAGACTGCTTTCCAGAGTGGTTGTACCAGCCTGCAATTCCACCAGCAGTGGAGGAGTGTTCCTCTTTCTCCACATCCTCGCCAACAACTGCTGTCTCCTGTGTTTTTGATCTTAGCCATCCTGACTGGTGTGAGATGGAATCTCAGGGTTGTTTTGATTTGCATTTCCCTAATGACTAAGGATGATGAACATCTCTTTAGGTGCTTCTCAGCCATTAGATATTCTTCAGGTGAGAACTCTTTGTGTAGCTCTGTACCCCATTTTTTAATAGGGTTACTTGCCTCTCTGGAGTTTAACTTCTTGAGTTCTTTGTATATCTTGGATATTAGCCCTCTGTCGGATGTAAGGTTGGTAAAGATCATTTCCCAGTTAGTTGGTTGCCGCTTTGTCTTTTTGACGGTGTCTTTTGCCTTGCAAAAACTTTGTAATTTAATGAGGTCCCATTTGTCTATTCTTGATCTTAGAGTATAAGCTATTGGAGTTCTGTTCAGGAAATTCTCCCCTGTGCCCATATGTTCAAGGTTCTTCCCTAGTTTCCCTTCTATTAGTTTCAGTGTGTCTGGTTTTATGTGGAGATCTTTGATCCACTTAGAATTGAGCTTAGTGTAAGGAGATAAGGATGGGTCAATTTGCATTCTTCTGCATGTTGACCTCCAGCTGAGCCAGCACCATTTGTTGAAAAGGCTATCTTTTTTCCACTGGATGGTTTTAGCTCCTTTGTCAAAGATCAAGTGACCATAGGAGTGTGGATTCATTTCTAAATGCTGTACCATTAGGAAAGAACTGAGAAATGGACCGGCAAACTAAAATATGTTGCTAATCCTCTTAAAAGGTGAATCATTTTGTAAATTAAAAAAAAATAGATCCATTGACAAATCTTCTGGAGAAGAAATAATTTCAGGACCTGCAACGTGGATGATATTGTACAATCTCTTTTTAACACTGGGTAGCCTGAGTTTAAAACAATAAACCCTATGAAGGCAAACCAGGGCGATGCACCAGACCTCACTTGGGTTACTTCAAATTAATTAATTTATCTATGAAGAATAAAGCTAATTATGTCTAAAATATAATATATATATATATAATTCATGAGAGGATTTTAGATAAGTAAAAGTTATGGATTTATAGTTAATTAAGTTATACTGATAGAACTCCCCAGTTGCGTCAAAAACAACCCCAAACTTCATACTTCCCAGCCAAAATGCAGCAACTATAACTCAATAGTATCTTTCTTTTGTGACTTCTTGATGTTCATGGTCTATCACTTTATCAATGCCTTCTATGAAGTCTGACCAGGCTCTGCTTCTGCCCTTGTGGTATTCATCACCACTGAGAGCTGGGTCAGAATAAAGGAAGGAAACTTGTCCAGATGGGTGTGTTCACAGGAACTCAGTTGTCTTGAGTATGGGCATAGGGAAGTCTTCTCCAAGAAGGGTTTCAGTGTTACAGCCCTCTTTATCGTGGGTAATAAGGGCAATATAAACTTTGGAGAGTGTGTAGGAGGTTTTCCAGGTGAGTGTACATTATTGGTTAGTACAAAGATGTTGGAAATACTTCATTTCCATGCAGAGGAATTCAAGGTGCTTAAACCTGTGACTTTGTCCCCAAGCTGTGTAACTACCTTACCCATGGTGGGCCTTGGTGGATGTCGGGGATATTGGGCTATGTACCCCAGGGCATGCAGCTCCAAAATGAGAGATTCTTACTCCTGCTAGCCTCAAGATTAGATTTTCAGTGTTTGGACACATTTGGACCTCACTCTTGCTCCAGACCAAACTACATTTCAATCTCTCATCGTAAAATTATATACAGTGAGAAATTTTTGATAAAGTATTCAGAATGAGCTAGGAAAAACATAAACAATGTATATATTTGCTGCAGTCTCTGCCTAACATCAACATTTTTCCTTCTCCCATGTGTAGTGTCCACGTGGCCACAACTATTTAACAAATGTCAATTAACATTTAATATAGTGCTATTATGCTTTCCTTTAAAATGTGTTTACTGTTTTAATCAAAAAAAGGACAATCAAGCAAATCATTGGGTGGTATGTTCACCTCAAATCTAGAACCAATGAACTCTATCCAATATTCTGTAACAAATGGATAAAATAAAGACGTCAACCCTCATCACTATTGGTAGTGAAACGAAACAAGTAAAACAGCAAAGGAACTGATGTAAATTAGTTTAAATATCTAAATGTGAAGCATCTAAATATTACAGTCAGGTGCCATCAACTCATCTTGGCTACTAGAAAATTAAACATTCAACAATATTAACTGAATAAGCCTGGTCTGACACTATAACCATTTCATTTAATAACTCAATGGGTAAATATAATGTAGTTGGAAAACAATTGAGGGCTTTATTCACATGTATGCTATGTATTTCTCTGATCACAATACAGACACGCCAATTGTATACTATGGTATATAAATGTACAACTTGTGTTTCACTTTGAATGGATATCACAGCAGGTATCTTCCTAGTAGAGTTATTGGAAGATTAATTATTTTCATGTAGTTTGCCTTCCTCCCTCTGACAGTACATATCAGGCACAAGACCACCTGCCATTCTGACACTCTACTACCTCCATTTTGAAGGCACCAATGGTGTCCTCTGAAATAGGAACCTAATGATAATGTCTACAGGCTACACAATTTTTGTGACTCCAAAGAGTTAAAATGTGACTCAAGACAGGGAAGGCAAAAGTATTTGTCTCCTATGAATTAAAACTGCTTCTTCTGTTGTCCTCTGCACATATGAATATATTGAGTAGCAAGAATTCTATAGTAGTTGCCAGAGACTGTGTTAATCTCTTTCAATAAAGCAATAACATTTGGAGCTGCAGTTGAAACCACTAGTCACTACCAAAATAATCTAAAGAAATCATGCCACATTTTTAAAGACCAATAGACATTCTGAGCAGTCAAACAGCAAAGTTTGACTGGGGTTGGCTTGCCATCCCTGCCCAAGGCATCGTACATATTAAACAACTGTACATTTAAGGGAAGGTTAAGTGGGAGTTGTAAGTGAAGTATTACAATACCACCAGACCTTCACTCAAATACACTGTGTTTCCATCTTAGCACTTTGAAAAATTGGTAGAAAGTTTCAGATCTCAGTCTTCCTGGCAGATTATTAAGTCACTAGTAGCATGTTCTCAAATGGAATAATAAAACCTAATCCCTTCCTGTCTGTTACTTTTTTTTCCATAAGCCAACCAAAAGGCAGGAGTTCTTTCATGGAACCAAAGTAAAAAGACCACATGTTTGAGGATGGAAACCATCAGATCCCTCAATCATGAAAAAACTTTCCTTTGTTCAGGTTATACTGGACATTGTGTTATCAGAAAGGTAAAGGACACTAGGTCCTTGGAGCTCAACAGGGCCCTTTGCTAAGTACCTGTGTCATTCAGGTAAACATGGGTGTTCGTGCCATGAGCCTTGGAATCTCACAGATGCTCACATTCTCTGCTTTCAACATTAATTTTGTCAGATAACCACTTTTTTTAAAAAAAATGCATCTATTGTTTGCAAACTTGCTTGTTACCAAATTCTAAATGACTCTTAAGTTCTTAGTTGGAAACTGTACTCACTTCATTATATTTAATCTTTAAACATTATGCATTATAGAATATTAGTAGAAAGTCTACAGAATCCCTGGAAGAACCTATGAATCTGCCCATAAGGGTGTATGACCAGGAATAATGTCCAAATCACTTGGCTGGGATGTTCATAGCCTCAGAAACATTACAGTTGACCCTTAATGGAAAGGCCTATACAAAGGTCTCTATACCCACAGCTTTTCGACTATAGGCTATAAACACTTTGGAGGGTCTCAGCAAAAGAGTTCTTTGCTCCCAACAGACCCTGAGACTTTCCCTGTAACACTACTAAACAAGATAGTTTCAGTATTTTTCCCTTTTTAAAAATTATTTATTCACTTTACATCCCCATATTAGCCACCTCTCTCCTCATAATACCCCACTCACACAGATCCTCCCCTCATTCTTCTCTGCCCTTCTCCTCTGAGAAGGGGGAGTCCCCCTTGACTAGCTCCTTCTTTATAAGACCATAAACTTTTAAAAGAGAGGTGAGAGTACCACTAGAAAAGAAACGATAAATTCTTAAAAGATTGACAAATGGTAGAAATACCATCAAGTTTTCTTTTAAATGGCATTATCATTTGCATTATTATCCTTAAGATCCATTTTTTCTACATATCTTCTTTAATTGCCTCTTCATATGCAATGATTTGATAACAATTTTTCTACATAAATAATATAAAAATGACAATCTTTTCCTTCTAAGATGGCTAATTAACATATGAGGGATTTATATTCATAGTTTAAAAGTTTCTTTCCATTTCACAACTCATTTTTAGTGATATCACATAAATTTTTAGATGTTCCTAATTAGAAAAAGCACAGAGACTTTTTCATTTATGAGCTTTGAAATCAGAAAGAATTTCTTCACACTGTGTCTTTTTTTTTTCTTTTTCAAATCACAATGGCTTCATTGCTACATCCACTACCCCTACCTCAGCCAGAGCCTTTAAGAAATTGTGAAATATGTGAGAATTTGTGAAATTCAAGTTAATTTGAAACTAGTCTCCAACCTTGGGCCCACTCAGTCCCTGTGCCTTGAACAAGTTATCTAAGCTTTTCATTAAGATGTCTACTTAGGCCACTGCCGCCTGCCCTTCTGCTGGGGCAGAACCTTGCCAGCTCTGCTGTGGTGAAGATTCCAGCTTCTGATACTTCCTAGAGAACCAGCCACTCAGGGCAGTTGAAATTTGCCAGTTCTGCTGGAGTGAAGATTCCATTTCCTAGAGAACCAGCCACTCAGGGCATTTGCCCTTTCTGCTGTGGCAGAATCTTTCCAGGTCTGCCACAGTGAAGACACCTCTCCTGATACTTCCTAGAGAACCAGCTGCACACAGGGCATTTGCTCTTTCTGCTGTGGCAGAATTGTGCAAGATCTGCCACAGGGAAGACACCATCTCCTGATGCTTCCTAGAGAATTAGCCACACTTAGGTCATTTGGAGTGAAGAGAGGCCTGGGAGCACAGGAGAGCTGGTCTCCCAGGAAAGCATACATACCTGTGTGCACAGAGAGAGCAGGAATCTCAGGAGTACATATATACAGGTTTACAAGACAGATAAGTCAAAATCAGAGACAGCAAGACAAGGCTAACACCAGAGAAAACTAGATGGCAAAAGGCAAATGCAAGATCAATACCAACAGAAATCTAGGCAACATGGAATCATCAGAACCCAGTACTAAGAGCAAATCCTGGATACCCAAACACACCAGAAAAGCAGGAGCTGGATTTAAAATCACATCTCATGATGTTTATAAAAGACTTCAAGAAGGACATAAATAAATCCCTTAAAGAAATACAAGAGAACATGGGTCAAAAAGTAGAAACCCTTAAAGAGAATCACAAAAATCGCTTAAAGAAATACAAGACAACATGGATCAATAGGTAGAAGCTCTTAAAGAGGAAACACAAAAATCCCTTAGGTAATTACAGGAGAGCATGGGTCAACAGGTAGAAGCCCTTAAAGAGGAAACACAAAAATCCCTTGAAGAAACACAGGAGAACATGGGTCAACAGGTAGAAACCCTTAAAGAGGAAACACAAAATCACTTAAAGAAACACAGGAGAACATGGGTCAACAAGTAGAAACCCTTAAAGAAGAAACACAAAAATCCCTTAAAGAATTTCAGGAAAACACAAAAAGGAAGTGAAGGAACTGAACAAAACCATCCAGGATCTAAAAATGGAAGTAGAAATTATAAAAAAAATCACAAAGTAAGACATCTATGGAGATAGAAAACCTTGGAAAGAATTCAGGAGTCATAGATGCAAGCATCAACAACAGAATACAAGAGATTGAAGAAAGAATCTCAGGGGCTGAAGATACCATAGAAAACATTGACTCAACAGTCAAAGAAAATGCAAAATGCAAAAAGCTCCTGAGTCAAAACATCCAGGAAATCCAGGACACAATGAGAAGACCAAACCTAAGGATCATAGGTATAGAAGAGAGCAAAGATTTCCAACTTAAAGGGCCAGTAAATATCTTCAACAAAATTATAGAAGAAAACTTCACTAACCTAAAGAAAGAGATGTCCATGAACATACTAGAAGCCTACAGAACTCTGAACAGACTGGACCAGATCAGAAAGTCCTCCTGGCACATAATAATCAAAACACCAAAAGCACTAAACAAAGAAAGAATTTTAAAAGCAGTAAGAGAAAAAGGTCAAGTAACATATAAAGGCAGACCTATCAAAATTATATCAAACTTCTCACCAGAAACTATGAAGGTTAGAAAATCCTGGGCAGATGTCATACAGACCCTAAGTGAACATAAATGTCAGCCCAGGCTATTATACCCAGCAAAACTCTCAATTACCATAGATGGAGAAAACAATATATTCCATGACAGAACCAAACTTACACAATATCTTTTCATAAACCCAGCGCTTCAAAGGATAATGGGTGGAAAATACCAACACAAGTCGGGAAACTACACCTTAGAAAGAGCAAAAAAGTAATAACTTTCAACAAACCCCAAAGAAGATAGCCACATAAACATAATTCCACCTTTAACAATGAAAATAACAGGAAGCAACAATCACTATTCCTTAATATCTCTTAACATCAATAGATTCAATTCCCTAATAAAAAGACATAGACTAACAGACTGGATACATAAACAGGACCCAACATTTTGCTGCATACAAGAAACCCACCTCAGTGACAAAGACACATTACCTCAGAGTAAAAGAATAGAAGACAATTTTCCAAGCAAATGGTCCCAAGAAACAAGATGGAGTGGCCATACTTATATCGGATAAAATCAACTTTCAACCAAAAATTGTCAAAAAAGATAAGGCGGGACACTTCATAATTATCAAAGGAAAAATCTACCAAGATGAACTCTCAATTCTGAACATCTAAGCTCCAAATGCAACATCACCCACATTTATAAAAGAAACCTTAGCAGTGCTGAGAGGAAAACTCATAGCTCTAAGTGCCTACAAAAAGAAATATGAGAGGGTTTACACTAGCAGCTTGACAACATACCTGAAAGCTCTAAAACAAAAGGAAGGGAATGCACCCAAGAAGAGGAGATGGCAAGAAATAATTAATCTCAGGGCCGAAATCAACCAAATAGAAACAAAAAGAACCATACAAAGAATCAACAAAACCAGGAGCTGGTTCTTTGAGAAAATCAACAAGATAGATAAACCCTTAGCCAGACTAACCAGAGGGCACAGAGGCACTACCCAAATAAATAAAATCAGAAATGAAAAGGGAGACAAAACAACAGAAAATCTGGAAATTCAAAAATAATCAGATCTTACTATGAGAGCTTATACTCAACAAAATTGGAAAATCTGGACAAAATGGAGAATTTTCTAGATACATACCAGGTTCCAATATTAAAACAGGATCAGATAAACCATCTAAATAGTCCCGTAAGTCCTGAGGAAATAGAAGCAGTTGTTAATAGTTTTCCAACAAAAAAAAAAAAGCCCAGGACCAGATGGGTTTAGTGGGGAATTCTATTAGATCTTCAAAGAAGAGCTAATACCGATACTCTTCAAACTATTCCACAAAATAGAACTCAAGGAACACTACCCAATTCATTCTATGAAGTCACAATAATGCTTATACCTAAACCAAACAAAGACCAAACAAGGAAAGAGAACTTCAGACCAATTTCCCTTATGAACATTGATGCAAAAATTCTCAACAAAATTCTGGCCAACTGAATCCAAGAATGCATCAAAACAATAATTCACCATGATCAAGTAGGCTTAATCCCAGGGATGCAGGGATGGTTCAATATAAGGAAATCCATCAATGTAATCCACTACATTAACAAACTCAAAGAAAAAAAAACCACATGGTCATTTCATTAGATGCTGAAAAAGCTTTTGACAAATTCAGCATCACTTCATGATAAAAGTCTTGGGGAGATCAGGAATTCAGGACCCATACCTAAACATAGTGAAAGCAATATACTGTAAACCAGTAGCTAACATCAAACTAAATGGAGAGAAGCTTGAAGCAATCCCACTAAAATCGGGGACCAGACAAGGCTGCCCACTCTCTCCCTATCTATTCAATATAGTACTCGAAGTTCTAGCCAGCGCAATTAGACAACAAAAGGAGGTCAAAGGCATACAAATTAGAAGGGAAGAAGTCAAAGTATCACTATTTGCAGATAATATGATCGTATACTTAAGGGACCCCAAAAATTACACCAGAGAACTCCTAAAACTGATAAACAACTTCAGCAAAGTGGTGGGATATAAAATTAACTCAAACAAATCAGTAGCCTTCCTCTACTCAAAGGATAAACAAACTGAGAAAGAAATTAGGGAAATGACACCCTTCACAAATAATATTATATACCTTGGTATGACTCTAACCAAGCAAGTGAAAGATCTGTATGCCAAGAACTTCAAGCCTCTGAAGAAAGAAATCATAGAAGATCTGAAAAGATGGAAGGATCTCCCATGCTCATGGATTGGAAGGATTACTACAGTAAAAATGGGGATCTTGCCAAAAGCAATCTACAGATTCAATGCAATCCCCATCAAAATTCCAAATCAATTCTTTATAGAGCTAGAAAGAGTAATCTGCAGATTCATTTGGAATAACAAAAAACCCAGGATAGCCAAAACTATTTTCCAAATCTAAATATCTGAGAGAATCACCATCCCTTACCTCAAGCTCTACTACAGAGCAATAGTGATAAAAACTGGATGGTATTGATATGGAGACAGGCAGGAAGATCAATGGAAAAGAACTGAAGACCCAGATATGAACCCACACACCTACAGTCACTTGATATTTGACAAAGGAGCTAAAAGCATCCAGTGGAAAAAAGACAGCATTTTTAACAAATGGTGCTGGATCAACTGGAGGTCAGCATGCAGAAAAATGCAAATCGATCCATTCTTATCTCCTTGTACAAAACTCAAGTTCAAATGGATCAAGGACCTACACATAAAACCAGATACACTGAAGCTTAGAGAGGAGAAGGTGGGGAAGACCCTTGAACACATGGGCACAGGGGAACATTTCCTGAATAGAACACCAATGGCTTATGCTCTAAGAACAAGAATTAACAAATGGGACCTCATAAAACTACAAAGTTTCTGTAAGGCAAAGGACTCTGTCAATAGGACGAAATGGCAACCAACAGATTGGAAAAAGATCTTTACCAATCCTACATCCGATAGAGGGCTAATATCCAATGTATACAAAGAACTCAAGAAATTAGACTCCAGAGTGTCAAATAACCCTATTAAAAAAGGGGGTACAGAGCTAAACAGGGAATTTTCAACTGAGGAAATTTGAATGGCTCTGAAGCACCTAAAGAAATTATCAGCATCCTTAGTTATCAGGGAAATGCAAATCAAAACAACCCTGAGATTCCACCTCACACCAGTCAGAATGGCTAAGATGAAAAGCTCAGGGGACAGCAGATGCTGGAGAGGATGTGGAGAAAGAGGAACACTTCTCCATTGTTGATGGGATTGCAAGCTAGTAAAACCACTCTGGAAATCAGTATTGCAGTTTCTCAGAAAATTGGACATAGTACTACCTGAGGATCCAGTTATACTACTCCTGGGCATATACCCAGAAGATGCTCCAACATGCAATAAGGACATATGCTCTACTATGTACATAGCAGCCTTATTTATAATAGCCAGAAGCTGGAAAGAACCCAGATGTCCTTCAACAGAGGAATGGATACAAAAATTGTGGTGTATATACACAATAGAGTACTATTCAGCTATTAAAAGAAATGAATTATGAAATTCTTAGGCAAATGGATGGAACTAGAAAGCATCATCCTGAGTGAAGTAACCCAATCACAAAAGAACACACAAGGTATGCACTCACTGATAAGTGGATATTACCCCAAAAGCTCAAAATAAACCTGTTACAATTCACAGACCACAGGAAGCTCATGAAGGTAGACCAAAGTGGGGATGATTTGGTTCCTCTGAGAAAAGGAACAGAATAATCACAGGAACAACTATGGAGACAAAGAGTGGAGCAGAGACTGAAGGAAAAGCTACCCAGAGACTGTCCTACCTGGGGATTCATCCTATAAACAGTCACTAAACCCTGAAATACTATGGATGACAAGAAGTATGTACTAAAAGGAGCCATTTATGGTTGTCTTTTGGAGGGGCCCTGCCAGAGCCTTACAGATATAGAGGCGAATACTAGAAGCCAACCATTGGTCTGAATGTGGGGTTTACTATGGAGGAGTTGGAGGGCAATCTGGAGGAGCTGGGGGTGGGGGGTGGTTTGCAGTCCCATGGAAGAACGACAATGTCTGTCAACCAGACGTCCCAGGACTCCCAGGGACTAATCTATCAACCAAGGGGTACTTGTGGTTCCAGTCAAAAGATTGGCAGAGGAATGCCTTGTCGGTCATCAGCGGGAGGAAAGGTCTTTGGTCCTGTGAAGGCTCAATAGAGGCCCCAGTGTGGGGAAATCAAGTGGGGGTCATGGGAGTGGGTTGGGTGGAGGAGCATATTCTTGGAGGTGGGAGGATGGGTTGGGAGTTTTCCAGGAGGGGGGAACCGGGAAGGGGTATAACATTTGAAATGTAAATGAAGAACATATTCAATTAAAAAAAAAAGAAAAAAAAGGGTATTAAGGGAATATAATCAACATGACCTTACACATGTCAGTGTTGTCATGATAACTAGGTACAAACTCAAACGCTCTGGCTCAAAAAAAAAAAAATGTCTACTTAATAGTTCTACTTCCTGCACTTGCCGCTTCCTTAGTAGTTACTGGGGAATTAAAATACAATAGAAATTAGAATAAGGCCTGATATAAAAGACTTAGTGTCGGCTGATCTGAAGTAACCAGCGCGCCAGCTCTGCTGTGGGACTTCTGCCTGGCAGAGGGAACCCGCACTGGGCCGGAGCCTACTAGCTTCCCTTCCACAACCTCTGTTCCCGCAGACTGCACTGAAGAGACAGGTACCCAGGTTCTCCCTAATATAACATCACTTGGTCCACGGCCTGTTGGGGCTTCTGCCTGCTCCCAAGAACGGGACAGTGCTGTCGTCGTCTGGGTGCCAGATCTGCTGTAGGCCATCGCCTCTGCAGGGTGACCAGTGCCACGGAGAGTGTGCAGAGTGCACTCCGCCATCTTTGCTCCAGTGGCCGGGAAGTTGGGACTGCCAGTCTCAGAGACAGACAGGCATAATATCGCTTGGGTCTCAAGCAGATTGTGTGTACGTGGCTCCCAAGAGCTGGGCAAATCTGCAGTAACTAGCGTACCAGCTCTGCTGTGGGACTTCTGCCTGGCAGAGGGACGCCCCCTCCCCCCCCACTCTAAGAGAGATCACACACCCCTGCACCCGGCAGGAGACTACCAGCCTCCCTTTGGCGACCTCTGCTCCAGGAATCCACTACACTGAGCCTTTGGATGTGCAAGGACTCCCCAATATAACATCACTTGGGGCAAGGCACATCAGGGCTCCAAAGTCACTCAGGAGCAGGGCAGGCCCCAGAAATCTGTGCCAGGGGAAGTCTGGTAAACCAGGGGGGGCAGAAATAGCTTTGCAGGCTCACAGGAGGTCCAACCAACACCCAGTGACAGCAGGACCAACTAATATCAGAGGTAACCAGATGGCAAAAGGCAAACGTAGGAACGTTACTAACAGAAATCAAAGTAATATGGCACCATCCGAACCCAACTCTCCAACAGCAGCAAGTCCTGGATACCCCACCACACCCAAAAGACAAGATCTGGATTTAAAATCACTTCTCATGATGCTATTAGAGGATCACAAGAAGGACACAGATAAATCGAATAAAGAATTACAGGAGACCATGAATCAACAGTTAGAAGCCCTTACAAATGAAACACAAAAATCGCTTAGAGAAATGCAGGAGAACATGGATCAAAAGATGGAGGCGCACAAGGAGACAACACAAAAATCGCTTAACGAGATGAATCAACGGGTAGATGCACTCACAAAGGAATCACAAAAATTGCATAAAGAAATGCAGAAGAATATGGGTCAACAGACGGATGCCCATAAGGAGGCAACACAAAAATTGCTTAAAGAAATGAATCAACGGTTAGATGCCCTGACAAAGGAAACACGAGAACTGCTTAAAGAAATGCAGGAGACGATGGATCAACAGATGGATTCCCATGAGGAGGAAACACAAAAATTGCTCAGAGAAATGCAGGAGAACGTGGGTCAACAGGCAGAAATCCTGAAAGAGGTAATGCAAAAATAACCTTAAAGAAATACAGGAAAATACAAACAAACAAGTGAAGGATCTCAGCAAATCCATCCAGGAACTAAAAAAGGAAGTAGAAACAACTAAGAAATCACAAAGGGAGACAACTTTGGAAATAGAAAACCTTGGGAAGAAATCAGGAGTCATAGATGCAAACATCAACAATAGAATACAAGAGATGGAAGAAAGAATCTCAGGTGCTGAAGATTCCATAGAAAGTATTGACTCAACAGTCAAAGAAAATGCAAAATGCAAAAAACTTGTAACCCAAAACATCCAGGAAATCCAGGACACAATGAGAAGACCAAACCTAAGGATTATAGGTATAGATGAAAGTGAAGATTTGCAACTTAAAGGGCCAGTAAATATCTTCAACAAAATTATGGAGGAAAACTTCCCTAACCTAAAGAGAGAGATGCCGATGAACGTACAAGAAGCCTACAGAACTCCAAACAGACTGGACCAGAACAGAAATACCTCCCGTCACATAATAATCAAAACACCAAATGTTCTAAAGAAAGAATATTAAAAGCAGTAAGAGAAAAGGGCCAAGTAACATACAAAGGAAGACCTATCCGAATCACATCAGACTTCTCACCAGAGACTATGAAAGCCAGAAGATCCTGGTTGCCCTCCAACTCCTCCATGGTAAACTCCACATTCAGATCTCATGCAGACACTAAGAGAGCACAAATGCCAGCCTAGACTACTATACCCAGCAAAACTCTCAATCACCATAGATGGAGAGACCAAGATATTCCATGATAAAACCAAATTTTCACAATATCTTTCCACAAATCCAGCCCTGCAACGGATAATAGGTGGAAACCTCCAATACAGGGAGAGAAGCAACACCCTGGAAAAAATGAGATAATAGCCTTTTTGAATCAAACCCAAAAGTAGATAACCACTCAAACATAAAGATAGCGTCAAGAATGGCAGATGGCAATAATCACTATGCCTTAATCTCTCTTAATATCAATGGTCTCAATTCCCCAATTAAAAGACATTGACTAGCAGACTGGATACGTAAACAGGACCCAGTATTTTGCTGCATGCAGGAAACGCACCTCAGTGTCAAAGACAAACACTACCTCAGAGTAAAAGGCTGGAAAACAATTTTACAAGCAAATGGCCCCAAGAAACGAGGTGGAGTAGCCATCCTAATATCAGATAAAATTGAATTTCAACCTAAAGTCATCAAAAAAGACACAGAAGGACACTACATACTGATCAAGGGAAAAATCCACCATCAAGAACTCTCAATTCTGAATATCTATGCTCCAAATGCAAGGGCACCCTCATTCGTAAAAGAAACTTTACTAAAACTCAAAGCACACATTGCAATGCACACAATAATAGTGGGTGACTTCAACACCCCTCTCTCTGAAATGGATCGTTCAGGAAAGCAGAAACTAAAGAGGGACACAGTGAATCTAATTGAAACCTTGGATCAAATGGAACTAACGGATATATATAGAACATTTCATCCTAGAGCTAAAGAATATACCTTCTTCTCAGCACCTCATGGTACCTTCTCCAAAATTGACCATATAATTGGTCACAAATCAGACCTCAACAGATATAAGAAGATAGAAATAATCCCATGCCTCCTATCAGATCACTATGGAATAAGGGTGGTCTTCAATGGCAACAAAAACAAAAGAAAACCCACATACACATGGAGGCAGAACAATGCTCTACTCAATGATAACTTGGTCAAGGTGGAAATAAAGAAAGAAATCAAAGACTTTTTGAAAGTTAATGAAAATGAAGGCACAACATACCCTAATTTATGGGACACAATGAAAGCAGTGCTAAGAGGAAAATTCATAGCCCTGAGTGCCGCCAAAAAGAAACGGGAGACAGCATACACTAACAGCTTAATGGCACACCTGAAAGCCCTGGAAAAAAAAAAGAAGCAAATACACCAAAGAGGAAATCATCAAACTCAGGGCTGAAATCAATCAAGTAGAAACAAATAAAACCATACAAAGAATCAACAAAACAAGGAGTTGGTTCTTTGAGAAAATCAACAAGATAGATAAGCCCTTAGCCAGACTAACCAGAGGGCACAGAGACAGTATCCAAATTAATAAAATCAGAAACAAAAAGGGAGAGATAACAACAGAAACTGAGGAAATTCAAAAAATCATCAGATCCTACTACAAAAGCCTGTATTCAACACAACTAGAAAATCTTGAGGAAATGGACAATTTCCTTGACAGATACCAAATACCAAAATTAAATCAGGATCAAATAGACCATCTAAACCATCCTATAACCCCTGAAGAAATAGAAGTTGTCATTGGAAGTCTTCCAACCAAAAAAAGCACAGGTCCAGATGGTTTTAGTGCAGAATTCTATCAGACCTTCAAATAAGATCTAACACCAATACTCTTCAAACTGTTCCACAAAATAGAAACAGAAGGAACACTACCCAACTCGTTCTATGAAGCCACAATTATGCTAATACCAAAAGCACACAAAGATCTGACAAAGAAAGAGAATCTCAGGCCAGTCTCTCTTATGAATATCAATGCAAAAATACTCAATAAAATTCGTGCCAACTGAATCCAAGAACACATCAAAAGGATCATTCACCATGATCAAGTAGGCTTCATCCCAGGGATGCAGGGATGGTTCAATATAAGGAAATCCATCAATGTAATCCACTATGTAAACAATCTCAAAGAAAAAAAACACATGGTCATCTCATTAGATGCTGAGAAAGCATTTGACAAAATTCAGCATCCTTTCATGCTAAAGATCTTGGAAAGATCAGGAATTCAAGGCCCATATCTAAACATAGTAAAAGCAATTTACAGCAAACTGGTAGCCAGCATCAATCTAAATGGAGAGAAACTTGAAGCAATCCCACTAAAATCAGGGACTAGACAAGGCTGCCCTCTCTCTCCATATCTTTTCAATATAGTACTTGGAGTTCTAGCTAGAGCAGTTAGACAACAAAAAGAGGTCAAAGGGATACAAATTGGAAAGGAAGAAGTCAAACTATCACTATTTGCAGACGATATGATAGTATACTTAAGCGACCCAAAGAACTCCACCAGAGAACTCCTACAGCTGATAAACGACTTCAGCAAAGTGGCCGGATATAAAATCAACTCAAGCAAGTCAGTAGCCTTCCTATACTCAAAGGATAAGCAGGCTGAGAAAGAAGTAAGAGAAATGATACCCTTCACTATAGCCACAAACCATATAAAGTATCTTGGTGTGACTCTAACCAAACAAGTGAAAGATCTGTATGACAAGAACTTCAAGTCTCTGAAGAAAGAAATTGAAGAAGAACTCAGAAGATGGAAAAATCTGCCATGCTCATGGATTGGCAGGATTAATATAGTAAAAATGACCATCTTACCAAAAGTAATATACAGATTCCATGCAATCCCCATCAAAATCCCAACTCAATTCTTCATAGAGTTAGAAAGAGCAATTCAAAAATTCATCTGGAATAACAGAAAACCCAGAATAGCTAAAACTATTCTCAAGAGTAAAAGAACCTCTGGGGGAATCAGTATCCCAGACCTCAAGCTATACCACAGAGCAATAGTGTTAAAAACCGCATGGTATTGGTACAGTGACAGGCATGTAGATCAATGGAACAGAATTGAAGACCCAGAAATGAATCCACACTCCTATGGTCACTTGATCTTTGACAAAGGAGCTAAAACCATCCAGTGGAAAAAAGATATCCTTTTCAACAAATGGTGCTGGCTCAACTGGAGGTCAACATGCAGAAGAATGCAAATTGACCCATTCTTATCTCCTTGCACTAAGCTCAATTCCAAGTGGATCAAGGATCTCCACATAAAACTAGACACACTGAAACTAATAGGTAGGAAACTAGGGAAGAACCTTGAACATATGGGCACAGGGGAGAATTTCCTGAACAGAACTCCAATAGCTTATGCTCTAAGATCAAGAATAGACCAATGGGACCTCATTAAATTACAAAGTTTTTGCAAGGCAAAAGACACTGTCAAAAAGACAAAGCGGCAACCAACTAACTGGGAAATGATCTTTACCAACCCTACATCAGACAGAGGGCTAATATCCAAGATATACAAAGAATTCAAGAAGTTAAACTCCAGAGAGGCAAGTAACCCTGTTAAAAAATGGGGTACAGAGCTAAACAAAGAGTTCTCACCTGAAGAATATCTAATGGCTGAGAAGCACCTAAAGAGATGTTCATCATCCTTAGTCATTAGGGAAATGCAAATCAAAACAACCCTGAGATTCCATCTCACATCAGTCAGGATGGCTAAGATCAAAAACACAGGAGACAGCAGGTGTTGGCGAGGATGTGGAGAAAGAGGAACACTCCTCCACTGCTGGTGGAATTGCAGGCTGGTACAGCCACTCTGGAAAGCAGTCTGGTGGTTCCTCAGAAAACTGGGCATGACACTCCTGGAGGATCCGGCTATACCACTCCTGGGCATATACCCAGAGGCATTACCTGCATGCAATAAGGACACATGCTCTGCTGTGTTCATAGCAGCCTTATTTATAATAGCCAGAAGCTGGAAAGAACCCAGATGTCCCTCAACGGAGGAATGGATTCAGAAGATGTGATATATTTACACAATGGAATACTACTCTGCAATTAAAAACAATGAATTCACGAAATTCCTAGGCAAATGGTCAGAACTTGAAAATATCATCCTTAGTGAGGTAACCCAATCACAAAAGAACACACATGGTATGCAGTCACTGATAAGGGGATATTAACCCAGAATCTGGGAATACACTAGACACAATTCGCATATCAATAGATTTCTAAGAAGATGGAAGGAGAGACCCCTGGTCCTGGAAAGACTGGATGTAGCCGAACGCCAGGACAGAGAAAGGAGAGGGGGTTGAATGGAGAAAAGAGGGAGGGAAGGGGGCTTCAGGGACTTTCGGGGAGGGAGGAAACGGGAAAGGGGAAATGATTTGCAATGTAAATAAAAAAAAACTTAGAAAATTAAAAAAAAAAGACTTAGTGTCAAGCATTATTGCTGTCATGCTTTTTCTATTCCTTTTTATTTCTCTAATGTCATAATTTGTAAGTATTTGGCTTTGTGTTTCATACTTACTGCAGACATTCCCTCCCTCTTGTTTTGTCTGACATAACATTTTCCTTATTGAACAATATCTTTCCATTGTCTCTTGTCTGACTGGTAAAGGCCTGAAGCTTTAGGAAACCCCTATATGTTCACAGTATATTTGAAACTAACATTTGGAGTCTGGGAAAACACCAGGGTTTGTATCCCAACCTTTGTTCATTTAGCAACCTCTTTCAACATTTTCAACTTTATCATGTATGATATGAATTTAAGTATATGTACAATGTTGGAACAAAAATTCCAAAACAAAATAAAAACTCCTTAATAAATGGCAACTCAACACTATTAGTAATAGTATTTCTACCATCAACACAAAATCCTTTTTATTATTTATTACACATATACTTATTGCAAATGTCTTCAGAGAAAATAATAAATAATTTAGTAAAGGGAATGTGGAGCTAAAAGTTTCAGTTTTACATTAGATAACCTTAGATCAAAAATAAAGGTGTCTCGGTTCACAGCCATAATTGATGATCTTTATTCACAAAGGGAGAAAACAACATCTTTCACTCACACCTCACTAGGTCTGAGTTATGAGGCATTCATTATTTTAAGAGTACCTCCCAACCCTCTCTACCATCCATAAACTGTTTTCACCTTGTACCTTTGACAATGTGAAAAGGGCAACTACAGCTTCTACATACAGCATAGCAATTAGGATAATGATCTTTCTATGTACAGGGCATTTGATAGCTCCTCACACCATCCCATTTAGCAGGCTAGGAAGGCTTGCCTCTGGGTATTTTTAAAAAGAATTGTGAATGCTTAAAAAATAAGTTGTTTATTGGAGACAAAAATTACCATTGAAGATGATGACTACCAAAAGTTGATCCTGTATCTCCTTTATGAAAGAACAAGAACAAAAAACGCTAATTTTTTTCAGGATTTTTTTCTTTTTAATATTAAAGGCTTCTTTCCTTTGTTTTGAAAATGCAAATACATGCTGATGACAGTATTCCAGAACTCTATTATTTTACTTACTCTTCTTTTTTTTTCAGCATAGTATTTTTATTGATTCTTTGGTAATTTCATATCAAACACCTTGATCACACTTTTTTCCCAGTCCCTTAATGTATACTCCCTTGACCCTTGTGATTTCCCCTTCCCCCAAAACAAAAAATAAAAATAAAAATTTAAAAATAAATAATTAAATAGAATGAAAAGATAAGAAAAAAAGTGCAGTTTGTGTTATATATATACTACAAACTCAATGGCCTTCCCCTTAAATAGAACTGAGTTATTCCCCCTCTCACTCACTTGACAGAAGCCATCAGTAGTGGAGAGATAACTTCAGCATCCTTATCATAATTCTCAGAGTTCTTTTTGATACCTTCCAGATGGGCTGGTACTTTTTCAGGGGGTTGGTAGGTGGGCTGGTGGTAGGGCATGTCCCAGAAGCCTTCCATGTCCCTCTTTCTCAACTATGCATCTGCAGTCATTGATAGAACTGCAAAAGTAACTTTCCTTGCTCTTTACAGTCAGTGGGAGCACGGAGCACAGGCTTCTACTTTGTTTCCGGTGGCGGCACACACCCGACGCTGCTGTAGGCCCACAGACCCAGACAAGGCCTTGAAAGCAGCCCAGACCACGAACATCACCGTGGCCTCAGGTTTGGGTACAGGCCACTCATATCAATACATCCCCTGCAGCAGCTCGGGCCACAGGCCTCAACATGGCTTCAAGCTGCTGCACTGAGCACAGATGTCTACACGGACTTTGGCTGTAAGATGGGCCACAGGTCCAAACGCAGGCCCTGGTCACAGTAGGACCATGGACCCAGACATGGTTCTCGGTGGCAGCATGGATGAGAGCTTCCCCATGGCCTCAGGTGACAGCACAGCCCACTCGTGTCAGCCTGGTCCTCGTCGCTGTCGCATCTCCAGTTCTGCCTCTCTCCTCAGCCACAGCAACTCTCCGTTTTTCTCTTTCCCGTCTCTCTCCATCACATATTTGTTCATCGGTGGCTGCTGCCCCATGTCGTGAGGCAGGGTGGCCTGCAGGATTTTTAATTTTTATCCCAAAGTAATATTGAGCCTTTTGATGACAACCCTGACCATTTCAAACAAATAAATATGGTGGGACAAAAAGAGTTTCATGATGCTGTCTGGGTCTTTTTATTCATAATTCAGCTGTTAAAGCACCAGGGATGTGATCAGTATATGCACACTCAGTTATACTGTGCATTAAAAGTATTGGTTTACAGAACCTATTAAGGCCATCATTGCCCTTCTGCCATACTCAATTAATGAGAAGCCTTACTAGAGGAGAAGAAAACTAGAAAATGCATTCAGCAAAATACATAATAGGTGCTTTGGGGGCAAACACTTTATGCTTCAGTTCATTTCTTCTCAAGATGAACATACCCACAACATCAACAACAATAACAAAAAAAAAACGCATCAGAGTAAATGACTCACCTCATTACCCTTCCATTTCTCATGTAGCATGTATGTAGGTGTAACACTGAGTAATGGAAATGCATTAAAATAGCCAAGAGTTTGGAATAGTCAAGGAAGGACACAAAGACTTGCTAGATTTCAGAATAAGAAAGTACATTAGATGAACATAGTGGTCCCAGCTAAGTCACTGAAGGACAGAATCAGCTTTGCTATGATTCGATCTAAGGTTGGATTGTGAGGATGTGGATATGGACAGTTCCTCATACAAAGTTCCTCCTCAAAGGATGAGTGGACATTGAAAGAATATAACTTCTTCAAATTCATATCAATTAGTGGGAAATTTTTTAATCTCAACAAGAATATGTAGATACTGTATGCATGGGTTCTTATGACTTACATACAACCTTAAAACAAACTTTGATATGGCATTCCTCTCAAATCAGGACTCACAAAATATTCAGACATAATTGATTTTCTAGTAGATTCAGTCTTAGATTTCCAAACAAAATTTTTAAATAAAGGTTTTGTCAATAATGTTAACAGATTAGTCCATTTTTCCCACCAATCTACTGCAGAACCTGAATCCCAAGAAGATAAGAAACTGAATACTGATGCCAACTTTTATAGCTGCAAGAGAAATAAAATTTCATATTCAACTGAGTCATATGTGTGAAAAATCAGTTAGAATCATTATCTTCAAAGGACACTAATCTGGATAATCTAGTCAACTTTGTTCCATTGTTTTCCTACAAGTTCTACTCCCAGAGAGACTAAAATAAGTAGCATTCAAAACATCTATGATGCCCTGACCCTAAAGATGTTGCAGGTGTGGCTGCTACATCACATGTGTGTTAGTAGGTGGCAAAGAGGAGAAAGACTATGTCTATACCTAGTATTCAGAATGATGACCACCTGAATGATTAGTAGTCTAACATTCCCTAAAGAAAAAATAGCCTGAGATAACCTGAGAGTCTGGTGCCAGGAGCTCTGTGCTGCTCAGACCTGAACAGACTTCCAGAATGAGGCAGAGACCAGAAGAACCCTCCTGGGACTGCACACGATCCTTATATGGAGCCACTTGGATGGGCCAGGTGAGGAGCAAGCCTGAGTCGACCACCAGACTGGTGCCATGGGCTACAGACAAGGAGTTTGCCTGAGATAACCGCAAGTCTGGCACCATACAGGCCTGGGGGAGTTGGGGGCGCAGCCCATTTCTGAGATAACTCCTGCCTGGTGCCATAATGAAAGGGTAGAGCATAACACTTCGGAAATTACTCCTGAGATGACTCCGGACACTCAGAGTCCCTGGGCACTGCCATTAAGAGGAGCAAGTAAGTGATGGAGAAATGGAAGAGAAAGAGAAACAGAAGGATGTGGGCACCATGCAGAGAAGCAGAATTAGAGACTCGAGGGTAGTGTGGGACAGACTGATGTGAGTAGCTGGTGATGGTTCTTGGGACCATGGAGGAGTCCTGGCCTGTGCTACCATTAGGGTCCACATCGAGATCTGCGGCCTTACAAAAGCAAGGGTCTGTTACCAACAAAGGCTTGGTGAACATCCCTGGTCTGAGGTACTGCCTGAGGACACTTCCATGACTAAGGGGCTGTGCAGAACTGGCTCAACACCTCATCTAGTCATTCCAGGAAAGATGGCCCTGAGGGCATGAGAGCAGGAGATCTGATCCTGCCCCTAACCAGCTGCAGTACTTTGGAGAGTGGCCCTGCTTAAGGGGTTAAGGGATAATAGAACCCATGTGATTTAAACCTTGTTGGGGGGTGTAGCAGGGTTAAAAGTTTAAGTTGGAATGAGTTCATAGGAACAAAAAAGAAAGGAATAAGATGGGTTAATCGAAATCAAAGATTATAGTCTTTATGGAAACTAAGGACTTTCAAGATACTTTTAAAGTATAATTTTAAAGGGGATTTGGAACATAAATATCTCGAATAGGTGGATCAACCTTCTACCAGAAAAAAAAAACAAACAAAACAGAATTATTTAATGAAAACTCTCAATTTCTGACAAGGGTTGCTTCCCTTATAATAATAATAAAACTCTATTGCTGGAAACACAACATATTCTAGTTGCAGGTCAAAGAAATCAATCTTGAACTGAAACGAAAAGATCTTCTATTCTAGGTAGTTTTCATAGTACCAGAGTGTGTTGTTATTCAGAATGCTGGAAAAGAAAGGCTATCAGTAATCTCACTAGACCTCACATGCTACAGTATTGGCCTGCCAGGCAAAAGCTGCCCACTGGGAAAAGTTATGGGGGTAACCAACTATTTTCTGATTAAAGATGTAGCTTTCTCTATTGGAATGGATTTATGATTGTACTGTAAATCCTTCAAAAGCACACATCTCAAGAGGTCATAGGACCTAAGGGTTTCTACTTTTCAGTACTACATTTGCTTTGTTAAGTCAATGCATATGATCAAATTGCATTCTAAATATTTATGTTCATAACCACAGATTAATGTTACTCTTGACATTGGCCCAAAAACAAAATAAACAAAAAAACCCAAACAAACAAAAACAAAAATCAAAACAAAACTCTCTTTCTGAAGTAGGTAGCAATGTGGAGAGTTTTCTCTGATAAAGATACTGTATATACTGAGCCACAGATCATCTCTATCAAACCCCAGACCCCAAGGCTCAGAAGCATTGTGAAAGAGAAGTATGAAAAAATATGAGATCCAGAGATGGAGAGAAGTATAAAATGTAGTCTTACAGACTTGACATAGTCAATGAAGTCATTACCTCACTGTAGCTATGGTTACTTGCACATGGTCATGCCAAAAAGATCTTTAGATACTCTAGTAGACAGTATTAACTGGACTCAATGGGTTACAGGAAAAAAAAAACAATGTTAGGAAAGGGATATGTTAGAGAATGTCTGGGACAAGTAGAAGGAGAAGTTGGGGTAATTAGTATCAAGATATGTTATTGTATGTGCGGAATTGTCAAAGAATGATTAAAAGATACCCTAATAAAAGAAAGAAACAAGAAAAAAGTTATGGGAAATTTTATTTACATTAACACGTCAAAGTAAATAAATTTTAAAATATATATAGGGAGAAACATAGCCAAGAAGGTAAAGTACCAATGCAATAAAAGGTTTAAGAAACTAAAGGAAGAAACTTAAGAATGTATTAGAAAATGGAATGAGAATGAGAAACTTAAGAATGTATTAGAATATGGAATCCCATATTCATAGATTAGCAGAAATAATACTTTGGAAAATACTAAAAAACAATTGACAGATTCAGTACAATCTTCATAAAATTCCAATTATATTCTTCAGTGAAACAGAAAACAGTCCCAGAGTTCATACAAATGACCCTAAATAACCAGAGAAATACTGAGCAAAAGAAAAATGCTGGAGTTATCACAGTTCTTAAACTGTGATATAATTCCAATTATATTCTTCAAAGAAACAGAAAACAGTCCCAGAGTGCATATAAATGACCCTACATAACCAAAGAAATACTGAGCAAAAAGAAAAATGCTGGAGTTATCACAGTTCTTAACCTCACAAAAAGTGCATGGTACTAAGCCCCAAATAGGCAAAACTATCAAAGATGCAGAAATAAATACAGAAATAAATGCACATAGCTAATGCTTCAAGAAGGTGTCAAAACAGATAGTCCAAAAAGATAACCTCCTTTTCTACAGTCAGCTCTGGGGACACTGAATACTTACCTGTCAAAAAATAAAATTAGATTCATAGCTTTCATTATACATAAAAATAAATCAAAGTATATCAAAGACCTTAATTTAAAACCTGAAAAACCTAAAACCTCTAGAGAAATAGCTAGGAGAAACACTCCAGGATGTAGACACAGGCCTTGCAGAAAGGAATGCCAGGAGGATAGAAAGCAGTCCTGGGACCTGACACATGAAACAGTATAAAATACAAAAGCTTCTGCACAGCCAAAGAAAAGACAGTCTACAGAGTGGATAAAAAATATCTTTTCAATTCACACTAGTCTCTTAACTTTAAAAGTTAAGATGATAAGAAACATTGGCAACAAATATACACTTGGTGCAGTCATAGTTTAGAATACTAGGTAGCCTCTGAAACTCTCCTTTTTGAGAACATTTAACAACTTGGAGAAATATTAAGATGCTATATTAAGGACAAGAGTGAAAGAAAAACCATATATTATGATCTCCATTCTTTGTTATGTGTTTATATACAGACAGATGATCTAAGTGGTAACCTCTACATTGGAGAGTTAAAATTGACTGAAAATTGTTTTCTTTTTAACTTTATTTAAAAATTATCTTCAGTAGCCAGAAATTTTTAAAAATGTGTGTGTATGTGCATAAATATTATGTGACAAGACTTTTTCTAGTAAGACTCAACATATATGTCTGCTAATCCCAGATAGAGAGCCCAGGACAGAACAAAATAAAGATACGACCAAGTCCAACTTCATGAGCAAGGTTACTTACAGGATTATGGGTAAGGGATTATTTATAGGCACAGAAATAACTCAAAGACAGTTTCATCTCCAAAGTACACCCCTGCATGGGTGAAGGCTTGGCACTTGGAGCACACTGCTCAGCCAGCAGGCAGTTCAACAGGAAACTGTGAATGCTAACCTCTTCCGGTGGCAGGTCTGGTTCAGTTGTCTTTGTACCTTGGCTTGTCTGAGAGTCTCTTTGCAGCTTTATTGCTTACTCTGGGAGGGAGAGGCCTAGTGGTTCTAGTCAATTTCAGGGACTTCCTATACCAGTTTTTGAGTTGTTTACTGTCCTGCTAATGAAGCTTTCCAACAAGATAGAATATTTCAATATCAAAGGAAATTGTTGCATACACAAAGAAAATTAAAGATTTGTCTGTATTTTTGAGTTTTCATTATTTTTTAAACTTCTTATTGGTTATTTTATTTATTTACATTTCAAATGTTGTCCCCCTTCCTGGTTTCCCCTCCTCAAACCCCTTATCCCGCTTCTATAAGGGTGCTCCCCTACCTACCCGTATTAATTAATTAAGCAACCGTAGTGGTTTCTGTAAAATCCATAAATTATAAACAGCAAAAACTGCAAGCCAAAGCTTAAAAACAAATAAAGAAATGGGGAAAAAAGCATTTTTTCTTGTTTTTTTCTTTTTATTAAAAATAGATTCTTCTCTTATACATACATCCCAAGCACAGATTCCCCTCCCTCTATTCCTCCCAGCTCCTCCATCTCCTCTATCACCTGATCCACTCCCTTTCCCTCTCCCTTCAGAAAAGTACAGGCCTCTAAGGGACAACAATCAAACAGGACAAAGGGCTTAGATTTATTCAACCTTCAGGACACTAGAGAAGAGTTTTGTTTGGTTTTGTACTGAGGCATTGGCTAGTGTTTGTTTCATTTTGTTTTGCTATTGCTTTTATACTTATGTCTGGGCATATTTAATTTGAAATCAGAGCCAGAAACCTCAGCCCTCTGCACATATGGTTTATCATCTGTTTACATAGCACTGTGCTTTATAAGAGTAAAAATGCATATGAAAATTTATTCAATGACTTGATTAAACATGCATGCTGAACTCGTGGAGTTGATTAAGAAACAAACAACAAATAAAAACATAGTCACTGCCAGGAGCCATCAAAGAGAAGTTAAAATCTAGCAGGCAATCTTCCTGAGATGGTTCCACCATGGACTGTCAAAGTTAGTGACAGAGTTGCTTCTCTAGGTAAAGCTGAGAAGAATTTTACTTCAGGAAAGATTTCTTCTATTAAAGTGCTTTTCCTGTTATTAAGTATATATAACAATCACTAGGTCTTAGCCCACCCTTTTGAGCAGATCTCTGCAGAACAAGGAAGATGTACTGTCTTATAGTGACGCTATATAGACAAATAGATGGTATCATAATTCTTAATGATGATCTTATAAGAATTTGTAAAATTATATTAGTAATTACTAAGCTATCTTAGTACTGCTATTAAGTCCTTTATGATCTCAAAACTGCAATGAGAACTCTACAAGTCTTTCAACTGTCATGAGTTTATTGCTTCCAAGATAGCAAGAAGGCATCTATAACTTAGAGCATATTCCAAGAGGTTGTAAAATAATTAACCAAAGGTCATAAAAAGAGAACTGTGGATTTATTATAGGTGCAAGGACAGAATATAAAATAGACTGGGTTTGTACAAAACTTCAGTGATAGCTTAGTTATGGTAATTACTCTTAATGGATATGCATGTAAACATTCTCTGTTGTAAACTTCTTTTCAATTTATGACGTGAATTTATGTTTGAACTTCTAGTGAACTTTTGTGAAAAGAAAAAAGAATGCTTGGAAAAACCATGTGATCTATTCTCCTAGAAAAGGTATAAAAGACTAGGAAAGATAACGTTGGCAGGTATAACATTGGAAGGCATAACATTGGAGAGATAGCATTTGGAAACAGCACTGGCAGTAAAGGCATTGTTAGGAAGGCATTGGGAGCAAGAGCATTGTTACATCAGAGCAAGAGGAAAGCACAAGATTAGAAGGAGAATGCAGAGTGGAATAAGTTAGAAAGCATAAGGCAACATAAAAGATTAAGAGAGTAATATGCAGAATGCAAAGGAAAAGGGGAATAAAGAAGAAGCTGCGAAGAGGACAGAAAGAGCAGGCGGGCTTCTCCTCACCACGGGACAGAACAGGTCTTTTCTTAATAGCAAGACAGGCTTGGTTTTACTAAAGAGAACAAAGCTTTCTTCTTACAGACTTGATTTTAATTCATTTAGCAATAAAAGGGTAGAAGCTTTTTCTTCCTCTATGCAATAAAGAACAGAGCTCATTTTTGCATCCAGAATGAGTGAGTTCTTTCTGCACTGGCACTTGATCTTTTGCTCCATATTCATTTATAACTATGGATGTGTGTATGTGTGTAATTATGAGAAGTATGTAAGGTAGACCCAACTTGTTTGAATGGAAATATACAAATGTACATGCATGAATCTGTATATAAATTTATGTGAGTTCAATCCATATTTGCTTGTATAAATTTTTTTCTTCCAGCAAGTGTGACTCTCTTCTCCTGGCTCAATAGAAGTTTTTTGCTCCAAAACTCCCTCTAGCCTGACAAGGGAGAGGCATCTGGACAAGAGGGAAAAGGCTCTAGCAATTAATCCTTTACTTGATACCCTGCTGTTTATATGATGAGGTGCAAAGGCCAGAGACTGCAGTTTCTGGCCTCAAAGAAACTCGGGCACATCAGCTACAGTAGCAAAGTGACTTATATTTAAGATAAGTAAACATTTCATTGTTATACAGAAATCCTAAATATCTCTAAAGAGCAAGTCTTACTCCCGCCAATACTCCTCCCCCTCTGCTGCCTCAAGAGAAACTAAAAGAAAGAAGAGCCACTGGGGCTGACCCTGGCCAGTCACATCCTAAATGCCTCACCAAGAAACAGAATAAATCACAATATAATTAGCAGTGCTTTCAGATGTGTAGATATGATCAGGGGATCATTTGGCCATTTGACTATCCTCTGTGTTATCTGTTGGAACTGCATTTAGATAAATTCAGAGATGACAACTATTTGATTCCTTTACTAAATTTTCAGTTATTCAAGAGCTATATTAATTCTACTGAGCTCTATATTTCTGTTGTAATTTAGTTGTTCTTGAACCAATAAATTAGAAGTTGTCATATTTGCTAGGAAAAAAAATGATGTTGGTGGCAAAGAGAAAATCAGATTGAAACTAGGCTGTGGAGGCATACAAGAGCTTTAATGGTTCCTCCCAATATTACGTTACTCAGGAGAAATTATATCAACTTGATCTTAGAAGACATTTCTAGACCTAGAGGGAGCAAGGACATTAAACAGTAAGTAAGACAAAGAGGAGAAGGTATCCTATTTCCATTATGTATTAACTAACTTCTCCTTCTCCTTTCCATATTTCCATTACTATTCCTTAAAGAACTGATGATTATGTACTTTGTAAATTTAAGGTAGATGAAGCACATTAATACAGAGTAGTACCTAAACTGGGTAAAGTTTCAGACATTAAACAGCAGAAATGAATGTAAGAGCAAATAAGATTTCAAACCACCCATTTTGAGAGAAGGTCAGCCTGTCGAGAGTGGGGGGCAAATGGTTCCTTAGATAAATCACATGCTCATTGCTTCTATCGCTTTGGGCAAGTCTGAAGAAAGGAAGGGTTATGCGTGCTGCGCTGCCCTAGGAACAACTGAAGCAGACATTAAGGACCAATTCCCTTTATTCCAGTAGCTTATTCTCTGTTCAGTAAAGGTTGGAAGACAGCTGGCATTTCCCAGGTTCCCTGTAGCTAGAGCTAGGTTCCACATTAGACTACAATACACGGTAAGAAATTTTAATGGTGGAGACTGTACTGTGAATCAGGTGCTATCTAGACTGGCACCCAGGGTCAAGGAAGCTGTAGATTCTGCAGCAGTGACTCTGTGGGAATATTGGGCATAAAGGTGTAAATAGCCATAGGCAGAGGCAAGATCTTATCCTTTTCTTACAACAGTCAGATAATTTGTTTGGACATTTTTTTCTATGTGTGTTACTTCTCTCTGGAAAACTTTTGCTAGTTCAAAATACACCAGAAATTCTCCAAGCCAACCAATACCCTCTAATATCTTCTCATCCAAACAAACCAAGGTTAAGGCTAGTATAAAACACAGGTTAGTACAAGGAGATAAAGTAAACACAGCAGAGACCCTTATAGAAAGTAACCACATGTGTATAACACCTACATGAATATAATAGAATAAGACCATGCTTATATGTTACTTAGAGAATACATAGTGTCAAAATGTGGAAACTATGTTTATATTAAATTGTCTCTCTATCTAGAATTGTTTGTGGAAGAGAACATTATAGACTTGATTTAAAACAGCAACAACAACAACAAAAAAAAAAAACCCTAAGATATAGTGGTTTCTTTCATTGAGTGATGAAATGAATGAGGTAGCTACCAGAGAGCAGCTGGATGCATGTCACAGATTAGTTTTTCACACTCCAAAGATATCAACTGTTGGTAAAAAAAAAAAAAAAAAAAAGCTATCTTCCAAGAAGTGCCTAAGGGCATATATGGAGGAAAGGCATCATCACAGTCAGATGAGAAGGGTGAAACTTCATTTCTCTTGGAAGAAAAGAAAGTGTACCTTAGGTACCAACTTAACAAAGGTCAGAGATCAATTTTAAAGATGCATTAATAGCTAATTTGAAAATGACAATGGTCTGCAAACCATTAAGAATCATTTAGTAAAGCATAAGAATGGACATGTAGATCACACTGAAACATTATTTGGTGTGCTAACTTCAAAATGGATCCTAATACAGGATATATTTTTTTCTGAATAAAACAATTCATCTCTCTGCTAGTTAAAAATTTAAGGTTTCGGATATGTGACATGAACTTCTGTTACTCAAGGAACTTGGTTTTTCTTTATAATCTCTGGGAAAGACAGACATAAGAATATACTGTTATACAATCGCTCAGATATGCAGCAGTTTGGATAACTGTTCAAAGACAGTGTTTAAGGCTTTGCCTTGTTTCGTGTTTCTTCAACCAGGACAAGAAAAGACATAGAGGAAAATTATTAGTTGCAACTTTATTACAAGTTAATCAGCCTCATCCAAAGAATACACATTTGTAATTGATGGATGAAGGGCTCAGTGGTTAATTGAGGACCTAAGTTCCATTCCCTGTACCTATGTGGCAGCTCACAACCATCCATGACTCCATTTAAAAAGGATTCAATACTCTCTTATGGACTCTATGAACATAAGACATATACATAGTGTGCAGAAATGCATGGAGGTAAAAAAAAAAAAACCACACACATAAAACAATAAAAAACTAACACTAAAGTTTTTTAGAAAATCTGAAATGCTTTGAAATCCAAAACTTCACATATGCCAACATGACACCATATGCAGAGAACTCCACAGTGAAACTCAGTTTTATACAGATTTGAAAACTACCTTATAAAATTACCTCTAAGTTCTGTGTATGAGGTATTTGGAAAAGCATAAGTAAATTGTAAGTACATTGTTAGGTTCTAACCTCAACATATATCATTACATATAAGTAAATATTATAAAATCCATATACCTCTTCATTAAACATGTATATTTTTACAAGTATAGATCAGTATCCAAAGGTAACTCAAAAAACAGTAAAAATGAAATTATGTGTATAATAAAATAATGTGGTATAAAAGTTAATTCTACAACTGTAAGAAAGGAGGGTGACAGTACAATATCTTCATGTCAAAAGCATTAGAAATTTCATTAAAACTAAGTGTGGGGTTTAGTATTGTAATAAGGAATCCTGAAAATATTGATTAAATTTCAGAGTGTACTACTCAGGAAAATATGAAGATAGTGTATTTTCTAGTCTCATTAATTAAACCAATCTTATAAATAAATATTATCTCCATCCCAGGTATGTGACATAAGAGAGAGACAGAGAACAGATACGTGTGTTGAGGACAGAGATCAAGCAAAGATCTGGAAGCAGTGTATATACAGAATGCTTAGGAAAGCCCTAGCTCGGGCACCCTGAGGAAGACATACTGCTTTAAAATATTCGTGGAAAAACAACTCAACCAGAGTCAGAGAATGCTGCTGCCCAAGTTGCCTGAAGTCCCTGGCATGCTGACATCACCTTTCCTTTTATTATTATTCAAGCAAAGGCAGCCTTCCTCACTTCCTAGTATCCACAAGATGCTCTGGAGAGAAGGGGATGTTGTTCCTCTTCTCAACTCCAGTTTTGCTGCTCTCACCCACTGCTTCTACCTCCACGCTGCTCCTTTTAGTACTTCTCAATGTCTTACCCTCTTCTCACAAACCCTAGAGTTTATGTAGCCTGAATCTGCCCTCCTTTGATGTCAGAGGACATCCACCCTTCCACAGTGCTATTATCTAACAGACTTAACTAAAAATCTTTGTTTCAATAAGCAACTTTAGAATACAAAACCCAATGCAAACCTTGAAAGGATTTTCCGAAGCAAGGGTATTTTGGCAGTTCAGAGCCAAGTAATATCATAAAGTTCCACCATGCAACAAACCTCATACAAGAGATTTATTATGGAGAGACAGAACAGTAGCTGCTTCTAAGTGGGAACGCAGAGAGCAATGGGCTGGGTGGAGAGGTGGGCTTTTATAGAGTTTATGGAGCACATACAATGAGTGAGGTAGTGGAAAAGCACAGCGCAGCTAGAAGCAGAACTTGGCTATTAACCCTGGGTCACAGGATGGGGATTTCCAAGATTCTGGTTAGGTTACAGGCCAAGAGCAGGATAATTTTCCACTGGCCTGTTGCCCTATAGAATCTATATAGTTAAGTAAAAAAGAGAAGGTGTTCTTCCAGCCAATCTGCCCATCATCGCAAATTTGAAAACTAATTATCCTTTTGTTTCTCTCTATAGTTACAGAACATCAATCTCCAGCTTTTAGATTACAACTAAATTAAGGCAAAAATCATATTTCTTTGTTAAATTTATTCTCTTCATTTTCTTTTCATTCCCTCCAATATCCTTGGCCCTGCTTTGTATTTTTCAAAAATTCTACTTTCCAAACAATAAAAATATTTCTATCTCAAATTATATCTTTAGATATCAAAAAATTTAAAAAGATTTAAATTTTGAGGTTTTGCTTAGAACTCCACAACTATTAATAACCATGCACATAGAAGATCTCATAGTCAATGTCACTGTGCTTTGCTCCTTACTATACCCCAGAAGAAAGTAGATAGGTGAACAACTATAGCTTGACATGAGTGCAGCCATCTTGAGTGATAGCTACCATGTTGCCTAGAGTAACCATAACTGCTTTTTCTCAGTTTCTCAGTAAACCATAAATAGACACAATCTTTAGAATTTTATGTAGAGCTTTAAAGTTAAATACTGACTGTAGGAAAGGCCTGGGCCCTTCGGTATTATCTTAACGTAAACAAGGTACATTTCACTCAGGAAGTTATCACTTTTCTTGTAGTTCTAAATACATCCCTCTTACTGGCCCAGATTGCCAGAAGATAGCTAATTTTGTTGCCACCCAGAGTTAATTCCTTCAGGAAATGATACCCTGAGCCATTGTGGACCTGTCTCCCTTTCTTTCTTTAGTTTCAGGGTCTTTTAGGGCAGATTATTACATGCTAAGACCAAATTGTTTATGAACATTAAGTAATAGAAAATAGATTCGACTTATGACCACGGCAAACTGAGGGCAGGTGTAACAATGATTTTTCTTGTTTCATAGCAAAACATCCTAATATTTGGTGCCATCAGCAAACACTAAGGCTGATTCTAAGGTCTGCAATAGCCCCATGGCTTCATTCTAATACAGAATCTACATGATTTGGAGATGTGGTGCAGAAATTTACTCTGAATCTCCTTGTGAAGAGAGAAGCTCTTGAGACTCAAGAGATGAACAATTCACATGAAGTTCCCAGGGAATTCTTGAAATTGACAAGATGCATACCTTAGTTAGAGTTTTATTGCTGTGAAGAGACACCATGACCAAAGCAAATATTGTAAGGGAAAACATTTAATTTGGGTTGGCTTACAGTTTCAGAGGTTTAGTCCATTATCGTGAGGGAAGGAATCATGGCAGCGTCCAGGTAGACAAGGTGATGGAGAAGGAGCTGAGAGTTCTTTATATTGATTTGACTGCAGCCAGGAGAGACTAGTCATATTGGGTGGAGCTTCAAAGCCCACCCCACAGTGATGCACTTTCTCCAACAAGGCCACAGTACTCCAACAAGGTTATACCTCCTAATAGTGCCACTTCCCGTGGGTCAAGCATATTCAAACCATCAGAATGCATAAGTCCATTCCTCGGGACTCCAGAGGCCTAAGCAACTGCTGGGAGAGGAGACTCTCTGATCTGTACAGCTACCTGCAAGTTGTGAAGGGAGGTTCAAGGAGGCAGCTTTCATGAATTCTCCCAGGGGCTGATGTAGGTTTTTCAGCTTTCCAAATGTCTATACTTACATAAACAAACCCTCACTCATACTCCCACAGGTATCCCCAATAAACTCACAGGTTACAAAATTGGACTTTGTTGGGATCATTACCTTTTTTTGTTGTTAGTTCCTAATCTTAACTGAAGGGACATTTGCTCATGTCTCCCCCAAATAAATTCATACAACGAAGGGCTGTTGTGGGGCCGAAAGTCAAATGAGTCACTCTTTCATCTCTGCAAGCGTATGGTTCGCTCAGTTTCTGTGCATCATTCATAAAGGATCATGAATGTTTTCTTTGGGGACAAACACTTCATATAATAGAGAGAAAGAAAAATAAGACAAATAAATTAAATCTATATGGCTTCTTCTGTTAATTTTACCAATAATTCACACAGTATATTTTGTTCATTTTTACTCCATCTGAAACAACTGTATTTTAATGAGAACTGCTTCATTTGCTTCTTTATAATTCTCTGCTAATCCTCCATTTGGGCTAATGACATTTCTCAAAAAGAGCGAGTCTAATTTTGGAGCACTGTGAACTAACCTGATTCAGACTCTTAAACCCTTTTCCCTTGGCTGCTTCTGACTCTAAGTAAGTTCTCTAAGTATCACATTCATTCTCATTAGTAGAAAACTCCTCTTAGGGATCACCAAGGTTCCTTTCCTAATAATGAGAGGCCTCTTAAAGAGAACTAGTTTTAGTAAGGAGTTTTATTAAAATACTTTTACAGAATTTCAAACTCTACCTTTTTTGCATTGAGCTGAAATTATGTGCCTGTAGCACAATGACACAGTCAATGTTCCTATCTCAATAATCGATGTGCAACTCTACACCATAAATTTAGCTCTGGGAATCACTGACAATTCTAATAATGGCACAAATTAATCAAATGTGGCAATCCACAACAGCATATGTTCTACATAGTTTTTCTTGTGGATATAAAATGTCTAGACTTGGTTTATTGACATGTGGAAACTCAAGTCATTTGAGTCTTCATTTAAAGCCCACCTCTCTGTCAATTTTCAGATAATTGTTAACCACAAAGCTTTTTGTTGTTGTCTCTTAATCGCAATAGGTCTGAAAAGATTGTATTGTTCTCTGTTCTCCTAGGTATAGAGGCAGAATCTCTCTGAAGTTAAATCTTAACCCTCGCTATATCTTACTTACAGCTTTGTACATCAAAATGTGTCTTTCTTCTAGATAGCTGTATTTAGCATCATCCCAATAAATGTCTAACATCCTTTAGATATAACTGCAAGAATGTAGCTTCCAACAAGACTCATTCTACCAGAAGAAAATTTTTAGGATATACCATAAATATTTAAATTTTGTTGGTGGGATGTGACTTACCCTATAAGTCAGTGGAAAAATAATTTTTTATTATTGTCTTAAACTTATAATCACTTAGTCTACATTTAGATTATTCCCTTAAATTCCTCTTAATCCTTCACTTTTTATTGCTTCATATTTTACAAAACCCATCACTAAGCCTTCAGGATAATGCCAGTTCTGCACAACATCTTTTCTTTCCTCTTTGCCACTATTAATAGGGATATTTTTACTGTGATTTTTGACCTTTTTTATTTTTGAGATTATAATTTAAATACATTTCTTCTTTCCCTTTCCTCTTTCTGACCCCTTCTCTCTACCTCTCATTGCTCTCTTTCAAATCCATGGCTTCTTTTCTCAATAATTGTTATTACATGCATGTATTTATTTATATATACATATATATTTCTAAATATAACCTGCTTAACCCATAAAATGTTATAATGTTACTTGTGTGTCCATGTGAATATGTGTGAGTGTGTGTGTGTGTGTGTGTGTGTGTGTATGTGTGTGTGTGTGTGTGTGTTTTCAGGACTGACTATTTGGTACTGTACAGCCAGCTGATATGCTCTGATATGGGGAAGAGCTGTCCTATAGCTATCTATAGCTCTTTGTGTAGGAATGAAGCTAACTATTCACCTAAAAAATACAACCTAAACTCATGCAATTCAGTGTATAAATAAATATACATATATAATCTCTCTTTTGAACTGTTGGTCAGGGCTGTTTAAGAGACTCACAAAATATACAGCTTATTGATGTTGCTCTTTCTTATCACCAAAGGATGAGAGTTAAGGCCCTATTGTGAGAATACCATGCACCTTCAGAAATAGGGCTCAGAAATTCCTGAACTAGAACTTACCTGAATGTCCCATCCCCAAGGACTAGCTTTCATGATACTAGAAATGGCACCATGCAAGCCTCCAAAGACGGGTAGCAATCAACAGTCCTACCCTGCTATTATGCCCTATGAACCACATCAATGGCCATCAGAGCACAGTATTCTAAAGCTTCAGTAGTGGCACACATACTTTGGCATTTACCAACAGCTCTATAATTAGATATAACACTCACTAAACAATGGCTATAATGTGCCTGGTAGTGGTAACCTGGCTAACTATTAAGTGCTAGTGAACTTGTGATTATTAGAGAATCTGTAACCACTAATTTACTAAACCGAGATAATCCCTAACAATAATCTATAAACTCATGTCTTTAACCCCAAAATTAAGTATGGTCTTCATCCCTCATCAAGGAAATTTCTCTTTGCAACAGATGGAGAGAGACCACAAGAAAAAACCACAACCAATCAATATGTAGAGTTATAAATTTCAATCCTAGCAGATAAAACTACCAAACACTCCTATACCTAAGGCTAGGGAACATTACAGAAAGATTGTATGAACCAAAGGATCAGGGGGTTTGCTGTGAGATTGTACATTCTAGTGATATATTGTGAAGTTATATTGTGATTTTATTTACTGCATCCCATAAACACATTACTTATATCTATCTCACAACACCATGTAATTGTTAGCTTTTAAAAAAAAATGAGCCCCTCTGGCCAGTGCTTTCCACTGGGGCAGACTGCTAGCTAGTCTGCTCCATTGAAGACACCACAGGCTGAGGCATCCCAAGAACAAAACTGTAGATGATATCAAAAGGTAGAAAGATCTCCCATGCTCATGTATTCAAAGAATTAACGTAGCAAAAATGGCCATCCAGTGCTGCTTACTGAATTGCTTCCCCTGGCTTGCTCAGCTTGCTTTCTTATAAAACTACCAGCCCAGGGATGACACTACCCACAATGGGCTGGGCCTTCCCTGCTTGATCACTAGTTGAGAAAATGCCTTACAGCTGAATCTCATGAGAGCATTTCTTCAAGGGAGGCTCCTTCCTCTGTGATAAATCAAGCTGTGTCAAGTTGACACACAAAACCAGTCAGTATAATACCTAAAACAATTCTGAGCAATAAAATAATTATTCAAGGTCCCACCATCCTGATTTTAAGTTTTACTGCAAAGCTATAGTAATAAAAACAGCATGGTTTGGGCATAAAGACAGAACATAACTCAAAGAAATAGAAATAAAGACATAATATAGAAATAAAGACATGTAAATCCACACATCTATGGCCACCTATGTTTGTTTGCTTGTTTAATAAAGAAGCTAAAAATACATACTAAAAAAAAAGTCAGTGTGATGGTTTAAATATGCTCGGCCTAGGGAGTGGTATGGTCTTATTGGAGTAGATGTGTCCTTGTTGGCAGAAGTGTGTAACTGTGGGTATAGGTTTTAATACCCTTGTCTTAGCTGCCTAGAAGCCAGTCTTCTTCTAGCAGCCTTCAGATGAATATGTAGAACTCTCAGCTCCTCCCGTACCATGCCCATCTGGATGCTGCCATGCTCCCTGCTTGATGGTAATGGACTGAACCTCTGAACCTGTAGGCCAAGTAAATGTTGAACCTCTTACAAGGACAAGTAAATGTTGTCCTTATAAGACTTGCCTTGTCATCAATGGGCGGGAAGGCTCACGGTCCTATGGAGGCTCGATTCCCCAGCAAAGGGGAAGGCTGGAGCAGTGAGTCAGGAGTGGGTAGGTGGGTGGGGGAGCACCCCCATAGAAGCCGAAGGAGAAGGGGATGGAATAGGGGGTTTGTGGAGGTGAAACGGGGAAGGGGGATAACATTTGAAATCTAAATAAATAAAACAACAAATAAAAAAAGAGAAAAACAAAAGAAATCACACACAAAAGAAGTTACGTGCTTATACCATTTATTGACTTTTCTATGTAGAAAAAGGCTATTTAGCACATGTAGATGAACTAAAACCCAAATATGAAAGAAAATCATTAGAAAACTTTTTATTAAACCTGGTAAATTGAAGAAAGATAATCATCTTTCTTGCTATTAAAGTTGTTTTACACTTTAATAAATTTAGTTTCATTAAACAAACAAAAAATTAAAAACTTAAAAAATGAAACAAAGAAACAAAACAAAAAAAACTAAACCTTTGAATGATCAAGCAAGCACCTTGCTCAAGATAACAAGTCAAAAGGGATAGAGATGGGAACTAAGCAAATGCTTCGTATTCAGAATGTTTGTCTGTTCCCATTGTATCCCAATTTCTTCTTCTTCTTCTTCTTCTTCTTCTTCTTCTTCTTCTTCTTCTTCTTCTTCTTCTTCTTCTTCTTCTTCTTCCTCCTCCTCCTCCTCCTCCTCCTCCTCCTCTTCTTCCTCTTCCTCCTTTCCTTCCTCCTCCTCCTCTTCTTCCTCCTCCTCCTCTTCTTCCTCTTCCTCCTTTCCTTCCTCCCCCTCCTCTTCTTCCTCCTCCCTCCTCCTCTTCTTCCTCCTCCCTCCTCCTCTTCTTCCACCTCTTTCCTTTTTTAACTTTGGAAAAATAAATTTTAATCTTGAGGTTACAAATTAAGATATAGTATGTCCATTCATTTAGACAATGTTTTGTTATAAATAAATAGGTTATAAGTAAAAAAAGGTTTGTTTTCCTTACCCTGAACCTTATTCAAAATAAGTGTATAATGAATTCTAATTCGATTTATTCTAGCTATAGATACCTAAAGGTTTAGGTAAACTCTTCTTATACAAATTATACAAGACATTAACCTCTAATAACTACCTCCATGATGCCTTAAGTACTGATGTTTCTTGATTAAATTAGATTCTAAACTGTCCTATAGGACAATTAGTTTTGGATTAAAAAATTGATAAAACGAAATTTGGCTTTTCTGCTAAATAAAACAGCACGATATTACAATAGCTTCTTACAAAAAAAATCCCATTTCTAATTACTTAAATGTAAGTAAGATATTTCAGCATTTAATATCTTTAATAACAGTAAATATAGGAGGAAATATATAAACAATCTAGTTTTTATATGCAAATTTTGGTTATTTAAAAGATAATTTTTCTTCATCCAATAGTTTCAATTCGTAAAGCTAGACTATGTTCTTGATTGTTCAATTTTAGATATAGTAAATGTTATGTCAAATAAAGAGGTTATTAAAATAAAAGAAAGTCAGATCTGGACCATAGTGGCTAATAATTTTGTCATAAACCAGTAGTTTCTTTCTTAATGTCCTTTGCCAGATATTCCTCTCTCCTAAAATCAATTGTCTTGCTGTCCTTCTCACCACTGAGCTACATCAGATCCTAGAAATGAGTTTCCTAGCAATGAGGGGATTTAAAATATTTAATAAATAATTTACTATTATGCACATGCAAAACGTGTGATGCTTGGCCAATAAAAGGAGCAGTAAACAAGACTTGCAGAAAAAAGACTGTATCTACAAAGATTGATCATTGACGGGGTAGATCTGCCAGGATGTGGAGAAGTTGGAATGTTCTAGTTCCAGAGGCTGATTATTTTATTTAGGGCTGGCTTTAACCCCCTTAAATAACTATTTCTTACCTATCTTTGTGTTAGAACTAACATCCTGTAACTAATAGGTTAGAAGCCTTTTAGAATCTATTAATTTAGCATACCTCTTGCCTACATCAATCTAAAAGCTAAGTGTGACATCACACAGCATCTGAACCATGTAGAGAAGCTTCCTCCACTTCATTGTAACTACCTTTCTGTTATAACCATCAACATGTTTAAACTTCCCTTGATTTATGATTTTCTTTGTTCTGTAAAACTATGAAATTATGAATCTGCTTACAAGTTGGAACATAAAATCTGCAATAACCTAAATCTGTATTAATGGGTCATGGTCACCCAAATATGGCTCTTTATGTAAAGGTTTGCATTCCCTTAAAAATATCATACAACATATTTTGGTGATATTGATTTCCCTTCCCACAATTCTCCCCAGATACCCTCTCCTGACTCACCCCACTTCATAGTCTTTCTCTATGAAAGAAACACAAAATAAACCTAGGTGTGGGGGGGGCTATCACATCTGCTGGCAAAGTGCCTGAGCCTGAAAGCAGGGCCCTGACCTGCCTGTTTTGTCTCCTGTCTGTGATATATATATATCTCCCTTTTAACATATATGTATATTTTAACATATATATGTATATATATATGTCTCCCTTTTAACAGGGACAAAAGTACAAAATAATAAAAAAAACAAATAAATGTTCACACACACACACAAAGAAAACAAACAAAAAACATGGAGTCCTCACTCTCTCCTCTTTCCAACTGGTATAGCAAGGAGTTATTAACTGCAATGCAAACACTGAAGGCATACCCTTGGGACCAGGACTATTTTCACCATGACACCTGTCATCTTGTCCCCAAAGCTCTACTAACTAGAAATTCAATCCTGTTCTGACTCCTTAATCTGAGTTCAGTGAGAAGCATATAGGAGGGGAAAGAAACCCCAGCTGCCTAAGCACCCTAACACCATTAAAATTTTACAAATGTTTTAGTGATTATCAGTCTGAGAACTCATCATTTTATAATTTAAAATGAGGGTATTCTTATTTTTTAGATTACTGGACTTCGTAAAATGCATGATATGTGGACACTGCCAAAGAAAATTTTTTAAAGAATAGATTCAATGGGTTTGTTTAGTGTGAGATGGGTGTGATCAGTGAACTGAAGCAGGCAACAGTCTTCTCAGAAGACTAGATTCCCAGTCTAGCTATGGTTATATAGGTTTAATATAGTTATTTTAAATTGATAAAATACTTATAAAGTCTAAACCAATATTCCATTTCTAGAAACTTTTCATAAGAAAAATAAAAAAAAATGTACACAGGCAAAATAGGTCTGCAATGATATTTTGAGAGTTGGATAAACACAGAAAAATGGTTAAATTCCTCTATCTGTAAAATGAAATATACAATCAGCAAACACTATACCAATGATGAATTTTAAATAATAAAAACTGTTACTAAAGTAAATGGCATAATTACAAAGTCTATCACCTTATACTTTTGTAATGAATAAAACCAAAATTCTATCAATTTGTTTGAAAAGCTAAAGAAAAAGTAAAATAAATAAAAGTAATTCCACCTTCCAAATTTTTCTGGAGAGTAAAAAAATATGATTATACAATGAATAGAAATCATCCAGAAAAATTACTTATGAGCAATTTATGGACCAAGAAAACCTTTGAAAGCTGGAAGGCTTTTAAATCCTTTTGACCTAACAAGGACTCAGTACAAATGAGACATAATAAAATGTTACTTATAGTTTTTTTTCTCCTGAAGTCCACTAGGATTTATTATAAACTGGTTTTACTGCATTCCATTAGGAAAAATAAAAGTGCACAAGAAGGCATATGATTCCTGCTAATTAATACTCTTCATTGCCTTAATATTTCTTGTACCTGAAGCATATACTGTGACCCTAAAACACATGCCCTTTTGTTCCTCAGCATTAAGATGACAATTATATTACTATCATTAGCTAAGTTATAAGGTCTCTGGAATCTTGTAGTTGAACCATCTGAATCCAAGAAAAAGACAGCACTCCTAAAGCTTTCAGCATGGAATCCTTACATTCATCATCAAAAATTTTTCATTCAATAAATTCTGACAGTTTGGAAAAACATACAAATATGCTTATCTATGTGTCAGACACAACACATTCACGCAACTACATACATGATATAGAAACACCTTGTTTCTTTTGGTCTCACTTGGACATCTGAAATCAGTCAGGGAAACCTGAATCTGCTCTTCTTTATCTGTCCTCTCCCTCCAGAAGGCAAGCCCAAACATGATCCCATGAGAAGTTCTGAAATTCAAGAGGAAAATCAATACATACATTTTTTTTTCAAACTTCACATCATATCTACAAGTTGCATGGCCAAAAAAGTCAAGACATTCTCCTTATTTAGTAAGTACTACACATTCATGAGGCAAAAATCAAGATTAGAAGGCAGGGTAAAAAAAATTCGATATCTTAATACCTATCATCTGCCACAAAGGTACTTCTGGCTGTGTATTATCAATAAACAATCTGTTTCAACAAGGAGCCTACATTAATACGACTCACAGCTTCTGCAAAGTTGTTAGTGTATCAAAATCTAAAGTAGAAATAGAATTGAATGAAAGATAAGTTTTAACAACATAAAACCCACTTGATTTTGTTATAGTAAACACTACTATACAATTCTCTAACATTAATTAATGGCTAAAGTGATGTACATTGCAAATGAATGCAACATGTCAGAGACAGTAAGTCACCATGACTGATATCCTATCTGCTAAGTTTATTGACAGTATCATACTTACATATTGAAAACATATTGATTTGTAAATTATTCATTACTTTTATGACTGAGGCAAGAAAATCAAGATTCTCAACAACAAAAAAAGATATTTTAACATCATTTGCTACTTGTCTACTTCAAAAATCATTTTCTTCAACATGGAAGCAGAAGGGAAACTTGGGGGGAACCAGCAGGAATGGTGAGTAAGGACACAAGAGAGTCCTGAGAGAAGGATGTTTTCTGGAATCAGTTTATACTACTAAAACGTTTAACTTTAGCTGGGCAGCGGTGGGGCATGCCTTTAATCCCAGCATTTGGGAGGCAGAGGCAGGCGAATTTCTAAGTTCGAGGCCAGCCTGGTCTACGGCATGTGTTCCAGAACAGCCCGAGCTATACAGAGAAACCCTGTCTTGAAAAAACAATGAATTCACGAAATTCCTAGGCAAATGGTCAGAACTTGAAAATATCATCCTTAGTGAGGTAACCCAATCACAAAAGAACACACATGATATGCAGTCACTGATAAGGGGATATTAACCCAGAATCTCGGAATACCCTAGACACAATTCGAATATCAATAGATTTCTAAGAAGATGGAAGGAGAGACCCCTGGTCCTGGAAAGACTGGATGTAGGGGAATGCCAGGACAGAGAAGCAAGAGGGGGTTGAATGGGGAAAAGAGGGAGGGAAGGGGGCTTATGGGACTTAAAGGGAGGGAGGAAATGGGAAAGGGGGAATGATTTTGAATGTAAATAAAAAAAAAACTTAGAAAATAAAATTTAAAAAAAAAAACAAAAAAAAAAGATTAACTTTTTTCTTTCCTAAGCTGGATGAATCCTACAAATTTTATCAACTCCAAAGATTGTTTTTAAATGAAAACCCCTCACCCATCTTTATTTCTAAACCTAACCATGTACAAGAAATTCTCGTGTATACCAAATAAAACAAGTATTTCAGGATATTGAAGCCTCCTTAAAGCTCAGAATTCCAAGAAGATCAGTAGAGAAGTTGTAACATCTCTTCAAGAAATAAAAATATGTCAGTTCTACTTCATTCCACTGCCCAAAGCAAGGCAAAAAGTCATCCTAAACTCAAAGGGTCAAGAAATTAATTCACCTTATGATGACTGTAATGGCAAAATAACATGACATGGGGTGTTAATGCAGGAAGGGATGCTGAAGCTATTGATTGAAAGAGTCTACCACATTGATGATGATCATGCCTATTTGAATGGTCTATCATGAAGATCTTAAAAATTCAATAAAATATTTCATACACTATATATAATTATCTTTTTTAGAGTTCTTTTTTATTGGATATTTTATTTATTTACATTTCAAATGTTATCCCCTTTCCAAGTTTCCCTTCTGCAAACCCCCTATCCCATTCCCCCTTACCCTGCTTCTATAAAGGTGCTCCCCACCCACCCACTCCCACCTCACCACCTTAGCATTCCTCTATACTTGGGCATCAAGCCTTTACAGAACCAAGAGCCTCCCCTCCCACTGATGCCAGATAAAGTCCTTCAGTTCCTTCAGTCCTTCCTCTAACTCCTCCACTGGGGTCCCTGTGCTCAGTCAGATAGTTGGCTGGGAGCATCCACATCTGTATTGGTCAGGATCTGGCAGAGCCTCTCAGGAAACACTTGTATCAGACTCCTGTCAGCAAACACTTCTTGGCATCCACAATAGTGTCTGGGTTTGGTGTCTGCATGTGGGGTGGATCCCCTGGTGAGACAGTATCTGGACGGCCTTTCCTTCAGTCTCTGCTCTACTCTTTGTCCCTGTATTTTCTTTACAAAGGAGCAATTCTGGGTTAAAATTTTTGAGATGGGTGGTTGGTCCCATCCCTCAACCAGGGGGCCATGTCTAACCTATGGATATGGTCCTGACAGGTTCTCCCTCCCCTTTGTGGGGTGTTTCAGCTAATGTCATCCTTGTGGTGTCCTGGGAGGTCCTTGCTTTCCTGGCTTCTGGGACTTTCTGGTTGCTACTGTTGGTTCCCCATCCCTCATTGCTACACACCTCTGTTCAATTTCCTGTTCATATCCTCCATCTCCTCCCATACCTGATTCTTCCCCTCTTTTTCTCCTCCCTCTCTCTTCCTCCCAAATCCCTCCCACCCTCTACTTTCCTTGATTATTTTATTCCCACTTCTAAGTAGGATTGAAGCATCCACTCTTTGGTCTTCCTTCCTCTGGAGTTTCATGAGAAAGTATACATGACATTTTGAATGGCAGACAGCTAACCTGCCATCAGACATGTTATCTATCTTGGGCATCCTAAACCATGTGCCTCTTTTTTCATCTTTGTTCCCACCCACAATCTCTAAAGTGTGCAGGTTGGTGGTAATTCTTGGTTTAATATATCTAATTACATAGATTATGTAATTAAATATACATATTTTGCCATAATTTTTTGTTTGCTTTCATGTGTATATTTTTATCTTGAATTTAAGGAAGAGAGCTTCTTTGCCCATATTATAAGCAAAGGTTCAGAGAGTTTGGCTGATTGCTATATATCCGTTTCTCTCCATATCTACTTCAGTTTGTTTCCAGGGTTTATCTCCTGAGCTCATTTATCAATGACTTTTCTATCTTAATAAGTGTGGATTTTCTTCCTTTCTCGAGTCTATGTTTTATGTTCATGAATGTAAATTTTTTTGTTACTTGTGTTATTGCTACAGTTTCACTGATTCAACTCTGTTGTTGACCCAACCAGGAGCAGTCTTCATGTCCCTATGGAATGAACACCACCACCATAAGAAGAAATCCCATACTTACTTTATTTCCAAGTTTTGACCATCAGAGTTTATGAAAGTAACCCTAATTAAAGAATAAAAGTTTATTGCAGATGTAATTAAGTTAAAGAGCATGAGATAACTTTTGACTTTATCCTGAATCTCAACTGCAATGGCAGATATAATTACAAAAACAAAAAAAGACTACACATAAAGATATGCTGAAGAAGACCATCTTACTGACAGAGGCACTGTTAATATTTGTGCTATAAAGGACTGAGGAATGCTTAGAACCATTAAAAATGGGAAAACAGTAGTCTTTAGTAAGATCACATTCCATGAATACCTTACTTAATGTCACGATTCTGGCTCTAGGACAAAAAGAATAAACTTCAGTTGTTTCAAGTGGCATAGTTAATTATAATTTGATCTGGTACCCTTCAAAACAAATACACCTTACCTGAATGGTGCCAACATGTGTATGAGCAAAAATTAAATGAATGATTTCTTGGCCATATAACCCAGAGCCATCCTTAAAATTTGATATGGAATGTTCCCAGTGTAATTGTATACGTACATCATTGGTCTTTAGCTAGTAATGCTGTATCGGAAGGTTATATAATCTTTTGGATATGAGGTATATCTAGAAGTCATGGAACTAGGAGTTAAAGGTTATATGCTGGCTCTACTTCTCACCCAGGTTCTCTGTTTTCTACCTAATGCTCCAGCTTCTACAACTTCCCTTCCATGGTAGACAGTAACCTCTGACCTGTGACACAGGATAATTCCATCTTCCTTAATGTGTCACAGCAATGAGAAAAATGGCTGTAATAGTGACATAGCAAGTTATTCCATTTCTTCAAGCAGGAGAAAGGCTGGTAAGTAGTCAAAACCCACAAAAAAGACCAAAAACAGCAGCATCAACAGAAACTCAAGGTAACATCCATACTCCAGGGTATCTACTTTTTGAACTACTAACACCACAAAAACAAACACACAATAATCAATGAAATTTGTTCTTTATGCCTTTGCATATATCTTATCATGAAAAGAAATTAAGAATGTGGGGGTTTGTAAATGTACTAAATGTTCATATATGCATATTTGAAGCTATATGCAAAAGTAATGTTAACTTCCTGGTCACTTTTGTATCAGTAGCCTATAATAATAGAACTACTTTAAAAAGTTAGTGACTTAAATCAGCCAACATTTATTGTCTCCCACTATCTTCAGATGAAGAACCTTTAAGTGACTTGCAAAGGGTTGCTGCTCAGAAGGAGGACAGTGGTGATCATCTGCAAGCTAAATCCTGGTGGAAGAAGACCTGCTCATAGGCTCTCTCCCCTGTGACTCTAGCCAGCAGCCTCAGTTCTTCACTGATTGTTGTTCAGAGAGCATTCTGAGTAATGCTCCCTTCACAATACAGTGGTGGATCTGCTCTAGAGTGACAAGAAGAAACTGAAAGGAAAAAAAAGAAGACAGAAGGTCATGTGTAAAATAGTCTTGGGAGCGACATGCCACTGTTCTACAATGTCCTATTGTGCAGACCAGCTGTAGTACATAAAGGACCACACAGAGAGTGGAACACCAGATGCAAAGATCCCTGGAGGATCATGTTAGGCACCACAGAGAATGTTAACTCAGTCAGTCTTTCTAAAAATTTTTGCTATATCTCAAAATAGCTCACTAGCCCATGTTTCAAATCTCCCGTCTACTGTCAAAGGGTGATTTTTTTTAAATTCTTGAAAACTAAGAAAAGCAAAATTAAAAAATGGTAGACATAGCACTGTATGCCTGTAATCCCAGACATCAGAGTGAAGGAGTCAGCAAGAGGAGGATTGTGAGCTTGAGACCAGCATAGACCATATAGGAATTTCCCAGGCAGCCATGGCTAGTTGCTGCCTCAGAAAACATAAACTAAAAAAAATCACAACTACTGATTTATCATGCCTGGCATTCTATGTGGAATGAAAATAGACAATAATTCGAGGAAAGAAGAAACTCTGAGTTACTTTCATCATTGTAATACTTCACATTAATGGACCATGTGACAATATTCTTTATTAATTAGTTAATATGTCTTACCCTCCAGACATATCCTCATCATCAAATTAAAGAGTGATAAAATACTACCTTCAATTTTATGATAGTTAACACAAAAATGAAATGCATTTTAAGCCACTGTCAGCACACTGAACTACAAACAGAATAGACCTTGACATATGCTCATGAATGGACAGTACAAAATAATGCGATGCAGGTTGGCTCCAACAAATAATCCAGTTGTTGAGAAGAATAATAACAATGGCCTCTCAAATATTTATGTTCCCTAATGAACACTATAAAACATCATTCCTTCTCTCAAAGACAGATTATGCCTCTCAAAACACAACAAAAAGATATGCTACCAAAAATGGAAGCATATATGCCTGTAATGGTTCGCTTATGAGGCAAAATCAGGAGAACCAGGAGGTTAAAGCTGTCGTCTACTACCAAATAAGGGTGAAGCCAACATGAGGTTTCATGATGGCTGCATGAGACTCCTGCCTTCAAAACAAATGGCATTGGGGCTAGAGAAATGATGGCTCATTGGGTAGGAATGCTTTCCATGCAAGCATGAGGACCTGAGTTCAAATCTCCAGCATTTACATAAAAAAATCGGGCATGGGCACATATACAACTGTAACTCCACAACTATGAGAGGCAGAGATGAGAAGATCACAGGGCTTTCTGGCCAACATAGTTTCTTGTTTATGGAGAGACCACAACTCAAAGGAATAAAGTGAAGGATCATGGAATAGGAAATTCAAACATACCCTTTGGCCTCCATGAAAGGATAGACAGATGCATGTACCCATGTATATGTGTGTAAATACACCACACAATGCAATTCACATGCATTCATGTATACACATAAAATTAAAGTTTAAATGACAATAATGAGTCATAATTACTCATGATAATGCAGCAGCATATGGCAACACTTTCTGTAACACTTGAATTGCAATTTCATACCATAGCTAAATTGTACACTGTTTAGCTTCTTCCAGCAATCACTTCCTTATACCTTTAAACACACACACACACACACACACACACACACACTTCCACTTAGTATGCATATTCAATATCCAATTCTGTTTTTTCAAATGCAAAAATACAAAGTAATTGTTAGCATCTGTTGTCTCAGACAATTTTCATGATTTGTGTGTTACCTAGAATTTTATTGTAACTATGAAAAGACCACATTACCTTTATTTTTGTTCAGATACTAATTCCAGGAATGTAACAACAGCATCTGTGACTGTCACTGTCTGGGAGTCATTCTGTAGAAATATTACAACCATGTGTTGCTGATATATTGGAAATTATACCTAAATATAAAATGCTAATTGTGTTTTTTATGGGTCTACAAGCCATAGTCAGCTGAATTGCTACAGAAACATAAGAAATCTTGGCTGGTCCAAATAAAAGTAAAAATAAAAACAAATGATGAAACAACCTAAGAGGCGGTCGTCATGTACCTGGGCAGTCTTACTTCAAGGTTTTACTTTAATATATTCGATTCTCCATTCTCTAACAGAAAATACCAAACTATCAATTGCTGAAATATGATAAATGACAATTATTTAATTATTGTAACTATTCTCATTTCTCTGTAAATAGTGAGGAAATTTTGAGCTTTCTCTAATAACAAAAAAAAAATTGCCTGTGGATTACACATCTAAAATATAAGCATTTCTAGTAAAGCCAATGGCTTTTTTTTTTTGACATTTGTAGCCTAAGGATGGTTGAAATAGTGACTCTATTCCACTAGTGAAAAGAAAGGGATTAAATAAGAAACATAAAATTATACTATTTACAAAAATCCTATTAGACTTGCCTTAGATGTCTTCGTAGCATTCAATACGTGGATTTCTTTTCATAGAATATTTATAAGGGAAGAAAGATGTGTTGTCTTCTCCTTTGCATATCTTCTATCCATTGTGGGGAGGGTAAAGAAGCTTAGTAACAGATTAGCAAAAGTGTAGAAATGCATTTAATGTTTTCCATGACACAGAAAGCAATGTGTCAAAAAAGAAAAGGGATAAATCAAGCTTTTGCACAGTTTTGCTGCCTTCTAGGAAGAGTAGATAGCTATGAGTGATTATAATAGGCTTGAAGGGGTACAGTCTCATAGAAATAAACTAGGGGAGATCCAGCAAAGCCTGCGTGTTCAGATACTTCTCTGTTTTCAAGCACCTTCAGGGATGCAAATATTCCTTTCCTCTGGATATAAGTATAAAACATGGTGAGCTGGTGACCTACTTCAGAGATGGTGGACAAGGAGAGAGTTAGAAAGACCATCCTATTTTTGTGGATTTCCAAAATACCTTCAGTTTAAAATATTCAGTACAACAAGCAGTCATATTCTGAGTAGCTCAGCATTCTTAGTCTCTTTGCAGATCAGAACATATTCCCCAAAGTTTTTCTATTTTTTTTCTTATAATATGGATGAAGTACTTTCTGTGTGAATCTCTTTAGGCTAGTGTGCAAGCCTCAATAGTGCGCAAGACATTGGTACCATCTTCAAGAAGATTAAGGTTTAGTGGGCATAATAGACACAGAAATAATATTTGCAGTACAGAATTATAGATACTTTAGGAAAAAAATACATGGCCATAGAGGAAATACAAAGAACAAACAAAGGCTGGTACTCCAAGGCAACTAGAGCTTGCCATATGAAATTCGTCTCAAAGATCAGGATAATGACATGTTTACATATAACTAACTAAGAGATGAACTAGTATTCGAAAGAAATGCATTTTGTTCTGTATGAACTGGAACAGGTAGAGTCGAGCACCCACAGAAGAATGATCTTTAATGAAACAAGCAAAAATATGACAAGAATTGGTACTCAATCAGGCAATAAAAAGTCATTTTGTTCAACTATTGCAGAAAAAAATTAACATCCTCAGCTATAAGTGAGTAAACCCTATGCTCCCTGTCAACAATTGAAAAATAGAATGATGAACTAGATATGATGGTACAAGACTGAAGTCTAGTATTTGGGAGGTTGAGGCAGGAAAATAATAAGTTTATGGCTAGCTTGGGCTACATATTGTGTTCCATGGCAATCTGAGATATACAAAAAGACTCTTGAACATTCTCTCTCTCTCTCTCTCTCTCTCTCTCTCTCTCTCTCTCTCTCTCTCTCTCTCACACACACACACACACACACACACACACACACACACAGAGCAAAGCAGTCAGTGGAGGCTGTCATATTTTCCTATAGTTTAGGAAGCATCACACTAAACATATCTATAGAATCAAATATGAGTAAGTAATTTGCAGCCCAAATGATACTAGGAATAAGTTTAGCCAACATAAAAGTAAATAGAGAGAAACTAAGAGCAATCCCACAAGATCAGGAACAAGACAAAGTTGTCTATTTTCTTATTAGCTATCCAATGTAGTGCTTGAAGTTCTAGCTAGAGAACTGAGAAAACAGAGGAGATCATGGGGATAAAAACTGAAAAGAAAGAAGTCAAAATATTGTTATTTGCAGAAGATATGAGTATATAGAAGCAATCCTAAAACTTCTGTCAGTGAACTTCTACTAGTGATAAACACCTTCAGCAAAGTGTCTGGATGCATGATTAATGCAAAAAAAAAATCAATAGCCTTCCTATATACAAATGACAAACAAACTGAGAAAGAAATCATGGAAACAACATCCTACACAATATCAAAAATACTATATAATATCTCTTGTTAACCCTAATCAAACAAGTGAAAGACTTACATAACAAAAGTTCAAGTCTTAAAGAAAGAAATTGAAGAATATATCAAAAGACAAGAAGATCTCTCATGCTCATAGATAATAGAATTAACATAGTAGAAATAGTCTTCTTGCCAAAGTGAATCTCATCACAATTCTCATCAAAATTCCAACACAGTTCTATACAGACCTTGAAAGGACAATGTGCAATTTCATGTGGAAAAACAAAAAAACCCAAGATAGTTAAAATAATTTTGACTAATAAGAGAACTTACAGAGGTATCCCTGACTTCAAGCTGTACTATAGAACTACAGTAATTAAAAAAATCACATAGTATTGGCATAAGAAAGAGGCATATTGATCAAAGAAATCAAATTGAAGATCCAGACATAAATCCATACACCCATAGCAACTTTATTTTTATTTAAAAAAGAAAGCTAGGAATGCAAAATAAAACAAAGAAAGCATCTTCAACAAATGGTACTCATCAAACTAGATATCTGCATGTAGAAGAATGTAAATAGATCCATATCTATCACCCTGCACAAAACTCAAGTCCAAGTGGATCAAAGACTTCAGCATAAAGCCAGACACAGTGAACCAAATAGAAAAGAAAGTAGGGAATAGCCTTGAATGCATTGGCACAAGAGACAACTTCCTAAATAGAACACCAATAGCTAGACACTAAGATTGACAATTAATAAACGGGACCTCAAAAAGTAGACAAGCTTATGGAAGGCAAGGGACACTGTCAACAGGACAAAGCAGCACCTACAAAATGGGAAAAGATTTTCACCAACTCAACATCCAATAGAGTGTATACATATACATACACACACACACACACACACACACACACACACACACACATATATATATATATATATAGAGAGAGAGAGAGAGAGAGAGAGAGCAGAAAACTATAGATAAAAAAACCAAATAATCCAGTTATAAAATAAGGCACAGATCTAAACAGAATTCTCAATAGAGGAATCTCAAATGGCTGAGAAATGCTTAAGTAAATGTTCAACAATTTTAGTCATTAGGAAAATGCAAATGAAAACAAATCTGAGATTCCATCTTATACCTGTCATACTGGCTAAGATAAAAAAATACAAGTGACAGCTAATGGTGGCAAGGGGAATACTCCTCCATTGCTGGTGGGAATGCAAACTTATACAGCCACTATGGAAATCAATATGGCCATTCCCCAGAAAAGTGGGAATCAATCTGCCTCAAGACCCAGCTACACTGCTGTTGGGCATATTCCCAAAGGATGTTCCATCTTATAACAAGGTCATTTATTCAACTATGTTTATAGTAGCTTTATAATAGCCAAACAACCTAGATGCCCCCCAACCAAAGAATGGATAAGAAAATCTGGACCATAGACATCAACACAGACCCTGGTTTCAGACCGTGGTTTCAGTAGGACCTCAGACACAGACATGGCCCTCAGAGGCAGGATACAGACATCACCATGACTATAGGTGCCAGTCCCTGCAGTAGAATGCCATGTCTCAAGTTCCTTCTCTCTCCACAGACATACTGCTCCATTTTTTTTCTATCTTTCTCATATCTCCATCACATATTTGTTCATCATAATAGTGCCAGCTTTTGGCACCATGAAGGAAAGGGGGTAGCTTCTACTGCCACCAAATCCATATAATTTTAAACTATTTATACTGTTTCTTTATGGAGATTAAGGCTTTTCCTAATTCATTATCACAACGTTGACTGTCAGTCATCAACCAAGAGACTTTTAACCAAACATGCTTTTAAAAAATCTAATTTACTAAAGTATGACTTTAAAAAATTATGCATAAATCCTGGGCTAAGCATATAGCTCAGTCAAAGAAGTATTTCAAGTACCTTTCAAGCACGAAGACAGTTCTGTCTCCACAACCTTTTTCAAAGGAGAGGATGCTTCCTTGTAATCTTGGAGCTATAAAGGCAGAGATAGGTGGATCTCTGGGGTTTTCTGGCCCATCAGCTTAGCCTAATCAGTGAGTTCCAGGCTAGCAAAACAACCATCATTTTAAAAGTAAATGGAGCCTGAAGAGTAAAATATGTTGTCCTATAACTCTGCATACAAACATAAATGTTGGTGGCGTGGTAATGCCTGCCTAGAATCTCAGTACTTAGAAGTTAGAGGTTGGAAGTTTGCTATGAATTTGAGTTCAAATGGGCTGCAAAGTGAGTGTCAGATCAGCCACAAATACCTGGCAAGATTCTGTTTCAAATGACATAAACATACACACATACATACATACACACACATACATACATACAAAAATTTTATTTCATAAAATGAATTCTGTCAAGATTTTAGTTCCTTCATTAATAAGGTAGTTTGATAAATTATCTAAACTTATTCAATAAATTTTAAATTCAGACATATATTTATATGTAAAGTAAGTATTGTTAAAAAATAAATTTGATAAGATAAAGATAATTAATAACTTAAAATATATTTTAGGTGGACTTTAATATGGGATAGATGTGAACTGGTCTTCCTCAAACAGTATGAATAAAGATCATTTGCATAATATCCATTTCTAAAATGTTACATCTCTGGAGATTTTAAATTTTAAAATGGCTTGTAAATTCTAGTGCAGTCACAGAAAGGCAATTCATCCCCATGAAACAAGATAATCCCAAAACTCCTTTAAAAAGTATTGTCTTACATGAGACCTGAAGAGATAAAGGGGGTGCTGGTCAGGAAGCTCCCTCCCTAGTAGCTAGCTTTCATGGTACCAGAAGGTGCTATGCATGCTGCCAGAGGGAAAATAAACAAACAAAAACTAACCAATAGTCTTACCCTGTTGTGAATCCTGTGAACTTCAACAATGACCCCAGCATGGAAAGACAGATCCACAGGTACAGTAATAGCACAAATGCTATGGATGTAATAAATTGAGTTCTAATTGGACTTAAATCTCAACTCCACAAGTGGAAACATATTCTTGATACTATAAATCTGACCAAGAACTTATGGCTGAAGGGTTCATAAGCCCTATGCATGAACCTACAACTATTCTGCTGAATGAAGTAGTGTCAAACTCCTCTCTAAAGTCATGTCTCTCTACTCATAGATTAGCATGGTTCTCTTGCCTCAACAGAGAAGTTTGTGTGAGTAGACAGTGGTGACACAGAAGCTCACATCTGATCAAACTGAAGATAATTAGTGTCTGCAGAGTGATCAGCCATGGGAGATATGTCTCCAAAGCTCAATTACCATTGAAATAAAGGTAATTGAAAGGATCAAGAGGTTAGGAAGGACCAGAGTAAATAAGTATCATCTGGACATGACAGGGATGATGTATTCATTAACTCATATTTGGCTGCACACTACCTGTGCAAGTCAAACCAACCAACATTCTAGTATAGAGTGAGAAGCATTTCTTCAGCCTATGCCCCTAACTCAGGTGTTATTGACAGGTGGTAGTTTCTGGGAGAATAGAGTCAGTATTCTTGTTTATGTTTCTTGATAGGTCAGCTATACTCCAGTGGACAATCCTTTATCCAAGAGTATATAGGAAGCACAAATTGGAGTCTGTGAGTTATTAATAAATATGAGGAGTCTCTTAGAGTTTTTATTGCTGTGAAGAGACACCATGACCATAGCAACTCTTATAAAGGAAAATATTTAATTGGAGCTGGCTTACAGTTTCAGAGGTTTAGTCCGTTATCATCACAGCGGAAAGCATGGTAGCATGCAGGCAGAAATGATGCTGGAAAAGGAGTTGAAAGTTCTATATCTTTATCCGAAAGCACCTAGGGGGAGACTAGATGTGTTTCACAGTAGGCATAGTTTGAGCACTTAAGACCTCAAAGTCCTACCTCCACAGAGACATACTTCCTCCAACAAGGCCACATCTCCTAACAGTGTCACTCCTTCTGGCCAAGCATTCAAACACATGAATCAACTGGGGTCCATGCCTATTCAAACCACTATAAAGACTCAAATTTTAGCTAGTGTATGAGGGTGAGGTTGAATCTTAGATGAGTTAGAAGATGAATATGATGAAAGTACACATAAAATTCTCAAGAAATCAAAATTGAAAAACTTAATATATTGTCTTATTTTACTTATATCTGAACATTGAATTTTTCCTTGCCAAATCAAATATTGATTATTCAACCATTCTTTTTTCCATGTAGCATGCCTATCAAAATACCCTATAATTTTTACAGATTCATATAACTCAATTTTATAAAAACAGTTCTTAAGTAATTTTTAAATGATTCAGAGAATCTGATACATTTACAACTTACATTGAAATTCAGTTTGTTTACAGAACATGAATTTTAGACAGACCTATTTACAGTACTTATAATCTTAATTTACTAGTTCTGCAAAAATCCTCAAGTACTCAGAAAAAAATATTTCAATGCTTGAATTTTAAAGTATCTTTGTAGCTTGCTAACTCACAAGCCACACCTGCCAAAAACCAGATATCCTGTCTGCAGATCTTTTCTTCTTCCTCTGTTTCCCCAGATCCAATCACCGAGCCTCATCCCTAACCCTGCAGCAGAATCCTTATGACAGCCTTCCCTGTCATTCCTACCTAGTTCAATCTCCCAAGGATCCCATAGAATTTTTCCTTCTTATGCCTGTCCCTTCTAATAGTCATTGCTTTGTCCCGGCCCACAAGCCCATAAAGAATTTCATGAGAACCCAAGAACCACTCCTTCCTGGGCAACAAGTAAGCTGAAGGATGACCACACCTCTCTTACTGCAGTTCCAATCCCCCACCCCCCAGACTCATATCCAGCTCTGAAGCAGTCTTCCTTTCCTCTCTGATCCCATCCCCAACAGATTACAAATATCTTCCCTCCAACTTACATTCCTCCCAGTGTCCCAGCTTCCAACGACAGCATGTACTCCATATGAACACACTATTTGTGCAGGTCACAAAAACAGACAAAACATAGCCATCACTCTCTCTAAAAATCCAGATAGAAAACAGAACCAAGGAACAAAACCCATGCAACAAAAACAAATCCAGAAATTAGCACCTAGACTTTTAATCAGCCTGAAACCAGATGCTGAGACGCCAGCATAAAAACACAATCAAAATATTTCCATGAGAGACCAGCTATACTATCTATACCTATTTAGCAGGTGCTGAACACCAATTTAGCTGAAGTGCAAGGAAAAGACCTTAAAACAAACTACATGAAGATGATAAAGGTCCTTAGAGACAAAATTAATACATCCCTTAAAGAAAACACAAACGGTGGAAAAAATAAACTGTTCAAAACCTAAAAATGTAAATAGAATCAATTAAACACACACACATACACACACACACACACATACACACACACACACACACACACACACAAAAACACACAAACTGAGGGATTTCTGGAAATGAAAAATTTAGGAATTCAAACAGTTACCAGAGAGGCAAGCTTCATAAACAAAATAGAAGAGATGAAAGAGAGAATCTCAGGCACTGAGGATATGATAGAAGAAATGGATACATTCAATAACGAAAATATTGACTCTAAGACACCCCAGACACAAAACAACCAGAAAATATGGGACACTATGAGAAAACCAAACCTAAGAATGATATGAATAGAGGAAGGAAAAGAATTCCAGTTCAAAGGCACAGAAAATATTTGTAATAAAATCGGAGAAGAAAATGTCCCTGCTGCGAAGAAGGAAATGCTCATAAAGGTACAAAAAACGCATAACACCAAATTGACTGGACCAGTAAAGACAGTCTCCTAACCACATAATTATCAAAATGCTAAATATACAGAACAAAGAAAGACTAATAATAGCCATGAAGGGAAAAAACTAAATAGCACTTAAACATGGACCTATTAGAATCACACCTGATTTTTCAGTGGACACTGAGACTCAGAAGGACTAGGACAGATGTGCTGCAGACTTGAAGAGCCCACAGATGCCAGACCAGACTATTATACCAAGCAAAACTTTCTATGGCTATAGATGGAAAAATAAGATATCCCATGTTAAAGTCAAATTTAAAAACTATCTATCTACAAATCCAGCCACACAGAAGGTGCTAGAAAGAAATCCTCAACTTAACAAGGTTAATTACACCCACAAAGCCACAGGAAAAAAATAATCTCAGACCAGCAAAGTCTAAATGAAGGAAATACACACACATACACTAGCACCACTACCACCACACAAACAACAACAACAACAAAATAATGCCTATAAACAGTCATTGGTCTTTGATATCTCTCAATATAAATGGTCTCATTTTCCAAATAAAAACACCAAATAAAACAGGACCCATCTTTCTGTTGTATTCAAGAAACATACATCAACATCAAGTCTAGACATTATCTCAGGATGAGGGGTTGAAAAAAGATATTCTAAGCAAGGGAACCTAAGAAGCAAGCTGGTGTAGCCATCTTAGTATCTAATAAAATACTTTAAATAAAACTACTCAAAAGAGATAGAGAAGAACACTACATACTCATTAAAGAAAAATTCGGTAAGATGGCATTTCAATTCTTAACATTTATACCACAAATATAAAGGCATCCAAGTTTATAAAAGAAAAATGACTACAGTTTAAATCGCACATTTAAATCCCTCAAACACCTATAGTGGAAGACTTCAATATCCCACTCTTACCAATGGACAGTTCATACAAACTTTTAAACTAAACAGAGAAATACTAGAGTTAACAAATGTTATAAACCAAATGAACTTAAAAAGTATTTATAGAACACTTCACCAAAACAACACACACACACACACACACACACACACACACACACACACAAGCATGAACGCACAAATAAACCCTCTCTGTACCTCATGGAACTTTGTCCAAAATTGACCACTTACTCAAACACAAAGAAAGTCTCAACAGATAAAGAAAACTAAAATAACTCTCTATACCCTACCAGAACACCACAGATTAAAACTGGATATCAACAGCAACAGAAACAACAGAAAGCTTACAAACTTGTGGAAATTGAACAACTCTCTCCTGAATTAAAAATGGGTCAAGACAGAAATAAAGAAATTAAAGACTTTCTAGAATTCATTGAAAATGAAAACACCACACACTGAAAGTTATAGGACACAGTGAAATCCATTATAAGAGGAAAGTTCATAGTACTAAGTGCACCCCCCACGCCCCCACCCAAAAAAAACCCTGACTTGATCTCCTACTAGCAACTTAATAGCACAGCTGAAAGCTCTAGAACAAAATGAAGCAAACACAGCCCAAAAGAGTGACAGCGGGAAATAATCAAACTCAGGGTTGAAACCAATAAAATAGAAACAAGGAGAACAATACAAAGAATCAATGAAACAGAACTGGTTCTTTGAGAAAATCAACAAAATAGACAAACCCTTACACAAACTAGCTAGAAGACACTGTGAGAATACCCAAATTAAAAACATCAAAGATGAACATGGAGACATAACAACAAACACCTAAGAAATCTAAAAAGTCGTTGTACTTCATTATAATTCAAAAATTTTATAGTTAAAAAACTTATACTCCATAAAACTCAAAGTAAAAATAAAAGAAATACATAGTGTTCTCTATAAACATCATTCATCAAAGTTAAATCAAAGTCACACAAAAAATTTTAAATGTACCAACAGTTAATTAAAAATCTCCCAACCAAAAAAAGAAAAGGAAAAAAAGCCCAGAACCAGATGGTTTTAGCACAGAAATCTAACAGAATTTAAAAGTGTTAACACCAATACTTCTTAAATTATTCCTCAAAATACAAAAAGAAGGAGCATTGACCAACTTATTTTATGATGCCACAGTTACCCTGATACTAAACCACATCCAACAAAGAAAGAGAATTACAAAACAATTTCCCTTATGGTCATAGATGCAAATACACACACACACACACACACACACACACACACACACACACACACACACATGCACACGCACACACGCACTAACACTTTGTAAACTGAATCCCAGAATACAACAAAAAGGTCATCCATCATGATCAAGTAGGCTTCAACTCAGGAATGCAGGAATGGCTCAATATATGAAAATCAGTAAACTTAATCCACCATATAAACAAACTGAAAGAAAAAAAAAACACATGACAAAATGCAACACCTCCTTATGATAAGAATGTTGGAGAGATTACAGATGTAAAGAACAAACCTAAACATAATAAAGACAATTTACAGAAATCCTATAGCTAATGTCAAATAAAATGGAATTAGAAACTTGAAGCAATTCCACTAAAATAGGAAAAGACAAGTCTACTCTCTCCATATATATTCAGTACAGTATTTAAGTCTTAGAGCAATAAGACAATTAAGGGAGATCAAGGGGATTCAAGTTGAAAAAGAGGAAGTCAGGGGATCTTTATTTGTAGAAAGGATAAGATATGATATGATATGATATATGATATGATATGATACATAAACAACCATGAAAATTATACCAGGGAACTTCTGCAACTAAAAAAGTTTCAGCAAAGTGACTGGATACAAACACTCAAAACAATCCGTAGCCTTCCTATACACAATGACAAATGGGTTGAGAGAGAAATCAAAGTACAATACCCTTCACAATAGCCTCAAATAATATATAATATCTTGGGGTAACTATAACCAAATAACTAAAAGTTATATAATAAAAAATTTCAAGTCTTTGAAGAAAATATTGAAGATATCAGAAGCAGAGATCTTATATGATCATGGATGTGTATGATTAATATAGCAAAACTGTCCATCCTACAAAACGCAATCTACAAATTAAATGCAATCACTGTCAAAAGTTTTACACAATTCTTCAAAGACTTTGAAAGTACAATTCTCAACCTCATTTTTTCAAAACAAAAATCTCAGGATGTCTAAAACAGTCCTCAACAATAAAAATAATTGCTGAAGGTCTCACAAATCCTGATTTCAAATTGTACTACAGAGCTATAGTCATAAAAACCACATAGAATTGGTGTGGCTGTCCAGCAGCCAAGGAGAGCTGGGTATACCTGAAAGGGTGGCTGGGAATGAAAAAGAATGGGATATGAGAGAAGGATGAAGCCAAGACAAGTTTCTAATCAAGGCTCAAAGTTGAATTTTCAGCTCTGCTAAAGACACATCCTTTGTTTCTGATGGATTATGTTGCTTTGTTTCAGCTGGATTCTGTTACAAAGCAAACTCAGCAGGCCACCTACTCCTGTAGGAAATCGACTCCACCTGGGTCATTAAGGTCCAACTGTGGCAAACACTTAAGGTCCATTTAGCCTGTTCAAGGCTGGGGGAAGGACACAAAATGGCATAAAAATATACAATCGATGGAAGACCCAGGCATAAATCCACAAATATGAATACCTGGTTTGTTTTATTTTTATAAAGAAGACAAAAATACACAGTGGAAAAAAGAAGGGATCTTCAACAAACGATGCTGGTCAAACTTGATGCTTGCATGTAAAAGAATGCAAATAGAACCCTATTTATTAACCCGCACAAAATCAAGTCCAAGTGGATCAAAAATCTCAACATTAAACCAGATGCTCTGAACATATTAAAGGAGAAAGTGGGGAATAGACTTGAATATATTGGCACAGTAGATGACTTTATAAAGAAGACATTATAGTGCAGGCACTAAAATTGACTATTAATAAACAGAACTTCATGAAACTGAAATGGTTCTGTAAAACAAAGTACAGCATCATTCAGACAAGAGAGCAGTCTATAGAATGGGAAAAGTTTTTACCAACTTGACAACCAATAAATGAATTTATCTAAAATATATTAAAAAAATCAAGAAGCTAGATATATATTTAGAAAACAAATAATCCAGTTTAGAAAATAAATGGGATGCAGAGGTAAAGAGAATTCTCAGTACTGGAATATCAAATGGTTGGGAAACACTTAAAGAAATGTTCTACATCCTTAGCCATCAGAGAAATGCAAATCAAAACAACTCTGAGTTTCTATCTGTGAGAATGGCCAATACAATAATACATGTGATAGCTCATGCTGATAAGGATGTGGGGCAAGAGGAATATTCCTCCATTGCTGGTAGAACTCTAAACTTGTACAACCACTATGAAAATAAATGTGGCATTTTCTCAAAAGTTTGGGAAGTCATCTGCCTTAAGATCTATCTATCACTTTTGGGCATATACCCAAAAGATACTCTTCTGCCACAAGGGCATGTTCAACCATGTACATTGCAAATTTATTCATAACAAGAGAGAATCTAGAAACAACCTAGATGCTCCTCAACAGAAGAATGGATAAAGAAAATCTGGTATGAATAATACAATGGAGTAATGTTCTATCTAAAGTCTTTGCTGCAGGAAGGCACTCTGAAGGCTTCCTGGAGAGAAATGCAAACACCAACACACCCCCAATACATTTGCCCTACAATCTGTCCTGCCTGCAAGATGAATGGGGAAATGGTGCCATAGAACTTATAAGAGTAACAAACCAAAGTCTGATTTGACTTAAGACTCACTCCATGAGACAAAATCCATACCTGACAGTGCTATGGTGACTAAGAACCAAGACTAGATAACCCAGAAAGCTTGAGTAAAATCAAAAACTACTACTCTTAAGATAAATTGGATCAATAAAAGATCTCCTAATGATATTCTGCAATTCTCGTAGATCAGTGCCTTATTCTGACACCATCAGAGGAGCTTCCTCTGGCAGCAGATGTGAACAGATGAAGAGACCCACAGACAGACATCATGTATAGAGAGAGTCTAAATAGGATGTTGCCATCAAATCCCTAACCTCAGAGACCAGGAAACCCCATGGAAGAAGAGGCATAAAGAGTTGAGGAAATGGAGGGAATGGAGGACAGCCAGAGAACAAGGCCCTCTCAATCAACTGAGCAGAGCTCATATGGACTCACGTAGACCTAAACAACAAGCGTAGGTCATACCTGGGTCTGCGCCAGGTCTTCTGCATATACTGTAGCTTTTACCATAGTATTTTTATGGAACTCCTGAGTATTAAAACAAGGGGGTCGCTGATTCTTGTGCCTGCTCTTAGGACTATTTTCTTTCTGTTGGGTTGCCCTGCTCAACCTTGATATAATGAGATTTGGTTTATCTTATTATATTTTATTTTGTCATGTTTTTAAAAGCAGGCATGTAAGCGTGTGCACACACACGCGCACACACACACACACACACACACACACACACACACACACACAAAACTAACCAAAAGAAAATAGTACTTTCATTTGTCCTATGAAGTGAAGACTACAGGAAAGATGACTGAGCAGAAATTCTAGAAATAAATTATTCAGGAATTTATAAAGCACCAGTGTGTAAAATTTTAGAATAACACATTCCAGCATATCCTCTCTTTCAAAAAAACATATTTGAGGGAAAGAAACTTTGAATATGATTTTAAAGCATGATCATAGTTTTGGTCCATGTTTGACCTTCTTAGGTAATGTTGCTTATGTTCAGTGTACAAGGTTTGACATTAGACAGAAAACTGAGCATGACATAAAGTGTTATATATTCCAACCCATTGAAAATAAAGCAGAATTATGAAAATTTCCCAGTGACTTTAGGGAAATATAAGTAAAGCCTAGCATGAGGTAGAATGTAGAGTCATGGAGTAGAAATGCCTAATTTTGTTATTGACAAGCTTGGTTTGGAGTCAAGTTTCTCATTATGCAGCATTTTGATCTTGAGACATTCATTTAAATCTCCCAGTCTTGTCTTGCCATTGACAAAATTGGAGCTAAGATAATTGCACTTTAAATCTAAATATAGGGTTAGAGAGATAGCTCAGAGGTTAAGAGTGAATACTTCTCTTGCAGTGAACCTGATTGTGATTCCCAGTACCCACATCATAACCACCTATAATTCCAGTCCCAGAGGGTTCAATGCTTCTGGGACCAGCAGGCATCCGCATCTGGGTACATACACAGACACACAAACATGCAATACTTACACATAATATTTATTTTATTTAAGCAAAAGAAAATAAAACAATCTAAATATAGCACTTTCATAAACACCCACTGAAGCAACCAATAATCCTAAGGTCACCAAACGTCTTACACATCACTGGAAACTGGGGCTGAAAATTAAGCATATTTCCTCAAATCACAGATGCATGGTGGCAGGTTTATATGAATAAGAGCATGCTAGCTGAGATATGGCTTTGTCTGCTCTACTTTAGACATGTCTCTTTATTTTAGCCTACCTTCTCATAGTTTATAACTCATTATTTTGTGCATAGTAAGTGTTCCATAATATGTTTGTGGAAAATGGCCACAGTGAAGATGAATGTAATTCTTTAATCGAGCAAAGATGATTTCATTTAAGAGCTATGATATATTGAGACATCCATATTAAAGACAAGCTCTGATTTAGAGAGGATTACAGCTTGTTACTCAAACATTATAGATTTCGTGTTTTGCATATTTATTTCCACGTCTGTTTTCCCTTCATATTTAGATTCCAGAAATTTTTTAAACTCCAGAAATTTGACTGCACCAAGACCTTTGAATTTATTTTTTTTAATTTCTTTTAATTGAATATTTTCTTTATTTGCATTTCAAATGTCATCTCCTTTCCCAGTTTCCCCTGAGAAACCCCCTATATCATCCCCTCTCCCCTGCTTCTATGATGGTGTTCCCCCACCCACCTATCCACTCCCGCCTCCCTGATCTCACATTCCCCTACACTGGGGCATCAGGCCTTCACAGGACCAAGGGCCTCTCCTCCTATTGATGTCTGAAAAGGCCATCCTCTGCTACATATGTGGCTGGAGCCAAGGGTCCCTCCATGTGTACTTCTTGGTTGGTAGTTTAGTCCCTAGGAGCTCTGGGAGGTCTGGTTGGTTGATATTGTTGTTCTTCCTATGGAGTTGCAAACCCCTTCAGCTCCTTCAGTCCTTTCTCTAACTCCTACATTGGGGACCCAGTGCTCAGTCTAGTGGTTGGCTGCAAGCACCCATCTCTGTATTGTCAGGCTCTGGCGGAGCCTCTCAGGAGACAGCAATATCATGCTCCTGTCAGCATCCACAATAGTGTCTAGGTTTGGTGACTGTATATGGGATGGATCCCCAGGTGGGGCAATCTCTGGATGGCCTTTATCTACCTCTCTCTCTCTCTCTCTCTCTCTCTCTCTCACACACACACACACACACACACACACACACACACAGAGAGAGAGAGAGAGAAAGAGAGAGAGAGACCTTTTATAATTTGCTATTTTAGTGCATGAAGAACTAGTGTGCACACCATGATGAATCATTCAGGAACATACCCCATAACTATCCAGGATACAGGAGAAGCAGCTGCCTTCCTGGCAACAGAAGTGTCAGCATCTGGAGCATCTACACAGAGGTCACACAGCTCTCCCCTGCGAGGGTGCTGAGCAACATATCCCTGACTCCCACATAAAAAGGCCATGGTTTATAACAAGCTGGACAATAACGTGACTGTCAGTGGATTGTGTCTAACATTAAAATGTCTGTATAAAATGTTATCATGACGCTACAACAAAACTCTGTACATAAATAGCAGTCACTTCAACAAATAGAATTGCATTCTTCATGTAAGCAAATGAGGATTACCACAGTAACTGCATTGCCATCTGGTGCTTGGGTTGGTTTTTATTCTGTCTCATAAGTTTTTCCATGTGGCACAGCCTTGAAATTTAAGTTTCCAAACATCTTGAAGCGTGTTTCATAAGCATGGCCAAAGCACAGCTGGCTTCCTATCTTTAAGAAAATTTCACAGAAGGTGCTAAAGAAAATAGATCAGGGTGTGTGTGTGTGTGTGTGTGTGTGTGTGAGAGAGAGAGAGAGAGAGAGAGAGAGAGAGAGAGAGAGAGAGAGAGAAAGAGAAAGAGCTTATCATTCAACTATGAAGACCCATGCCTGGATCGCCAACATGCATGAAAAAGACGGGTCATGATGTCATGTGCTTACAATACAAGAGTTGGTTGTATGGAAAGAGAAAATACCCTATGGCTCTCTGATCTGCCAGCTTAGCCACATCCATCAGCCCATAGTCCTGGTGAGATGCCCTGTCTCAAAACGCAAGTTGATAGACCCTATCTATTGAACAATATTTAAGGTGTATTTCTTCCCTCCACACACAAGAGTACGTACTTGCAAGCAAACACAGGCACAGCCATGTGTGTGTGTGTCTATGTATGTATGTACATATAAATGAGTATATATATATATATATATGCACTCATTATTACATCCCTTTGGTCACGCAAATGTTCAAGTGTTCATGGCCATGCCCAATTGAAAGCAGGCCTCATTAGGTAGCCATGTGATACAACAAACATTGAGAATTCTAGGAAACAGAGATGATTTTTAGACTCTTTTAAACAATAGAGTGTGCCACAGCGACTAAAATGCCGAGAGCCTGAATAAATTTCAAGTCAAAAAATATTTCAAAATAGGTGCCATTGTAGTACAGATCTTCAGAATAGGGTATACTGCAGAGAGTTGTTGTTGACCCATCACACACACACACACACACACACACACACACACACACACACACATTTGGGTGTACCTGTATCTGTTTGCATGGAGGGCAGAAGTTCATCTTAAATATTGTTCTATAGATATGGTCTATCCACCTTGGTTTTTTGAGACAGGGTTTCTCACAGGGACTATAGGCTAACCAATAAGACTAGGCTGTCTGGTCGGAGAGTCCATAGAAAGATTTCTCTCTCCATAGAAGCCACTCTTAGATTGTGCCACATGATTGATCCTTTGATTTTCACACATTAGAAATCCTAATTTTAATCAAAATAGATTTTATATAATATATTCTAACTATTGTTTCCTTCCCCCTATTTCTCCCATTTCCTCTTCCTCTCCCCTTCTATCTGGCTTCATACCCTTTCAGAATCATTGTAATGTCACAAATTTCATAGCCCTAGAATTTTCTCTGATAAAGTAGACAGAATCTCCTAGGACTTAATTGATTCCAAATTTCTAGTAATTGGCTAAAGAAGTGTTTACATATTGGAACGTGTTTGATCAACCACATTGAGATTTATCATCAAACAGATGTACTAAAAAACAGAAGAGTTAATTGAGGTGATAGACAGTAGTCTTCTGATGAGACTTTTAGGGGTAGGGAGTTGATGGCAATAAACTCACAAACTTCCACCCTTTCTCTTCCCCAACATAACACTCCATCATTCAAGTTCAGGCCAATTAGTCACTGTACACTAGAATATAAACCAGCCAAATCCAATGCCAGCCTAAAGCACTAATCAGCCAGTGTGAAGAAACAAATGGTTGTGTTCAGTAGAACATGACAGTTTTGATTATACAGTAAGATCAAAGCAGGGGTACAGTTTTCCTCACTGAGGCGCTTGCCAGGAAGCAGAATAAAACCTATTGGCAATCACCTGTGTCATCATTTTCAAGAGACTCAGACTGCAAATCTCTACCTTTCTCCTTCAGAATAGAAGGCATGTTTTTCTAAAGATGATAAACTTTTCACAGTAGTCTCCAATACATAAACTATTGGCAGTCTTTAGCCATTCCATCCAGGGTCATTTTGTTTGCTAACATTTAGTTCTGCCTGTGTAACACACTAAATACAAATGGGAGAATTTCTCCACTCTCTTTCATAGTAATTCTGCCCCAGAGGGTCCACCGTGCACTCCTCGGAATCTTGGTATCCATTGCCATGACAGCAGCATGGCTTCCTAGCAAGAATTATCACATTTTCTTGCTGTTGTGACAAAATACCCAAGACTAGTAGCATAAAGAATAAAAGATTTATGTTTTTTTTCCACAGTTCAAGGGTACAGTATGTCACTGTGAGGAGAGTGTTAGGACAGCAACATTAAGCAGCTGGCCATGTTGTGTCAGCGGTCAGGACCCAGAGAGCAGTGAACACAGGTCCTCTCCTCACCTTCTCCTTACTCCATCCAAGGCCCAGGGCCACACGGTGATAATGACCACATTCATAGTAAGATCCCCAGTTCTGTTAAACTTCTCTTCTCTGGCAAGATCCCCAAGACAGGCCCAGAGGCTTGTTGTAGGAGTCAGGTTTGGTTCTTCCTCCCAGCCCATGCACCCAGAAATAAGACTCAGACCCAAAATATATTCACAAATACCTTGGCCATATAGATAGGATTCTTTCTGACTAGATCTTAACGTAAATTAGCCCATTTACTCTAATCTACATTCTGCCATGTGGTTACCAGTGCTCAGGTACTATGAGTCCAACTTGTCACATCTTCCCCGGCGAATCTCCCACACTTTGCCTACCCAAGAATCCTTTCTGCCCCTGCACATCCCACCTCCTATTTCCTGCCTAAGCCATAGGCCATCGGATTTATTATTTACAGGTGCCACATCCATCCAGACACAGAAATTCACTCTACAGTTTGTCTCCAAAGTAATTTTAAATCCTGTCCAGTTCACATCAAGATTGTTTCATCACAAGGGCTTTCTGGTAAAATGCATCCAACATTTTGATTTGCAAAACAAAAGTCAGCTCCTCTACATACACTGGTAGCCAGTCTCCTACATGACTCCCAGTCACTCATTACATCTTTTAGTCGAGTCTTGTTGTGGCTTAAATATAAAGTAGAACCTATCTGGAGCAAGTAAATCATTGTACACATCCTTGAAGAATACACTTTTGACTCTTCCTTTCTCTTCTATCATATGGGACTATTTGTGGCTGCATGTTCCCACTGCCTTGGTGTTCTACCTCAGCAAGGCCCAAGGTCAATGAGTCCAAGCACTATAGACAAAAATATATGGCACAGAGCTGAAAATGTCTCTCCTCTTAAGTTGTTTATGGCTAGTGTTCTGCCACAGTGACATAAAATCTGATTACACAAGCCCCACACTAATATCCTCTCACACTGAGTCACAGCTAGTCTCTACTGTCACTAAATACAGCATATGTATTTTTTAAAAAATAAAATAAAATAAACATCGTTTAAAGGAGGCCTGGAGAAATGACTCAGCAGTTAAAAACATTGAGTACGATCTGCAGCAGGGAACCAGGCAGCTCCAAAGCCTTCTGTGCTTAGCCTACCAGGAGAGAGTGATCTCCCAGCAGGGATTTCACTTCTGAGTGCGGAGGTGAGATGTCCACCTTCTCTCTGGAAGGGTACAGATAGGAAAGCACAAGGCATATGATCATTGGAGCAGCTGGGACAGGAGTCTTCCCTTCTGGCTGCCATTTGCAGCAGGGAACCAGACAGCTTCACAGCCTTCTGTGCACAGACCCTGCCAGAAGAGAGTTGGTCAGGTTTACAGGGCCATAGGAGGGGCAAGCTCCAACCAGAGACAACAAGACCAACTAACACCAGAAATAACCAGATGGCGAAAGGCAAGCACAAGAACCCTACCAACAGAAACCAAGGTTACTTGGCAACATCAGAGTCCAGTTCTCCCACCACAGCAAATCCCAGATACCCCAACACACTGGAAAAGCAAGAGTTGGATTTAAAGTCTCTTCTCACGATGCTGTTAGAGGACATCAAAAAGGACATAAATAACTCCCTTAAAGAAATACAGGAGAACATGGGTCAAATGGTAAAGACCCTTAAAGAGGAAACACAAAAATCCCTGAAAGAAATACAGGGGAGCATGGGTGAACAGGTAGAGGCCCTTAAAGAGGAAACACAAAAATCCCTTAAAGAATTACGGGAAAACGCAAACAAACAAGTGAAGGAACTGAACAAAACCATCCAGGATCTAAAAATGGAAGTAGAAACAATAAAGAAATCACAAAGTGAGACATCTCTGGAGATAAAAAATTTTGGAAAGAATTCAGGAGTCATAGATGCAAGCATCAACAACAGAATACAAGAGATAGAAGAAAGAATCTCAGGGGCTGAAAATACCACAGAAAACATTGACTCAACAGTTAAAGAAAATGCAAAATGCAAAAAGCTCCTGAGCCAAAACATCCAGGAAATCCAGGACACAATGAGAAGACCAAACCTAAGGATTATAGGTATAGAAGAGAGCGAAGATTTCCTACTTAAAGGGACAGTAAATATCTTCAACAAAATTATAGAAGAAAACTTCCCTAACCTAAAGAAAGAGATGTCCATGAACATACAAGAAGCATACAGAACTCCAAACAAACTGGACCAGACCAGAAAGTCCTCCCAGCACATAATAATCAAAACACCAAATGCACTAAACAAAGAAAGAATATTAAAAGCCGTAAGAGAAAAATATCAAGTAACCTATAAAGACAGGCCTATCAGAATTACACCAGATAGCCGGGCGGTAGTGGCACACGCCTTTAATCCCAGCACTTGGGAGGCAGAGGCAGGAGGATTTCTGAGTTCGAGGCCAGCCTGGTCTACGAAGTGAGTTCCAGGACAGCCAGGGCTACACAGAGAAACCCTGTCTCGAAAAACCAAAAAAAAAAAAAGTGTATCTTTTCAGAATTACACCAGACTTCTCACCTGAGACGATGAAAGCCAGAAGATCCTGGGCAGATCTTATACAGACCCTAAGAGAACACAAATGCCAGCCCAAACTACTATACCCAGCAAAACTCTCAATTACCATAGATGGAGAAACCAAGATATTCCATGACAGAACCAAATTTACACAATATCTTTCCACAAATCCAGCCCTACAAAGGGTGATACATGGAAAATGTCAACATGAGGAGGGAAACTACACCCTAGAAAAAGCAAGAAAGTAGTCTTTTTCCAACAAACCCAAAAGAAAGTAACCACACAAACATAAAAAGAACATCAAAAATAACAGGAAGCAACAATCACTATTCCTTAATATCTTATAATGTCAATAGACTCAATTCCCCAACAAAAGCATAGTCTAACAGAGATGTTTTTCATGTGGATCTTCGATTTTATCAGAAAATATTTGTGACTCCTCTTTCAATTTAGTAATGTTTTTTGTGTCTACCATTTTGACTGTATTATTTTCCATGATAATCTTTAATTTTAACATTTTTTCTGTGTATTTCTTCAATTTTGTCGGAGGTGTTTTTCATGTAGATCTTCGGTTTTGTGGGGGGGGGTGTTTGTAGTTCCACTTTCAATCAATTTAGGAAGGTTTTTGTGCCTACCATTTTGTTGGTATAATTGTCCATGATAATCTTCAATTTTATCGTTTTTCTGTTTTTTTCTTCAATTTTATCAGAAGTATTTGCCATGTGGATCTTCCGTTTTATCAGACAATGTCTATAATTTTACTTTCAATCAAATTAGGAACATTTTTATACCTTCCATTTTATCTGTATAATTTTCCATGAAATACTCAATCTTAAGATGTTTTTTATATATTTCTTCAATTTTATCAGAGATATTTTCCACGTAAATCTTCAATTTTATCACAAAATGTTTATAATTTCACTTTCAATGAACTTAGAAATATTTTTATGCCTACCATTTTGTCTGTATAATTTTCCATGATAATCTTCAATTTTAATGTTTTTCCATATATTTTTTTCAATCTTATCAGAAATATTTTCCATGTAAATCTTCAATTATATCAGAAAATGTTTATAATTCTACTCTCAATCAACTTAGGAATATTTTAATTCCTACCAATTTATCTGCATAAATTTCTTCAATTTTATCAGAGATATTTTCCATGTAAATCTTCAATTTTATCAGAAAATGTTTTTACTTCTACTTTCAATCAATTTAGGAATATTTTTATGCCTACCATTTTATCTGTATAATTTTTCATGAAATAGTCAGTTTTAACGTGTTTTTCTATATATTTCTTGAGTTTTATCAGAAATATTTTCCTTGTAGATTTTCAATTTTATCAGAAAATGTTTATAATTCCATTTTCAATCAACTTAGGAATATTTTTATGCCTACCATTTTATCTGTATAATTTTTCCATGAAATAGTCAGTTTTAACGTGTTTTTCTATATATTTCTTGAGTTTTATCAGAAATATTTTCCTTGTAGATTTTCAATTTTATCAGAACATGTTTATAATTTCATTTTCAATCAACTTAGGAATATTTTTATGCCTACCATTTTATCTGTATAATTTTTCCATGAAATAGTCAATCTTAATGTGTTTTTCTATATATTTCTTCAATTTTATCAGAGATATTTTCCATTTATATTTACACAATGGAATACTACTCAGCAATTAAAAGCAATGAATTCATGAAATTATTAGGTAAATGGGGTACAGGGGGAGGGAAGAGGGCTTATGGGACTTTTGGGGAGGGGAGGAACCATGAAAGGGGAATTCATTTGGAATGTAAATAAAGAATATAGAAAATAAAAATAAAAATTAAAAAAAAAAACATTGAGTACTCTTTCCAGAAGACCCGAATTTGATTCTCAGCACTCACATGGTAGGTTACAACCACCTGTAATTCCATTCCATGGAATCTGATGCTCTTTTCTGTAGGTACCAGGAGCAGAGATGGTACTCTGATATACATGCAAGCAAAACACCTATATGCATAAGATTAATTCTTTTAAAAATTCATTTTTAATTAACTACACCAGAAGTGATAGTACATGACTTTCAAGACTAGCTAGGGCTTTGCAGTCCTTGTTATCTGGGTGCCTCATGCTGGTGGACATTTGTTAGTATACCATAAGGACATGCAACTAAGCTATGGAGAAGAACTATGTTTTTTGATGCTATAGTCAGCCATAGTATTAGTTACCATTGGGGATTCTCCAGCCTCTATGAAGCTTTCAGAACGCTTAGCTCCTACTGATACCTGACTGTTGTATTGTAGAAGCCTCCAGGCCAGCAGAATCTGATTAAGCTGATCCCAAATTTCTATTCCACAAAAAAAATGATAGGCAGCAAATGTTAACATTGATTGCGAATTCCTAATCTTAGAATAACAGAGTATACAGTGATAATGAAGTTGACACAATCATACAGTATTTACCTCTTTACTTTTGTCTATTGACTAATTTTTGTCAAAACAATTAACAGTATATCATACACACACACACACACACACACACACACACACACACGAGTCAAATGTAATCGGGCTGACTAAACTGCACTGGGCATTCTAGCAATGCTAGCATGAGACTAATAAACATGATTGATGCCACTGTCACTTCTTTTCCCACCATCAAGGCGGGAAAAAATATTTCTATGATGTCATTCTTTTAAATAGTCATATTTGGTAAATGAATCATGGATACAATATGAATTTTAGAAAGAGTTAGCTTCCCCGGATGACTTCACAGTTATTCATCTGTGAGAAATATCTCTCATTTGTTTAGATTTCTTCATGTATTTGCCACATCTGAGCCATTTAGCGCTCTCTCCTTTGGGAAGAGGTAATCTATCTTTTCAACCAGGGATGTGCCCATATTCTTAATCAGTGCTCAAGACTGTTGCTGGACATTTAATCCATTGTTGACATAAGTTGTCTTTTGAAAAGTATCTGGTATTTCTTAGAGAAGAAGGAGAAGTAGGGGGAGAAGGAGAAGGAAGCAGAGGAGGAGGGGTGGAGGAGGAGGGAGGGAGAGAGAGAGAGAGAGAGAGAGAGAGAATCTGTCTGCTGTATATGTGCAAAAGCACAAGGAATATGCATGGATCCCCTGCAGCTACATCTACAGGCAGTTATGGGAGCTGAGAACTGAACTCAAACCCTTCAGAAGAGCAGCATACGCCCTTAGCCACTGAGCCATTTCTCCATCCCCCTCAACTCTTATTTAGGAGAAACATAATCACATTCACGTTTTAATCACTTCAGTTTAGTTGGGCAGGAATCACTTATCCATAAATGCAGTCAACAGTGAAATTATCGTATAGCTTAAATAATAATTGAAGGATGGGAGTGGAGTTTCTAATAATAAGGCTTTTTTTCAAAATCTAACACTGTGTAACAAGCTAAGTGTCTAACTTGAGCAAAACATTTCAGCTCTCGAAATCACCACCTAAAACAAATGCAGTCCAGTTGACTTACTGATACAAAATGTGAATAAAATTTATTTCCAATTAGAAAACTAAAAAAAAATACTCTTTTTGCCAGTATAAAAGAAATGCACTGTATGTGCTATATACTCTTGAAAGTTAAATACTCAACCAATAAAATTATTACTTTTATATTTATTTAATTTTCTACCTAAGTTTTTTAAATATACTTACTTTGAGAATTTCACATCATGAACCCAATTCCACTAGTTTCCCAGCCCTTTCAAATCTGCTCTTTACCCTTGTAAGCGCAAACTAAAATAAAAATTAAAAATTAAAAGCAAGCAAAGAAAGAGAAAACATCTCTCCGACAACTCTGGGCATGACCTGCTCCTCTGTCGGTTTGCAGCCTTCCCTCAGACCCCTCAAAGCTGAGAAGGGTACAGCTTAGTTTCTACAAGAAAATGTGTCAATGGCTCAACTACATAGACTACGTAAGTACGTACCCGTTATCCTTTCAGCAAACAGACTGCCACAGCGAATACTTTCTCCTCATTCCAGCAAAACCGAATTTAGTGGGATACAAAGATGAAGAGACAGGGTAGAGCTTCTTATAAAATACAAGGTGTAAATCTCATTTCAAAAGTGTTTCAATTCTTCCACTATTCTTATAAAATCTTATTTATAAACCATAGCATGCATAATTAAGGCCCTCATATGCAGTTTAAAAACATCACTACTGGTTCCCAATGTCCAGCATTAGCTTTTGAAAACTCTAAACAAAATACTGACAATTGGGTATGTAAATTTGATAGCACAAACACAAATTTCAAACACCCTCTCTTATTTATATCTTCATTTGTTTTATTCATTTGTTTCACTCTGCTTGTTCATTTGTTCATTTAAAACTTAGTCTGCAGGCTAGGATGACCTAAGAATTTACCATGCATCTTTGAATGCATGTCAATCCTCCTGCTTCAGCCTTTCAAATATTAGGATAAAAGTCATAAGCTACCAAGTCCAACTTAGTCTCCCTCTTTAAAACCGTTGATTTCCACTCTAGAATGTCCTATACTTGATTTGAGCTGAGGATACAATTTCATCCCAATAGGACTAAAGCATAATATGAATAAAGAAACAGGAGGACCAGACATCTTTCAACTATTCACTGTCTACTGCTCCCACTGAAGGAATACATGAAAGCAGATGATTAAGGGGGCTGTGGAGGGGAGACTGGACAGCGGGATTGACAGGGAGCCAGCTTGTTAGCCATATGCAAATGGAGCAGCTTGAAGTCCAGACAGCCTCCTCCTCTCACTCTCCTCCCCTCTGACCTGAGGCACATCTGATAGTACTGCCTCCCCTCTCCCAGCCAGAGAATGTCATCACCACTGCCTGGCTTGTGCCTTTCGAGTGCCTCCCATGGGGTCTCCATTTGCCCACAGTGTGATGGACAGCCCACTGTTTGATGGACAACCCACCATGTGATGAACAGGCACCGCAGGCATTAACATCATTATTCTGCCATTCACCATCCCAAGCTGCCCATTTAATTTTAGCAGTAAGTGTTGCAAGGATTGTCCTTTATATTCTTAGAAAGCAAGAGAGGCCCTTTGGCTTGCTCAGATATTTGAATGCTCCTTTCCAAGAGCAGTGTGAGCTCTCTGATTTGATGGATTTTGGAGATGCAATCTTTGAAATATAAAATTTCATACAAAGACTAAACACTGGGCCTGAGTCATTTGGAGGTTATTTTCTAACAACAGGTAAAGCAGTATAAAGAGACCCACTTTATACTTCTTTATGATTAATACTTATGAAAAGCAGCGGATACTATTATACAGAAAAACAACAACAGGAAGGAAGACTTTGTGCACATTACAGGAAATCTCAGTAACATTCCTCTTCACCATGCCCCACTCCATCAAGTAAAGCCCAGAAACAGGAAAAGGGGTGAAATCAAAAGAAATATTTCCTTTGTTTAACCCAAATGATAGTCACATCATTACTCTTTCAGAGAGGCACAAACCATAGTATACTTTATGATTAAAGTTTTGAAAAGATGGGAAGAAAGGTGAGAGTAGAAAGAAAAATTAGGCATATGAAGGTGGAAGGATTAGTCAAAAACACAATGCACTGCACATACACTCTGCAAAGAGGAATGGAGCATCAGTTCCAACGAGCATCTCTCTCATCATTTCCCCCAAATACACAACATTGCTTGTTTTTTGTTAACATACTTTGGAAACCAAATTCTAGGTGAGACAGAACATTGGAAGCCACCTCTGGATGACAGTGTGTAATGGAGAAGAGGGCAGGTAAGAAAGAGATGAGCTGAGACTTCTGGAAATGCACAATGAGAGTTCTAGGACAGCTGATAATGAGAAGAGGACAGTTGGGAGAAAACATGTCAAGCTGAACACAGCTCCAGAGCAAGATTCCCACTGAGAACGAGAAGTTCATCCAAAAGTTAGCCATGCTATCCATAGGGCAATCACTCAGCTCTCAAGCCAGTTGCAGGTAGAGGACATGGTGACTACTCTACTGAGAATAGTAGCCATGGAGAGTAACTTCTGTCACACTTAGGAACTCACAGGTCTGTGGCAAGTGCCATCTTCATAGAAAGACTACAGTTTACAATTGAACTGTCTTGGGAGCCTGATAATGTGAAACAGTAACAAACAAGTCTACTGAAGTTATCTTCATAAGCCTCCAGGAGGAGAGATGGCTCTGGGAAGCAGCCATACACAGTAAGAAGCTCATGTGATAACAAGCAGGAATGTGCAGGTGGCCTGAGACTTGGCTCATGGCAATAAAGTGTACAGGAGGAGGTAGTCCCAACTATGGTAGTTTGGAACAGACTTTGACAATTAAAGCTACTTTGGAGTTTGATCAATTAAGAATACCTTTGGAATTTGATATTCCCTGGTGGGTACAAATCTGAATGCTCTGCGTGCTTCCTCCAACTCCCAGTGTTCTTGGGACATACCACCTGAGCTAGGATATCAGCCACCCAAGAAACACAAACTAGACTCTTTGGAGGGTGGGAGAACCTGCCCAACCCACTGAATGCAAAACTAAATATGCCCAACAGGGACACTAGGAACACAAAGGGGGACACTACTAAGTGAAGTCACCTCTGGCAGACACCTAACATTTTTCTGGAAAAGACTCAGCACCAGAAAAAAAAATCAAAGGGGAAAGACAAAAGCTACACATTCCTCTATCCTTCTCCAAACTCTACATCAACTGAGAACACTCAGTTCATCAAGGGCCTAGAAGGAAATCACTGATACTTCACATTTTTTGTTAGCTTTGCCATTTGTTATACTCTTAATAATAATGTTCCTTCATCTTACTATTTTTAAATATTCAATGTGCTAGTTTCATTCCCTTTCATAAATCAAGCTAATCTTCTTTGTTTGTTTCATTGTACAGCAGTCTTTTTTCTCTCTTATTTTTCACTTCTTTCTCCATTTTCCCTTTTTATTTGTCCTTTCCTCTTTCTGCTAAGCCTTTAGAAGTATTTTATTTTGCCTTCATTTAAGGGAGATGTGGGTATGCATGAGTGTAGTGTATGTGTATGTACTGTGCATATGTATATACACATACACATACACATATACATATACATCCCTGTTGGTCATATTTAGTTTTGCATTCTGTGGGTTGGGCAGATGTGTATATAGTGTATGCATATAATTGTGTAGGTAGTGTATGCATATAACTGTGAAGGCTAGAGATCTGTGTCAGGTGTCTTCCTCAATCATATTCTCTATTATTTTTAAAACAAGATCTCTCACTGAACAAACATCCCACCAATTCATCTAGACTGGCTTGCCTGAGCCCCAGAGACCTGCCTGTCTCTGCCTCCCCAGCACTTTGATTATATATATGTACTAGTGCAACTTTTGTTAATATCATATTTTAATTCATTCTTTAAAAAGTTCATACATGAGTACAATGGGTTTTGGTCATATTCACTCCTTACTCCTTGCCCTAACTCCTCCCAGATCCACTCTCTACTCAAGATCCCTCTCACAACTTCATATCCTCTTAATTTGCAACCCATCAAGTCTAACATGTGCTGCCTGCATAGGCATGCGAGTGGGACATTCAGTAGATCATTGACCTACCAAGGGCCACATCCCTCAAGAATATTGAGTCTCTCTTGCCTAGCAACCTCCCCAACCTCTGGCTCCAATGATCTGAGTTCCTAAAGCCCAATTTGTGGCTGAACACACCACAGACACTTTTTCTCTACACCTTGACCCACTATGTTCATAGCAGCCTTATTTATAATAGCCAGAAGCTGGAAAGAACCCAGATGTCCCTCAACGGAGGAATGGATTCAGAAGATGTGGTATATCTACACAATGGAATACTACTCTGCAATTAAAAACAATGAATTCACGAAATTCCTAGGCAAATGGTCAGAACTTGAAAATATCATCCTTAGTGAGGTAACCCAATCACAAAAGAACACACATGGTATGCAGTCACTGATAAGGGGATATTAACCCAGAATCTAGGAATATCCTAGACACAATTCGCATATCAATAGATTTCTAAGAAGATGGAAGGAGAGACCCCTGGTCCTGGAAAGACTGGATGTAGGGGAACACCAGGACAGAGAAAGGAGATGGGGTTGAATGGAGAAAAGAGGGAGGGAAGGGGGCTTATGGGACTTTCAGGGAGGGAGTTAACGGGAAAGGGGAAATGATTTGGAATGTAAATTAAAAAAAAACTTAGAAAATTAAAAAAAAAAGAGTTTCTCTGTTAACCACCATCTGCTGCACAAAGAAAATTTTCTGGTGAGAATTACTGTTGGGCCTACATCCTGAACAATCTGGGTCCTATAAAGTCTTAACTTGAGCTTATGTTTTCAAATAAACTCCCTGTTCTTTCTTCTAGAAGTTTCCCCAGGGACTAAACCACCAACCAAAGAGTACACATGGAGGAACCCATGGCTCCAGTTGTATATGTAGCAGAGGATGGCCTTGTTGGACATCAAAGGGAGGAGAGGTCCTTGGTCCTGAGAAAGCTCGATACCCCAGTATAGGGGAATGCCAGGACAGGGAAGAGGGAGTGCATGGGTTGGTGAGCAGGGGGAGGGAGGATGGGTTAGGGGGGCTTCAGAGGGGAAACCAGGAAAAGGGATAATATTTGAAATGTAAATAAAGAAAATATCTAATAACAAAGAAAGTTCCCAGCACCCATGTCAAGGGCCTCACAATCATCTGAAACTACAGAGATTAGAAGTCAGCTGCCCTCTTCCAGGTTTCATGGGCACCTGCACACACATGACATACATTTACTCACACATACAAATAAAAATAAAAATAAGCCCTTTGGGAAAACTGACTGAATCAATAGTATATTCATCAGGAAAGAGTCTTTCAGAAGTCACCTACTTTTATCTTGCTGTTATTCTGCCTTCCTCTCATGCTTCTGTCCATACCTTGCCCATTTTCTACTTTAATAGTTGATTAAATACTATATTAAATTTCCACTTTGACATTAGAAAAAAGCTTCAAGTGAAGACAATGATTGCATACAGAAATTAATTGAATGTTATAACTCCTAAGGCTCATAGAATAAAACTTAAATTCATCAGTTATCCAGTTAACTTGGCATTAATAGAGGGATAATCATTCTCAAGTCAAACAGCCACAAATAAAACAAAACCTAATGCATTTTGAAACAAAAAGCTTAGAGTCATGTGACTAGGTAAACATGATAGGGGACAATTCTGGGTATTTTAGATATGTAGAAAATAATTTTCAAAACAAAATTAAAATAAAAACAGTGAACAATCTTCCCCAACAATGAAAAATAAAGATAACTATACTTTCAGAAGGGGCTATCATAAAAACAGATCATGAGGTCTCTTTGGTTTTTCCCTGGTAGATTAAGAATTTACTAAATTTAAGACTGATGGCTTTGTAAAGCAAAACAGATTGAATCCTTTTCAATGAACTATTCAAGATAGAGAGCTATCTCCCAGACCTTCTGGAAAATAATGGTACTCAAGTGCAGCACTAATTCAATACAAATTTTCAAGCATCAGTATCAGCTACTTAACATGGTACTAGCAGAATAGCTATTACCATTGACTCTACTCCCATTACTCAGAACCATTGCTTTGCTATTAAGCTATGACTTGGGGGATATTTAGATCTTTTCCCTCTAAGCATCCCTCATAATTTATTCCATCTGGAAGATTTGCATCAAGCATAATTTAAACTCTGCAGGCTCTATTTTCTCCTGGTGCAGAAACATAACTCCCATTAGCACTAATGAAAGCTATCTGTACATCTCAAGCAGAGCACCTCTCACAAGTGTTTAAGAACCAAAATGTTTTGTGTCCTGAGAGAACAGTATTATATCTGCATGTAATTTAACAAGGTTAAAATGCAAAGAATGGATTGTTTTCCAAATAATTGTTTTCCAAGTAAACAGAAAAAGTTAAAAAAAAAAAGACCATTTTTCCCTTTTCTTCATTTTTTCTAAATATAAAGAAAAATAGTAGCAGCAATCTGCCAAAGCTTTTTACATACTCATTCACGGGAAGAGCAGGGGTCCTATCTCCAAACACAAACAAAAGCCAGAAATTACATTTGTTTTAAGAAGAAGTTTAGACCCTCTGGTTGTGATTCTTATCTTTTTTTTTCCTATTTTTTAAAGAACTTTGAAGAGGTAGGCCTCTTTTTTAAAGGTTTGTTTTATCCCTTGCATCTATGTGTATGTGTTTGTGTGTATGTTATGTGTGTACAGGTAGACATAGAGGCCAGAAAAAGGTGTCAGATTCCCTGGAGCTAGAGGTATAGACTGTTGTAAGCCATCTAACAGGAGAGCTGGGAACCCAACCCAGTTCCCATGCCAGAACAAGACACCCTTTTAACCATTTTGCCATCTCTCCTGCCCCATTCTTGCCTTTCTTGACCTGGCATAGGTTTTTGCTTTAGGAAGGCACAGTTTTATCTACAGAATATTTCTTTTGCCTGAAGTTCAAAGTTTGCCAAGTCTTTTGTGAGTCCCAAACTACCTTTAGATGGATTATAACATCATCCATCTAAAGGTTCTTACTTGGCTTGTTTGGAAGTCCATGGCTAAAAGTCAGTTCTTTCCCAACTCATTTCTATTCAGCATCTCTTGTGGATTTCTTTTCAGCATATCACACTACTGAATTTCCCTACACATCATCTTCAGGCCAAGGTCATTACAACCCGTAGTAGTTTCTTGTAAGAGCATCATGTTGAATTTCCCATGCACATATTCCTGGCTGGTGTAAAAGATCATTTGGAATGTCAAAGGCTCTGGATTATTTCAGGAATAAATCAGTTAAATCTCATGCTCCCCCTTAAGAAAACAGAGCAGATAGTTAATGCTTCCTGGAAACACAAAAATAGTCTACAGGAAGATGAAAGGATTTCTTCATGTTTTTAGAATCCAATGCCTATTCCAAAACCTGGGAGTGTCACCACGTTTTAGTGTAGAAGAAAGGTTGATTATCATAGCATTATCACTGAGACTGTGTACTACACAGAACTCCAATACAAAGAAGCATCACTGTTAAACACTATTAGCATATTCAGTTGAAAAGACAAACGCAAACACAAATTCTCAGTGTTTGAATCCTATGATATAGCAATATTTATCTTTGTGAGGGGTGAGCAAATAGAAGCTTAAACACAGAGGAAGAGCTAACAAGCACACTGAAGAATGTGTGAGTAGATGCTTACAGTAGCTTAGGAGGTCTTATTTATCATCAAAAAATAGCTAGTTAATTTCTCCCTATTGTTTTTTTTCTTTACAACATGTAGCTGTTATGTGCTTGTGGTCTTGTCAAATGGAGTCTGTCGGGGCTGGAGAGATGGCTCAGCGGTTAAGAGCACTGACTGCTCTTCCGAAGGCCCTGAGTTCAAATCCCAGCAACCACATGGTGGCTCACAACCATCTGTAACGAGACCTGACGCCCTCTTCTGGTGTGTCTGAAAACAGCTATAGTGTACTTACATATAATAAATAAATAAATCTTTTTAAAAAAAAATGGAGTCTGTCTAGAAGCATATGTTTAATAAAATGTTTATGAGCACACAAGTACACATACGACATTAAAGCAATATCTTTCTTTCCTTTGAAACTAACAAATGTGAAGCACTTGAGAATTTGAGTATTTGTCTATTTTAACTCTCTACATTATATCTGAGCACTTGGAGTCTGAGTACATTTGAGCAAAGGGAAATAAGAAAACATTATGAACGTCAAGAAAGAGCTGATAGGCTGAAGTCGCTAGGTTTGTTTGTCTAAATCATTTTTCCAGTGTTATTTCCCTAATGTTTGATTCCATACATTTTCAAGTTGCTAGACACTCAACATATGCTGTGTCTAATTAGTTTCCAATGCACTGACCCTACCATGCTCAGTAGGCACATACAGTCCCATCCCAAATATTATGTTAGATTCTTGTATATATTCATCTTACATTCCATTTTTATATTCAAAATTAGTGTACTAACCTTTCATTTTTTATTATTATAAACCACAACAAACTCACCATGCAATTAGAGAGGGTATAAATAAATTTCAAATGTGTATATATATTCCTGGAGAAACATAGCAGTAAGATTGTGTTAAACTCATGTTTGCACTTAAATGAAATAATTCTTAACCCATGTGCTACAGGCATGAAGAATGGGGGTGGTCTAGTAATTAGAAATATGAATTAGAATTTCTATAAGTTCTTCGCTATAATCTGATGCTTAACAACTGATGTCAGAATTTTAGAATATTCTTTGTTGTCATTTTATTTCCCCTTAGAAAACTTCATGCATCTAAACTATGTATTTGGATCATATGCTCCCCCAACTCACCCCGGCATCCCTCAATGAATCTCCTTCCCAACTTCAAATGCTTTTCGTTTTAATAACCCATTGTACAATTAGTGTTGCCCCTTGACTCATGAGTGTAAAGACATCATTGGGACATACACAATGAACCAGTGGCTGCTTGTTCCCAAAACTGTGACTGTCTCTCACCAGTAACCACTCACTGCCAATAGTTCCTCAGCTGGGGATGGACCATAGTCACTTAACCTCCAAGAATTAAATTCTGTAATTTCTGATGTCTTTTAGTTGCAAATATGTAGCTGAATTTTGATAATTTTTAGGTGAAATCTTATCATGTAGAATCAGTTTTCCAGAGTCTTAGCAAGGCTCAGCCTGATGGTACAGAACTGTAATGTCAGTTACTCTGAAAACTGGAGCAGAAGGATCATGAGTTCAAAGTCAACCTGGGCAACTTGGTAAGACCCTGCTGCAATATTAACAAAAGGCTATTTGATCCTTTCTAATCCCCATCTTTCATTTTTACCTATGTTCTACCATCCACCTGACCCTTAAACTGCCTCCCCACTGTGGGAAAAGAGGGTTAGAGATAGAGGGAAGAGAGAGACATGGAAGCAGAGTGAAGAAGATTACAAAAGGGGAACTTGAAACGCCATATGGAAACCAACTATTTAGCCAATTAAAATATTTTACAGGTTTTTCTTACTTTTGATATCATATAATTACATTTCCCCTTCCCTTTCCTTACTCCAAACCCTCCCATATAATCCTCCATGTTCTTTAATATTCATGAACTTTTTCATCATTATTACAAGCATATATGAACATGTACATATATATGTATACTCCTGAATATAACTTACTCAGCCTGTATAATGTTACTTGTATGTCTGCACTGCTGATCCCAGAAGAAGCAATAATGTAAACAAAAATCCCAATGTCAGGTATTAAATATCTCCCTAGGAGTTTTGGTCAGGGAGATCCTAGAGCTCCTATTCTTCCCCCTTCCCCAAACAATACAGATTCTTCCCTTTCCACTTGATTACACATCAGAACTACATGATAAAACCCTATTGCTAAACATACCACAAATCTTAGCTGTAAGATACAGAGTAAGCAAGCTGGAACTGAACTGGAAATCTCCTCTCTGATGGCTAGCTTTCAAAGTGATAGAAAGTTCTGTACAGGCTGCTAGAATGAAAAAAGACATCAATGAACTTTTCTAGCTGTGAGCTCTATGAACCACAACACCAAACTGCCAGGTAATATGTGCATGCCTGTGCAATGGTGGCATGACTATTATTGATGTAACCAACCACCCTGTGCTTGGACTGAGGTCTTGTCCATAGACAAGAAACTTTTTGTAGTACTATGACTTATTTAAAACCACATGCCTGGAAGGTCATAGACTCTAGAGGGAAAACTAGTTGTTATATTTAGCTAAATAAATATAGTGCCACTCTGCCTTCTAAATATCTATAGTTATACCCACAGACAGAGGCTACTTTTAACCGTGGTTAAAGAGCAGCTCTTTACAGTGAAAAGTGCTGAATGTAGACTCATGACTGTCCAAAATGGTGAGAGTAAAAGCTCAGTCCTAAACACATCAGATAAATTATACCATTCAAGGCTCAGGAACATTATCAAAAAGGAGACAGAAGAATATAACAGATATCAGTTAGATAGGAGGCTATAAAATCCCATCTTCTAGACACAATGTAGTCATTATAATCATAAACTCATAGCATCTGTGGTCACTTGCACTGAATATACACAAGGCAGGCCATGTCAAGAATAAGAGTCATTCATGAATGAGAGGCTCATTGGGTCCTCTTACTACTGTGTCATTAGCTACTGGTGGAATCGATAAGATGGGTAACCATTGTCTTCTGTTGTGTACCCACTGGTAAACCCATCAAACACCAGTGAATAGATCCAATACTGTAGTCACACAGGTTATCAATCCAGAGGGACACACAAAAGAAAATACATAAATGTGGGAAAGAGATTAGTAGAAAAGGAGGTGGGATAGAAAAAAAAAGAGAGAGAGTTAAGAGACAATAGAGATGAGGGCAATCTGAATTCATTATATACATATTTGAAATATTAAAAAACATTAATGATTTTAAAGAGAACATGTGTTAAAATTCAGTGGTAGAGCATATCAGGTGCAAACCCATAGATTCAATCCTCAGTACATCTATAGAGAAAAATGTAAATAAAAAAATAGTAGTCAAACTCAAATGACCCAAAGCTGAAAGAACCATGACACTCCTCATATACCTTCTCCTTCATGTACCATTTTATCTTCACCTTCCTTGCCACTTCCTCTGGCATCTCTGTGTGGTATTGTTACATATTCATTAGTTTTTCTGTCTTGTATTTATTCTGGTTTCCAAACATATGTGCCCCCAAACAATGGAATATCCAAAGAATGAAATATCTTTTGCATATTAGGAAGATGAGTGATAACTTAGAATATTAGGTAGCTTTAGAAGAGGGCTGGTCACTACAAAGATGAAGATGTGATTAAAGGGTTGAGACTTTCAACCCTATACCATAGTATCTATTTATTAAGTGATTGACTGAAAATTGAGTATATCACTGTCTTATTTAGGGTTTCTATTACTGTGAAGAAAGCCATGACCAAAAAGCAAGTTGAGGATGAGAGCGTTTATTTGGCTTATACTTCCAGATCATAATCCATCATTGGAGGAACTCAAGTAAGGCTGGAACCTGGAGTCAGGAGCTGATGCAGAGGCCATGGAAGGTTCTGCTTCCTGGCTTGCTCACCCTGCTTTCTTAGAGAACCCAGGACTACCAGCCCAGGAATGGCACCACTCACAGTGGGCTGGGCCCTCCCCCACTGATCTCTAATTGAGAAAATATCTTACACCTGATCCCATGGAAATATTTCCTCAACTGAGGCTCCTTTCTTTCTGATTACTCTAGCTTGTGTCAAGGTGACACACAAAACCAGCCAGTACAATCACCAATAGCTAATAATTCAATAAATAATACAAATGAAATAAAGTACTCATCAAGGCCCAAAATGATTAAATTCACAGAGCTTCTAGATCACTAAACCAGTGGATGTACCTGGAAGGATGATGCTTATAGAAATAAATAGACAGACTTAGCATTTCTGACCTCACCCCATTTACCCTACCATCTGTCTCTTTAATCAGTATCCTTTATAATATCTTTATAACAACTCATTAAGCACATATAATTGTTTGTTCTATGAGCCACTCTGTAAAATTAAGCATACCTGATGAAAAGAATGTGGAAACATAAATTTATAACCTGACACAACATAGAACTTGAAGCTAACAATTGGCTCCTAAATTAGATTATTTTTCTGGGGCTTGGCCTTTAACCTGGGGAGTCTAGTGCTATTGTATTCTGAGGAGTCTGGAGTGTCAGTATTAATTTGAATAAGAGCATACTCAACTGGTATTCACTAGAGAACTGTTTAGAGTATAGGAAAATAGCCCCACAAATGAAAAAAATACTTTGGTTTTGTCCTTTGATGAGTTGGTGGGAGACTGATTTTTTTCCCAATATACCTTACATTTTTCCAAGAAATCTTGGAAACTATAAAGACCACAATTTTATTTTTTTTATTTTTTATTTTATTAGATATTTGCTTTATTTACATTTCAAATGGTATCCCCTTTCCTCATTGCCCCTCTGAAAACCCCCATCCCATCCCCTCCCTCTACTTACCAACCCCCCCCCCCACTTTCCTGACCTGGCATTCCCCTACACTGGGGCATGGAGCCTTCACAGGACCAGTGGTCTCTCCTTTCATTGATATGGCCACCATTTTAAAACCTGTGAAACAAACATCTTCACAGATTTGTTCAGATTTATTTTATTCTAAGCATATTTGCTTTGGGAATGATGATCAAAATAGTTAACATATACAATACAAGCAGCAACCAGTCAGAATACTGCAGTTAAAATCAAGCAATAATCTCCATCTACCAGGTAAAAACCAAACCAGTCAGAAGAGAAATGTGTGGCACCTCAGGGTTCTTTGCAGAATGTTGAAGTTGTGCTGTCACAATTAATAGAGTACAATAAGCTCCTTATGGAGATTTATTGACCTAAAAAAGAAAGATAGAACCTGTCTGAAACTAATCTATTATGGCCCAGATTCAGATAATATAAAATAACATTATTAGCAATGGTATAGCATAAAATCATTCACCTTTATTGTAAAACAAATCATCATAGGGCATATTGGACACAATTACATCTATCATACAGATTCTTTAATGGCTACCTAACAGTCCCAGTTCCTTAGGAGGAAATAGGAACACTAACACTATGTCATTTCAACCAAATTTCAGCTAGCTTAGTTGACATAATCTCTACCTACAATGAACAAGACCTGGGCTACATTGAAAAGGGTGACATTATCATTCATAGAACCACAATGCGAGTGTCCATTGTAAATTCTCAAAAAGTTTATCTTCTTTACATCTTAGTTCTTTTCATTATTATTATTATTATTAAATCTTTTTTACTATGTGACCCCTCAAGGGTCGAGGTTCATCCCCTAGTACCCCAAGGCAAAAACAACTCCCCAAAGTATCCTCTGACCTACACATTTCATACAGATTTCAAGATGGTTACTTCCTGGTGAAAATGAAACCGGCTACAGAGTACACAGACATTTGATTATTTATGCCAGAAATGTCTCTGAGGGTATCCATGATGTGTTCAACAATTGAAGAAGCAGAATGCATAGATTTCTCTCCCTACTGTATATGAATGTCATTCAATCCATGAAAGGCCTGAGCAGAAGAGGCTAAGTAAATAACAGGCTACAAGAGACAGAATTCTTCTCTGTCTCGTGATCTTCAAGTAAGGATGTTAGGCTCTTACCTTCAGACTTGAATTTGGATTAGAATGTAAAAACAACAACATTGACATCCTATATTCTAAATTTCTTAGCCTCAATTATATGAGACAACTTTTATAACAAATATATATGGTGATGTGTATATATTAAGCCTTTGTCAATGACTAGTAACATTATTTGTGTAACATTACTAGATTTGTATAATGTGTACTTCCTATTGGTTCCATTTCTCTGGAGCATCCTTATAGATCAATCTATCATGGCCATTTTGATTTGAATTATAGAGTGTTTCTCTTATACTACTACCAGGAATTCTGCAAAAGAAACCTCTGTCCTTTTCATTCACTGAATGAAGCATAAAGGATGTTTGTGTTGAGATAATATATATAAATGCTTGGCAAGCTAAAAGTCCTCTGTAAACACATGTCATGTTTATAATAGGTATTGATTTGTTTCTAAAAGATTCTAGGGAGGAATAAAAGAAGTGTTCTAAAGGAGAAATGTGACTAAAAATTAGACTTTGCTTTACTGACATCATAAAAATAGCAAATTATTTACATAAAAGTCTACTAAAATTCATGTCATTACTTGATTAATTAGCTGAAGAATAATTAAATCTCCATTCTGGTTTATGACATATAAGCAAGACCGGATCTGCAGGACTTGAAAGAGATGCCAGAAGCTAAGAATATTTAACACTTTTCACTAAACTTCCTTTAGAATCTTCCCTAGAAAATTGCTCAATCTCAAAATTTGGTTTATTTGAAGCCAAGAAAATTCTAAACCGAACACCAGGGTACGAATACCAGACTATCAGTAATAATCATGATAGCTGTCAAATGCTTTCACAAAAGCGCTGTGATTCTCTTTCATTCAAGAAGTAAAACATGAAGAAGCTGAAGGGGTTTGCAACCTCATAGGAAGAACAACAATATCAACCAACCAGAACCCCCAGAGCTCCCATGGACTAAACCACCAACCAAAGAGTACATGTGGAAGGAACCAGGGCTCCAGCTGCATATGTAGGAGAAGAAAGCCTTGTTGGACATCAATAGGAGGAGAGGCCCTTGATCCTGTAAAGGCTTGATTCCTCAGTGTAGGGGAATGCCAGAACAGTTAGGTGGAGTGGGTGGATGGGAGAGGGAGCACTCTCATAGAAGCAGGGAGAGGGGAATGGAATGGGGGCTTCTGGAGGGGAAACTGGGAAAGGAGATAACACTTGAAATATAAATACATAAAATATACAATAAAAAAAAAAGTAAAACCTGAAATGACAAGATGGCTCAGTGAGTGAAGGGCCGAGGTTCATCCCCTAGTACCCCAAGGCAAAAACAACTCCCCAAAGTATCCTCTGACCTACACATAAGCACTGTGGTCCATTAAATACACCCCTTATATAAGCGCGCGACACACACACACACACACACACACACACACACACACATACACACACACACACACACATACAAACACACACTAATAGTTTTTTAAGTAAGTAGAACCTAATTTACTTCCTCTAAAATTGTAGCTAGATAAGCATGGCTGAAGTAACAATATGCTACTTTATATTTTCCTTTTTATACTCTCTCCCCCTGACTTTACCCTAGAGAAACATTATCATTCTACATTTACTTCAAATCACTGCAACCACAAACCAATATCGTCTTTACAAACACATAATCTACACACATTTGCTGTGATAACTTCTGCCTGTTGGGTTGTTGTTCCCTTAAGAATGTCTGTATTTTATGTTACTACAAACTGTAAAATCAACCAGGCTTATCTTGTATACTTTCCTCTTGTTTCAGCAAAGTAGAAGCCATCTTTCCCAACAAACCACCCCCCCACCCCAAAGGACTAGGCTCTCTGTTTGCCAAACACAAGAAAGTTCCAATATACATAATAAATAAATAAATAAATGCTACTGCTGTCTTCTGTCTACAGTTCTATCTACAGTTACAGGGCACAAGTATGTGAACAGTCCACAATGGATTAAAAATTTGAAGCTAGAATCTACTGATAAATTTTGTCAGTAACTCAAAAAAAAAGACTATTAGATTTATTAGATTCATCAGGGTGTCTAAATTCTCACATTCTACTTCATGATTTATCATATTATGATGTTGTCAATGATTTTATTTCCCAGTGCTTAAACAAAGGACCTGTACAAAAAAAACTAATCTACAAGAATTCATGTATTGAACCAAATAGCTTTGCTGGCATGAAAGAACCATTTCAGGCTTTTCTTATTCAACATTCCTTATAGTTTTAAATTACAAAGAGAATACAGTAAGTCTTCTTACTTTATATTCTTACATTATAAAATTATCCTGGAACACCTTATGGCTTATAGTGCCAGAAAATTAAGAAGTGCTTTTAAAAAACTGGAAGTATGTCAAATAGGCACAAGAGCCAATAAAAAAGAGTTTTTGATACAGAAAATAGAAGAAATTTGGGAAGGAAAATAATTCATTGAATCATACCCCAATATATCATATCTATCATAGTAATATAAATAAAAGATGGAAAAAGATAAAATTCTCATTCAGAAGAATTTCAAATCAATTATACAAGCATACCAATGCTGAAGAAGATGAAGCACAAGAGTTCATTCTGAGAATGACCTGTGCAGACTTTCTTTATTCCAAAAGGTCCGATATGAAAAGGTGAAAGTTGGGAGACCGGAATAACTTTAGAGTTGGGAAAGGGAAGATAAACAGACATGGCAGCCAATATAGTGATAGCATTCTATCTCTGTGGTCCTCTGTCATGTCGTACTTCATATCACCTTTCTATCAACCAGGAAAGCATCATTCAAATCTCCAGTCCGGGACAGTCCACAAAATGCCTGACCAGTCCTTTGCTAAGCTCTCAAGGGCATCAAAAACAGGAAAAAGCCTGAAGAACTGCCTCAGTCAAGAAGAAACTGAAACGCAGTGATTAACTGTGATATAAAATCATGAGATCCTGAAATAGAGGAAGAACACTAAAAGGTAATAAAATCTAAGTAAATCATAGGTTTCAATTAATAATAATGTATGATAAGGGAAATCAGATGTGGTATGTAGGAGAACCTTTTACTAGTTTCAAACTTTTTCTGTAAGTAACTTTTCTAATATAAAAAAGTTATTCTAATATAAAAATGTGTGCAGTCAAGCCTGAGGACCTAGGTTAGATCCTGAGAACCAACAGTGTGGAAGGAAAAAATTGACTCTCACAACGTGTTCTCTGACGTCCATATCCATGTCCTGGTATGCATGTATGAAAACATACACTACAAAATACAAGTAAAGATTTATAAAGGTTGTTTCCATTTCTTTTCTTTAGGAACAAACCTAGAGGGAAAAGCAAAAACATTTATTTAACTCACTTGATTTCAGATAGACATTCAGTAAAGAGGGACTGGAACAGACAGAGGAGCTATGATGGCAAAAATTCTCCACAACGTTCCTGGGTATGTCTTCTCCTTTCCTCTCCTCTCTCTGTCCTAGCTTGTACAGCTTGTCTAGAGTTACTTGTGCATAATTAGAAGCATATGCTACACATCCCCAGCTATTAAATACAGTTGCCACTCTGAGATAAAAAGATTAAGATGTCTCCTTTTGATTTAAGCCTTCTCTGTGAAACATCAGTTTTAGGATAGCAGGCAGCAGGACAGAAAGTAGGCAGATACTATAAGCAAAAGAAATGAAAGATTACAGGACCACTGGAGTGAGCTGAAGCTTGTCTTCATCTTTGAGGCTGCATGGAAGTTAAATGGTTCTCATCACCATCCACAAAGAACTCCATCAGTCTCTACCAGACAATGTGAAGGAAAGCTAGGACATCACTCTAAATCCTATTTCATGAGAACAACTCAGCACCTCAGAATATTCATAAATTGTCTTCAAAAAATAGTAGCAAGCATGTTTCATCTAGATGTTAAGATGAGATGAAGGTGCTTTATCTTTGATCAAGTGTAACTAAACCAAATCAGTTGGGCTTGGCCACTGTACTTCAGCTGACGGGAAATATCCCACACTGTCACAAAAACTCATAAGATTGCAATGTGATTATTGACTATCAAAATCACCACCACTACAACCAGATGGTCCAGCGAAGATAACTTTATTAGGCTTGGTCTGTAAGGTAGATCATACCTTGACAGAATTGTAGTCGGATCACAGAGAATGACTGTAATAGTTTAGGAACTCATTTGTGCAAATTTCTGTGGTAATCATATGAACTCTAAGACTAGAATATAGGCATGCACCCCACCACCAAACTACATCACTAGTCCTACACTTCCAGTCCTATACTTAGTATAGTATTTTTATTAAGTCTGAGGGAATTTCATACATTCATACAATGTATTTTAATCATATTCACTCCTCACTCTGCCTCATAACTCCTCCTGCACCATCCTCCCATCAATCTCTTCCCAAATTAATGTCCTGTTTTTCACATGTCCAGAGTCTAATTTTTGTTGGCTATATATAGTCATGGATGTGAGACTGTCTATGAGAGAGTAGTTGATCTACCAGGAGCCATAGTCTTAAAGAAAACTGTCTCATCTTTCTCAGCAACTATAAACTGTCAGTAGCTTTTGATCTAGGGATGGGAGCTCTTGAGTGTTTCCCTCGACAAGCTGCAATGCTTGCTAGAACGTATGATCTTTTGCAGGCCTTATGTAAGCAACCACAGATGATTGTGAGAGTTGTGTTCCTGTCAAATGCAGAAGACAATGTTTCACTACAGTCTTCTTCAAATTCTCACTCTTATAATCTTTATGACAATGATTCCTCTTCAGCAATGATTCCTGAGCCTTTAGGAGACATATTGTGCTACATATGTTTATTTGTGACTGTTCTCTCCACAAACTCTTCTCCGCACCGTGAGCAGTTGTGAATGCCTATGTTCAACTACCATGCCATCCTCTGCCCAAAGAAAGGTATAAGGCCTGAGAGTTCCATGAATCTGTTAGTACAATTACACAATTTTACAAAGAATTTTGATCTTACAAGATGTCTACTTAACAAGGTAATAGTAGTAGGTTTGCGTCACTAATAACAGCTGTCTGCATAATATCCATGTCACTAACACACCATATACATTTCTTGCCACTCAAGTTCTTATTGTTACACTTAGTGATTTGAAAGCAATTTCTTGAAGGCAAAGAACTGATTAGTATGAGAATGAGTTTATGGCACAATAATTCGAGATGAATAAGCAGGGAAAAGTGAGCTCTTTTTATTTATTATTTTATTCGTTTACATTTCAAATGATACCTCCCTACCGGTTACTCCTCCACCAACCTCCCATCACATCCCCCCTCACACCCTTTCTCTTTACCTCTATAAGGGTGCTGCTCCTCCACACACTCACCCACTCCTGCCTTACCCCTCTAGCACCCCCCTATGCTGGGGCATCAAGTCTCCCTCCCCTCCCACTGATGTAAGTTAAGGCCATCATCTGCCACATATATTATCTGGAGTCCTGGCTCCATCCATGTATACTTTTTGGGTGGTGGTTTAGTCCTTGGGATATTGATATTGTTCCTCTTGTGGGGTTGCAATCCCCTACAGTTCCTTCAGTTATTCCCCTAGCTCTCCTATTTGGGTTTCCAGGCACAGACTGATGGTTGGCTGTAAATATCTGCATCTGTATTAGTCAGGTACTGGTAGAACCTCTCAGGGAACAGTCATACCAGGTTCTTGTCAGCAAGCACTTCTTGGCATCAGCGATAATGTGGGGGTTTGGTGTCTGCAGATTAGGATGGATCCCTCAGTAGGGCAGTCTCTGGATGGCATATCCTTCAGTCTCTGTTCCATTTTTTGTCCCTGTCTTTCCTTTGGACAGGAACATTTCTGGGTTAAAAATTTTGAGGTATAACCGGATCTTCTGGGAGTGTCAGGCCCAGTTTTCTGAGGAACTGCCAGACTGCTTTCCAGAGTGGTTCTACCAGCTTGCAATCCCACCAACAGGGGAGGAGTGTTCCTCTTTCTCCACATCCTTGAACAACACCTGCTGTCTCCTGTGTTTTTGATTTTAGCCATTCTGACTGCTGTGAGGTGGAATCTCAGGGTTGTTTTGATTTGCATTTCCCTAATGATTAAGGATGATGAACATTTCTTTAGGTGCTTCTCAGCCATTCGACATTTTTCAGGTGAGAACTCTTTGTTTAGCTCTGTATCCCATTTTTTAATAGGGTTTTTTGGCTCTCTGGAGTCTAACACCTTGAGTTCTTTGTATATATTGGATATTAGCCCTCTGTTGGATGTAGGGTTGGTAAAGATCTTTTCCCAGTTTGTTGGCTGCTGCTTTGTCCTTTTGACAGTGTCCTTTGCCTTACAGAAACTTTGCAATTTAATGAGATCGGATTTGTCAATTCTTGATCTTAGAGCATAAGCTATTGGTGTTCTGTTCAGGAAATTTTCCCCTGTGCCCATATGTTCAAGGCTCTTCCCTAGTTTCTTTTCTATTAGTTTCAGTGTGTCTGGTTTTATGTGGAGGTCCTTGATCCACTTGGAATTGAGCTTAGTGCAAAGAGATAAGAATGGATCAATTTGCATTCTTCTGCATGCTGACCTCCAGTTGAACCAGCACCATTTGGTGAAAAGGCTATCTTTTTTCCACTGGATGGTTGTAGCTCCTTTGTCAAAGATCAAGTGACCATGGGAGTGTGGATTCATTTCTGGGTCTTCAATTCTGTTTCACTGATCTAAATGCCTGTCACTGTACCAATTCCATGCAGTTTTTAACACTATGGCTCTGTAGTAAAGCTTGAGGTCCGGGATACTGATTCCCCCAGAGGTTCTTTTACTCTTGAGAATAGTTTTAGCTACCCTGGGTTTTCTGTTATTCCAGATGAATTTTTGAATTGCTCTTTCTAACTCTATGAAGAATTGAGTTGGGATTTTGATGGGGATTGCATTGAATCTGTATATTGCTTTTGGCAAGATGGTCATTTTTACGATATTAATCCTGCCAATCCATGAGCATGGCAGATTTTTCCATCTTCTGAGGTCTTCTTCAATTTCTTTCTTCAGAGACTTGAAGTTCTTGTCATATAGATCTTTCACTTGTTTGTTTAGAGTCACACCAAGATACTTTATATTGTTTGTGGCTATCATGAAGGGTATCATTTCCCTTATTTCTTTCTCAGGCTGCTTATCCTTTGAGTATAGGAAGGCTACTACTTTTCTTGAGTTGATTTTATATCTGGCCACTTTGCTGAAGTTGTTTATCAGCTGTAGGAGTTCTCTGGTGGAGTTCTTTGGGTCGCTTAAGTATACTCTCATATCGTCTGTAAATAGTGATAGTTTGACTTCTTCCTTTCCAATTTGTATCCCTTTGACTTCCTTTTGTTGTCTAATTGCTCTAGCTAGAACTTCAAGGACATATACCCAGAGGCTTCCCTGGAGTGCAATAAGGACACATGCTCCACTATGTTCATAGCAGCCTTATTTATAATAGCCAGAAGCTGGAAAGAACCCAGATGTCCCTCAATGGAGGAATGGATACAGAAGATGTGGTATATTTATACAATGGAATACTACTCTGCAATTAAAAACAATGAATTCATGAAATTCTTAGGCAAATGTGGAAAATATCATTCTTAGTGATATATATAATATCATAAAAGAACACACATGGTATGCAGTCACTGATAAGGGGATATTAACCCAGATGCTCAGAATACCCAAGACATAATTGACATATCGAATGATTTCCAAGAAGATGGAAAGACTGGATGTAGGGGATGTAGGGGAATACCAGGACAGAGAAGTGAGAGGGGGTTGAATGGGGAACAGGGGGAGGGAAGAGGGCTTATGGGACTTTTGGGGAGGGAGGTACCGGGAAAGGGGAAATCATTCAGAGTGTAAATAAAAAAATATAGAAAATAAAAATAAATAAATAAAAAATTTTTGAGGTGTGTGGGTGAGCCAATCCCTCAGTTGGGCCCATGCCTATCTACTGGAGGTGGTCTCTACAGGTTTTATCTCCCCTTTGTTGGGCATTTTGCCTAAAGTCAACACCATTGGCTCCTAGGAGCCTCTCTTTTCCCTGACTTCCCTGGAGTCTGGGACTTTCTAGTGGCTCTTCCAGTTCCCCATTCCTCTCTGGTACATGTTTCTATTCAAGTTCTTGATCCTAGGTACTTCTCTCGTGTCTCTTCCAATACCTGTTCCTCCCCTTTTTTCTCTTCCCCTCTTCTTGACCACCATGGTCCCTCCCTCTCTCTAGCTCCTGTAATTATTTTGTTCCCTGTTCTATGTAAGATTGAAGCATCTATACCTTGGTCTTCCTTCTTTTTAAGCTGCATATGGTTTATGGGTTGTATCTTGGGTATTCCAAGTTTGGGAGCTAAAATCCACTTATTGGTGAGTACATACCATGTGTGTTCTTTTGTGTCAGGATTATTTCACTCAGGATGATATTGTCTAGTTCCATCCATATGCCTGCGAATTTCACAAAGTCCTTGTTTTTAATGGCTGAGTAGTTCTCCATTGTGTAAATGTACCACAATTTCTGTATCCATTCTTCTGTTGAGGGGCATCTGTGTTGTTTCCAGCTTCTGGCTATTATAAACAAGGCTGCTATAAACATAGTGAAACATGTGTCTTTGTTTTATGTTGGAGCATCTTTTGGGTATATGCCAAGTAGTGGTATAGCTAGGTCTTCAGGTAGAACTATTTGAATTTTTCTGAGGAACTACCAGATTGATTTCCCAAATGGTTTTACTAGCTTGCAGTCCCACCAGCAGTGGAGGAGTATTCCTCTTTCTCCATATTCTCACCAGCATATGCTGCCATCTGACTTAATAAGAGTTGTAAAATGTAAGCTGCTAGTACTGATAAATAAACTTAGTTGACTCAGGGTCTTTCATTCCAGGAGCTAACATTTCCTTTGGCAAACAGTTAACTTTTGGTTTTATATAAGATAGGAATAAAAATCATCTTAGTTCCATTATGGCTTAAAGCATTGGCAAGAAACATCCTTGGTCATAATATAAATAACACAGGAATAGGTAATTGTTGGACAGTTTTAACTTTCAGCCCTTAGGATAGAGCAAATGATGAAGTCCTGGTTCAGCCTTCTGATATTTGTACCTGTATAATCCTAACCCCTGGAGTATGGGCATGATGCATGACCTCCTCCTAAGCATCTGAATACTACACAAGAAGTGGAATATAGGTGACTGTGATATATACATATGGTCACAGAGTCCCTCTTTTGAGATTTTTTTTATTCCTTGCTGCTTGTACAAAAGAAGGCTAATAGGACAAATAATTATAGCTCCTAGTCATAAAAACTGAGTTCTTTGAGAAACTACAAGGCACTGACATCTTCTGCATAGTACACATACTTAATATAGGATCCTTCTATAGTCAAGCCTTAGATGAGTTTGAAGATTCAGGCAAAACGTTGATTCAATGATGTGAGACTCTGAAGGAAAAATCCCAGATAAGTCATTACTAGATTATGTATACACAGAGACACTAAGATAATAAGTGAGTGCTTTTTAAGGCATAGGAATCTATGCTGTGATTGTTACACAGCTACAGAAAACCAATAGTCTTCCTTCTAATCATCCTTTCTTCTAAGATAGATAGATAACTGTTTATACAAATTATTATCCCAGCCCTGCACTAATAGTGTGTTTAGCTATGTGTAAACCTCATCCTGGTACTCATTCCAACACAAATAAGTTTAGATTGCTTTATCAGTTTAATGAAGTTATTTGTTGGATCATTTGGTGAGATATTGATTCCCCACACTTAAGGCTTAAGAATTATACGGTTGGATGCTGAAAAACAGGAAAACACCAACAAAGTTTATAATCTACATGTAATTCAGAAAAATACCTCTCAAATTAAACCAAATGAAAAGATCTTAACTCAATAAAAAAATCTGCAAAATCATATGTGGAACTTTAAACCTGATTATTAATTTTATTTATTTAGTGGAATTTTTTAGTGAAATAAAATATCCCAGAAGGTCTATAGGAATGTTGGACATTTAAAACCCACTTCTGATTTTGCAGATTTTTTTATTGAGTTAAGATCCTTTCATTTGGTTTAATTTGATTAGTATTTTCTTCTGATTATGTGTAGATTACAAACCTTGATTATGTTATACATATTCATAGATAATTAAAAACAAAAACATTTATAAGATACTTTCAATTCAAACTAGAATAATTGTTAACAATAATACTAAGTAGTACCAACAAGAGAACAGGTGTATGAGCCTATCCATGTGGTTTTGACGGGATCATAAACCAGTAAGGCTTTTTACAAAAGTGTTATAACAATATCCGCCACAATTTTAAGTTATGTGTCCAAAATTATATTTCTGGAGTGTCTTCAGAAATACTAATACAAGTGAGTTCATAGAACTAATCATAGAATTATTGTGAAATTAAAAATAATACAAATATCAGTAGGATAACAGTTTCATAAAGCACATGAATTCTCAATGCATGGAACATAATAAAGTGTGTGACTTTCGTTAAGCAGATGTGTGTTGATTTGAAAGCATATCCACATGTATTCTTTAGCGACAATATATGTAGCATAGTTTTCTACTAATATAACTACTAAAGAATGGATGGATATGGATAATATGTCTGTATGTGTTTCACATAATCTTTTGTAAATATAGTTTTTCCAGAAATAGAAAGCAGTTCATTTTTTTTCAGTCAGCTTCAATGCCCTATTTGATTATCTATAATTTAAAAGGTGAGGGAAGAGAAATTCTTGAAGAAACTAAGTCAATTACAATTAACATCACAGAGATCCAAGCTATAAGAAAAGAGATGTGACTGGTATTCAGTGAAGAATGTGGTCGTGTCTGGAGTGGGGAAGGAGTGTGTCTTTAAAGCCTTACCATTCATAGAGCATAAGTTATTCTGAATAAAAGAAACTATAACAATATCAACCACAATTTTAAGTTATGAGTCCAAAATTTTATTTCCAGAGTGTTTCCAATATTTCCAACTTTACAATATTTCCAATAGTTCTTATTGGGGCAATAAGATTCTGAAAGATTAACTGAAACTATTCTTTCCTTTGAACATTTTTCTTTGAAAATGACAATAACATTTACATTATTTTCTCTTATTTCATTGGTATCTAAACTGCTTCTTATTATATGATAAATGGTCAAATATAGGGTTATGTATTAACAAATAAACTAACATTAAGTCACATATTTAGAATATGTTTTCATTAGAAAAATTTACTGAAGGTTACAAATCAAACTGTTAACAATAGGTTTTCCTACAAAATCAATGGAATAAGGGGATTTTTAAAATATAAACATATAGTTAGAGATGCAGTTCATTTGGAAGAGTGATTGTTTAGCAAGCATGAAGTCTGAAGTCTAAGTCCAGCACTGTTTAGCCTGGGCATGTGGTGCATAGTTGTAATACTAGTACCAGAAGTTCATGATCATTGTGTTAAACAGGGATCTCTAAAGGAACAGAATTGACAGAATGAATATACGTGTGTGCGTGTGTGTGTGTGTGTGTGTGTGTGTGTGTGTGTGTGTGGTTTGTATGTGTATATATGAGTGTGTAAAATGTATGTATATATGTTTATATATGTGTATATGTATATATACGTGTGTGTGTGTGTGTGTGTGTGTGTGTGTGTGTATAGCTTACTGACTATGGTCTGTCTAGATTCATGAAGACTGGTGGAAAGGTCAAGAACTAGTATATTTTCAGTCTTTGAGGCTGAATGTCTCAGAAGTCCCAATCTGATGTGGAAGTCTCAGAAGATTCTTAGAGAGCTGCTGCTCTTCAGTTGGTGTACAAATGCCACTGAAGTATGTTCTCATAAAAGGGAAAGGAAGGGATGCATCAACAACAGAATACAATGAATCTCTGTGATAGATGAACTTGCTGGCCAGAATGAAAGTAAGCAAGTCAAAAGCCCAAGTTTTCTCCTTCCATGTCCTTTTATGTGGGCTACCACCAAAAGATATGGCCCAAATTTAGGGTGTATCTTCCCGCCTCAAATGATCCAGCCATGTCAATCTTTCACAGGTATAGCCACCAGTTTAGGTTTTAGTTGACTTCAAATGTAGTTAAGTAGATGATCAAGAATGGCCATCACAGTTATCTTCAGATTGAGTTTGAGGCAACCACGGGTACATGAGACTCCATCTCAAGTGATATTAGTTAAAATAAAAAATAAAATATATGTATCATTTACAATATAAATTTTAAAGGAGAACTACAAAATTTAAGATATTCATATTTATTTCTCATACTTATGAATAAATAAAACTACTTTGTAAACAGCTTATATTTTCTTCATTTCAAATCCATAATCAATAGAAGCTGTTTACATGTCCATGAAAATTTCAGTGTCGCTTGGGACACAGCCTGTTGGGCTTCCATCTGCGCCCAAGAGCAGGGCAGCTATGTGGTCGTCTGGGCGCCAGCTCTGCTGTGGGCCATCTGCCCTGCAGAGTGATCTGCACCGAAAGAGTGCAGAGTGCACTCCACCATCTTTGCTCCAGCTACAGGGCAACTTGAACCTCCAGACACAGGGACAATCAAGCATAATATCGCTTGAGTCTCAGCCAGCTTGTGTGCTCCCTGCTCCCAAGAGCTGGGCAGGTCTGTGGTCACCTACGCGCCAGCTCTGCTGTGAGACATCTGCCCTGCTGAGGGACACTCCCCCCCCCCACGCTCTGGGAGAGATCACACCCGCACAAGGCAGGAGCTTACCAGCCTCCCTTTGGTGACCTCTGCTCTGGGGATCGACTGCACTGAGCATACAGGCACCCAGAGACCCCCCAATATAACAGTGCTTGGGACACAGTCTGTTGGGCTTCCATCTGAGCCCAAGAGCGGGGCAGCTCTGCGGACCTCTGGGCGCCAGCTCTGCTGTGGGCCATCTGCCCAGCACAGAGATCTGCACTGAGAGGGTGCACAGTGCACAACGACATCTTTGTTCCTGCAACAGAGCAGTTGGGACCTCCAAGCACAGGGATAAACAAGTATAATATAGCTTGACCCCCCCACCCCCACCCCCGACTGGGAGAGAGCACACCAGTCTCCCCTTGACGACCTCTGCTCCAAGGATCCACTACCCTGAGGCTTTGGATGTGCAGGGATTCCCCAATATAACATCACTTGGGGCAAGGCACATCAGGGCTCCAAAGTCACTCAGGAGCAGGGCAGGCCCCAGAAATCGGTGCCAGGGGAATCCCAATAATCGGGGGTGGGGGGCAGAAATAGCCTTGCAGGCTCACAGGAGGTCCAACCAACAGCCAGTGACAGCAGGACCAACTAACACCAGAGGTAACCAGATAGCAAAAGGCAAGCGTAGGAACGTTACTAACAGAAATCAAAGTAATATGGCACCATCTGAACCCAACTCTCCAACAGCAGCAAGTTCTAGATGCCCCATCACATCCTAAAGGCAAGATCTGGATTTAAAATCACTTCTCATGATGCTATTAGAGGATTTCAAGAAGGACATAAATAAATCTCATAAAGAAATACAGGAGGACATGAATCTACGGGTAGAAGTCCTTACAAAGGAAACACAAAAATCGCTTAGAGAAATGCAGGAGAACATGAGTCAACTGATGGAGGCCCATAAGGAGGCAACACAAAAATCGTGCTTAAAGAAATGAATCAACGGGTAGATGCCCTTACACAGGAATCACAAAAATCGCATAAAGAAATGCAGAAGAATATGGATCAACAGATGGAGGCCCATAGGGAGGCAACACAAAAATCGCCTAAAGAAATGAATCAACAGGTAGATGCCCTTACAAAGGAAACACGAGAATTGCTTAAAGAAATGCAGGAGACTATGGATCAACAGATGGAAGCCCATGAGGAGGAAACACAAAAATCGCTCAGAGAAATGCAGGAGAACGTGAGTCAACAGGCAGAAATCATGAAAGAGGTAATACAAAAATACCTTAAAGAAATACAGGAAAATACAAACAAACAAGTGAAGGATCTCAGCAAATTCATCCAGGAACTAAAAAAGGAAGTAGAAACAACTAAGAAATCACAAAGGGAGACAACTTTGGAGATAGAAAACCTTGGGAAGAAATCAGGAGTCATAGATGCAAACATCAACAATAGAATACAAGAGATGGAAGAAAGAATCTCAGGTGCTGAAGATACCATAGAAAGCATCGACTCAACAGTCAAAGAAAATGCAAAATGCAAAACATGTGCAACCCAAAACATCCAGGAAATCCAGGACACAATGAGAAGACCAAACCTAAGGATTATAGGTATAGATGAGAGTGAAGATTTGCAACTTAAAGGGACAGTAAATATCTTCAACAAAATTATGGAGGAAAACTTCCCTAACCGAAAGAGAGAGATGCCAATGAACATACAAGAAGCCTATAGAACTCCAAACAGACTGGACCAGAAAAGAAATACCTCCTGTCACATAATAATCAAAACACCAAATTACTGAACAAAGAAAGAATATTAAAAGCAGTAAGAGAAAAGGCCAAGTAGCATATAAAGGAAGACCTATCCAAATCACATCAGACTTCTCACCAGAGACTATGAAAGCCAGAAGATCCTGGGCAGATCTCATGCAGACACTAAGAGAACACAAATGCCAGCCTAGACTACTATACCCAGCAAAACTCTCAATCACCATAGATGGAGAGACCAAGATATTCCATGATAAAACCAAATTTACACAATATCTTTCCACAAACCCAGCCCTGCAAAGGATAATAGGTAGAAACCTCCAATACAAGGAGAGAAACTACACCCTGGAAAAAACGAGATAGTAACCTTCTTGCATCAAACCCAAAAGTAGAAAACCACTCAAACATAAAGATAGCACCCAGAATAGAAGGTGACAATAATCACTATTCCTTAATCTCTCTTAATATCAATGGTCTCAATTCCCCAATTAAAAGACATAGACTAGCAGACTGGATACGTAAACAGGACCCAGCATTTTGCTGCATGCAGGAAACGCACCTCAGTGTCAAAGACGGACACTACTTCAGAATAAAAGGCTGGAAAACAATTTTCAAGCAAATGGTCCCAGGAAACGAGCCAGAGTAGCCATCCTAATATCAGATAAAATTGACTTTCAACCTGAAGTCATCAAAAAAGACACAGAAGGACACTACATACTGATCAAAGGAAAAATCCACGATCAAGAACTCTCAATTCTGAATATCTATGCTCCAAATGCAAGGGCACCCTCGTTCATAAAAGAAACTTTACTAAAGTTCAAAGCACACATCGCACCTCACACAACAATAGTGGGTGACTTCAACACCCCACTCTCTGAAATGGATTGTTCAGGAAAGCAGAAACTAAACAGGGACACAGTGAATCTAATTGAAGCCTTGGACCAAATGGAACTAACAGATATATATAGAACATTTCATCCTAGAACTAAAGAATACACCTTCTTCTCAGCACTTCATGGTACCTTCTCCAAAATCGACCATATAATTGGTCACAAAACAGACCTCAACAGATATAAGAAGATTGAACTAATCCCATGCCTCCTGTCAGATCACTATGGAATAAGGGTGGTCTTCAATGGCAACAAAAACAACAGAAAGCCCACATACACATGGAGGCTGAACAATGCTCTACTCAATGATAACTTGGTCAAGGAGGAAATAAAGAAAGAAATCAAAAAGACTTTTTAAAATTTAATGAAAATGAAGGCACAACATACCCTAATTTTTGGGACACAATGAAAGCAGTGCTAAGAGGAAAATTCATAGCCCTGAGTGCCACCAAAAAGAAATGGGAGACAGCATACACTAGCAGCTTAATGGCACAACTGAAAGCCCTGGAACAGAAAGAAGCAAATACACCCAAGAGGAGTAGAAGGCAGGAAATCATCAAACTCAGGGCTGAAATCAATCAAGTAGAAACAAATAAAACCATGCAAAGAATCAACAAAACTAGGAGTTGGTTCTTTGAGAAAATCAACAGGATAGATAAGCCTTTAGCCAGACTAGCCAGAGGGCACAGAGGCAGTATCCAAATTAACAAAATCAGAAACAAATAGGGAGAGATAACAACAGAAACTGAGGAAATTCAAAAAATCATCAGATCCTACTACAAAAGCCTGTATTAAACACAACTAGAAAATCTGGAGGAAATGGACAATTTCCTAGACAGATACCAAATACCAAAAGTAAATCAGGATAAAATAGACCATCTAAACTGTCCTATAACCCCTGAAGAAATAGAAGTGGTCATTAGAAGTCTTCCAACCAAAAAAAGCACAGGTCCAGATAGTTTTAGTGCAGAATTCTATCAGACCTTCAAAGAAGATCTAACACCAATACTCTTCAAACTATTCCACACAATAGACATAGAAGGAACACTACCCAACTCGTTCTATGAAGCCACAATTATGCTAATACCAAAATCACACAAAGATCCGACAAAGAAAGAGAATCTCAGGCCAATTTCTCTTATGAATATCGATACAAAAACACTCAATAAAATTCTTTCCAACCAAATCCAAGAACACATCAAAATGATCATTCACCACGATCAAGTAGGCTTCATCCCAGGGATGCAGGTATGGTTCAATATAAGGAAGCCCATCAATGTAATCCACTACATAAACAATCTCAAAGAAAAAAACCACATGGTCATTTCATTAGATGCTGAGAAAGCATTTGACAAAATTCAGCATCCTTTCATGCTAAAGGTCTTGGAAAGATCAGGAATTCGAGGCCCATATCTAAACATAGTAAAAGCAATTTACAGCACACCAAGATCAAACTAAATGGAGAGAAACTCGAAGCAATCCCACTAAAATCAGGGACTAGACAAGGCTGCCCTCTCTCTCCATATCTTTTCAATATAGTACTTGAAGTTCTAGCTAGAGCAATTAGACAACAAAAGGAGGTCAAAGGGATACAAATTGGAAAGGAAGAAGTCAAACTATCACTATTTACAGATGATACGATAGTATACTTAAGCAACCCAAAGAACTCCACTAGAGAACTCCTACAGCTGATAAACAACTTCAGCAAAGTGGCCAGATATAAAATCAACTCAAGAAAATCAGTAGCCTTCATATACTCAAAGGGTAAGCAGTCTGAGAGAGAAGTAAGAGAAATGATACCCTTTACGATAGCCACAAACAATATAAAGTATCTTGGTGTGACTCTAAACAAACAAGTCAAAGATCTGTATGACAAGAACTTCAAGTCTCTGAAGAAGGAATTTGAAGAAGACCTCAGAAGGTGGAAAAATCCTCCATACTCATGGATTGGCAGGTTTAATATAGTAAAAATGACCATCTTGCCAAAAGCAATATACAGATTCAATGCAAACTCCATCAAAATCCCAACTCAATTCTTCATAGAGTTAGAAAGAGCAATTCAAAAATTCATCTGGAATAACAGAAAACCCAGGATAGCTAAAACTATTCTCAAGAGTAAAAGAACTTCTCCGGGAATCAATATCCCAGATCTCAAGCTGTACTATAGAGCAATAGTGTTAAAAAACTGCATGGTATTGGTACAGTGACAGGCATGTAGAACAATGGAACAGAATTGAAGACCCAGAAATGAATCCACATTCCTATGGTCACTTGATCTTTGACTAAGGAGCTAAAACCATCCAGTGGAAAAAAGATAGCCTTTTCAACAAATGATGCTGGTTCATCTGGAGGTCAACATGCAGAAGAATGCAAATTGATCCATTCTTATCTCTTTGCACTAAGCTCAATTCCAAGTAGATCAAGGACCTCCACATAAAACCAGACACACTGAAACTAATAGAAAAGAAACTAGGGAAGAGCCTTGAACATATGGGCACAGGGGAAATTTTCCTGAACAGAACAGCAATAGCTTATGCTCTAAGATCAAGAATTGAAAAATGGGACCTCATAAAATTACAAAGTTTCTGTTAGGCAAAAGACACTGTCAAAAGGACAAAGCGGCAACCAACAAACTGGGAAATGACCTTTACCAACCCCACATCCGACAGAGGGCTAATATCCAATATATACAAAGAACTCAAGAAGTTAGACTCCAGAGAGGCAAGTAACCCTATTAAAAAATGGGGTACAGAACTAAACAAAGAGTTCTCACCTGAAGAATATCTAATGGTTGAGAAGCACCTAAAGAGATGTTCATCATCCTTAGTCATTAGGGAAATGCAAATCAAAGCAACCCTGAGATTCCATCTCACACCAGTCAGAATGGCTAAGATCAAAAACACAGGAGACAGCAGGTTTTGTTCGAGGATGTGGAGAAAGAGGAACACTCCTCTACTGCTGGTGGGATTGCAAGCTGGCACAACCACTCTGGAAAGCAGTCTTGCGGTTCCTCAGAAAACTGGGCATGACACTCCCGGAGGATCCGGCTATACCACTCCTGGGCATATACCCAGAGGCTTCCCCTGCATGCAATAAAGACACATGCTCCACTATGTTCATAGCAGCCTTATTTATAATAGCCAGAAGCTGGAAAGAACCCAGATGTCCCTCAACGGAGGAATGGATTCAGAAGATGTGGTATATCTACACAATGGAATACTACTCTGCAATTAAAAACAATGAATTCACGAAATTCCTAGGCAAATGGTCAGAACTTGAAAATATCATCCTTAGTGAGGTAACCCAATCACAAAAGAACACACATGGTATGCAAGCACTGATAAGGGGATATTAACCCAGAATCTCGGAATACCCTAGACACAATTCGCATATCAATAGATTTCCAAGAAGATGGAAGGAGAGACCCCTGGTCCTGGAAAGACTGGATGTAGGGGAATTCCAGGACAGAGAAATGAGAGAGGGTTGAATGGGGAACAGAGGGAGGGAAGGAGGCTTATGGGACTTTCGGGGAGGGAGGAAACGGGAATGGGGAAATGATTTGGAATGTAAATTAAAAAACTTAGAAAATAAATTAAAAAAAAACAAAACTAAAACAACAAAAAAGAAAATTTCAGTGACCCTTCCCATGAAATATTAATGTAATTAAGGCAACATTATTTTCTAAACTTAAGAGACTTAAACTTAAAATTTTCAATTTTCAATATATCACAAGCTCAATTTTCACCAAGAATCCCTTTTTTGCTTCTTAGCTTCTTCTGAACACGTTTGGTTTTATATTCTCAAAACATGAATATTCAATGAAAATACTTTTATTTTCTGCTGTTAGATCTTTTCATGTAAGGACTACAGGAAAATGATCAGTCTTAAATTGCCACAGAGGAAATGTCTGTAGATTCGAAAAAAAAAAAGTAACATTTTTAAGATACTAAGGTCTTAAATCTATGAAGAATAACTTGGAAAATCAGAACTTCCCTTTAAGTATTTTTGGATATAAATATATGGAGAGAAGCCTCAAAACAGAAGAGATGTCAACTCTAATGCCAACTAGTAATGGCAACAACATTTTCTATTTAAACCCAACAACACAAGGATAAGTGTTTTGGAATCCTATATTAATTGCTGATCTTGCAAATCTATTTAAGCATTCCTTAGACTTTGCAGAGTTCTGAGGTGTATCCAAAATTCTTTCAGAGAACAGGCATGTCTGGGCGAAATGTTAATTATATAAGAAGTATCTTGGCAAAGAATAAACACCAGCTAACTATAAATTCCATAATATATAATGCCTTTGCCCACATTTTGTCTCTTGGTGAAGGAATAATGGTGCTAAATTCATTCAACTGCTTTCTGAGCTCTTTTAGTCATTAAAGTAACAAAGAAATATAACATTATCTTTGCCAACTAGCTGGCCACCTATCCCCTAACACACACTTTATTATTTTCATTAAATACTGTTGCTTGTCCCTTAACCTAAATATCAACTATGCAGGTCACATGCACAAACATATTTTAAGAACAAGAGTTTGAAGAAAATGAAGTCAACACAAAAATCTCTTCTTTCCAAGACTGTAAGTCTAAATACCATCAAGTCTATGAAATGTAGCAGGTGAAATTCCTCAAAGAAGAGCTGGAGAGGTGGCTCAGCCGTAAGTGTGAGGTTCTGCCAGAAGACCTGAGCTTAGTTCCTCACACCCAGGTAAAACAACATGCAGCTACCTGTGATTCCTGCTCTGGGGAATCTGATGCCCTCTTCTGGCCTTTCCTGGCATCCATACATAGGTGGCCATACATGCACACAGACACACAGATATACTCATAAATATAATGAAAAATAAATCTTTTCAATGAAAACAGAATCTTCTCTCATTTAAATACATCCCAACCAGACCACAGTTTCCCCTCCCTCCACTCATCTCAACATCCACCCCAACAACTCCCCTCACCTCCAGATCTACTCCCTCTCCTTTTCTTTTCAGAATAGTGTAGGCCTACAAGAAACAACAAGCATGACCAAACAAGATATAATAAGACGAGGCAAAAGCCCTCATATCAAGAGACAAGGCAACCCAAAAGGAGGAAAAGAGTCCTAAGAGCAGGCAAAAGCGTCAGAAACCCACCCACTATCACTGTTTTGGCCCCACCAAAACATCAGGTTAACAACCAAAGCATATATGCAGAGAACCTGGTGTAAACAATTTCCCAAAGTAGAGGCTACAAGAAATGGCTTAGCAGTTAAGAGCATTTGCTCTTGCAAAAGACCTGGATTCACTTTCTAGCACTAACATGGTAGCTCACAGTAATCTGTAACTCTAGCTCCAGGAGCTATGATGCCTTCTTCTGACCTCCATGGGTGCTAGGCATGCATATAGTGTACATATTAGCACACAGGTAACATACTTAAAATGAATAACTATAAATTTTTTATAACTTCTCAAACAGAGGGTAGACTTGTATTAATGATAAAAATCTAAATGTCATACTCCAGATAGATTCCCATAGTCTTACAAATGTCACTTTATATTTATGAATGAATAACTAAAATAAAATAACATTTCTATTAATGATACAAGGGAAATTAGCTTCAGAGCTTCCCTCTGGAATGCTAGGTGAAACCATCTACAGGGTGGCCCTTCACAAGTGATTCTATTACAAAGATACACAAAAGGTAACAAATGAAGCTATTGGTCACTGAGTGAGGGAGCCACCAATGATGCAGGTGCCAAATACAATAGACACTGACCATTCAAGAAGAGCTAGACCTCAAAGGATTGATGTGTGCTAAGGAAGTCTACAAAGACATTGGGACCAGCAATATAAACCCCTTCTCCCTCCATTATCCCTCAAATACTCTTCACTGACAACTATTACTGCCATGTTACCAGATTTGTAACAACCATGCCAACGGGCAAGGAAACACAACTGCAGTGTCCTGGACTAAACACTAAAGAATGGATATAGATATGAGAAGACACAAATTCACTCCTGACATACCATTTTTTAATCTAACGTCATACAATGCTTTTGGAGCTAATCATTCTCAGTTCACTAAAGGTATCTCAGTAGTATGGTTATATTTTATCTCTCTATTGTTACATTTACAGGCCATTACCAGTTTTCTTTCCCCTTTCAAACACTATTTCAACTTGTTTTTATGTAGCTCAAAATCTTGTGCTGTATTCATGTTTCCTAGAATACTGTTTTAGTTGTAATCTAGAATCTCAGTGAAGCTTCATCCACTTCAGGTTTGGTCAACAGAAAATGGGATGATTAGGGAGTGCTAAAAATCCTACAAGATGGAGCCTCACTGGGAGGAGCAATTTACTGAGAATGTCTTTTAGATGGCTGATGACACCGCATGTCTTCTTCTTGCATGTCATGAAGTGAGCAGTTTTTCTCTGTCACATTCTTTCTGTCATGATGATCAGATTCACCATGCACCCTGATACAATACAATCAGATGATGATGGAACTTGGCCCCTGAAAGTATGAATTAACATAAACCTATTCCTTCAGTCTCAGAGATTTTTGTCAGAAAAAGAGCATTCACTGGAACAAGGAGTGACCTTTAAATTCTTAAAGATTGAAACTACTTCAGAACATCAACAATATATTACAAGATTTTACACATTATGATAGTTGTTTTCTATTAGAACATGTAAAATGAAGATGAAACATGATAAAATCACTATAAAATATCTATACATAATCAATTTTTTATTTTCACTAAGTCATATCCTCAACAGATAGTAGTAACATTAACTTGTGTGCACTTGAAAACTATCTATTCAGTCTCTGAGTTACATGGTATGATGGGGGAGGGAAGGAATTAGGGTAGAAGACAGACAGACACAAACAGAGACAGAGAAAGAGAGGAGAGAGAGAGAGAGAGATCAAGAATTTTAAGTGCAGGGTTTCTAGAGACATCCAGCACCCAAACTAAGAGTCATTAACTTAAAATTAATTCTATATTCTTAGCCCAGTATTGTAGTGTTCGTGATATGACATCAGCCCTCCTTTCCAATCTTGTCACTTGCTGATTTCCCACTTGACCTCACTGAAATTCCTACACCTGCTATGTAAATACTAACCCAACATGCTGGGCTGTACTAAACCCTGGCTCCACCTAGTACACACTCCTTTGTCCCAGTTCTTTATGTTACCTAGTCTACTTAGATGTTTGTACAAAGCCTACATTAAATCCTTTACCAAACTGCTCTTCTTGGTCACTGTACCTCTTCTAACTCTCAGAACATGCATTATCCTTTAATGATTATTACCCTGTTCATATCTCTCTCCTGTGTATTGACCACTGGACATCAAACTTCCTAGACTCCAAGGAGTTGACCAATAAAGTACACTTGGCACCTACTAATAATGTATATTTTATTGGTGAGAAAGAAACAGATTAGCCATGAATTCTCCTGCATTATAGTGATGAGTGCTTACTTTTTGGTTGATACATGTAATAAAAGATAACCATATTTTTTCTAAAATCCTCTGCATTGTTTTATATAAATGTATCATATAATTTATTACATGGGATTTTAACTATTATAGTAACTGGATTCATCACCATACTGAGAATTCTGCAAGAGTAAAAATCAAATTTCTGAATTGCTAGAAATACACACACACAGAGACACACAGACACACACAAACACACACAAACACACACACAACACACACATACACACACACACACACACACACACAAACTTCCTAACTAACTCATTGATGAACCTGTGGAGAAATTGTTCTACATCAAATTGCTCAGTTGTATACTCGCCCTATGGATAGAGATGTAAAATAATATAGTCACTATAGGAAACAATAGGTGATCCAAAAATAAATTATTTAATATAGCAGGAAGTATAGTAGTGTGATAGAGACAGCATTATTGATATCTTCAAAGGCCTGAGCTCAATCCCTAGAAGAGAAAGAAATTAAAAAACAGAGTTACAGTGTGATCCAGCAATTTCACTTCTGGGTGGACACCCAAGAAATTAAAAATAGAGCCTAGAATAATTATGTGTATATTCACATTTATGGCAGCATTGTCCTAAATAGCTAAAATGTGGAAGCAACCCAAGTGTCCATTAACAGATTAATAGATGGGTATAATGAGTTATATGCATACAATAGAATATTATTCAGATGTGCAGGAAATTTGACACATGATGCTATACATGTGGTGTGAATGATTTCATTTATGTAGGGCCGTTGAGTGGTCAGAATTATATGGGCAAGAAGCAGATTAGTGACTTCCAAGTACCAGAGGGAAAAGGATGAAATAAGAGAGAGGGAGGATAAGGGAGGGAGACAGGGAGAGCAAATGGAAAGCTGGAGGCAGGAGGATTGCTACAAGTTTGAAGTTTTCAGCCAGCCTGGGATACACAGTGAATGACTGTCTGTACACTGGAGAGGCTGAGAAACCCTGGAAGCTACTCAGGACACAAAGCTGGTGCCTCAAAGGCCCCAGGCTGTCCCTGAAGGCTTGGAGGATCACTGGTCTTTAGCCTTTTTGGAATCATAAAGATTCAGCGTTTCACTGTGAGCAGAAAATAAACGCACAATGATGATAGCAACAGGGTGAATGTACTCCTCAAGAAAGAGCAAAGGGAGCAGACATCAGGGCAGCTCTGCCATCTCCTAGACCTCTTTATATCTGGACTTCCATCAGAAGACACAGCTCAGTCAGGCAGGAAATCTGTCCAAGAGGTAACACTCCCAGGTGCTCTCAAAGGCCAGCCTCTTAGTTGATCCCAGATCTAATCAAGTTGACAACCATGATTAATCATCAAATTGTGTATGACATGGAATTTGAAGAAAATATCTTCCAACCCACAAGCACACGTCCTTCTCCAGAACATGCCATGCACTATGTGGAACATCCTCTAGGATGCTAGATTAGAAGCTCCAGTACAATTAACCTCATCCTCACAGCCTGCCTATGGCTCACTTGCATCACTCACCACATTATCTTGTTATTAGTGGCTCACCTGATTGTCTTCCCTGAGAACTGAGAACTCCTCAAGAGTGTATGTAACCCATCTCCATGACCCCCAGGCCATGGCACCAGTCTTGGCAGTGCCTTGTCTTCATAATTACTGGACTAATTAAACTGTTGACCAGACTGTATTTATCACGGTAGAGATTTAGAACACAGAGCAAATCTGCACTTCTAAAACAGCAATTATTCTCAAAGCAGATGCCACTAGTGTGGCATTTATTTACAAATGTATTTTACATGCATCCTCTTTCTCAAAAGAAAGGAATGGGGAGTTGGCAATTAATAACCCAAAACTAATGAGGAAAATCTTCACAAATAATGGCAGCCTGATATTTATCAGACAGATGCAATAGCCTGGCTACAAGATATTTTTCACTTCATGTGTGAGCCTTCTGTAAAGAAGGTTTTAGGGACTGTGGTTATGGCACATGAGCCAGAAGCTGGAATCTTAAATACATTCACAGCCTGTATGTTGAAAATTGATAATGAATGTGCAAGCAATCTGGGGAGGTTCTAGGGATCTTTCTAAATAAAGTCTGTTATGTCAGAGGAAGACAGGCTGCAGCTACTTGTGCTCAGCTCTGAGATCACACCACCAATCTAATTTTAGGTTAACATGTCTAAGAAGTAGACACTCAATAAAAGTTCCCAGAGATAAAAATTTCTAAAATGCGGGAAAGGGATCACAGTGAAGAATTCTAAGCAAAAATTGGGCTAAAACATGAGGCTTTTAAAGTGACTTCTATTTTCTTCTTTTTTTTTTATGGAAGATATGTTAACTTTATTACATCTTTTTTTTTATTTTCTAAGTTTTTTTTTATTTACATTCCAAATCATTTCTCCTTTCCTGTTTCCTCCCTCCCCGAAAGTCCCATAAGCCCCCTTCCCTCCCTCTTTTCCCCATTCAACCCCCTCTCATTTCTCTGTCCTGGCGTTCCCTTACATCCAGTCTTTCCAGGACCAGGGGTCTCTCCTTCCATCTTCTTAGAAATCTATTGATATGCGAATTGTGTCTAGGGTATTCCGAGATTCTGGGTCAATATCCCCTTATCAGTGACTGCATACCATGTGTGTTCTTTTGTGATTGGGTTACCTCACTACGGATGATATTTTCAAGTTCTGACCATTTGCCTAGGAATTTCGTGAATTCATTGTTTTTAATTGCAGAGTAGTATTCCATTGTGTATATATACCACATCTTCTGAATCCATTCCTCCATTGAGGGACATCTGGGTTCTTTCCAGCTTCTGGCTATTATAAATAAGGCTGCTATGAACATAGTGGAGCATGTGTCCTTATTGCATGCAGGGGAAGCCTCTGGGTATATGCCCAGGAGTGGTATAGCTGGATCCTCCGGGAGTGTCATGCCCAGTTTTCTGAGGAACCGCCAGACAGCTTTCCAGAGTGTTTGTACCAGCTTGCAATCCCACCAGCAGTGGAGGAGTGTTCCTCTTTCCCCACATCCTCGCCAACAACTGCTGTCTCCTGTGTTTTTGATCTTAGCCATTCTGACTGGTGTGAGATGGAATCTCAGGGTTGTTTTGATTTGCATTTCCCTAATGACTAAGGATAATGAACATCTCTTTAGGTGCTTCTCAGCCATTAGATATTCTTCAGGTGAGAACTCTTTGTTTAGCTCTGTACCCCATTTTTAATAGGGTTACTTGCCTCTCTGGAGTTTAACTTCTTGAGTTCTTTGTATATATTGGATATTAGCCCTCTGTCGGATGTAAGGTTGGTAAAGATCATTTCCCAGTTAGTTGACTTCTATTTTCTGAGTTTTCCATTTAGTAGTCTATAGTCTATAATGCCATCCCAAAGATTCCTGTCTCCTTCTAGTCAAGCCCTTGGGCTTCTGTCTCCCTTTGAGTGGGAGCTGGGCTGTGTGACTGTTAAAGCAAACAGAAAATAACAGAAGTGGTGGGGTGTCATATTTGAGAATAGGTTTCAAAGAAGCCATGTCTTCCATCTGGAACCTCCCTCTTCATTTTCTTGCATGTTATGCACTCTGCTTAATAGAGAGAGTGGCCGTATTGTGAGCTGCCTTTAGAGAGTCTCTTGTGGCAGAAAACAGGTCCTAAGCCCAATGACCCACAGGAAACTGAACCCAAATGAATAACCACATTAGAACATCCTTTCCCAACTCTTGGAACATCTTCATCAGCCACAACCAGGATTTGAGACTTGTGATAAACCATAAGCCATAAACTCCCAAATACCCCACATCCAGACTCCCAAACCACAGAATCTGAAGTAATAGCTGTGTGTTGTCCTAAGGAACTGAGTTTTGTCACACAGCAATAGTCACTAATCCATGCCTGAAGACTCATCTCTAAGTTTAGCTTCTCAAAGCAAGTATCTTGGTTCCTGTTTGTGTGAGAAAGCCATCTATCTCTTAGATGAACATTGACGAGAGTGTCTTCTAAGATGAGTATTGGTTTTGCATGCATCAGTTCAAGCAACAAATGATAATCTAGGACTAAGCTGCCTCCTTTGCAAACATATTACTCAAGCAGAATGTGACAAAGCTGACCTTGAGATAGATACTCAAGTAAGCCTTCTAACTCATCACCTCACAACCGACATGAAAATGAAATTATCTTATTCTCCAAGCATGGGGGCAGGGGCATTTAAATTCTTTCAATATAATGATTTTATGTGGAAGTAGAAAGCACCAAGAACTGTCTCTTTTTCTCCTGCAAATCACCAGAGATGTCCTCTACTTACAAAAAAAAAAATTTTGATACTTAGCACTTACTCAATGGAGCAGCACTTAGTTGCCTGACTGCTTCAAGACAATACCATGTTTCAGATTCAATTCTTTGTTTACTGGTTCCCTAAAACAGCTCCTGCTTTGTTTAAACTGCCCTATACAATACAGTACTTTGTTAGATAATGTTTGCTAATAAACCGCAGCAAGGGTAACTATTAAAAAAGATAAAGGATTCAATTAGAATGGCTTAATTACAAGGCTCCTTTCCATTGCCGTATAGCTTGTAATTTTATCTGATAGCGCTGTCAAGTGTTCATTCAAAATAAGATGGTGCACATTTGCTTCTTTCCAGATTTAAGTCAATACACTGATGCACGGGGCTGCTACAGTCTTGCCCTTTATGCCTTGAAAACTAATGCTGGTATTTTCCATGATGGGGAATATCATAGAAGAAGAGTACTCATTCGAAACAAAGATGTTTTTAGGTCTCTTTGCCTGAAGCGTCATCATCTGTTTTGTTAATAGTTTCCTCAAGTAGGAGAAAGGTCAGAGCTGGTCGTTGGAAGTCTGTTCTGAGCTCTGTTTTCTATTTCCCAATCTATCTAGAACCAAGGAAGCATTCAAGTGAACTCTTCATGAATCTCTTTTCAAGGCTTACTTAACTTCTCACTCTCCTTCCATTCATTCTAACTCAGCAAGTAACGTTTAACAAATGATGGTGTTTTCCAGCTGGAAGATGGAGTAGTCTCTTACCATAATCTAAAAATATCAATATTAACCATCCCTAGCCATCTAATTCAACTGGGTACTAAAAAATAAGTTCAGGGTATTACATCTTATCTTGCCTTATTGGTATAATTTAATCCTAGCCTCTGTTGGTACTGTACTACTTTTACATTGCACATAACTGACAGAATATCTTTGATATGTACTCATACAAATACTGGTTCCCCCTTTTGGTGAAAATAGATTCTTCCTCATATAATATATCCCGATTATAGTTTCCCCTCCCTCTACTCCTTTCTACTTCCCCTCTTTTTAAGATCTACTCCCTTTCTAGCTCTCACTAGAAAAGAACAGGCTTCGAAAAGATAGCAATAAAATATGACAAAAGAAAATATAATGAAATGAAGCAATTATTATCATATTGAAGTTGGACATGGCAACCCAACAAGAGCAAAAGAGTCTGAAAATCAGGCACAAGAGTCAGAGACCCAATCACTCTCACTGTCGAGAGTCTCATAAAAATACTAACATAAGAGCTATAATATATATGCAAAGGACCTGGTACAGACCTTAGTAGGCCCTGTGCTTGCTGTTAATGTGGAGCTAATGTGCACCTTGCTTAGTTAATTTAAAGGGCCTTATTCTCCTGGTGTCCTCTATCCACTCTGGCTCATATACATCCCATCTCCTCTTTCCTAGCATTCCCTGAGTTCTGAAGGGATGGATTTAATGAAGACATCCCATTTAGATTCTCTCTCCCTGTCAAAGAAACCAGGTTTAATTCTGAGCACCCACATGGCAGCTCCTGTTCCAGGTGATCCAACACCCTCATGAAGACATATAAGCAGGCAAAACACCAACACGTATAAAATAGAAATAAATTACAGATTCTCTCCACATGATGTCTGGCTGTGGGTCTCTGCATCTGTTGCCAGCTGCTGAAAAAAAACAACCCTTCCAATGATGACTGGATAAGGCACTGGTCTAATAGTGTTGGGGAATATCATTAGAAGTCATCTTATTAATACTTTTTGTTTGTTTTAGACTAGTAGTGTTTGGTTTTACCCGTAATTTCTGGGCTGTCAAGTATCTCAGGTTCTTGGTTATACAAGGAGTGTTGGATATAGGTTCCTTCTCATGGAGTGGACCTTAAGTCAAATCAGACATTGGTTGGCTACTCCTACAAGTTCTGTGCCACCACTCCTGTAATGTATTTGCAGGCAGAACAGATTCTATGTCTAACTAAGATTTTGAGGCTGGGTTGGTATCCATGTTTCTCTTTTGGCAGCCTGCAGACCAACTCCCAATGCAAAAGGAACTAGACCATAAGGACCAAGACTCCAAGTAGGCACTATCTTGACTTTTTCATGTTCACAGAGTTGTGTGGGTGCTGTCCTTGGCAAGGGAGCTCTACTATCAGTTTGCAGAAAGCAACCCTTTGTTTTAGCAACAGCCTGGGAGATAGCCATGGGAGTTTCTTGGCAACAACTCAACTGAATGCAACCCAGTCCTATTATTGGAAGCCTCATTTGGTAATAAGGGATTGCCAGTTGGGACACTGTATCCCCCATTATTAAGAGACCTCATTAGGATCACCTTCATATATTTTAGAATGTTTCCACTACTCTCGGTTTTTATATCATCCTTCAAATGTCACTCAATTCCAGCTGTCTCTATACTGTCTCCCTCCACCCCATCACCCCTGCTATCTAATTACCCCATGCCCACACCTACCTACATCAAGGTCACCCATAAAATCTATTCAGTTCTTCTCTGCCAGGGAGATCCATGCATCCTGTGTTAGTTTGGGTTTTACTGCTGTGAACAGACACCAATGACCAATGCAAGTTTTATAAAAGACATTTACTTGAGGCTGGCTTACAGGTTCAGAGGTTTAGTCCATTGTCATCAAGGCAGAAGCATGGCAACATCCAGGCAGGCATGGTGCAGGAGGAGCTGAGGGTTCTACACCTTTATCCAAAGGAAACCAGGAACAGACTGGGCATCTTCAGGCATCTAAGAGGAAGATCTCTAAGCCCAACTCTACAATGACACACTTCCTCCAACAAGGCCACACCTTCTAATAGTGCCACTCCCTGGGACAAGCATATACAAACCATCACACATCCCCATCAGATGCCTCCTCTTTGTATAACCTCTCTGTGTCTACAGATTATAGCTTGGTTATCATTTACTTAATTGCTAATGTCTAATTATAAGTGAATATATACCATATTTGTCTTTCTGGGTCTGGGTTACCTTATCCAGGATGATTTTCTTCTGGTTCCACCCATTTGCTTGCAAATTTCATGATGTCTTTTTTTAATGGCAGAGTAATATTTTTTTTTATCCATTCTTCTGTTGAGGGACATCTCAGTTCCAGTTTCTGGCAATTATGAATGAAGCCATAATGAACATGGTTAAGCAAGTGTCCTTTTGGTAGGATGGAGTGTCTTTTGGGTACATGTCCAAGAGTGCTATGAATAGATCTTGAGAAAGATCAATTTCCAAACTTCTGAGGAAATGCCACACTGATTTCCATGGTGGTTGTTCTCTCACCAGCAGTACAGGAGTGTTCCCCCTGCTCCACACGTCGCCAGCCCGAGCTGTCCCTTGTGTTATTGATCTTAGCCATTCTGACAGGCGTAAGATACAATTGCAAAGTAGTTTTGATTTTCATTCCCCTAATGGCTAAGGATGTTGAACAGTTTTTAACTGTTTCTCAGGCATTCAAGATTCCTCTACTGAGAATTCTCTGTTTATATCTGTACCTCATTTTTTCATTGGATTATTTGGGGGGTTCATAAGTAAAAATTTTATTTTATAGTTTATATAATGAGAATAATGCACAAGGTTTACAATAGTGTCACAAGAAAAAAAAGTAAACTCATTCCAGAGACTACAGAATGTTTTAATATTATTGGTAAATGGGTAGCTATCTCACTACATTAGCCTTTTCAAAGAGTCTGTATTTTGTAAATAACTTGCTGAAGGAGCATGGCCTGTCTTCCCGCATAATATATATCAGAAGAAACTGTCCATCTTGCCTGGAGCTGTCATAGGAAGAACAATGGAGAACAATGTAGAAAACCCTCTATTCAAAATCCAGTAAGTGAATAATCACGCATGAAGGTGAAAACTCTTCTGAAACACTACATTAAAGCCAACTAGTAAAAAATATTTCAGGATTAGAAAAATAATAAATACTTGCAAAGGGACTTTTTAATGCCTTAAAATGACAGGCTCTGCACAATCCAAGACAGTCACTTTCCCTGAGGGGAGGAAAATGCACCCTGGCTGTGAGGCAGCTCTGTCTGCACCAACACAGACAAATTGAGTTGTTCAGAAATCATACACTGAAGACTCAGTGCTGCCTGCCGAGCTTGCTGTGTAATTCTGTATCACCTCAAAGATACGTTTAGTCTTGTAATAGGAAAACTATAAAAGCCGGATGCTTAATACGGTTCTTATCCATGTAGCTGTTATCTCTGTTTTGATGATGCCTAAAATAATACAGTATATCATTTGTATTTATAGTAGTTTCACATTAATATCTTCAGTATATAAACTAACTTGTCCCAGCAAAAACAAATCAGAGAAAATAACTAGTCATCCCTTCTCGTAAACCATGAAGTTTCTCTTCTACTTTGTCAAGTACATTTTTTTTAAAACATGGCCCTAGATTTTGTTAGCACTTACAGAATAGTGGCTATAATTTCATATTCTAAACACAACACTTTTTTTTTTGTGAGACAAGGTTTCTCCGTGTAGCCCTGCCTGTCCTGAAACTCACTCTGTAGACCAGGCTGGCCTCGAACTCAGAAATCCACCTGCCTCTGCCTCCCAAGTGCTGGGATTAAAGGCGTGTGCCACCACCGCCCGGCACAACACTTTTAATATTAATTTTCATTATTAAAACTTTATTATAAAGAATTTATAAATTCCTTATAATAGAGCATCATGCACCCAAAGTAACCATATGTCAAGCTTATATACACCTCACTCAAATTCTGTAGGGTTAGAATAGCCATTCTGAAGTGGTGAAGCTTCAAATCGAAGTTTACACTTTTACTATTTAATGTGTTTTATGCACTTATATAAGATTGGATAAGCCCATGGAAAATAATCCTAATGCCATTTTTTCTACCACTTATAGAAATATTCTTTCCTTTTTAAAATTTTTAATTACCTAATTTGTTTATTTACTTTACATCCAAACCACAGTTTCTCCTCCTTTTTAGTACCTCACCCCCATCTCGCTTCCCTCTTATTGACTCTTTTTCCTTTTCAGAAAAAGGAAGGCCTCCCATGGATATCAACCAGCCTTGACATTAAGACTAGGTCACCATTTCCTCTTGAGGCAAGAGGAGGCAGCCCAGTTGGAAGAAAGGGTCTCAAAGGCAAGCAACAGAGTCAGATATCACCCCTACTCCAGCTGTTAGCTGTCTCATATGAATACCAAGCTACACAACTGTTCCATGTGTGCAGAGGGGCCAGGTTAATAGATTTTGTAGAGGTTTGTTCTGTTTTTGTTTTGTTTTTAGATATGTAGTTTCATGAGTTCTTTATATATATTAAATATTAATCCTTGATCAAATGAGGAGTTGCTAAATATCTCTTTCCCACTCTGTAGGCTGCTGCTGTCTGATTGATGGTGTCTTCTGCCTTACAGAAGATTTTCAGTTTTATGGGGTCCCATTTATAAATTATTGATCATAGTGCCTGCAGTATTGCTATTCTGTTTAGAGAGTTGTCTCCTGTGCCAATGAGTTGAAGGATATTTCCCAGTTCCTCTTCTCTCAGATTCAGTATATCTGGTTTTATGTGGACATCTTTGATCCACTAAGACTTGAGTTTTGTATAAGGTCATAAATATGTATCTAGTTGACTTCTAATTATTGAAGATGCTTACGTCTTTCAGTGTATATTTCTGGCTTCTTTAATATAAATAAGGTGTCTATATGTCTATGGATTTATGTCTTGGTTCTTAATTCAATTTGTTTGATCACTTTGTTTTTATGCCAATATCATGTGGTTTCTATTACTAAACTTCTGTAGTACAACTTGAAATGGGTAATGGTTTTTGGTTTCTTTTTTGGTTTCTGATTTTGTTAATTTGAATAGTCTCTCACTGTCTTTTACTTAATTTAGGTAAGAATTTGCCTATCTTGCTAATTTACTCAAGGAACTTTCTCTTTGCATTGATTCTTAGCATTGTTCTCTTTGTATCAATTTAATGATTCCAGCCCTCAGTTTGATTATTTCTTGCTGTCTTCTCTTGGGTGTGATCACTTTTTTTTTTATTCTAGACATTTCAGATGTGCTGTTAAGTTGCTAGAGACCTCTCCACCTTTTTTTAATGTAGGCACATAATGCTATTAAATTTCCTCTTAGCACCCCTTTTTTTTGTCCCATAAGTATGAGTATGCTGTGCATTCATTTCCAGTGAGCTCTAGAACACCTTTGTTTTCTGTATTTTTTTACTTGACATTGTAGTCATTCAGTATTGTTTAGTTTCCATGAGTTCACAAGCTTTCTGTTGTTTCTGTTGTTGGCGGTATATAACTTTAATCCTTGGTGGTCTAATAGGAATTATTTCAATTTTCTGTATGTACTAATACTTACTTTGTGTCCAAGTAAATAACCAGTTGTGGAGAAAGTCCCTTGAAGTACAAAAACAAAGTATATTCTTTTGTGTTTTGGTAAAATGTAACATGGATATATATACATCCATTTCATTTGTAACATCTATTAGCTCCAGTATTTTGAATTCCTAAATTTTTCATTTCCAGATTTCCCCCACCTTGGGTTTTCTTTATGAATTCAATTTTCAGGTCTTGAATGGTTTTATTTGTTTGCTTCTACTGTTTGTTTGTGTTTTCCTATGTTTCTTTAAGGGATTTATTCATTTCATTTTTAAGGACCATGTAGTTGATTTTAAGGTCTTTTTCTTGTGTTCCAGCTATGTTAGATACTCAGAATCTGCTGTGGTAAGATGGCTGGTCCCCAGTTGGGACATAATGTTCTGGCTGTTGTTGATTGCATTCTAATGCTGGCATCTAGGCATCTTGGCTTGGGATGATGGTAAGTCTAGCTGCTGATTTCTGGAGATGTCTTTGGTGGGTGGATTTTTTTTTTGTTCCTTGGTTTCTGTTTCCTCTCTGGGCTTTCAGTGAGTGTGATGCTGTGTGTTGCTTGTTCCCCTGTCCTGCAGAGCTGGTGTATTCACAGGGAATGCCTATGGTGTTGGAGGCTGTGATACTGGGATGAGTCAGGAGGAAGGAAAGTTAGAGGAGAAAGTCTTTGTGATCCACTGGCGTTGGGGACAGGGAAGAAAAGGAGATCATAGGAGGTTACCTGCTACAGAGCTCAGATGGACGTAGAGGAATTTTAATCCATTAACATGGCTGCTCTGGCAAGCGATCACATCCAAGCACCTTCTAGTTGTATGTGATTCAGAGGGAATACAGACATGTCTTGGTTACAATATGACCTGTTTGGAATACAGACATGCCCTTAGTATACAGCTTTCACCCTAACCAATAAAGTTTGTAGAAGAAACAATAAAGGTAAGGTTAGTCTATAAAAGGTTAATTTGTAGAATTAGCCATGTGTAATTGAGGGAGAGAAAAAGTGATGAATCAGACTAAAATTTGACAGAATGAGTACAAGACCAGAGATGCCCAACTCTCAGAAGAACAGCACAGGAAAAACAGACTACTTAAGAGACAAAGAAAGGCTCTCTATTTTGAGAGCACAGAAAAAAGAACAGAGGGTGTATGTGTGTGTGTGTGTGTGTGTTCGTCTGTGGCAGAGAACAAGCTAGACACACAGGTAAAGATAGAAGGAGTCAAAGAATGAGAAAAAGCCAAAAAAATTAGAACATATTGTTAACGTTAGTATGAAGCCAAGCAAAGCAATTCAATGTGAAGCTAGGAGAAGCTGGATTGGATCACACATCTTGCAAGATTAGAGTGTATCAAGGTTAGAAGGTTCCAGGCCAAGGCCTAGAAATAGTTTGAACAAAGAAAAAAGGGGTCAGCCCAAGATAATTATTCACACAGCTTAGTAAGGCTCTCATCTCATCCCGCCATCTGAAGAAATAAAAAAATTACAGATTAGACTTGGGGAATTAGATCACAGGAGAAGTAAAAGAAGTGTGGATCCTCCTTCAGCATACTTGTTGCCTAGGGAGGAGCTGCCCTTGTGTTAGCATCAGGGGTGCCTGCTGAGGTTGGGGACTGGGACAAAGCAATGAGTTGGGGTAGGAATGTCAGAAGGGAAGATCTGTAGAATCCACAGGATATAGAAGCAGGGGGACGAGGTAGGTTGCCAAGGGTGTTCTGCTTCAGAGACAGGGATGAAACTGGGAAATTGTATCTGGAAGTTCAGAGGAAGAAGTATGCAAGCATCCTACCTGGTTCTCTGGCAGGCATGGCCTGTGGGCTAGCAGGAGACTCCTGCTGTATTTGGGAACTAAGAAAAAGAAGCATCAGGGAGGGAGGTTAGAAGAGGAAGATCTGTTGTATCCACATGAAATGGGAGCAGTGGAGCAGGGAGGACTTCCAAGGGTGTTCTACTGCAGAACTGGAGGTAAAACTGGGGAATTGGCTCTGAGAGAGTGGAACAGAGGGAGAGGAGAAGGGTTGCAACCATCCTAGCCTCCATACGAATACTCTTTTTTTTTATTTTGTGTTTCCAATATTTTAATTGGATATTTTATTTGTTTACATTTCAAATGTTATCCCCTTTCCCAGTTTCCCCTCTGCAAACCCCCTATCCCATTCCCCTCCCCCGCCCACCCTATGTACTGGCTGGTTTTGTATGTCAACTTGACACAGGCAGGAGTTATCACAGAGAAAGGAGCTTCAGTTGGACTCCATGAGATCCAGCTGTGGGGCATTTTCTCAATTAGTGATCAAAGGGGGTAGGGCCCCTTGTGAGTGGTACCATCCTTGGGCTGGTAGTCTTGGGTTCTATAAGAGAACAGGCTGAGCAAGCCAGGAGAAGCAAGCCAGTAAGGAACATCCCTCCATGGCCTCTGCATCAGCTCCTGCTTCCTGACCTGCTTGAGTTCCAGTTCTGACTTCCTTTAGTGGTGAACAGCAGCGTGGAAGTGTAAGCTCAATAAACCCTTTCCTCCCCAACTTGCTTCTTGGTCATGATGTTTGTGCAGGAATAGAAACCATGACTAAGACACCCTGCTTCACCCACCCACTCCTACCTCACCACCCCAGCATTCCTCTACACTGGGGCATCAAGCCTTCACATTGATGCCAGATAAGGCCCTTTCAGCTCCTTCAGTCCTTCCTCTAAATCCTCCACTGGGGTCCCTCTGCTCAGTCTGATGGTTGGCTACCAGCATCTGCATCTGTATTGGTCAGGATCTGGCAGAGCCTCTCAGGAAACAATTGTACCAGGCTGCTGTCAGCAATCACTTCTTGGCATCAGCATTAGTCCATACAAACACTCTTAAGTAACCTACTTTTACTTTAGTGATGCAGGGAAAATTGAGGCTGCAATAATCTGCAAATCTTTCAGAGTAAAATCTGAGTCACACGACAATTTGGAGCAAAATGAAGATTGTAGATGTGGTTAATTTAACTTCTTTAGGTTAGTGATTTAAGTCTCGCCTGGGGATGTCATTCTTCCCATGCAATGTGATTTGCTGCCCTCCACATCACCACCAAACACAATCATTCACAGCTGCTCCATGGTAGCACACTACCTCCAGGGTAAGGAAATATCTGAAAAGCATGTCTAAGGATAAAGCTCAGAGGTAAAGTACTTTCTTGTACACACAAGGCCCTGGGTTCAATTCCTAGAACCATTTTTACAGTCTTTAAAATGATGTATAAAGTTTGGAATCACTTGGGTTCTGTCCACTCCACTCCTCCTCTCAGTCTGCACTCAACCACCTGCACTCTCCTGCACTCTAAACCTTAGGACTTTTGATCTCTGGTATTGGTAGCCATGCACCCTATTTGGCCTCAACAACTCAGTCCTACAACTTCTTCAAAACTCAATTCAAGCCACTTCAACAGCAAAACCCCTGTTCTTTTCTCCTTCCTATGTCATCTAATTTCCCTGCTACTTTCCTTGTCAGCATTTATTCAAACCTCTTTAATTATATTTATCACTGTGCACACAGTTCATGGTACTGAGTCCTCAACTAGCCAGGGCTCTAGGGACAGGCACTGCACCTTACTTTTTTGTCACACCTTTTTGTGGATGGAACAGGATCAGTGCCCATTCAGTAACTGTTCCATTAGCTGGCATGTTTGCAAAAGAATTTGGGGAAAGACCTATATTTTAAAAGATTGCTAGAAATTAAGATAAAAAAAGATTTCTAAGAGAGAATAAACTTAATGAAAGAGACCATTCATAAGTTTCCATTATTAGCTCACATATGTGGTCTCACAAGATTATTTGTAATCCTTGGGAAGCAAATACCTCATCAAACCTTAAGGAATCCTTTGTTCTGCCAGTCAAAGTCTAGAAAGTTCAATAGACAAGAAGTTCAAGACTTATGCCAGTTTTTATGAGGAAAAAAATTCATAAAACTCAATCAATGTACATCACTGAAATGTGAAATAAAGAAATATCATACGTACTTGGTCATATACTGAGCAATGCAAAGAAAGAAACCTAGAAGGGTTGTCTTTCTCAATGCTACTCCTCAGTAAATCAAGAGATGCAATGAAAGGGGCATAGAAAGAGAGACAGATAGGAAGGAAGGAAGGAATCAAAGAAGAAAGGAAGAAGAGGAGGAAAAGAGAAATGAAGGGTCGGTAGGAAGGAGACAAGAAAGAAAAATTCAGTTGATAGACTGATTGCCTAGCTTGTCTTTGACTCCATGTTTGATCCCTCATACCTCATAAACCAGGTGCATGCATAATACTGGCACTGAGGAAGTGGAGACAGCAGGACCAGAAATTCAAGGTCATCCTAGGCTGTGTTTAAGGCAAACTGGACTACATGAGACCCTGTCTTGGGTAGGGTGTCGGGTGAGATAAGTGTGGCTACTTCTGGCACATCAGAGCATGGTGTTTTACTGTATGCATTATTTTTTAGAAATGGAAAGAATATACTCAAAAATAATGATAAAATCATGATGTTGGGACCTCCATGGAGCTATTTCACATGCTAGCCTTTTACATGACTGACAGCACAGATGCTTTGCCTGTCCCAGAGTCACCACAAACACGTGTAACGTATTGAGCTCTGACATCCTGATGGCTACTGTTGTCACTAAGAAACAGAAAATGTTAAGCTCCATTATAATCTTACACAGGATATGAAACACATTGCATATGTGATCTTAACTGACCAGAATAACATTTTAGGCTGTTTTGCTTGCTTGCTTGCTTGCTTGCTTGTTTGTTTTGTTTTGTTAAGACAAAATCTCTCTAGATAGTACTAGCTAGCCTAGAACTCACTGTCTACCAGACTGGCCTCAAACTCATTTGGATCCTTCAGCCTCAGATTGTGAGTGAAGACATTACAGTGTGAGATACCACTTCTAGCCTTTGTGTGGTAGTGGATGTGGTGGTGGATAGGGTAGGGGTGGGTGGATATGGTGGTGGGAGTGGGAATGGGGATGGGGGTAGTACTGGTATTTTTGCCTTGGATTTTTCTTTCTGACTCTCAGGAAACCCAGGCTGGCCTCAGTCTCACTATGTAGCTAAGGCTGACTTTGAACTCCTAATCTCCCTGTCACCTCCTCTCCAATGTTGATATTATAGACATCTACCATACCCAGATAAACAAAATGTCTTTGTGTAGTACCTTGTACACACACATAATAAGTTAAATTTTTAATTTATATTCAATAATTCCATCTTATAGTCCTATTCAGGTCTGTCCAGTGAAATCTACTATACTACATATTTTATACGATTGATGGGTAAATTTTCTATAGAAAAAATAATTCAAACAAGTTCTAACTTGCAAGAACAAAAATAAAAAGAATCTCAAGTCAAAAGTTCAAACTAGCAGTTATTTAATAGTCATCCCAAGGATTTAGCTTCATTTTGATTTCACTTTGTCTTATACTTATATTTAAATTGTCCCCTATAAAGAAAATGACTACAAATCTGTCTGTTCTCCACGCTGCGGTTCAAGTGAGCTCTGCAGAGGGAAAGCAGAGATGAAAAAGAACCTGATATAGCAGAGACTCTAAGTACTTTCCTGGGTAGGTAAATGCTGTCTTGTTTCCTAAAACTAACAGATTGGCCAGGCTTAGTTGAGCACTGTAGGAACTAATGTGCTTCTGTGGCCTAAGGTGAAGATCTACATGGCATATGCTGGGCTCAGGAAAATCTGGGTCATCTAACAGACCTCACATCAGAAAGCGTAATTTATTTGACCTACTATAGAGAAGATAATGAGGTGAACATCTATAGTGATTCTGGAATCCCAAATCATCTGGCCTGCTCTGGAAAGCAAGCATCTGCCAACAACCACCCTACATGAATCACAGTTGATGAAGCAAGAATTGGCTTTACTCACCACTGTGTTGATGCTCTCCTTCAAAGAGCATGCAAGGTAGTGGATGCTCAAATGTATTTGTTAGATAAGTGGATTCAATTGAACGAATGAACCAGAGATGCCAAGGAACTTAATGAAACTACTAGACAACACTTATATATACTCTAGCCATTGCTATACATCTGAGTTAGTTAGCATTCCACAATGATGACCAAGACACTGGACCTCAACAACTTAAACTTATTTTTGTATCATGGTTCCAAAAAGATTATTAGTCCAGCATGGTATTGAAAGCATGATGAAGCAATTCTCATTGAGGAACTTGGAGTCTCATCATGGTAAACAGGAAGCACAGGAAAATATAGAAAGAGAACAAGAGTGTGACATTTCCCCCAGTAACACACTTCACTGAACTATTTCCTCCCAATAGGCCCAACTTCCTACGTTTCACCCTCTCCTGATAATGTCATCCAATGATGAGGTCACCAGGAGATTAAACCATTCATTCACTCAGCTCTAACCACCTAAGCATCTCTGGAAAACACACACAAACCTATCCATAGGCATGCTTTACAACCACCTGTGTTCTGCGACACAAGCTAACCATCAGAGTCAGCCATTGCAGATTCTCATCTTGGTTGCTTTTGTTAACCAGCAAATTTATCACCAGCATCTATCACCACATCTTTGCTCCCAGGCATAGGCAAATTGAAGCTATCTTTCATTGAGACATTCTGAATAATCAAGATGTCATTTGTGACTAGAATTAAGTACATAGATGGCTCTGCTGCTTCTTAAGCCACTTTCTCATCACAAGTCAAAAGCTTGGAGAACCCTTCCTAATCCTCTTCTTCCCCTACCACACCTCATTTCTGTGTACTTCTTCCCTGTCTTACATATGCCGAAACAGCATAAATTGTAAAGCTCAAGTGCATAAAGAGCCTAAAACATTACAGTGATGTTAAACAAATCACAATAGACTTCAGCTTAACTAATTATAGTAAGGTAGGTCCCAGTATGATCCCAGCCAAGGAAGATACTGAACTTCTCCAGCATCAGAGAATGAGGCCCCTGGGTGACTCTGGCTGATTTCAACCTTCTCTCTCCCATGGGGCCATAGCTCTGCCCTTTAGAAGCATCATTTCCCCTTCCTTTGTCTATATTTGTCATTGAAGAAGAAGTTTCTAAACTATATGGTTTACTTTTGCCTGTTTTTGTAGTTTCTTTCATGGAATACTTCATTTTAGAATTTGCCTTTTTCTGAATGTATAGCAGTTTGTTCATTTTATTGTTGAATGTCATTTTATTTCATGAATAAACAATTTGCCTATTCACTTTACTGTGGATAGATGTTTGGGCAGCATCCATCTGGGGCCATTTTGATCAACACTTGTCAAGTGAGCCACCGTGCTCATAAGTATGCATTGCAACAATAAGCCAGATCTCTGGGAGAAGAATTTCTGATTGTGCACATCTGCATTTGTTAAATAAAATCAAAACATTTTCCCAACATGTTTCTGCCAGTGTTCTCTCCTGCTGGATTTTGAATGCTCCAATTGTTCTGCATTCTTCCATTGGGGCCCGAGACTTCCAAACTATCCCTAAACTGAGTAGCTGAAGGTTTCTCCTTGGGTTCTTTCTCACTCTTCTCTGTCTCAGAAGAGTTTAAATGCCAATTTAAGTGCACATTGATTATTTGGGTCCCCTTACTTTTAAAATCAGTAGCTCATTTTCTTGTTTTTTATTCTCTTCCACTGACGAGTTTTTTTAAAGTAATTTGTAGAAATTATATATTCTGAGTGCATTGATTCAAATGGTGGCAAGTTCACCCCCACTTTGTGATTTGCCTTTTTACTGTCTTCAAAATGCAAATCAAAAGAACAAAGCTGCTTAATTTTAATGAAATGAACCTTATGAACCTTTCTTTCTATAAGTGATTTTTATGCCATGTTCAAGAATTAATTCACTCCTACCTGAGATCATGTAGATATTCCTATTACAACCTAGACGATTTTTTTACTGCTTTGATTAATGTATGTATGTCAATAAACTATCTGCAAGTGATTTTTGTAATAGATATGACAGAAGACCCCATTCTCCCATAAAGATATCCAAGGGCTAAGCACCACTTGTTGAAAGCATCAGTCTTTCATACTCACTTTGCATAAATCCAATATGGCAGGTTGCATTTTTAGACACTGCTCCCTGATATCCATATGTTTCTATCACAATACAAATTGACATGTTTATACTTATAATAACTCACTATTTTTTTTAAATTCTGTAGCTCTGTATAAATTCCACAATCACCCTTTGACATTGCATACACACAAAAGGAGAAGTCTACTGTAAGATTTATTGGAACTGGTTCAAATCTATAGCTCAAGTTAGAGAAAGTGACATTTTAGCAAATTTACTTCTTTCCATCCATAGTCATTGTGTATCTCTGCATTTGCTTCTACTGATTTACTTCTAAGAATTTGCCATTTAATTAATACATTGCTTAAACTTCAGCTTCTGCTTATTGCTATATATATCTTCATATTTTCTGTAGATTGTACTAAATTTTTAACATACAATATCTTGCCCAATAATAATAAAAATATTATTTTATCACTCAAATGCATAGAGATATCTTGTTATTCTTTTGATATTCATTTATTTGGTTTTTTTATTATTCTACCTACCATGACCTCCGGGAAACCTATGTGTACAAAGATAGTAGTGAGTAACCTTGTTTTGTTTCCAAATCCCCAGGAAAATTGTATAGAACTTCAACACTTAATATAGTAAGTCCTGAATCTGCATTGTGGGTATTTATTAAATACTTGTACTAAAGTAAGTAAGTTCTATTGCATTCCAACTTCGCTGAGAATTTTTTTAACTTAATGGAATGTCTCAGCTAGGGGTTCTACAGCTGTGAAGAGACACCATGACCATAGCAATTCTTATAAAAGAAAGCATTTAATTTGGGCTGGCTTACAGTTCAGAGATTTAGTCCATTATCATCATGGCAGGAAGCAAGGCAACATACAAGCAGACAAGGTTTGGAGGAAGGAGCTTAGACTTCTACATCATGATCCACTGGGAGCAGAAGGGAACTGTGTGTCTCACTGAAAATAGCCTGAGAATTAATAACCTCAAAGCCTGCCTCCAGAATGACACACCTCCTCCAAAATGGCCACACCACCAAATATTGCTACTTCCCATTGGTCAAGCATTCAAACACATAAGTCTATGGAGGCCACACCTATTCAAACCACCATGTGGAGACATCAAGTTTTAATAAATATCTGACTAATAAAATTAAAAGAGGCTATCTCTTTGCCTTTGCTCTATAAATCCAATGGACTTTGTCAGCTTTCTTTAGCATTACCATACTATTATCATACTCTTAATTTGGTCATTTACTACTATAATGAATTGGCTAAAGTTTCATTGAGGGTATGATGAAAGTCTGTGAGCATCAGGCATACTTACCAAAACTTGTATTTCTCATCATGTCCTTCCTGATATTTGTCACCAATGTCTTGATAGTCTCATGAGACCAAATGAGAACACTAGCTATTCTCTTTGCTAGAAGCATGTGGGATGTTCAAAAGAAGAGGCTTAGGTCAGGATAGCTCTTGTGTAGCCTGCACAAAGCTCTGGGCTCAATCTCTAGCACTAAATACATCTAGCATGCTGTCACAGGCCCATCAACTAAATACTTGAGAGATAAAGATAGAAGGATCAGAAGTTCAAGATCATCCTTGGCTACATTGTGAGTTTGAGGGCAGCCTTGGATATACCACACTCCGTTTCAGAAAACTAAGAATTCAATAATTAATCTGTTCATGAATATTTCTCTGTCCAAAGTTTTAAAGTTCTTCTTTTCAGCTTTGTTAGTCATGACAAAGCACTCATACTCTTGCTACTTTTTATGTCCGTTTCTGTGTATTGTGATTTTCAAGAAAGGCAGTCATCTCATTTTCAGAATTCTGTCATAAGGAATTCACAATAATATCCCATTAACATTTCTTTTGATACTGCAAGATGCATGGTAATGTCTCTTTTAATTCCCAAAGAATATGATTCACACTTGCTCTGCTCAGTTTTGGAAGCAGGGAGAGAGGGACAAAGACTAGATTGAAACATCCATAATTTAATTTTGTCAAGTATCGAATAAACACCTACAGCACATGGTGTTTTATGGGGTTGTTACATTCCCGTTATAAGTTCCCAGATCCTCTCATGGTTCCAGTGATGCATAAACAGCATCATAGACATGATTTTTTAACACTTTTAAAGCCAAGATAAAACCTAGCATTGCTCCCTTTCTCTTTTTCAGGGCTCACTCACAATACAATGACACCCCAGGAAGGAGGCTGACACTCTTGACAACTTCAAATTACCCACCAGTTAATTGACCCCTGAACTATACCTGTGATACACATGAAGCCATCAGCTGCCAATCACAGACAGTAGAGAACTGGTAAATTACAGCTTAGGTGCATATGACAATGGGAATGAGAAGCCCCGCTGTAGAACACAAAGTTGATGGTCTGAATACACTTGCTACACTGGTTTTGTCCTGTCAAGTGGTGCAAATGTACAGTCTGTTGTTTTTCATCACTTTCGTTTGCAATAAGCTCTGCTGGCAGCCCTTAGCTCAAAATAATGAAACTGAACATTTAATAAAAACTTAATTACTCCATATCTGTCTCTGAGAAACTAAATGCTTGTGCAACCAGCAAAATGACGTTTATTAACACTATGTACTATGAAGCATGAACTGATATTACCAAACACATCACAAAGGGGAAAAAAATCTATGGATGAATTCAAAATTACATAAAAAGATTAAGAGGAAGATATAAATCCAACAGGCAACTTCAGACAATGCATTTATAGAAGATTCAGGAGCATGTTCTGTTACTTAGTTTTCTTATTGTTATAACAAACACCTGAGAGGGAAACCTTAAAAGGATGAAAGGTTGATTTAGATTTCAGTGTCAGAGGCTGAGGTACAAATGGATTGAAATTGTTAGTTAGGGCCTTAGGCTAAAAGGGGATGATCTTCTTGTGGCAATCAGAAAGGAGCAAGCAACAAAAAAAAAAAAACTGGGTAAGTGCTAGCTTTCCAGGGTGTGGTCCAGCAACCTACTCCTCCTGATAAGGTCCTGCCTTATACTTCCACCCCTCCCTATAACGCTGTCAGATTTTCAATCTATCAATAGATGAGACCATTCACTAGTATCCCCATGATTCAATTGCTTTCCTATACTTCCCATTAGCTGGCAACCAAACCTTTGCACATTAACTTTGGGAGACACTCCATATATGTTATGATTTACATGTACAATGCATTCCACAGTCTTGTGCATTGAACACTCAGTGATCAGCTCCTGGCACTGTTTTGAAGGCTGTAGACCCTGTAGGTGGTGGAGATTTGCTGTAGAAATTGAACCACTGGAGGTGGGCCTTTGAAAGTCAGACCTACAACTAGTTCTAGACTGGTTCTATCTACTTCCTGATCATGTGAACCAGCCTCAGTCCTCACAAGAACAAAAGGAACAGCCCAACCATGCCTTGCCTGCTATGGCAGACTGAAGTCCCTCCCTCTGGAACCAGAAGCTGAAAAGGTCTTTCTTTGTCTTCAGTTGTCTCTGTCCAGTTTTTCTGCTACAGTCACACAGGACTCTTTACTACAATGTGAAAAACATTACTGTACATTGTATCATTTACAGGAAATATTATTCTTCTACTGTAGGTTTACTCATTCTGGTTGCAGGCTTCCTTGTGCACTTATAACATGTAAAGCAATTAGCATAAGCATGTTAGCTCCATTAGCTGCAACAGAACTCTGCAGTGCTAAATAATGTCAGTTTTAATAAGAGCATTTGTAGCTGCTCAAGTGAAAGCCGGTTCATCCCAGCAATGATTTGATCCCTTCCATCCATTCAAGAAACAAGAGTGAACCTCTAAGTAGGATCAGAGCTAAATGTACCACAGAAAAAAATGATGTGATACTACTATTATTATAAGTGCAAAGAAAACTTCTACTCCATAACTTATAATGCTCAAGGTATTCCAGGGTGGTAACACCCACACAAATTGTATAGCATAGCATCACAGTAAAAACACTTCTTAGAAAATTAAGAAATATGCAGCTATTATTTAAGTGAGCTGCTCAATAGAATCAATCTTTTGATTTTCAGCATTGCTTTGTCAAGTGGTGTCTAGAATTGTTTTAAATGGAAGCTCAGAGGTGTTTCTGCTGCTCCAAGCAAAGGAATCTTACCCTTGACTGTCAGGATGGACAGGGGATGCTAGTTGCTTACCTGATGAGAAGCAACTTGAGGAGGGAAAGGCTTCATTTGAGCTCACAGTTGCGAATTCCAGTCCATCTTGGTGAATAAGTTGCAGTATTGGAAACATGATGTAGCCAGTCATGTTGCACCTGCAGTCATGAAGCAGATAGAGATGAACTTTGATGCTCATCTCCCTCTTTCCTTTATCCCTTTTTATTCAGCTGAAGAGCCCAGGCCATGGAATGATGCTGGCTATATTCAACTTCCTTGCTCAGCTATACCTTCTGGGAAACAAAAATATAGATTCAAACAGAGGTCTGTTTTCTTATTAATTCTAAATTCTAGAACATTAACAATGAATATCAATCATCATATACAAACATATTTAGATAGATGATGCATAGAGAGAGGGGAGATGGATAAATGATAGATAGAAAGATAGATAGATAGATAGATAGATAGATAGATAGATAGATAGATAGATAGGAGATGGATAAATGATAGATAGATAGATAGATAGATAGATAGATAGATAGATAGACAGACAGACAGGAGATGGATAAATGATAGATAGATAGATAGATAGATAGATAATAGATAGAAAGATAGATGTTAGATGATTGATAGATACTCATACATTGATGCATAGATATATAAATACACAAATAAGTATATTGTTCTATTATACTATCAGCTGTTATGTTCCTGTACCCAGTAAAATGGTATGTCAATATTTTGGTTAACCATTGTCTTACTTCACTTTCTTTTGCAGGGATAAAATACCATGACCAAAAGCAACTTGGGGAACAAAAGGTTAATTTCACCTCACAACTTATGGTTCATGATGAAGATAAATTAAGACAGGAACTCAAGAAAGGAACCTGGAGGCAAAAAGGAAAAAACAATGTCATGATCATAGTCTCTCATGAAGGAAAGTGAGTACCAGAACAGAAGCAGGAACCTGGAGGCAGGAAGTGAAGCAAACCATAAAGGAAGACTCTTACTCCCTTGCCACCCATGGCTTGCTCAGTTTACATTTGTATACACCAAGGACCACCTACTAAGGTTAACACTGCCAACAGAGGGCTGGTCTCTCACATCATCAGTGATTAATTAAGAAAATGCCCCCATAGGAAGTGGAAACTTAAGGGTTCTTTGGAGATTCAGTTGTGTTAGATGGTGTTTTGCTGGGCCAAACACGTGAAGGAGTGATTCCTAAAGTGAACACAGGTGAAAGACTAAGGCAGACTTGAGAAAGTGGATGTTCTGCTAAAGTAAGTGCTTTAAAGGATTCTTTACTAACAACACACATGTATTGGTGGTCTGCCTTACATTGCATAGTTGAGTTCCATTTCTTGGGACTCCACAGACTCAGGCTAATTAGATGCATGTGTTGAGGCAAGGCACGTGAAGGACACTTGATATTTGGAGGGTATAAATAGGACTCCACGAAGTGACAGAAAGAAAACTTGGCTTGCTGTCCAATACTGTGGGTATTTCTGGTGTTTCTGTTGGTCCCTCCTGCTGACTTGAGCTGAGGCTGAGACCTGGCTCTCTCTGCTAGGTCATGTCACTGCTGTTGCTAACCCAACTGTACTGAACTGGACTGCTGATTATCCGTGAAGTGTTTGCAAGTGGATTGAGCTGCAGTTGCCTGCTAACCTGTGAACTGAACCGCTGGTTTCCAGACAGCACAGACGGGAGTTGCTCCAAAGAACCTTTCTAAACGGGTGCACTTCCTTCATATCCTTTCTTTTCCACCACCTCTGGTGGGTGGTGGGCTACAAGGGAGTTTTAAAGCGTTTAAAAACCATCATTAAAAATAGGATGTAAGCCGGGAGGTGCTGGCGCACGCCTTTAATCCTAGCACTTGGGAGGCAGAGGCAGGCGGATTTCTGAGTACGAGGCCAGCCTGGTCTACAGAGTGAGTTCCAGGACAGCCAGGACTATGCAGAGAAACCCTGTCTCGAAAAACCAAAAACAAAAAAGGATGTAGGCTCTTTCTCTTCCAGTCCCAGGCGATGCGAGAGCCGTGGGTTACCGTGCAGACATGGCCAAGTCCAAGAACCACACAACACACAACCAGTTCCGCAAATGGCACAGAAATGGCATCAAGAAACCCCAGTCACAAAGATACAAATCTCTTAAGGGAGTTGACCCCAAGTTCCTGACGCGTGCTTTGCTGAGAAGCACAACAAAAAAGGCCTGAAGAAAACGCAGGGCAATAATGCAAAGGCAGTGAGTGCACACACAGCATCAAGGCCCTTGTGAAGCCTCAGGCCATCGAATCCAAGATACCAAAGGGCCCCAGCTACAAACTCTGTCGCCTGGCTTTCATGGTTCACCCCAAGCTTGGGAAGCAGATTTGAAGCGACACACCTACCCACACACTATTTGCAGATGACTAGTGTCCTATGCTGTTTTTACAAATAAACTTGAGGCAAGAAAACAAATAAGATGTGAAAAAATTACACCCATAGACTTACCTACGAGCCAGTCTAATGGAAGTATTTTCTCAATTGAAATTGCATCGTTCAAATGATGCTGACTTGGGTGACAAAAATATACAGCCAGAACAATTAGTGTCTTTGAAAAGAATAGGTTATAAATGTAGTTTTTATGCTTAGAGTAGTAATTATAATAAATTATAATTAAAATCTTTCTCTGAACATTCCAAGCTATTCAAATTATAATGAAATTGTTTTAACTTTTATTCTATTTTCCTGCTGAATTATAGTTTTATTTCACATTTTAACCAACTGCTCAGAGCCACTTTCAATTTTTTTTTCTCATGGATATTAGCTTCTCAAAGGTAATTGCATCTGTTTTATATGAAAACATAGAGCTGTGTATTTATTTTGTTTCTAAATATCCTCGTGAGTCATTATTTATAGGTATTTTCCTATGTAAACAATCCTTCTCAGCAAACAATATTTATAATCACTGTGGTGCTTTGTTTTTCTTCCTCAATGTGTTAGATGAAATATCCAGAATAATCATGAGCAGCTACGGTCCTGTGTTTCTGTTTGCTTCTCGTTTTCAGGCTAATGTTTATAGGCTGTAACCATGGAGACTAAAACTGAAATACAGTGTAGTATATTTGGCTAAGAAAACAGGACATATGGATCACTTAAATGTAAGTGTAATTGGAGTCACCACTACTTGTCTGTCTTCTGATTTGAAAGAGGGGATAAAACCAACTGAGCTGAGGGAGGCAAGGCATCTAAGCCATCAGTGCTGACGTACTTTAGGACCTGTCGCTTGACCAAGTGAGATATCTGATTGAGAGCATGTATATACGATGATGAAATTCAAAGAAAATGCCAGGATGGAAGGAAAATATATCATTCAGTTATTTAAAAGCTAGAACTAAGTCATAGGTATAGATTCTAACACTTATGAAAAGGAGATTGAAAGGACCCTTATCAACCCAAGGCACCCCAAGACCAAGTTCTCAGCACAAAGGAGATTTATTTCCCCCAGAGAGACAAAGAATAGAGATTAAGAGATAGAGAATGAGGGAGAAGGGAAATGGAACAAGGGAGAGGAAGAAGGAATGTTTGCTTGGATGGACAAAGGACAGCCTCTAGATAGGAGACAAGCATGGACCATAGACAAATGTCAGCTTACAGAGGTAAAGGGGGAAATCCAATTTTAGGATGAGCTGGTTTGTTTTGATTGGGCATGTTAATTAGGGCAGTCCGAAAGGATCTTTTGATTGCTTGACTTTAATGCTTAGCTAGCTGAACCTTAATAGCCTAAGAAGGGTGACTAAGGCCAAATAAGGGAATGGATCTTAGTGGCTAACTTTAGGAATGTAATCTAATAGTTTTTAGCTAAGAAGAGGAAATAAAGGAGAAGGGCAAGGCCTGCCAGAGATGGGTTTGCCACACTTGGGCCTGGTAGAGTCTCTTCACAGAAGTGTTCCAGAACTAAGCCCAAGGAACTCTAATTTTTTTGATGCCAGGAAGCAGAGGCTCACCATGCAGGTGGTCGAAGGGAAAGAGGGACCATGGGATTGCTGTGTCTTAGCCAGAAGAGGCATGGTTCCCTGGAATGATCCTACTGTGCTAATGAGGGCAGAAAAGGAACCTTTTGATTGCACCACAGTAGTCCATGGTGACCTGCACTAGACTGTTATTAAAATCATCAGGGAACAAAAGGCAAGTCAAACAGTCCTTAATATCAAATGCATAAGCAAAGAGCTGGGGTTTGGCTTCATGGTAATGTTTGCCTAGCATGTGAAATGCCACCGATTCAATCCCTAGCAACACACACACACACACACACACACACACACACACACACACGCATGCATGCATACTTCTGCACACTATCAGCATTAACTTATGGTTATACTAATTACAGCACTTCTTCTTTCACAGTTTAAGGAGTTTGAGGAATAGCGTGTCTACAACTGTCAGAGAATTCAAGCTTTGACAGGGAGGAAATACTCTACTGTGTAACCAAGGCTGGATTCCCAGTTTTAGCTCTCATCCCATGAGGTGACACCGAGGATTTAATTACATAATTACATTTTTCCCTCTTTACAATGACATTCATAATATTGGGGATGTGAACCTCATAGACTGTCAAGTCTGGAAACTGGGGCAGACTGAGAACTTGCGAATTTACAACCATTATATCTCCCAACTCTGCATAAAACCTACAGTGGAAGAGCCAGATGTGCGGGCTCAGGCTGTAATCCTGACACTAGGCTGGTGAATCATTGCGAGTCTGAGGCCAGCCTGAGCCACAAATCGAGTTCTGCATGGCCTGAACAGAGTAAGATTTTAGCTAAACAAAAGCCAAAGCAAGCAAACAACAAAACAAACAACAAAACAAATCTATCAACGTAAGACCCCATGAAGTTCAAGAACATTCCACCTCACCCAGAAAACAAATATCAGTCATCATTCCTCCAAATTTAAGTCTCCAAAGTCAGGCAGAGATAGCTGTGATTCCTCACTCCACAAATGGGGATCAGAGAATCAAGAACTCAAGGTCATTTTGTACTACATAATGAGTTAGGGAGAAAAGCTTGGCATAAAAACTCATGAAAACTTTGTCTCACTAAAATAAACTAAAACAAACACATAAATAAATAGTCACCCCAGAAAGCTGAAAGAACCATTAGTCCCTCACTAAAACCTATCAGCAATGCCTCGGCCATCTCTCCTGATTTGTCCTCTCACCATGTAGAATCTTTGCCCATTTCTATCTCAGAAAACTGCCTCTGGTATACAGCATAGCTTCCCAGCTCTATCTTTCTGGCCACACATTCTACACTCAGAGTCTCGGAGTACAGGTTCTCACAGTTAATAATGCAAGAGCTTCATTCTTAATCTGAGAGCCAGCCTCCAAAGATCCCCTCCCAAGCTGATGAACAATATTGAGTGAATAAAATATGATCAAGGAAGAGTTCAAGGTAAGGTCAGGAGAGATGAAGCAATACTTAACCTATCAGTTAGTATATTTATTGTACTACATTAAGCTTATAGGTATCAGATTGTGTTCTGTAGATTTTTCTCCAATAAATAACTAGATTTTTATAAATTTGTTTTGAATTGCCATGTTGGCTAACATACTCTTAGTACACAATAAACCATAATGCACTCTGCTTCTGAGTTGTTAAACAAATTGCTTGTGATTGAACTCTGGACCTCAGTAAGCAAATCAAAGGCCTGTCAACCCTCTCTAAGGATCCCTGGGACTGGCTTAGGAAGGAGCATTTCTAGGGCAGTCATTCAGCAGAGAAAAGAAGGTAGACCCTGGATAAGTCACAAGCATTGTCACCAGACACACCTGAGCTTTCGTTTCCTCGCCATAAACTGCTTGTGAAAAAGTCAGAAAGTCATACCATCTTTCAGAATTGATTTCCTCTGGGAATAGGGGTACCAATAAAGTATTATGGTGGGAAGCCTTTATATGAAAAAAATCTCTTTTTAATACAAAATGAAAAAAAAGATTATTAGAAAACCAATGATAAAGCTTGTGCAATCGGTGCACATGGCATCCATATTAAATAAATATGCAGAGAGGAATCTCTGCGCAAGAAGTTTTCTATGACAATAATATTAAAGATAAGGACTGAAATTTAGAACATGGGCACAGACTGAGGTGGTCTCTGGATGACCCAAGAATGGCGGCGAATGATGGAGAATAACTGGGAAAGAGGAAAGTGGTCTAAGTTGCTTGACAGGAACTCACATGTGGACTTGTCTGTCTAGAGCTGCCCAGGTCCTGCTAGTGAGTGGCAGTCGCTATCTTAGAGTTCTGGCAGTTGCCTCATTAGACAGGAGGAAACGTACATATGCAAACACCTAGCTGTACTACTGCAGGCTGTCCTGATGGGACTCTGTAGTAAAAATAAAAAATGCTTTCCTAGTAAGAGGCAAGCCATGCATGAGGACCTTCCCTCCAGCTTGCCAGGGGTAGACATATGACTCCATTTTGAATCTAGAAACTTTTATAACAGAAAGGCTCTGGACACAAGCATAATGATAGGATTTGAATCTGAAAAGTCCCCAACAGGCTCGTGTGTTTAACACTCTGCAGTAGGTGGTACTATTCTGAGAGGCTAAGGAAGTTGGGGTCAGGCTCAAAGAAGTCTAGGGTCTAAAAGGAGGCTTTGGAGGCCTACTCGGCCCTGACTTTTGCCATGCTCTCTACTTCCTGATATGCTGGGATGGGAACAGCCTCCACCATTCACAGGAGCTAAGATGCTCTGCCGTCCTTTCCTCTTCTCCATGACCTGAAGCCTCTGAAAGTGTAAGCACAAAACATCTTCCCTCCTTTAGGTTTTTTTTTTTCTATATTTGGTCATAGTGATGGAAGAGTCATTAATATGCTTAATAAGTGCTAAGTTGTATAACTAAAAGAATAGTTTAAATTTTAACATATTTTATAAATGTACTGTGAGTATTCTCCCCTCTTTTCATTCTGTTATTAGTCTTACAGTCTCACTGTAAATGACTAGTCCAGCTCACAGTGCATCATAGCTGCCACAGAAAATGCTCATATCCATCCTCTCAGGACCAGGAAGATTTGTCCTATTTGTGCCCTTAATCGCATCTCTTTCCAGACAGCATCTCATCACCTTCCCACACCTTCACTTTACAGGGTTCAAGTTGGCTCTGACCCTAAAACAACTTACTCTCACTTCCGATAATGCATAACAAGAAACATTTTTATGGAATATAATGGAGAGGCTGGCAGCAGGTTGAGAATCTCGCACAAGACTTAAAATGCAGCAGTTATCTGTCAGTCACATTCTGGAGCAGGTCATGCATAATAAACAGCTGATATATTAGCTTGATGGAGGACACAGCAAATATGAAATGATAGAAAGCAGCCACAGATCAGAACCCAGAGAGTCACAGGAAGATGTAGTAGCAAAGGCCAAAATATGGGTTCCATCAACAATAATAACAGAGATCAATTCTGGCCACATCTGTTCTAGCTGGGAAACCTCAGGCACATGACAAAGCACTGGAACCTACCAGTTCTGGAGGGGAGACAACCTGTGTCCAAAAATGAATTTCTTTTCAGTAGAATATTCAATTTAGTTTATCAGCCCTGGGAAGCTGTTGAATACATGTTCAATATGAATAAATATCAGCCACCAAATAACATTTTGGGAGCTGGGGATATGGTTCAGTGGGTAAAATGCTTCCTCTGCAAGCATGAGGATCTGAATTTGTCTCCCAACACCTTTATGAAAGCCAAGACCTATAGGGTATATCTATAATCCCAATGTTAAGGGATAGAGACAGGTAGATCCTAAGAGCTTCCTGGACAGACACTGTAGCCCAATCAGTAAGCTCAAGGTTCAGTGAGAGAGCTTGTCTTACAATATAAGGTGTACATCCATGGAAGGAGACACCTGACATTAACCTCTGGCTTCAATATGCATGGACCTGGGCAAGTACTCAGAGATACATACACACACACACACACACACACACACACACACACACACACTCGTGTGCGCTTGTGTGCATGCATGTATGCATACTGTAAAATAATGCTATTTTTTATGTTGGAGTAGTAAAAATATTTGATAAGGTTATGGCTTTGATTCGGGTTAATATTCCATTTCTTACTCTATTACTTGTTATTGACACACAGGAAATGGGAATTGGTAAAGTCAAAAAACAGCGCATGACATAAAGGAGAAGTCAAAACAAAGGCAATCAGAAGACCCAAGCTTCTTAATCATCACTGTGCGTCCCAGAAGATAATCAGAAATGCATTACCTCTACTGTGCTGAAAGTAATCCCACATGGAGGAAAAGATTTTACATTCAAAGAAATGTCTTATTATCGTTGTAGTGCACGCCTTTATTCCCAGAACACCATAGGCAGAAGCAAGTGGATCTCTGTAATTTTGAGCCTAGCCTGGTCTATATGGTGTGTTCCAAAATAGCCAGGACTGTGTCACTCAAGGAAAGGAAGGAAGGAAGGAATGAAGGAAGGAAGGAAGGAAGGAGTAGGAGAGACAGAGAAACAGTCAGAACTCTCTATTAATACCTCTCCTTATCTAATTTCATCCCCCCATGCTTTTAGATTTATTTTTATTTATTTGTGTGTATGTGCATGTTTATGTGAGTAAATACTATATTCATGCATGTGCCCACAGAGGCCAGAAGAGGGTCTTGGATTCCCTGAAGCTGAAATTATAAACCTATTGTGAGCCACTTGATGTTGGTACTAAGAACTAACCTGCAGCCACTGGAAGAGAGCAAGTATTCTGAAAAACCGAACTATTTCTCAGCTCAAATTTTCCTTTCAGAGCATAATGTTTTCTATAATTACATTTTGTATTATTCCGTAATAACTTTCTGATCCATTAAAATGTCACAGAATAAAGAATAACATGCTGTTGAAATCATCAAGGCCTATGGCCACATCTAGTTAAGCTAAATGTGACCATTACATAGAGTAGTAGAAGCCGTTGCTCAGTGGCCTGTGTATATCCTATCTTAAATTTCATTATTATAGTTTTTCAGGTCAGTTTCATGTGTCCTGCACAATTCAAGGAATCTCCACAATTTCCTATTTTGCTTAGCAGAAACTCACATAGCAATGCGGATAATGTTTTCTAAGAAGACACCACAGTGTCTAGTCTGGCTATCTCTTAAAAATAGTGAGCTTACTTTCTGAGCCAAAAATGGAATCCAGAATCTGCCCAAAAGGAAGAGGGTTTCACATTCAACTTCCACCCCTGATTTTTGTCTTTTCTCCACCAAATGAATTCTTGAAATTGTCACCAAAATTATATTTCTCAATTTGCAAACTGGTCAAGTCATCTCCACATTGGTTATCAGTGGCATTCTGTAGAATAACAATCTGAACTTTCTTTTGGCTAAATCAAGCTTCAAATCTTTTAGCCCAAGGTAATAATTTTATCATTCCACGTTTCAAACCCTTCCGAACAACCATTCTGGGTGTCTCATCCTGTCTTACCCCAACCACCTTTGCACCGGCTATCCTTCCCTGTGGAAATACTCTCCCCACAGCCTATCCACAGCTTCCACTCAGACATGCTTCGACTTCCCCTTCGAGACAGATTCAAATGTCACTTTGTGTCTCTTTCTAATATTCTCCCCAGCCATTAGTTGTGTTTGAAGCACATATTTGATGAATGGAGATGAAGATGATCATTCTGAGGGAAGCAAACCAGACCCAGAAAGATAAACACTGCATCTTCTCTCTCACATGTGGATGCAAGCTTTGGATCTTAAGATATGTGTGTTTAAAGTAGAGTGCTCTTGTAAGTAAGAAGACGTGGAGAGCCTTTCAAAGGAGGGGGAGACTGGTGAAAAGAAGGGAGAAACAGGAATAATGGAGTAAGAAAGGTTTGGTGGGGTAGGAGATAGGAGGGCATGAGAGAGGACATTGTTGGGATAGCTAAAACTAACGTCTGTTGGAAAAGCCACATGGAAGCCTTTTATTGTGGAAACTTGTTAAAGTATATACACACGTAAAGAAAGTTTAGATATAGTTACCCTACAATAGGGGGAGGGGGAAATGCCTCTCCCAGACATTGCTAGCAAGTAAAAAGTCCAGTGTCAGGTATGAGTTACCTTTTTGTAGTTATGGGGTCCCTTAGACCCAACAAACATTACATTGTTCTTGGCCATCCTCCAGAACTGGGTGCTAAGACCCTATGACTAAAGATACCATGTACTTGAATCATAGGATATAGAGAAATCAAGTTGTTATCTACATAGAAATTTCTTCTTTATTGACTGGCTTTCATAGCTCTGGGAACTACTGAGGGGAAAAAAAGCAGTCAATAATCTTGCCCATCTGTGAACTACAATAACTGGCCTGACAAGATAGGCCCTCCAATGCAATAAGGGAACAAATATTGTAAGAGTGATTATACTTAAGATCCACGCCACCAGATGAAATGCATGGCTGCTACTATCACCTGAGCCAAGAACCTGTAGCTGGATAGATCATAGGCCCAAGGGGATTACTTACTGCTGTTATTCTGGTAAATAGATATAGTGTTAAGCTGTCCCTAAGTACTTACCTTTATGCATACAGATTACACATCACTCACCCCTCATCAAAGAAGTAAGTTTTTGCTGCAGATAATGATTGACACAGAGACTTGCACCTTCTCTCTACATGCAGTGCTAAATGGGACATCAGTATGATACTCTTCCTCCCAAGGTTGAAGGGTCATCTTGGACGAGGGAGTGGAAAGAGTGTAAGAGCCAGGGACAGTGGAAATCTGCAACAATGCAGTATTTTTCAAACATGACAGGCCAATTACACTCATGAACTCATAGCAGCTTTGACTACAGGTACAAATCCTATACAAGATCAGGTCAGAGAAAACTCCAATGTGGATGGTGAAGAAGTCAAAAAGTCTCCCCCTTGCAGAAGAGCTATTCGCAGTTGAAGTTGGCTGGGGAAGAAAGAATCAGTCTTCTTTCGGGATTTGATACAGGAGAACCAATCAGGATCCTGTAGATTGTCCTATACCATAAGCACATTGGCAGCACTAAATTGGATCAATAGAGCTTTTAAATATGCTTTTAATTGAACTAGAATTAAATAACTTTCCTCCTCCATTTCCTCACTTCAGTGCCCCCACACAGCTGCCCTCCTTTGAATTCCTCCTGTATGTCCCCAACTCTCAAATTGATAGCCTCTTTTTCTTTGATTATTTTTGTTACATGTATATAAGTGAGTGTGTGTGTGTGTGTGTGTGTGTGTGTGTGCTTAAACAAAAGTGAGCATAGCCTATTGATTCCAATTTGTTCTTTGTGTGTGTATGGCTGACCACTCTGCATTGGACAACAAGTAAGGGAGCCCATTTCTGGGAGAAGCTAACTCGCATTTTCCCAAAACTCATCAGTTGCCTGTAGTTTAGTGGTAAGAATCCATAAAAGTTTCCACCTTCCATATTACCATGCCCATTAATGATGCCATTGTTCTGGTCTGGTTTCTTCAGCTTTTTCTAAGAAAGACTGGCTCAGAGCAAACTTCCTAACAGTCTGGCTCTTACTATCTTTCCACCCCTCCTCCAAAATATTCCCTGAGGCATAAATGCAGAAGCTCTGATATAGATGCATCCATTGGAGCTGGACTTCCCACAACTTGTTGGGGTCTGCATTGTATCCACTTGTGGTTTTCTGTGGTGGTCTCCATTTGCTGCAAAGAGAGGCTTCTGTGATAAAGAATATAGTTAAACTCTGTGAGTATAAAGATGGTTAAGAATGTAGTAAGGAATTATGCTGTGACATTAAAATCGACCATTCCACCCAGTTTATGTGGTGCCCCAGAGTTTCAAGGATGCTACCTTTGCACTACACAAATGGACCCATGTCTTCAATCCCATTAATTAATCTCCTTCAGAAATAACTCCTGCCTTGTAAGCACTGGGCTTATTTTCTTCTTTCTCATTAAGTGGGTCTGCCACTTGGGGGTGCTGTTGTAACGATGGTCCTAGCATTGGCATGGGAGGGGATGATCTTTAACAATTCTTTAAAATTTTTACTATTTTTTTAATAACTCTTACAAACTTTGCACAATGTACGGACATTAGTGGAAATCAAAACAGCACCCAACAACCTTGTTAGTTAATCAATAACCAGCAGCCATAAGACCAGGACTTCAATAAAGTTGTAGAAAGAGTCATTCATTAGAGTAAGAATTCACATTAGCATAGCTTGAATTTAATAGCTGTGATCCTTCTCTCTAGCAAGCTAATTACAGAGGACTATCATTTTTATTTTGTTGGATACTAAAACAGCTCCAGGGATGTACCTGCCGGGGAAGTGTGAGAATTTATACAGGGTTGGTTTGAGGAGGTGCTGATCCCTAAAGAGAAAGAACAAGAAGAAGGGCTGAATTCCCCTGCCAGAGTTTTCTCTGAGTTACAATCATAAACTGTAGGCAAATGATTTGACCCAAATCTTTGGCAGCCTATTGACAGGATCCATGGCAATGTGAGCCTCTTTACCTTAGAGCCCCAGAGAGATTGAAAAGACCACACCATGCCGCAGTCACATTCTCTTTTGACAACTGCACAATATGACAACACAATCCTGTCTTCACACTTGATCTAAAACAGAGGACAAAAAAAAAATGATTCCCAAAGAATAATGCGTAATTAGGCCTTGTTTGTCATTTTACAAACATAAAAAAAGAGAGGAAAAGGAAAGGAAAGGAAAGGAAAGGAAAAAGAAGCAGCCAAAAGAACAGGTGCTTCTCATTTCTCAACTTTGTTTTGTTTTGCTTTGCTTTGCTTTGGTTATGTGAGTAGAACATAAAGCTGTAAACACAAGCTTCGCTATTGAGTATCTAGTCAACGTCCTCTGTCCTGGCTGGTTTTGTGTGTCAACTTGACACAGGCTGGAGTTATCATAGAAAAAGGAGCTTCAGTTGGGGAAGCGCCTCCATGAGATCCAGCTGTGGGGCGTTTTCTCAATTAGTGATCAAGGGGGGAGGGCCCCTTGTGGGTGGTGCCCTCTCTGGGCTGGTATCCTTGGGTTCTATAAGAGAGCAGGCTGAGCAAGCCAGAGGAAGCAAGCCAGTAAGAAACATCCCTCCATGGCCTCTGCATCAGCTCCTGCTTCCTGACCTGCTTGAGTTCCAGTCCTGACTTCCTTTAGTGATGAACAGCAGCGTGGGAGTGTAAGCTCAATAAACCCTTTCCTCCCCAACTTGCTTCTTGGTCATGATGTTTGTGCAGGAATAGAAACCCTGACTAAGACATCCTCCAAGTTCATGAGACACTGTACCCACATGTGCGCTCCCCACCTCCACAAGTGTCAAGACCTTGGGAGAAATGCATCTGCTGACAGGCCATCCAGCAACCTTATCCAAAGCCTGAGGCCAGTATTATAACCACAGTCTCACCTGGCTCAATAGGAATTCTCCTAACAGGCTGCTAGCTGCAGAGATGGAAGGTAGACTCCTGACAGGCCTTTTTTTTTTCAGAAACACCTCTATACTGTAGAGATGTGGACACCATATTTCCAGAAGGAATCACCTGAATCAACCTGGGTTTTCAGAAAAAGCCAAGCTGAGCAGCACCCAGAAAATATATTTTAAGGAAAAATAAAGTATTCAAAAACGATGACTTCAGCATCTGGTGAGAACTTGCTGTCATCCCCAATATACGTTTTCTTCTTTTTTCACATAAAATATGCATTCACGTGAATATTGGTTAAAATGAGTACATTTGTAAAATAGAATTACATGGTGATATGTCTTTGAAACAATAGGAAAAAACATGCGCCTACATTGTGATTTCCCAAAAGAGTAGAAAATACACATTTTTGATACAATAGCCTGTCACAAAGTCAACCCCATCCCTTAAAGGAATATTAGGAGAAAAAAAAATCAAAGGTGACGTCATTGTGTCCATTCATTGTGTTCATAGCAACTTTACAATGTTGTTGTTATAATCACCTTGATCCAAGAGCCCTAAGAAGCCAATTTGGGGCTGAAATGTGATCCAAGTAAAGGTTCTACTGAGGAAACTGTTATTCAGGACAAATGTCTTGAGTGCAGAGCATTTTAATAACCAGAGTTCCTCAGAACTATAAGCATGATTAGCTTGGGGAGGAAGTCTGAGCAATTCTTTATGAAAAAGTCTTTTTCTCTGGCCCATCCTTGTGTTGAAACAACCAGCGGTCAGAGTCATGGGAAATAGTCAGAGAAAGCTGAGGCCCGAACCCAGCTTGTTTCACTTCCTTCTCAAAAAAGTGATAATTCTGCTTGCTTTTTCCTAGTGATGAAGGCTGAAATTAAACCTTCAAACAGGTGGGCAACCCAGGATGACTTACAGCGGTCCAGATTTGGCCCAGAGCCGCATGACCAGGAAAATAAAGCATCGACTATTCAGCTCGGCCCACTTCTCAAGTGTCTGAAGTGCCTTGAAGCGATTCAACACGTGTGAGTCTTCTCTTTGGCGAAAGGGAAAGCTTGCAAAGACAGATGGTATCACCTGGAAAGGGAGAAGAGTGAGGGCCGAGGCCCTTGGAGGCAGTTTAATCACTCTCAAGCAGTTTATCATTGCACATAATAACACAGGGCCTTAAAACGCCGGCTCTGACACTCTCATTTGTCCTGTGATAGAGTGCTCACTGCGTGGGAATTTAATATCCCCAACGCAATCAAACTTGGAGACATAGAGAGTGTGCCTATCATCTATAAGCCAGGAGTCACCTCCCAGCACTTACTTTGCTCGCCAAGAAAGGGATGCTACAAGGAGCCAAAGTTTATGGCCCATGGAAAGATTCCCACATGAGACTGGATGATACCCAGGCCCCAGCTAAGAGTGTATGAGGCCTAAACGTGGGCATTCTTTTCAAAGCTGTACAGATAAATCTGTCTCTGCACTGTGCAGAGACCCATCAGGATGCTGTGCTGACCATTCAGGACGATCGCTAGTACACCGTTCTGAAATTCAGCCCAGAGGCTGAGTGTGCACAGTCTTCCACAAAACAAGGCTGCCCCGCTCATCTGTGGAGGCAACATAAAGCCTTCCTGTCGGTGAGCAGTCCCCAGGGAATTTTCTGATGCTGTAAAAATCTCCTTTTCTATTGAAACAAGCAAATCTCCTGGCTTTTTTTTTTCCTCTCAAGATTAGCCTGGAACAAAATCTCTTCTTGTTCCAGGAAAAGTACATGTAATTTTCGTTTTGTAAATAAAGAAATGGGAAAATCTGAGGGGCAGCACTGACTTGAGGAGTTTCAAACCACTAGCAAGAACATTCTTTCTTCAAACTTGAGGATTAAGAGTTATTTTTTTTTCAATGTCTAAGGAAAGGTTTGCTTTTTTATGAATCAAAATGTGTTTTACATTATGATCCTATATGTATAAGATTTTAGGTGTTGGAAAGTAGGTTGTCCTCTGAAAAAGGAAATTAAAACAGGTTATTCTAAAGCAGCCAACCCCCTAGTGCTGCCCCTGAACTGCTTGAGAATTTATCAGAGGCACAGACTGTCAACCCCACCCAAGACTTGAGAATCATAAATTCAGACTGTAGGACTGGCAGCCAGCTGGTTTTAATGCTCCCTAAAGTGTGAGAATCACTGCCATTATACAGAAGCTAAACAATAAATCATTATTGAGCTATGACCCCATAAAAATATTCTCTTAAAATAGCTGAAAAGTCCAGTCAAGGAAAACTAGTTTTTGGAACTTGATTTGAAAGAAGTTGGACTGTGCGTGTGCATGTGGGTGTGTGGGTGTGTATTATGAACATGCACATGTTTATGCATGCACGAGTAGGCAAGAAGTCAGACAAGATCTCTCAGTGGACTGGAATTTGCTGATTCAGCTAGTCTGGTTGGCCAGAGAGGCCCAGGGACCCTATCCACCTGTCCATTTCCCAGCAGCACTGGATTTGTAAGCACACACCACTTTGTTCTGCATTTTTATGCAGGTTTCAGGAGTGTAAACTCACATCCCCACGCTTACATATGTCTCAGTGTTCTATAGCTGTGAAGACTCTATTACCACTGCAACTCTTATGAAATATTTACTTGGAGTTTGCTTACATTTTCAGAGGTTTAATCTATCATCATTGTGGCAGGACCATGGCAACATGCAGGCAGGAATGGTGCTGGCCACAGGAAGAGATTACCACACTGGACATGGTATGAGCATCTGAGAGCACAAAGCCCACCCCCAATGACTACTTGCTTCAACAAATACCCCAACAAGGCCACATGTCCTAATCCTTGTCACTCCCTAATTATCAAGCATTCAAATATATGAGCCTCTGGGGTAACGACTTCTATTAGAACCACCACACACATTGAGTACTTTATGAATTGAACTATTTCCCTGGCCCCAGAAGTTGAATATTCTTTTTTTTTATATTTTTTAGGTGTTTGTTTATGTGGATGTTTTTTCTTTCATGTAAGTGTGTGCCTGGAGCATACAGAGGTCAGAAGAGGGCATCAGATCATCTAGAACTGGAGTTACATATGGTTGTGGGCTATCAGTGTGAGTGCAGGGAATCAAGCCTGAGTCCTCTGCAAAAGCAACAAGTGCTCTTAACTGCTGAACCAGTTCTTCGGCCCCTGGATCTCCTAAAGTAGACAATAATCATGAGATAATCATGGGAAATGACTCCAGATCATGTTTTTCTTTCCCCTGATGACAGTAGTAAAGGAAATGTTCAGAGAAAACCAAAGAAAAACACTAAAGATGATGTCCTAGAAAGAAAACTATCAGAGCCACACTGGGGCCTAAAACTAACAGAGTACTTTAATGTTCTTCTGGAGATGACACTCTTGCTTCTCATGGGTAGGTGTCCTGCCATTTCCACAGTGAGGATATTCTAACCAATAGAACAAGTGGAAGAGGAAAACATGACTTCCATCCTAGAAGCAATCCCTCATGAAGATGCCTTTTTCCTTTTGTCCAACAGGCTAGGCTGGAAGCAGAGACTTCAGTAGAGGTGGTCCCACATCCAAAGGTTAGTTGAGATAAAGGACTCTGAAGTCATAAACCACTATAGGGAAGACAGTTGCACTGGTAATCTGGAGTGTCAACTTGGTTAGATATGGAGCCAACTAAAACACATGTTTCTGCAGGTGTCTGTGATGTCATTCCAGGAGGGATTAACTAAAGGGAAGAGATATACTTGGAGAGTGTGTGGTGCCTGCCAGTTTTTGGCCAGAGATAATGGCCGTGCTTCTTTTCCTGCATGCCTTCACTTCTTGCTAGGTAATTCATCCATCCTCTTGCTGGTGCCACTGTTGAGATCCATCACTTCTCTTAGAACCCATCTGCTTCTGCCTTTCAATGTGGACCAAAGAAAATGAGCTCTCCAAGAATTCCCCAGGATTTCAGAACCAGAGTAGGATTGCTGAACCATCCAGCTTCATGGACAGAGAAGCTACCAGATTCTTAGCCTCCCCATCATATAGCCAACCACTCTTGGACTATCTAGCCCATATTGCATAAGCCAACCTAATCCCATATTGTGTGTGTGTGTGTGTATGTGTATGTGTGTGTGTATAATGTGTAATGTATATAATATATGTGTGTATATGTATATTGTATATTATATATATTATTATTTATATATTATATATGCATATAGCGTATATTTCTATTGATTGAGTCCCTTCAGAAAAGCCTGAGTCAAACAACCTATCACCAAACATCTGCACTGAAATCCTATAACACTGAGACTTAAATTCCACAGGACTAAGTCAGTGAAATTTGAGCATCTTACCATGTAGTATTTAAGCCTTCGCTGAAATTACAAGAATACAAGTAAGTTTAGCCAACATTTCATGGTAAGTTCTAAAGTCTATACCTTGAAATAACTGGAGATCATGGAATGGCTATGGAAGTCCCTACAGGTCAAAGTCAGAGGACTCCATGAAGTAGCAGCCAAGCACATGTACACCCTGCTCTTCCTATGAGCATTCCTTAGATGACACACTATAGAGTCATCCCTACCAGGTTGTTGTTAATGAAAACCAGCAATCATATCCAGAGTGGCCAAGAAGTAAGAAAGGTGATGATTTTTTCATGGCTTGTATTTAGGTCTAATCCTACCAATGGACCACAAGCATCATCATTGGTGTAGCTGGGGGGAATTCTCCCCTTTCTCTTCAGCCATGCCTTTAGTCATAAGTTCTCCTATTTTCCCTTAAGAATGTATGCCTCCTTTGAACAGTCCCTACCTGTTGCTCAATCTTGACTCACTGATTTAAAAGAATTTTTCCAAAGCTTGGAATAAGCAAGCTCTGTTACTTAATCTGGATATAACACTGAGCATTGGAAGTTTCTAGAAGAGGAGAGGAAACAGATGTTTTACCTTTTTCCATCACTGCAAGACTCTGATATGGGTGGAATCTATTTTTTCCCGTGGTCTTCTCTCTCTTTTCTATGATATGAACATGCTTCTCTAGCCAATACTTCAATGACATTAAACAGAATCATTCCCTTACGCCTCTTTCTAAGCCCTTCTTCTCTTTCAGTAGTGTCTATAGTTGGACGATTTTCTCCACACTGATGGCATCCATTCTGACAAGTGAAAATATCAGTCAGGAATTTGTTATATCTCTGGTATAAAATTTCTTTTGGAGTTAGATGGATGTAATTGTCTACTAAATGTATCTCCTTGGGATCTGGGACTTTCTCAAAGGTACACAAAGCGCAACAAATAGTAAAACTGGATAAATCATAATTAGCTCCACATCGCACTCCATACCCAGCTTCCCTCAAGTGTGTTCATTTTCAATGATACAAAATCTCTTCTGATAAGCAAGCCAGGGATCATCTTTGATACAGTCTTCTCCTAACACCTGTGCTAACACACAGCTTATAGAAGGAATGTTCAAGTTGTCTCTTGAATATCTCCACTGAATTTCTTTTTTTCTATAGGCCCTAATCCAAAGAAGCTCACTTCTCTAGTTTCAATTATGGCCATACAGTTTCCACTTAAGTCACAATTTATCCATTCTTTGTTATGCAATAGTCTTTACCGGAGTGAAAATCTAATCATTTCAACTCACTGTTGCTTCAAATTCATCAGAGACTTGCCATCAACATAAGATAAAAGTCCCAATGTTTAGAATTATGCACAAAATCCTGCCTTGGGAGATCCCACCCACCTTCCAAACCTCATCTCAAAATCATTCTTCCATTTTCCTTCTGCAATATGGCTACAATAAGATTTTTTTTCTTGAATAAGTAGGCCCGCACTACACACTGAGTCTCAGGGTACATGCCTGAGTCTTGAGCAATGCTGATATCCTCTTTGCTTTGTCCTTTAGATTTTGTTCCACACTGGTACCCTTCATCGTGGACCCTAGTGTGATCTACAATTAATAAGTCATTGTCTCTTCCTCACATCTTTATAAAACCACCCAAGGTCCACATTTTCATCATCAAAACTTTGCATTAATTTTTAAAGAATCTGATTAATACCTATTGTCCTTACTAAGCTATAAGTAACCCAGCGAAAGAAGGGTTTAATTAAACTTTTATCATACTTTTGAATCTAAGCTTCTGACTTATTTAACAAATATTTAATCTCAGGAAATATTCTAGGTACCAAGAATACAAAGAGAAGGTTTTATCTACCATCAAACTTTGGCTAAAGTGACAGACAATGCCAAGTATGATTTTTAACATAAAAGAGATAACAGGTGTCGTGCATAGAGTTTTTAAAGGATGGTGTGATAGAATGTGATTGGGAGGATACTTCCGATGAAAATAGCTTTTTAGAAGTGAAATTGGAAGTTTTATATAATACTTGAGTGAAAAATGAAACCGGGCTTATGAAGATCTGTAAGAATATTCCAGGCAGCAGGAACAACTACATCAGAGGCCATAAAAAGGAACCACACTAGGCACCCTAGGCTGGTTATGAAAGTTGGTTACATGTTTATCTACCTTTGTTATTATAAACTAATTATAAACAACAGAGCCCACTGGAGATCCATTGATCCAGTCTTCTCTTTGTTGTATGTGTGTGATATGAATGTTTGCACATGTGCATACTCATATGTGCATGTATGGAAGCCAAAGGTCAACACTGAGTATCTTCCTCAATTTCTCCACCTTCTTTTTCTAGACAGGATATCTCACTGAAACTAAAGTTCATGGATGGGCTACTGACTGGCCAGTGATTCCCCCAGGACTTCTTTGTCTCTAACTCCCAGCTCTGGGATTATAAGCCATTCGTTGCCATGCTTGGCTTTTACTCAGGTCCTAAGGATTCAAATTTGAATCCATGCTTTCCTAGCAAGCACCTTACCCGCTGAGTCCTTTCTCCTAATCGCATATTATTTCTTTAGGCTGGGGAGTTGAAGGCAACAAAGAAAAAATGGCAGGTCATGTGGGCGGGTTTTGCTATAGCTGTCCTTGACCAATAGCTCTTTAGCACTGTCTTCTAAGAAAATGAAATGTGACATGTTTATTTTTGTAATTTTTATTGGGAGACAGGGATGACTGATGTTATCAACAAAAGTGGTACCATAACTTGCACACAGTAGGATGTTGGACATGCTGAAAGAAAGTCAGCATCTATCGCTTCTCTGCCTTTTGATTAAGATCAAGTGAAAATCAGCATCTGTTCTAAGTATTCCTGGTTTTGTGGGAATTATACCTGACTCAAAACATTTCGTTATACTAGGCAGAGTAAGTTAACACTGCTTCGTTGGTTTAATGTTGTTCTTCCAAAGTTAAGCTGTGTAAACAACTTCATAATCTCCAGAGGATGCTTTAAGCATAAAATATGAGCTGCAAGTCCAGAGTCACCTCTTCTGTTCTAGAATCATCTCCTCTCTCCCTCCCAGTCCCTGAGCGCTCTGACATATTCATGGCTAGTCTCAGTTATTTTTCTCCTCCTCTAACTCTTGAGGAACAACATTTTACACACTGAGTGATAAATTAGAAATACTCTTCCCAAGGCATAAAATGAGATCAAAGCAAAGTGCCTTATTCAGACCTGCAGCCTGTTTTAAAAGCAAATGTTTCTTCACAAGATGAACTACAGTATTTAAGATTTAAAAAAAAAAAAGAAAAATATGTGTGTGTGTGTGTGTGTGTGTGTGTGTGTGTGTGTGTGTGTGTAGTTTAGAAAGTCCTGGGAAGTTCTCATGCAATTCCATAGATAAATTTTTACACCAAATAGAAAAATCTCTCAGGTCTTAGATTTTTGTAAATTGTGTGTATGTATGTGTGTGTGTGTGTGGGTGTGTGTGTGTGTCTGTCTGTCTGTCTGTCTGTCCCACTGTCTTAGTCAGGGTTTGATTACTGTGAAGAGGCACCATGACCATAGTAACTCTTATAAAAGAAAGCATTTAATTGGGACTTGCCTAGAGTTTAAGAGATTCAGGCATCTGCGATTATCGCAAGGAGCATGATGGCACAAAGCAGACCTGGTGCTGGAGAAGTAGCTGAAGAGTTCTACGTCTGGAACCACGGGCAGCAGGAAGAAAGGAAGAAAGAGCAACCTACCTTGGGCTTTTGAACCCTCAAAGCCTACCTTCACTTCTTCCCATAAGGCCATACCTACTAAACCTTTTAAATAGTGCCACTTCCTACTGATTAAACATGTAAGTATAGGAGCTTTTAGGAGCTGTTCTTATTCAAGCCACCACACCCACTGAGTGGGATTGCCTTCTTTAGTGTGAGGCTTATTGCTGGAGCATAGCTACTTTTCAATAATGAAGAAAATGATACATGGTCACTGCCTAGTATTAACTGTCCATAGTTCCTTAAGGAGCAGTGGGACCCCCATGAGGGTCCCACTCCCTTCTACCTTGTATGAGGAAATGTTGGGGAGCCCTGTCTTGTGCAAGTGATCACAGCTGCAGTGAGTTCACAGGTACGTTGGTCCTGTCATGTACAGAAAACACAGTTTTACAAAAGTTCTCCTCAACCTCTGACTCTTAGCAGCCTTCTCTACTGTGTTGTCCCTAAGCCCTAGGAAAGGTGGTGGTGATTCAGATGACCTGTTTGGGGCAAATCGTTGCATAGTCCCTTCCTTTCCACACTTTGACCAGCTGTAAGTCTCTGTATTAATGACTATATACTGCAAAAAAAAAAAAAAGAAAGTTTCTCTAATGAAAACTGAGATCTACACTAATCTATGTCTATAAAGATATATATCTAGAAAGGAAGTTGATACTGTGTCCATTTCACAAAATTAAAGTTTATCCTCTAGGGTCTATGACCTCCTCTGCCACTCATTCTTTATCAGATTTATAGCACAAAGTATGAGCTCCCTCTGTGGAATAGGTCTTGAATCTGTCTAAAGGTAGTTCATTACACCCCATAGCATGCATGTGACTGTTGCACAGATAGGTGTGTCTTGTCATGCAGGTCAGTATTGTAGTTTGCAGCCCTGGCATTTGAATGAAAGTATTTAGGACTTTTCTTTCCAGAAGTTAGAATGGTGTCTTTAGAATAGACCCAGCTACCTAGCTGGGATGAAATTATCAGGTCAGTAGCAGCTAGATTTCTCCATACCCTTTGACCAATAACAACTCAGTCTTGCCATCAAATTCAGGTAAACAACTAAGAGCAATCACAGTTGTTTGTGTTGTTCTGTGCATCTCTGGAAACCTCTTGATCAACAATTTATAGGGAAGTGTTCCACTGGGATTTTTGTTTAACTATATTTTAGTATTATTATTATTATTAATCCTGTAGAGTACTGCCCCTATTCAAACATCATCACCATCAACATTATTATAATTATTATAATTATTATTATTATTATTATTACTTTAGTAACTTTAAAAGGCTAAACATCAGGAAAACAATTAAAAATTGGTCATGGAGCTAAATAGAGTTAGGGAAGAAATACAAATGACTAAGCAATGTTTTTTAAAGTATTCAATAGGAAAATGCAAATCAAAACTACGTTGAGATGTCATTTTTACGCTAGTCAGAGTAGATGAGTTCAAAAAAATAAATAACAAGAAGTGCTACTGAGAATGTAGGAAAAGGGAACCCTTACTCATGATTGGCAGGATTGCAAACTGGTGCAACCACTGTAGAAATCAGCTCACTGATCCTCAAAAGGCTGGAAGAAGGTCTTCACTGTGACCCAGCTGCAGCACACTTGGTCATAACCTCCGGACTGCCTCTGACTCTTCTTATAGAGACACCTGCACACTCAAGCTCATTGCCGCACAATTCACAGTAACTAGGAAGTAGAAGCAGCCTAGATGGTCATCAAATGATGAGTAGATAATGACTCTGTGTTACATACACACAATGGAATTTCAATCAGTTATGAAGAAAAATGAAATGATGAAAGTTGCAGGTAGATTGATGGAACTGGAAAAATATATTGAGGGAAGTAACCCAAACCCAGAAGGACAAATGCTGCACATGTGTGGGTCCTAGCACTGAAGCAGTCGATTGGCATGTAAAACCTTAATTATGAAAGCCCTCCCATGCACTTCCTACTTGGCACTTCCTGTGGCACTCATCATAACAATCACTGTATGAAAAAGAGAATGGAGTATAAAGAGAAAGGATTGCTCTTTTCATTGTTATTTTGCCACTTTTTAACTATGCAAATCACCAGTCTTGTGTTATTCTCTCATTTTGCAATAATAAATAAATCAATAAATGGGAATAGATATAATTATTGGCTACCCTGTATGCCTTCTAGGTCCTCTGTAAAAGCATGCACTCTCAAATAGGGTGTATAGTTATCAAAAATGAGATATTTGTCATGACTTCATAGAGAGAAATGCACCAAAGAACTTCCAGTGGTATTCTGGCTGCTTCTTGTCCCTTCTTCAGACTCATGCCAATTGGCAGAACCTTGCAGTTTCTTCTGGATCGAACCACTGCTACTGATTCATGTTTGGTGTTTGCTGAATAGACTGAACTTCCACTTCTGATTTGAGTAGACTGGACTACTGACAGTGGAGATTGGAGTCACCCAACAGAACTATTTCTAAACAGGTCTTCAACCCCCATTTCCTACCAACCTTTCTTTTCCTCTAGCTCTGTTGGGTAGTGAGCTAGAAGGGATGTCAAAGTGTTAAAGAACCATAATTAAAGTAGGTTTTGAAAAATCTGAAAAAAAAAGAAAGAAAGACAGAAAAAAGAAAAGAAAAAGAAAGTGAGATATGGTGTCATTTTCAAGAGGTCTTGCTTACCATGGGTGTTTTTAATAAATAACAGAACAAATAAAAGTGTAGGAGTCTGGGTCTAGAAAGATGGCTCAGCTTTAAGAGCACTTACTGCTCTTCCAGAGGCCTCGAGTTCAATTTTCAGCGTTTACTAGGCAGTTCACGGCCATCTGTTAACTCCAGTAAGAAGAGATCTGAGCCCTCTTCTGGCCTCTGTGGGTACTGCAAGCATGTGGTGCACAGGTGTACACCATAAAAAATAAAATTAATCTTTAAATATTGAGATATAGCCCTTGTGAGACTGACCAGAAGGATCATGAGTTTGAGTCACTGGGGTGCATGGCAGATCCTACACCTGAGGTATATGTAGAATGTTGGGACGGGGGTCGAGTATTTATTATAGTAGCAGAGATAGATAGAAAATAAGACTTTGGGGCCATTCCCTTTGCAGCATTTGTTTCTGTCTTTCCTAAATCTTTCAATTGACTGAATAAATTCAGCATAGTGGTGCAGGATATATCTTCATTTTAAATCTGAACTCTGGAAGGAAATTCAGTTTGCTGCGGTGAACGACAGCTTCCATAAATCCATCAAAAGATTTGGGGAAACTACTGTTAACCTCTAGCTCTGTATGCTCCTTCGTGATGGATTCTCCAAGAAACACATACTCAAGAGTTATTAAGGAGCATATCCTCACTCTCCTCTGTAAAATACCTTTAATGTTTCAGTTATTTTTACTTTAATCGTCTCCCAATCCTATGAATTACCATCAAAATTATACTTTAATACAGTCTGGATCACCCATAAAAGAAAGAACAGATTTGGAAAATCATGTCGATTTTAATGCATATGCTAAGAAACAGAAATTTCTTCTTCTATGGTCCCAGTCTAAATGTTCACTTTTGAGCCTAGATTATAATAAAGGACAACTCTCATGAAAAATTAGCACAGAATCCCTTCTTTAATCGGTTTATGTTATCTTTTTTGACCCATGTGTACGTGTGCCACACACATGCTCATGTTCACATGTATGTGGGCACAAGATTGTGGGGGGTGTATGCACATGTGTGCACCAACATGCAGAGGGCAGAGGTTGACACCAGGAGTCTTCATTAGTCTCCCTGTCCTTTGTGGACTGAGGTAGGATTTCTCACTTGAACCCAAAGCTTATTGATTTAGTTAATGCAGCTAGTAGTCAATCTACCCCCAAGGATCTACCCTCTGTCTCTGTCCTCAGAGAGCCAAGATTACCAGTGGACCATCAATCTGTCCAGCATTTATGTGAGTTCTCGGTATCCAAACTACACTCTTCATGTTTATTCAGCAAGTTCTTTATCCACTCACATATCTCCCCACCCTCTCCTACACCATCTAAAACCTAAAGAAGGGGGAGAACATCATATGTAACTGGGGGTAGGAGGAGTTTCTGTTTTATCTAAAAAGTAGACAGGGACCACTTGATATAAAGAATAAATCCCTCTCCACTATTTTCTTTCTCTGCTCGTTAAAGTGAAGAACAAGGGCGTGAGAAGGACACAGCCTCAGAGGCTGAAAGTAATTCACACAGAATGAGTGAGATTGACCAGCATCTAGAAAACATTCCAGGAGCAATTGAGAGACAGTCCATTGATGAGGTACGCACTGTAAAATTAGATGCTGATGTTATAATGATGTTTGGGAGATGTTGCAGTGAGGTAGAAAACTGAAATAGGGGTTGAGTTTCAGGCCAGTGAAGGGACAACAGAAAGGAGAGTTAGAAAAGAATAGTTTAGCTGCATGCTTTAGCCATGTCCAATGAATGAAATAATCTAGGCTTATTTAATTCAAATTATAGGATCAAAAAATTCTAGAGGAAAGGGAACTTTATGATACTTTATACCACCAACCAAAGATATTCCTAAAAATACCCATTCCTTTTACTCTAACTCCAAACCCATGTGGTATCAGTGTATGTCAAACTCAGAAAAACTCAGATATGAGGAGACAGAATACCTCCCACTGTAAATCAGTAATGCTCTTCTGAATTTCTTTTTTTTTTTTTTCGAGACAGGGTTTCTCTGTGTAGCTCTGACTGTCCTGGAACTCACTTTGTAGACTAGGCTGGCCTCGAACTCAGAAATCCTCCTGCCTCTGCCTCCCAAGTGCGCCACCACTGCCCGGCTTGTTCTGAATTTCTAAGGAGTCATCAGCAAACATGCCAGAGGTCAATAGAGAAGGTCATGAAAGAGTGTCATGGAGGCACAGTGTGAAAGGAGGCTCTGAAGCAGGGCAGAGGTTCCATGAGCAATAGCACCTCACTTCTCCTTCCTCCAGTTGCCAAGAAACACAACCTACCTATCTACCTACCTACCTATGTGTGTGCAAACATACACAGAGACACATACACCACACTACACACAAACACAAACACACTCCGTACAATACCACATACATACCCATATCTCACACACACACGCATGCATACAAACACACACACACACACACACACACACACACAACACACACACCATACCATACCCCACACACACATACACCTCACACTACACATACACCCAATACCACACACACACACACACACATACACACACAACACAACACATACACATCCTATACCCCCACCATAATACATACACACACACCATAACACATACACATCTCATAACACACACACACACAAAGAAGAGAGAGAGAGAGAGAGACAGAGACAGAGACAGAGACAGAGACAGACAGACAGAGCAAACTTAAATATAAAAAGACTTGAACCTCTCAGCAAGCATCCTCTCAAATTTTATACCACACAGTTTAGCCAATCAAATCATAGGACCCCCAGTTAAAATTGTATTTCTCATAAGCAGTAGAAGATAAACATAATTATCTCTTTATAATTTGGAGGACTAGTATATATTTAAAACTGATCCTTTGCTTATCTCAAATACAATTGTGACTAGGCTTTCTGCAATTTATCTGGCACTCCTGCATAAAAGCCAGATACTCCATTTCAAAAACATACTCACATGTAAATGTCACTTCAAATTCTCTACTGGCCCCAACAATCTGAATCCAATCATAAATTTTAATAACAAAATCATATAATAGTCTTCCAATAGGAAATAAATAATGTTACAGCAAGCAGCTTTTTCAAATAATTTTCCTGCATTGTGTAGACCGTCTCTTCACTTGGCTGATGGATTGGTTAGTTTCCTATTGTTGTGCTGTACAAAAGCTTTCTAGTTTGCAGCAATTTCATTTGTCTATTGCTCTTGGGACTTTTTGTGTCGTGGCTTTAAAAAGATTGCCAAGTTCAGTGTCAACTGTTTCTCCAAAATTTCCATCTATAAGATCTGGTTTAAATGTAAGATTTTAGTGCACTTTTTGTTGAACTTGGTAAACTGGGGGTTTACCAAGCAGAGGGCAGGGCAAAAACAGAGGGTCAGTTGCTTTCTTTTGCCTGCGAATACGCAGTCTTAAAAAAAAAAATTATTGAAGAAACAATGTTTTCCCATCATGCACCCTTCATTCCCTTGTCAAGGATTAGCTGAAGCATGATAACACACGACTGTAATCATAGCACTTGAGAGGCTGAAGCAGGAAAACTAGGTGTATGATATCAGCCTGACTGATAAAATCATTTCCCAATCTCCTTGGGCTACATAACAAGACCTCAAAAAAGAAGCAAATAAAGCAAAAACATTAATTCGGTATATACACATAACTTTGTTTCTAGGCTCTCTAGTCTCCTCCATTGGTCTATGTGTCTGTTTGTGCCAGTAGCATATTAGTTTGAAAACGGATATATAATGCAATTAAAGTCAAGAAGAATAATGCAATCAGCCTTGTTCTTCTCCCTCTCACTCTGATTGCCTTGTTTACCTGAGGTATTTTTGGTATCACATGAAACTTTGAAGATTCTAATGTAGGTAGTCCTTGAAACAAGCATACTGATAACTTGAATATCATTTTTCATATTAGGTGGAGTACTACAGTTACAGAAGACAACTGAGAAGATAACAACCCGTGTCCTTCACACCTATGTCTTCAAACACAATAGGTCTCATCCCATGTACAATGGAATTTGATGAGACTACTATCGAGTGGCCATCTAATCTGATCTTATTTACTTAACCAGGATCTGATCTGACCCAGTCTAGGAATGCAGTCAGGTCTAAAAATGCTAAGCCCCAGAAGAGAACAACTCACATCCTCTTTTATTTGGATCCCTATATAAACATCTTGAGTGGAAAAGATCCTTGACCAAGACAATAAACTCAGGTTCAGTGTCAAAACTTTTACAATTACATCAAATTATTAAATTCAGGTAGATATCCCCATGATCATTCCAGCCTCAAACGGATCTAATCGGCCTCATTTTTATGTTAATGTCATAAATTTCGAATGAAATATGTGTTTGCTACTGTTCGGTTTTTACCGCTAAGAAGATGCTATGGCTGAGCTAGAAATCATTTCATTATAAAAGGTAAATATTAAGTTGAATTCTCTGAATTGAAAGTCATACTTCCTGGGGAATCTGTGTCAGGAAATGAGAATTAAAAATAAACATAGGTGAATATGTAATGATGGCCACATGGAAGCTGATTACAAAATCTTAAAATATTCCAATTATCCTAAAAAAAAAAAAAGTCATCCTCTGTACATTCTGTAGCTGCACTGAGGAAGTGATGCATCTGAAGTCTTATGTTTGCTGCTGCTGCTGCTGTTTATTGCTGCGGCAGAGGCAGATTCCATTTGGGAAGACCACAGACAATGCTAGATAAGCGCATTCATAATGCAGAGAACTCATTTCCTGCCATCTTTTAAAAGAAATCCTTCCTTCTGATGTCTTCAAGGCAATTTTTTTCTAAAGTGGAGATAATTATAATGAGCCAGATGCGTGAGTTCTGGGACACTATAATCAATAGTTCCTCCTGAAGGTATTTTATTTCATTTACCCACTCAATGAAAACTTTTTTATTGCCAATATTGAAGATAGAAATATCTTCAACATCTTTAAGCTTTAAGACCTATATCAGGTCTTCATAAAATGTAGTGACAAGTTAAAGGGCATTATTTGATACATGGCATACTAATTAAGAGATAATAGATGGTAAACAGTAAGATAGATGATAGGTAGTTAGTAGGTAGGTAGGTAGATGAGTAGGTAAGTAGATAAAATAGATGTTAGTCATGGTATTCATTACCTTTTACCAGTTCAATATTTTCCATTCACAAAAGTTATCAGTCAGAGCCTAAGGAGATAGCTAAGCACATTAGTTGAGCAAGCAGGAGAATCTGAGTTCAAATTCTTCACAAGACTCAAAAAGCACAAGGCTATCCATATCTGTAACCTCAGCTCTGAGGAGAACAGATAGACAGATCATGGGAGCTGTCTGGCTCACCGACATAGTGAGTTTCAGGTTCCATGAGAAACTGGGTCTCAAGAGAATCAGATGGCATCTGATAGAGGAAGACACCTGGCATTTTCCTCTAGCTTCCACCTACATGCATCCTTATACATACGTGCATTCAACATACATGAACAACACACACAGAGTTATCAATCATATTAAAAGCATTTACATTATACTACTTTATAGATTAATCACTTTTCTATATTTTAGGTAATTAATTATACAATCAAGTGTCGCATGCTTATATATCAAACAGTGATGAACTGCTCACATGACAGTGACAGTAATCTCCTTAGAGGATGCAGCAGAGCATATACACTGTGCAGTCTAGGTTTCTTTAGTACTCCATGAGGTTCACACAAGCATAAAAATCTAATGATTCCTTTCTTAGACTGCAATTCATTTTTAAGTGTAACTTTAACCAGATTCAGGTATGTTGACAATTTATAAGTCTCATATGCCTGGATTTATGCAACTTTTAACCTAGCATAAAAAAAGAAAACTAAGGGAGGCCAGCCCACCATGTGATGCAGGCAGCTGGAAGCCACCCAGAGACCTACTAGCTGCATGGCTACCCATAGCTGGAGCCACTGTGATATGCAAGCACATAATGGACAGATGGGAGAGAAAGGGAAAAGAATTGGCTTGAGCACCGTGAAGACAGGCAGTACTGCAGAGGACAGAGTGGGGAGGAACAGTCTCATGGGAGTAGTCTGCCCTGCCACCTGAGGTCAAGGTGAAGTCCCAGCCTATGCACCCCCCTGAGGGCTGTGTCTGGGTCCATGGTCATATAACAGCAGTCTGTGTCAATGCCCATGGCCAATGTTACCACCAAAAGCCATGCAGAGGTCCCTGGTAAGAGCTGCTGCCTGGGACCTTGCTGATGTCTAAGGACTGTGCGGAGCAGGCCCGGACCCTCACTTGTTGCAGCACACAGGAGAGCAGACCCTGCACCATGCCTGGGTATCACGCTAGAGCTAGCCCTGGTGGTGGGAGAATGAGCCCAGTAGAGCTGGCCCCACCACACATCTGCCATGATGAGGCACGAGCGAGGGAGAGATGCACTCTCCCTTGACCCTCTCTCCACTTGCACTAGGCAGAAGAAGAGCTGGTCCCTGGCCTCTTGCCAGCCGCAGCATTCAGGAGGGTGGATTCTCCACCTAGCCTGGGCAGCACAGACAGGTGGCCTTGGTGAGCCTGTCCTAAGGACGTGAGAACAGATCTAGCCCTGTCCCGCTGGCAGCTTTGGGTGAGCTAGCCTGTGCAGTGATAGAGACCTTGCCCTCGTGGTGTGCGTGGGAGAGAGCCGGCAAGCTGACCCACTCAGCTACTACACAGGCCTAGATCCAGACCTTTGAGTTGGTCCATCCCAACATCTACCCCTTCTATGAACTGCTGGAGTTTGTGAAGAGGCCTGTCCTGCAGATCCAAGCTACATGATGGCAACAACAGACTCTCCAACCAGAGTCCCAGTGAAGATCCAGTATTGATAGTAAAGCAAGAACCAGAAATCTTGAACCAAACCAATAGCTCATTGCAATGAATATTTGTAAGTAAAAATGCGTGGACAAAATGAGTATACTATGTAACATACTGTTATACACTACAGCTTCCATGATGAGATGTTTGTTTTGGTTTGGTTTTTTTGTTTTCTATTTTTTATTTTTTTGGGCAGGAGGTTGCAAGGGCAGATATGAAGGGAGAGAGAGATGAGTGGGATTGGGGTGCATGATGTAAAATTCACAAAGAATCAATAAAAAGTTTTAAAAATAAACAAACAAAAACATTTTAGTATGAGAAAATTCTCTCTGACTATTTCATACATCTTTTGCAGAAGAGAACAATTTCTCTCTACACATTTAGGCTCTCTAGCTGGGTCTTCCAAATAAACCAGCACATAGTTTAACAAGAGAAAAGGCTTGTGAATTTATGTGATGGTAAAAGAGGCATCACATAAAGAGAAAATTCCAAAAGATAGCTAAGGATGGAAGATTTTAGATCAGTCAGAAATGATTAATAGTAGTGGTAACCCCAGAAAAGGGGGCTTTGATATGGTCCAATGTTTTCCCCTCCAAACATCACACTGAAACTTTTCAGGTGCTGTGACTAAGTCATATGGACTCCTCCCTGTGGGTGGGAATGGAGATTCTGTGAAAGGGTTTGAGAGAGGAACTAAGTCTCCTTTGTCTTGCACCATCTACCATGTGTGATCACAAGTTTCCTTACCTCCAATGACACACTATTCAAGGTGTTTCCTGGAAGCTCAGGGCTGCCCTCATTAGACTCCAGAATGGCCACTGCCTTATTTTAGTCTTTCATCTTCCAGAGCTGCAAGCATAGACTTCCATTCTCCATCTATAACCGAGTCTCCAATAATTTATTACATCAGAACAAATGGACTAAGGAGAGGAACTGGTGATAGACTGGGAAGGATGACTTGTTTCTTCTTCAGTGCCATCTCGTCTCTCTTCTGATTAGGAATTGTGGGGTCTAGGCATCTTTGTAATGGCGCTCCATGGCCTTGTATTTGATTGATAGGGAGAGGGCAGAGTCAATGTGATTTTCCTGAATTTCCTTCAGTTCAAAATAATCCTCATGGCAGATGTTTGGGATGGCACATTCTGATCTACACAGTGTGTCTATGAGAAAAAACGCTGAGGGATATGCCCTTGTTGTTTTGTCTTATGGCAAGTGTGAGATGTTGACCGTGAATCAATCTCATTATGTAGCCCAAGAACTCACTATGTTGCCCAGGCTAGCCTCAAACTTGTCTCAGTACTCCTGTGTCTGCCTACTAAGTATTTGAATCAAAGGCATTCACTACCACACCTAGCCTGAGCCTTTTAAAAAGAAAATTTAGAAGGGCTCACTGAGTGATTGATAGATGACTAAAGATATGATGCCATTTCACCGAAAGTCATTTCTCATGGCTGTCTGGTGACTTAACATCCCAGTCAGAAGAAGTCACTAATGCAACAACATTAAGGCAACTATTCTGGAAAATCAATGTGGCTGAAACAGAGTTATGTGAAGGCCTAGTAAGGATGGTGTGAAGGGAGATAAGAAATGTGTAAGTAGGGAACGGATATGAGGAAGTGCTTGTCTAACATGCGTGAGACCCTGGGTTCCATCACTGGAGTCTGAGAATGAAGACATCTTGCCTAGAAGACAACAATGTTTGAGATCACTTAAGTCCCTAAGGTCATAGCAAGTATTTACCTTTACAAGGTCAAAATAGGAAGTAGAGGACGGCTTTGATGCCATCTGATATCTGACATGGTTCTCCAAAAAACTCAGAACCAACAAGATGTGTACATGGTGCCCCCTTGATAAGCAGTGGTATTGTGTTTCAGTAAACTCATCATAAAATTGAAATGATCGCAAATCAAAAATGACATTAAGTGTACCTAGTTTCTATACTTCATAGCTTAGCAACACATAGCTTAGTGCAGATCATCAGTTTTACAACCTCATACGTATGTGGTTGACTGAAACCTTCAGGCTGATGTCGACCCCCAGCATTATAAGAAAATATTCCACCACACTTCAGTAGACAGGTAAAAAAAAATCTAAATTCAAAACTCTCCAAGTTCTAGTTGTTTTTTTTAAGAAAAAAATATTTTATCATTTTATGTGTTTTGTCTACATGCATGTCTGTGCACTATCTATGTGTCTGGTGCCTGTGGATCTCCTGGAGTTAGAGTTGCAGACAGTTCTAAGCCACCATATGGGTGCTGGCGGTTGAACCTGGTTTTCTCTGGTGCTCTTAACTGCCAATATTCTTAACTATGGAGTCATTTCTGCAGACACCTCTGGCTCATTCTTAGTGATGCCTACATCCATTCATTTTCCCCTCTTGCATTTTACTGTAAACATTACGAAGATCATTGCCTCTACTAACATCTAGTTCCATGGCTCACAAGCTCTATATGGCATACTAGAATGGAACTCCACAACAGTCTTTACCTTCTTAAAACAAGGACCACTCTCCTGTTCCCAAGGACCAGCTTCCCTTTCTATTCTTTGCCTTCACTAGTGGCTTCCATGTCTGCACTCTCTCAATGTTCTGCCAGCGATTGCTTAGGTCACAGCTCTCTCTTCAGCTCGTCTCTTTTTCTGTCTGAGCCCTCATTGGAATCACTTCTATAGTATATATTCTACCAACAGTTTGATATTACAATCGCAGCCTTTTCTAGGATGTGCATCGAAACTCTTATTTTCTACTGAATGCTCAGTTCTAAAGTGATGTCCATGGATTACTTGTTGGTTGCAGCAGCATCCCATGTCTTGGTACTTAAATGTGGTGCAGTTGTGTTACACAGCCATAAGTAAAAGTATCATGTTGGTACCTTAAACAATAGGAGTTTGTTTTTTCACCATTCTGTGTGCTAGCAACCTTGTCCAAAAAATCAGGGTGCTAGCCAATTTAGATCCTCTCTCTCTCTCTCTCTCTCTCTCTCTCTCTCTCTCCCTCCCTCTCTTCTTTCTTTTGGAAAGAAAAGTACTATTGAAATAGGACCAACACCTGTGACCTCAATTAGGCTTCAGTGCCTCCATATAGGACAAATCTCGAAATACTGGTACATAGGTTGGAGGAGTCTTCAACATAGAGAATCTAAGGAAAGAAAAACATAAGTTCACAACTCCTTGTGTCACCTAGTTTTGCAAATTGTGAACTCTGTAGAACTCATAAAAATGAATTGTAAAATATTTTTCTATGGCTATCCATATGAAATGGATTATTATAATAACACTTCTCTATTCCTGCCTTTGCCACTAGGAGGAACTGCAGAAACAGTGGCTTAGATCTTACCTAGTTTGTAATGTCCAGTGAGTTAGCTGTGGACACAGAACAATGTGTTGAGGCTCAGCCATGCTGTCATCATTTGTGGGTACTATTATCTAAGATTGTGATCATGTATTTACTATATACCTATCATGGATGTAGACATTCTAAATGAAATATAATACACAATTAATCATACAAATTTATAATTATCATATTCAATAATTCTACTATTGCCTTAATCTTCTCATCTACTATCATTGTTATACCAGAAAGAAAAAGAACAAATTTTACAACTGGGACAGGGTAAGTAAGTTACATGTACTTAATGCAGCAATATTTGATTGTTAAAATATTATCTACAAATATTTATTGCACAATACTGATGTTTAAGATGGGCTTACATGAAGGAGTGAATTTCAAATGGTAAAGTATAACCACAACTTTCAAGTAGGTTACTGAGAAAGGATATAGAAAAGGGTAATACTTCTATATCTAATCTTAAAGCAGGTCAAAAGAGCTCACTCTTTCCCACCTTCTTTCCTCTTCTATCCTTTCCTACAAGGAGTTTGGGGTGGGGGGAGGTTGTTGTCTTTTATACTGTTATTCTTGTTATCGTAGCAATTGTCCTGATCCATTGTGCATTGTTTATGTCTGCTTTTAAGTATAAAACAGAGACAGAGAATCTGTTAGCCTGGTAAGGAACTGAATTTATGCTGTAGAAAGCACCAACTTCTAAAAAGAATTTGTTTGCTCATAAGTATTTAATTCTAAACAAACAACAATTCCTTCTAAAGAAGTCCAAGACCAAAGATACAGATAGAACCTTTCATAGGAGGAAAAACAATGAAACTGATAAATTTGAGAAAAAAAATAGAAAAGTAAACAGAGAGGGCAATCAAGATCTGAGGCAAACGCAGGACTGACACATAACTCAGAAGAGAAAGCAAAGGCCTGTTCCTGATCATTTACCAAACATCTGGAACATTTGGCAATTAAGTTTTCTTAACCTTGTTCCTTTATAACCTATGCACTTAACTTTCTTAACCTTGTAACTTCAAGATGTCATTTGAACTAAAAATTTCTGTGAACACTCAAAAGTGTGAAGGCATGAGCATATGTATGTTCATAAAAGAGGAGTCATACATACACTCATTTACACATATATGTGTGTGTTTGTATTTGTGTTTGTCTTAAGGTTTTGAGTCGTTACTCAAGAACAAGCTTATACATAGATTTTATTATTTTTGCTTACCTATATTTATACATTTCTATCACAAATATATAATAGTTTGAATAAAATTGTTTAACTTATCATGATTTCAAAAGTAAAAGAAGAAGAAGGAAGAGGAGGAGGAGGAGGAGGAGGAAGAAGAAGAAGAAGAAGAAGAAGAAGAAGAAGAAGAAGAAGAAGAAGAAGAAGAAGAAGAAGAAGAAGAAGAAGAAGAAGGTGGTGCAGGGGAGATCCTACCAGGAGACTAATATTCTCAATCCTTTTTTTAGAATATATTTTTGCACTTTTGAAAATTACAGAACTCAAAAAGATATTAGAGGCAGGACAGTTTCTAACTCTCAGCTGTCAGATGACTGAATTCAGACCTAGGGATGCCTGGAATCGCTCTGTTAAAAGTCACAGCCACTAAGCAAGGAAACATTTATTGATGCTTTATCTGGTGCTCTCACTGCATTGCAAGGGCAGCAGTGTTCTAGCAGTCTAAGCTTTGCCACAGTGTCTGCAATGAATTCCAAACAAAACTAAACATTAGATGTGCATGAGGATTTGGGACCAACAACAAAATGAAGTCAGAACAGCTTAGAAGTAGACAGCCAATACGGAGTCATTATTTTAAATATGTGGCCAATCTCTGGGCTTATGTCATGTAGGTATGTACTATATGCCTCTGCTTAAGATGTATGCATAGCTCTGCATCGTGTTCTTGCTCTGCAGAGTGAAGCCTGTGTTGCTATAGAATCACCTCTGTCCTCTCTACCTATACCAAGTACATGAGGCAACATTATAAAGACCTTGGGTATTTTCAGTGTTATATTTCAGGATATGACTGCATACCCAAATGCCAGCAGGTATTTTCCTTTTCTTCTTTCTTCAATGCAAGAGTAGAGTTTTAACAAAAAGTTCACAATAATGTAACCCTCTAAATTGCCTCTCGTGAAATGTGTGCTACATCTATAGAGAACTTTGAGCTAACAGGCCCCGGACATCAGAAGCGAGCTGTAGCCATTGCACTAGTGGAAGGTATCTGCTAAGCCTGGCAGGACTCCAAACCCATAAAACCACTTTCCTGCCTGCCATCTGTATCTTTCAACTAGATATAGAAATTGAAAGTAAAAACCAGTAGCTTGGGGCAAATTGATGCCAAAATAGTTTTAGTAGAGAAAGGTGAGAGGTGCCCCCCCCCCACTGAAAGCAGAGGGCAATTAAGATAGCCTAGGGCACTTGGGCTTCTTCTTCCTTTCCCACGTGGGCTTTCTCAGGCTTGTTTCCCACGGGCTGCAGATGGTGCCTGCAGTGTAGGATTCTACTGATCTCTGAAGGGCAAAACTGGAAACGAAACCCACAAGCCTCAACACCTGCAGGGTCAGCTTCATTAAGGACTTTGACCTTCATCTGTTCCTGAGCACTGCCTGAAGGAACACGGTCACCCTGAACCCATGGTGACAGTCTTCTTAGCCATCCAAATTCAGTTCTCACCATGTTGGTCTATAACACTATCAGTCAGTCTTAAGTCAATCTAGAAGTCTTTGTAAAACCAAGGAAGTTTATTCATTTACATCCTGTAGGGCCGTTAACCTATTTGCTTTCTAAAAGTCAATTTGCTGCAAAATAATTGTTCTGCCCTTCTCAGACAAAGTCTGTCTCTTCGATTTCCCCAAGTTTTACCCTCACTGCAATTAAATCATGGAAATGGCACAGTGATGAGGCCAGCAAGTGAACTCATCACACATAAAGGGTCATTTTCTTTCCACTTCATTCAGAGAACAATCTGGAAAGCTGCAAACAGCAGAATTTTAGGTCAAATCTATGGTGGGTGGAGGAAAGGTAAAGATAGAGGCAAAAGGTATCAGGAATTACTGAAAAGAAAAGGTTTATTGACAGCACCCATATTTGTTAATGAATTTTTAAAAACCTAGGAGCTATGGCTCCTAGGAGAGATGTCTCAGTGGTTAACAGCACTGGCTACTCTTCCAGAAGAATCAGGTTCCATTCCCAGCTCCCACATGGCAGCTCACAACCACCTCTAACTCCAGTTCTAGGGGTTAAATGCCCTCTTCTGATAGGGCATTGAACAGACATGTGTGCAAGAAAAAAACCCATACAGAGATTAACTGTCTAATTTATGCAAGCAAACTATAATGATTTCTTACAGATATCTGACACATTCCATACCGTCTACAATTGAAAAGAGTTAGTGGTTAGTAATCTTGCAATATAAGAGCATGTGCTTTAAGACATGAGCAAAATCAGTCACTTTGAGCAAGGCTCAGGCCTGATGGTAGATCCTGGTGACAGTTCTCACTCTTCGAAAACAGTTGCTCTTTGCATAGTAGAAATTGTCCTGAATCACAAAACAGACTGGAGCTGGGGAGGAAATGACTATGTTAATTGTAAATGCCTACAGTGTGCTAGGACTCAGGTTGTGCTCGTACGCAGCAGAGACATATCCATTCTCACCCCGCCCCTTTTGTCAAAGGAATAAATAACACAGTATAACACTGTGAAGAAAGACAAAGCCTCCAACTGTGGTTCAGTGAGAATCACTGGACAGCAGAGAGGTCACTGAGGAGAACCGTTTGTCTTTCCCCCTTAACCACTTACATAGCGCTGGCTTCCAAAGCAAACAATGAAACCCAACAGAACTGAGTAGAGGATGAAACTGGCCCTTAGGCCACACTGGCAAGGAACAAATTCACGGGATCCCATGAAGGTGTCCTGGATAGGGGCTGCCAAGAAGTAATGGAGCTTAGTATCTAACCAGAAAGGACAAAATGTGTGAACATATTTAAAAAGACAACAAGAATTTTTTTACAAAAACAAACAAAAAATTCCAAAACTATTTCAGTGATGTAGTCAGAGCCTTCATCGAATAAAGTTGGACCATCAAAAGGACCAGTACAAAAAACCCAGGAAACATAATGGTTTTCTGGAGGTTTACTATGCACAGGATTTTGTCACCGAGGCAAACCAAGGACAGGCTCACGCTGAGAGGGGAAAGTTTAGTTAGAGTTATATTGACAACAGAAGAAGCTATAGAAATGCAACATCCAGTCAAAGGCTCCTCAGGCTGAAGGGCCAATGCCTCCCTGCTGATCTGACAGATTTGCTACTGATGATTCTAGGGAAGGGACATCATCATCTTCAGTTGTGTACTCAATTAATAAAAAATAATCAAAGTCTTTTCTTCAGAGGTGCAATGTTCCCTTAATGAACCGCTATCAACTGTAGGGACAGTTTATAATTTTACATACTCCAATGAATAATTTTTACCAGACTCCAATGACTTGTCCCAAACCCTTGGTTACAGAGAAGGCACTAGTTAAAAGGCAAACCAGATCACCAAGCCAAAGACATGAATGTGGGGAAGAGTTGGGAAGGACATGGGAAAGAATGGAAAGTGACAGCAAACAGATTATATACTTACGTGAGGTTGTTGGCCAACAAACTCAAGCCAAGAAATGCTGAAGGAGAGTTATAGGAAAATAAGTGTTATGGCCACTTGGACTTCGTGGGAAAGGACATGAAATTGGAAGTAGGCATATCGGAGAGGATCTGGGAAGAGCTGGAGGGAAAGTAAAGGATAAACAGGATTGTGCTTCATTGTATATAGGTATTAAATTTTCAAAACATGTTTTTTAAATGATGTTTTGAGTCGGAAAGGAAAATTCTAATCAGAAATCTAGAGACCTAGAGGTTAGGACAAAAGTTCCAGTCAACTGAGGCAAGGATGTAGAACACTTTGTAGTAAAAGTAATGAAAACCATTTGAGAGTATATTAAGTTACTGTAAAGATATCTGAACCACAGTATTTTGTGGGGCCCAATGCTCACCCTCCAACAGTGCAGTGCTTGGGTTCCAGGGAACTTCAGAACATGGAAAAAATACAACCTGGTCCTTAGAAGTTGACAGCAGTTCATTAAAGGTGCTTTGCTCATGTTAAGAGAAATATTTTCTCTTTTAAATTTACCTTCACTCTATCCAAAAGGCAAGTAAGTCCCTCTTTAAGGAGGGAAGGAGTTGCCCCTGGCACAAGTGATGCTGCCAGTAATTAAAAGTAGCTGTTGAAGAATGATTTCCTGAATAATTGTATTTGTTGTTGAATTACTCAGATACGTTACATATAATAACCTTCAGAGTGCTTTATACCATGCACGGAGTGAAGAAATCTTGTGTTTAGATAATGTGAACTCAATCATTTTGTTTATTATGCACAGAGTAAAATGACTAGGCTCATTTGGGAAGTGCTTTATTTATGCAAACATGTATTGTCCTTATGCAGTAAATAATTCACTTACTTTCCAAGGCAGTCATATTTAATCATCTCCCAAACATCCTACTGTCCTCTTTGAAAAACTAAGTATAGTTTATGCTTTCCATTCAAAATGTAAATAAAATACCCACCAAAACTTTCAAACCACTCATTTAATATATACATGTATTTAAGTTATATTTTATATTACACACACACACACACACACACACACACACACAAGAAATTTCAGCTCAGCAATCAATCTGGGCAAAGGGTAAAAATAAGTACTAATAATCCATGGAAGACAGGGCTCTGGTCCTTAAAGGTTCACAACCTAACACCCTAAACCTGAAGATGTGATTAAGTCACAATTCTCAAGGCAGAAAATGATCCCTATTGCCCAAATAGGTCCAATGCAATTGCAGCATTCTTATAGAAAAGATGTCATGAGTGAAATTGAGATCAGAATGATGGCAAGAAAGATCCAAAACCTAAGGAATGACCAGGAGACAGAGGCGGGGGGGGGGGAGGGTCATGAGTTCAAGATTATCCTTGGTTACCCAATCAATTGAAGACCAGGCTTCTCTCTCTCTCTCTCTCTCTCTCTCTCTCTCTCTCTCTCTCTCTCTCTCTCTCTCTCTCTCTCTCTCTCTGTGTGTGTGTGTGTGTGTGTGTGTGTGTGTATACAAACTCACACATGCACATGCTACAAGTATACATGCATACTCCATGTGCACTATTCTTATTTCTAAATTGTAGAGTCATTGATCTAAAATTCAAAGTCCAAATTTTGATGAAAAGCTTACTCATCCTACCCTAATTCCCGTGTCTATGATTCCAAGAGGTTGTCCGCTGTTCTCCAGTCACCCCATTTAACAAATCATCTAGTGAGGATTCAAAGTGAGCTCTCCTGGCAAGGGCATTTATACCCAAACAAGGATAAATTTCCCATAGCTTTCCCACTGTGTACATGTACGTTCTTGGAGTGTCAGCTTCTCTCCACATTATTGACCAGGAAGAAGCATGAAAGAATATGCAAGAACATTATGTAACAGATACTGTGGAGAGTCAGAGCCGCTTGTCAATGCAGGGGAAAGAAATCTCCTTAAGTTCTTGCACATCAGAATGATAGCACAGAAAGTTCGAACTTGCAAGACTGAATAGGGAAAATGACTGGAGATTGTACCTTCACCACAAAGAAATGTTGAAAGGTTAATAGATGCCCAAGTGGTCAATTTAGATTAAAACACAACCGTGATGACAGACGTTCAATATAGAAGTCGATAGACTGAGCTGATTGAAGTGCACAGGGTCTGGAGATTGGCAAAACCCTTTTCTACCCATACAAAGTTTTATTTATATGCACACACATGGAATTGTCTAGGTACGCATATATCATTTAGTTCTGATAGCTCACAGTGCCATTACTAAACCTATTTCATAGACAAAAATATCAAGGCTCAAAGAGGTAAATTATTCTGCTGTCATGCACACAAAGGATGAATCTCAGGTCTGCCTGGCCCAGACTCCATTCTGCTCTGCCCCTCCCTCTGTAAAGGATAAGATTCTGGCTCGGAAGTCAAAAGACTGAAGAAGAAAGCCATGCTCCTGTTCTAATTCCTTGCAGGCTCTGTTATTTACATTCTCCACTCCTAACTTTGTATTTTAATTAAATAGTTGATTTGATGGATACATACCAAGTAAATCTTATTTCTAAGGAACTCTAAGGAAATAAAAAACAAGGTCAGCATATTTTACTAATTCTGTTTTGAGCAATGTTGGTGACATAAGAAAAAAATCAATAAAACTATGCATTAAGAAAAGAACACTGGGCTTAGAGTAAATCGGAATATTTTTACAAAAAAAAAAGAAAAAAATTGAATCTACATCAGATCATTTCTTCTCAACAATGCCCTGTGAAGTGATGTGGGACATGTGATATGATCCTGGGGTATTTTGCATGTGATGTGACACAATTGATTGTGTGTTCAATGATATGCATTATTGTAATTTATAATTGTCTACATGCATAATATACTGAATTTCCAGCTTTCATTCTTCAAAACTCCTGTGATAAAATTCAATAGGAAATAATACATATCCATTGGAGGGGAGAAAACACTGACTTAAACTATTATCTTGTATTTGTACATTGAACCCTGAAACTTCCATTCTCCCCATTTTAAAAATACTTCACAGTGACACCCTGTGTTGTGATATAGTATGTACATAATGCAATCCTACATGTGATTTTTGTGTTTAATGGTATGCATGTATTTTAGAATTCTATATGTGGATATAATATGGAGCATGTGCACGTGGGTGTGTCTGTGTAAATATAATGACCAGAGTAAAACCAGAGTCAGACTTCAGCAAAGACTGGCAATGCCTAACAGCTAACTGAAGAGCAGGAGGGGACTGTGACAGAAAGCAGGGCAGGATCAGCAAGCAAAGCACACAGCCATTTCCTGCAGACAACACAGCTAGATCCCAATTTAGAAAACGTCCTCCCTATGCAAATTAGAGCAGCCATCAGCAGTTAGAGAAATTTAAAATTTAATAGCAGCCAGTGTTGGCAAACGTACAAAGGTGGCAGGATGAACTACACACAATGCAAATCACGAATATACCTTGACTCACCAATCACATCCACGTTTGCAACGTTTTACATGGTCAACTCAGAATTTCAAATCAAATAGACAAGCTTCCGGGCACGTCTGTGGAGATTTATCTGGACTATATTAATTGAGGTTGGAAGAACCATTCGAAGTGAATGTTGGTGTCCCTATTCTCTAGGCTTGAGTCCTGCAATGAATAAAAGAGGGAAAGCTGCCTGTGCACCAGCATCCTTCTCGTCTTTCTGCATGCGGGTGCGATGTGACTGTACAACCCTGCTACCCCACCCTCCCCTGCCGTGGCACACTCTACCCTCAAACTGTACACCAGCAAAATCTCTGCCTTACACTGAGTTTGTGCGGTATTTTAGCACAACAATGAAATACAACTGACACAGACAGTAGAGAAATTTGTCATGGGAAATGAAAGGCAGGGCACAGAAGTTTGTAAGTGAGCAGATATCCCTCAAAGCACTCTGTACAACAAAGGCCATGCCGAGGAATTCAGTATTGGTTAGTTTCTCATAATCTTATAATTTAAAAGAAAATCTATGGGTAATATCTGTAGCCCCCAAGTTTACTCAAAACATAATATTGAGGTCAAAGGTAGTCTTACAAAACAAAACCACTACACAGCTCTGTTTCAGAAGGTTAAAGGTGTGCTTGTTGAGCTTCATAGAGAAGATTTGGATAATGAAAAATTTCAACGTGGGTTGTATCTGAGTTGCAGTGACACAGTGGGCAAAAAGAATTTTTCACTGTTCACTTTATATATAATTATCTTTTCTAAACAACATAGATCATTTATATACTTGGAAGAAAATAAAAATACAGATGTCCCCATTCAGGAAAAAGAAGCTTTTGCAAAGACCCTATGGTGCAAACACAGTGTCTCCTCGTCTCTGACCTAAGCCCATAGATAATTCCCAGCCTATGTAATCAGCTAAAAATTCAAATTCCTGGCTGTCCAAATCTGTTTTCCCAGGATCCATGGCCTGGAGTTTCCTGTGCATCCCGTGCAGCAGCAGCCATGTAGGTAAAGCAGGTATGTTATAGAAAGCAAGCAAGGATAGAGACCGACAAGAGCCCAGCTTGATAGAGAGAGAGAAAAGGGACGCTTTGACTGCCAAGGTCCTTATGGATGGTTTAATTTTGTTCCAGAATAAAAACAAAAGGAAGATCTAAATACAGTCCTACAACAGAATCATGGAAAGGCATTAAGAACGCATGCAGCTCAGAGTGCAAGTGTATAGATAACCTCTTCATAAACAGTGACAATGTTTAGACTTTTGAGTGTATGCAGAATAATAAAACAAGGCCTTGCTGTGAGCCACGCTGTGGCTCTGTCTAATCATTCAGGGCTTGTTCCCTGTCTGTGACTTGCTGAAATGGAGCCGTGCACCAATCTTGTTTTCACAAAGCACAGAATCATTCCTCTGGGTGTGTGCAAAAGGAAAGCTTTCATTGCAATGAGAAAGATACCTTATACCTTACACACCATAAAGATTTTCATTTTGTATCCCAGTTTTCCTAAACCTATTATAAATTTAATATGTTTTATGAGCCTAACAATTTCCCAACTTTTTTTTTCATTACTTTCCTGCTCTGCATTCTCTTCTCCCTCCTACTGTTAATAACTGATGAATAAAATCCTAAGTATATTTAACCGCATCTACTTAAAAGAATTCTAGGAGAAAAGTCCTTTGGAAATCAGGGAGTCCTAGGGCAAAATTATAACATGCTTGTCTTTCAAATGTCCTGTTTTGAAAGCGAATACTTTCTAAATGAATGTATGTATATTTTTATTCTTGTTACTTTTTAACTACTTGGTTTAAAAAAAAAAAACCAAGCAAGACAAGACAAAAGAAATAGGTGAAGACTCTGAAAATTATGGAAGTAGCCCCAAATCATAGTAACAAGTGATGTATGGTCAGAACTAATCCGCTAGGTTGTTTTTTCTTTATTTTAATTCTGAAAACAGATCTTTTTAGGAAGAGAAACCCCACAAACCCAATTCTGATCTCTGTGAGACGGTTGTAGGTCAGGTCTACTTGAACTGCAGTTCCCTTTTCTTGGAAAATAGGGGAAAAAAAACATTTTTAATCTTCCCGGTATCAACACTTTGTCAGAAATCTGAAGGAGGATCCAAGAAAACAATCATGCAAGCATAAATTACTGTGCCCTCATACACAGAGTGTGAAAGGAGAGGAATGAGAAGCACAGTCCATATGGTCATCTTGCTGCAGTCTCAGATGCACAGATGGGTAAAGCGAGCGCCAGGCAGAACGCATTGCATAGGATCCCTAGTCCACTTGTGACAGTGATGACTAATGCACCTTGATTCTGTTATGCAGTGGTTCGCAGCCTTGCTTCCCTTTGGTTGTTTAGAACCTTGATGTAAAAGATTGAAACACTATAGATATTCAGGGGGAACTGGGGTTTCTTTCCCCCTCTACAATGTTTTCACCTTACTTCTAGGGAGGATTTGATGGGCTTTTGTTTATTCCTTTCTCTGTCACCATGTAAGTATAACTGAGAGAAAATATTCTTATTTGGGGGGTGGATTTATACACTTTGGGGATAGTGGTAAGGCTGCATTACTGCTGCCTGATGTTGGCTCTTGTCCTTCATTTAATGCCTTCTCTCTTGCATTTGATCTCCAACTCCTCCCAAGAGCTACTTTCGAAGTAGTGGAAATTTGCATAGACAATTGGAATGTCCCATTTTGATCTGAGATGTGAAAAATAATGTATGAAAATTTGGAAGTTGTCATATAAATAATGATGCTATTACCTGAATTAAAACCATGGGAACAGGCTGGTGCTCCAACTACTACTGCTATGTTAGTCCCAGGATACAGGTTTTCCACCATATTCCCTATATTCCCACTGAGTATACATTCTTTCTGACACCACCTGTATAATGGTTTTTCCACACACATACTGAACAATCCTCCAGGAGATGCAGCTGGGCATTCTATATTTAACTCAATTCTAAACCTGGAGTTCGAGTCACATTCCAAGGTTGAAGGCTTAGTCCCACATGACTTACTCCAATGAATACACCAATTGCAAATAGTACTATGTCACCCACATTTCTGTCTGAACAACTAATAATCAAGGACTCCCTGAACTCAGGAAAATATGTTTGTTTCTTTATTATATTGATACAGGATATAGCAGCAGAGGATTCAGAGTAACATCCAGATAGGAGAGAAAAATTAAACAAAAGATTTGGAGCTTCTGTTCCCAGCCTGTGTATATTACCTTTTAGGTACCACCATGTGTTCAGCTATCAGGAACTCCTCAAAAACTCTAATTTTTTGTTTGTTGGTGGTCATTTAAGCTTTAGAACTTCTCTCTCAGGAACTAGAGAGAGGTATTACACACACACACATACACACACACACACATCACATCACAGCTCATCACATCATATCACATCACAATGCCATCACCTGCACAGTAAGTTTTTTAAAAAAGAAAGAAACCTCAGTGTCTTAGAGTATTTGAAAAATACAGGAAATGTCCCAGGGTTTTTTCCCTTAAAAGTGGGACTTATTGATTCACATAACTGAAAGATCCAGACAGATTCCCTATGAACTTGTTTAACACAGAAGACACCATCAGAGTCTTTGTGACTCTGTACTGAGAACCTAGTCTCTGTTAAGGGCATCCCAAGACACTAGGGTTTGCTTTGAAACACAAAAGAGAAGAAGAATGAAGAATAGAGAGGGAAACAAATAATGAGGAATCTAAATGATGGAGATCGACTTATTCATGAAATTCTTTTTCCTAATATCTTAGGGACTTTTTTTTATTATTTATTTTATTTTATTTTTTTAATTTACATTCCAAATCATTTCCCCTTTCCCGTTTCCTCCCTCCCCGAAAGTCCCATAAGCCCCCTTCCCTCCCTCTTTTCTCCATTCAACCCCCTCTCATTACTCTGTCCTGGCGTTCCCCTACATCCAGTCTTTCCAGGACCAGGGGTCTCTCCTTCCATCTTCTTAGAAATCTATTGATATGCGGATTGTGTCTAGGGTATTCCGAGATTCTGGGTCAATATCCCCTTATCAGTGACTGCATACCATGTGTGTTCTTTTGTGATTGGGTTACCTCACTAAGGATGATATTTTCAAGATCTGACCATTTGCCTAGGAATTTCGTGAATTCATTGTTTTTAATTGCAGAGTAGTATTCCATTGTGTAGATATACCACATCTTCTGAATCCATTCCTCCGTTGAGGGACATCTGGGTTCTTTCCAGCTTCTGGCTATTATAAATAAGGCTGCTATGAACATAGTGGAGCATGTGTCCTTGAAGTGCTTTCAATGTTTTTAACCTAAGTTTTAATTGATATGGAATCTTTTTCTTGAAACATAAAGAGAGGAAAGCACATGATCTAGGTGGCAAGAGATTATGCGTAGAACAAAGTAGCTTGCTGTGATAGAGCTGCCTTCAGGATAGAAATGGCACCTGATCCCCACACCCAGGACCATGTGGTACCAGCGTGCAATTGAACTAATCTCTGCCTCTGCTTCCTTGAGACACACTAGAGTTTGGGGATAAAACAGAGAAGGTAGTTTGTTCCTTTTGCTTTGCTGTTATTGTTTGGAATTTTAGCTCTACTGTCTCATCATTACTTGGAAATATAATTGTTCAAGGCTCAACATGAAAACATATTAACCGTGGTAGTAACCTCAACAAGACAGGCACTGACAAGTACTGAGCCTGTCTGAAAGGTCAAAGGTAGTCGGATATTTTGCCATTTAAATTCTAAGTACATTTTGATGAGAGAGAGAGAGAGAGAGAGAGAGAGAGAGAGAGAGAGAGAGAGAAAGAAGGAGGGAAGGAGGAGGGAAAAAGGGAGGAGGGAGGGAGGACACACATGATGGCTCTTGAGAAAGACTATTTAGATCATTGGAAAAAGCCCACTTGAACAGATGAGGCCAAGCATTCGCTTATTCACTTGACTACAGTCCATCTTCTTGGCCTTGTGCTCCAATGACTCAGGAAAAAAAAAATATTATCCTATCACATGCGTATGGCAGGCAGATACAGAAAAATCAAATGAATTGGATAACTAGTGCCAGGTTTGGAGCCTCCTCTAGAATCTGCCCACGTTTGGTTGGACTTCACAGTCTCTTTTGAGATTAAAAGCATTTTCCTTGTTTTCCCTATCACTCCTGTGAAATACGTAAGTCACCTACCTCTGGTACACACTAAGTAGTACATCAGTACTCCATGCATGTCTTTGTAGCTGTAATCTCACAGGGCATTACAGGAGGCATGGCATTTTAAATAAGGACAAGAGTTATATGTAACCACATAGGTACAAGACAAGCTACAAAACAGCCAGACTATCTACTGATGGCTTAGCAGTGCTAACCAGATTACTTGTGTCCTCTACTTGCTTCTTAAACACAGCAGGTCCTTTTCCCATCTTTTTCTACTTTTTTCTTCGAATCTGTCCCTTCATTTAATTCAGGTATATCAGCATGATAAATTGCTTCTGACAAGATGTATATTTGTGGATAAGCCAGCATCTCACAGTGGTGGTTTGAATGAGAATTCCCTGTCCCCCATAGGATAATTGGTCCCCAGTATGGGGCATTGTTCAGAGAGATCCAGGTGTGACCTTGCTGGAGGAAGTACCATAGTATAGGGGAGTAGACTTTGATGTTTCATTCCCAGTTTGCTCCCTCTGCGTCCTGCTTTAGTTCCAGATGTGAGTCTCCCTTTTCTGTTTCTGTCACCATGCCTGTCACTTCCCTGCTGTCACAAATCCTAATCCCAGAAGCCCCAAATAAACTCTTCCCTCCTGAAGTTGCCTTGGTCATGATGTTTTACCACAGCAACAGAAAAGTAGCTAATATACTCAGACTACTAGGAAAGCAAGATTGTGAGAAAAATCTAGAAGAGGCATGTTTGTAAACAGTTTTTACTAAGGATACAATATTAAGTGATCATGAGATATGCTCACCTACTTAGGTCATTTTCCACATTAAGAAATGGAAGCATCAATGGTTACACAGCTTTACTCAAGGTTGATCAATAAAACGAGGCACACACGAGACTCGAGTGCTTCCCTATCAGCCTCTGAAATTGCCAATGTTTAATTCTATGCCAATCATGGTCCCAGTGAAGGATGACACGTCTTTGTAACAATCTACTAATTATGGAGTACACAGAGAGGGGTGACAGCTTACAAGAAGTTCACACAGTTTAGCAAAAAGACCCCACAACCATGGCAGGCTCATCTGCAGAACTTTTTAGAAAATATGTCTGCAGGTTCTTCTCCAAAACTGCGGACACACACCTCTGGGAAAGACGATTTACAAACCAGCATTTTTAGCGCTATCTATTACTGAATCTCAGCAAGTAGCCATTATACTACACACTGAAAGACACCAATGAAACAGTTTTTGACAGGCTTTCCTCCTAACTATTGGTTCCCATCCCAAATGCCCCAGACCAGCAGCCCAAAATGTATATGGAAACTTGTTAGAAACGTGAGTTCTTGGACTATTGAGAGGACTCTGTGGCTAAAGGAGTTTCTGCTAAGCCTGGTGAGCAGGTTTGATCACTGAGCTCTACATAGTAGAAGAGAAATGACTCCTGAAAATTGTCCTCAGACCTCCACACATGTGTTGTTATGTATACATCCCTACACACACACATACACACACACTAAATCAATCAATCAATCATTGTAAATCAATAAATAAATGTAATTAATAACTTTAAAATATAAAGATTTTTAATACTACCCTTATGAAACAGGCTATCAATTATTTAGCAAGCCCTCCAAGAAGATTTGGGAGGATGGTGATTTATTGTTTGAATATATATGCATGGGTATGTACTTATGTATATGTGGAGTCTAGAGAATAGTGTTTGGTATCTTCGTTAGTCATTGTTCATCTTATTTTTTGAGACAGGATCTCTCACTGAACCTAGAATTCTCCAATCTGGGTAGCCCAGCTTCCTAGATCCTAAGGATCCAATTGTTTTATCCACCCAGGTCCTGGGATTACACACATGCCACCTCCCTTAGCATTTGACTTGGGTTGTAGGAACTGAGCTGAGGTCCTTATGTTAGTATTTCAGGCACTTCACACACTAAACTATCTTCTCAGTCTTCTTCAAGCTGCTTTGATGCATACAAACCAGTACTCTAATCCATTCTGATCTTGACATTTGTGCAGGCTAGTTTTATATCAACTTGACACAAACTAAGTCATCAAACAAGAGAGATCCTCAATTGACAAAATGCCTCCATAAGACAGAGTTCCAGGCAAGCATTTAGAGGAATTTTTTTAATTAATGATTTTTGATGGGCAGCTCTTTGTGGGAAGGGATACCTCTGAGAAAGTGGTTCTGGGTTCTTTATGGAATCAGGCTAAGCAAGCCATGAGGAGCAAGCTAGTAAGCAGCGCCCCTCCCCTCTGTCGTTTTTGCATTGGGTTCTGCCTCCAGGTTCCTGCCATGTTTGAGTTTCTGTCCTGACTTTCTTCGGTGATGCGCTTAGATGTAGATGTGTAAGACAAACTCTTTCCTCCCCAACTTGCTATTAGTCATAGTATTTCATCACAGCAACAGAAACCCTAACTAGGATAACATTGTTCAGCCTGGCTTACCTTTTCAGCACTGTGTGAAAGCAAGCTGTCAACACTGTCATGGTTTTATCATGAGCTCTCAAACAATCCCACCAGTTTGCCTCTTGCCACAGACTCTGCCTTGTTTCTTGCCCCCTACTCCCCACCATGTTTCCAGGCTTGTGGTTTATCTTCCACTTCCATTTGCCTGACACTCAGATTTTCTGTTTTCATTTTTGTTCTTATTGTTTTTATGGCCTTCTTGTCAAGCTGTGGCTCTCATGGGTCTCAAACACTACATGATGTGACCTCTCCTGGCAGCCTTTTAAGATGCTGTGTCATTATCTCACCTGACTTGACTATTGAGAACTCTTGAAGTCCGTACCAGAAGCCTCAGTACTTCATCTCTGAATTCTGAGGTCAATGTTCTTGGTGACTTGCCCCACATCTATTCTTTTCTCCTTTCTGAACAGAACTCCACTTCTGTTCAGAGACCCATTCCACCTGCAGAGTCTATTACAATTTACTTAGTGTGCAAGTTCATACATTGCCCACATGTGGTTTAGGGCTATAGATAAACATGACATCTGTCTTCCCAGTTCAATTAAAGAAAATAAATAATGCTCTTGCTTCAGGAAAAAGGTTTTTTTTTTCTCTCTGTGTTGATATCAACAAGGGGATAAACAGCACTGTTGAAACCAGTATCCAACTTGTTAGCCCAGGAAGATCCTTCCAAGAACACCATTCACACTCAGAAGCAGGCCAGAGTGATAGGAGGATGCCAGATGCTCCACAATGTCAATACACTCTAAGTCACACTGCCATCGGAACTGTTTCATCCTCCACATCCCATCTTCTGTATTACAACAAATCATATTTTTCTTCAAACCATTTTGGCTCAAGGTAATATTATTTATAACCAAAACAATACACCTAGCCTATAAAAAACTCTCTAAAGCCTCTCTCAGTCTTCTTAATGCTGAGACCCTTTATTTATTTGTTTGTTTGTATGTTTGTTTATTATTTTATGTATTTACATCCCAAAAGTTTCTCCCTTCCCAGTCCCCCCTTGAAGAGTTCTTCCCTTCATTTCCCCTGCCCTTTTCCTCTGTCAGAGTGTCCTGCTGGATATCTCCTACCCTAGGGCATCAAGTCTCTACAGAACTAGGTGCATCCTCTCCCACTGAGGCCAAACAAAGCATCCCTCTGTGACATAAGTGCCAGAGTCTGGAACCAGCCTATGTATACTCTTTGGTTGGAGGCTTAGACTCTGGGAGCTCTGTGGAGTCCCTAGTTGATACTGTTTGTCTTTCTGTGGATTTGCCATCCTCTTCAGTTCCTTTGATCCTTCTCCTAACTCTTCCACAGTGGTCCATGATCTCAGTTCAATGTTCAGCTGTGAGTGTATGCATCCGTCTCAGTCAGCTACTGGTAGAGCCTCTCAGAGGACAGTCATGCTAGGCTCCTGTCTATAAGCACAACACAGCATCAATAATAGTGTCTGGGACTGGTGCCCACCCATGGGATGGATCCCAATTTGGGCCAATCACGGGTCTGCCTTTCCTTCAGTCTCTGCTCCATCTTTGTCCCTGCATTTCTTTTAGGTAGGAACAATTTTGGGTTGAAGGTTTTCTAGGTGGGTTGGTGTCCCCATCCCTCCACTGGGGTCCTGGAGGTGGTCGCTTCAAGTTCCATATCCCCACTGTTGAGCATTTCACCTAAGGTCACCCACACTGAGTCCTGGGAGTCTCCCCTATCTCAGGTCTCTGGGATTTTCTAGAGGTTCCCCCACATCCCAGACCTGGTGGCTGCATATATGGAACTATGCTGTGACCCTATAATACAATTCTTCATGTTATGATAACCCCAACTATATAATTATTTTTATTGCTACTTCATAACTGTAAGTTTGGTACTGTTATGAGTCACAGCATAAATATCTGTGTTTCCAATGATATTAAACCACCCCTGAGAAAGGATCATTCAACACCCCCCCCAAAGACATCACAACCCACATGTTGAGAACCACTACTCTAAAATCTTTCATTTTGGTTCATTCTCTCCAGATTCTGCTTAGCATCTCTGTCCATAGCATTTTGATTTCTGTATCTGCCTGGACTAAATTTTTCTGTGATGTTTGCTTTTGTATCTGTCTTATCTAAAAAGTTACTATTAATCTGTGTGTTTTTGTGTGTGTGTGTTGCTGAAACTTCATTGTTTTTCTCAAAGCTCTTTTATACATTGTACATTATTCCTTCATCTGCTGGCTGATTAATTGGTGTTATCAATGTAAAAATCAGGGTCATGTTTTTATTTCACACTTCATCATCTGGGAAACGCAAAATATCTCAGAGACAAAATGCTGTGTTGAGCTATCAATGGAGATGATATGAAACCAGGGTTCAGTTTTCAATTCATCCTCCTATAGTCACACATTAAAAACATAGAACTGGGCATGGTGGTGAATGCCTTTAAACCCAATACTTGGGAGGCAGAGGCAGATGTGCCTATGAGTTTGAGGCTAGCCTGGTCTATAGAGTGAGTCCCAGGACAGCCAAAACTACAAAAAGAAATCCTATCTCAAAAACAAAGAAAAAAAGAAAAAGGAAAAATGATCTAAAATCCAAAGCTCATATGTTAATAATAATTGTTTTCTTGCCAGACCCTTACAGCTAGGTAAGATCATTAAATCAAGCACCCATGAGAACTTTGTAAGAAGAGAGAAAACAAAGTTAGAACACCCATTCTGTCTCACAATGGATGTCCTCAGTCAGACTTTGACGCTGCAAGAAAACCCACATCAGAAGCTGAGACGATGCCAGCAGTATGATAAGCTAAATAAACTACTGTTTATAAATTACCAGCTCTGTGGCATTGTGCTACAGCTCCAGAAAATTGAATGCAACAGAAGACCTATAAGCTTCATTGGAAGATAAATTACACTCTTGAAAGGTCATTTCTTTACAACTAATTTCCTAATAGAAAAATCCTTTCACTTGGAGAGCTTTAATTTCTAATTAGAAACAAGAAATGAATAATTATAATTTATTCTAATTTTGGACTCTTTTTCTAATTTTGGTATCTCACTGCTTAGGAAACTTTGCCTTATGTGTGTGTGTGTGTGTGTGTGTATATATATATATATATATGACATATATAATGTGTATGTTATGTATGTGTGTTATATATATCACAAATTTAAGAGATCAAAATCAAAAGGCTTGGAACATCAGTTGAAATGTCTATTGAAAGTAGAATGAACAAGCAAATTATTATTATAACTTCCCCCCAAAAGTGTCTTTACAAACCTGACTTCAGTGGATTCAAAAGGAGACGTAAGAGAACATGGAGGAAATTCCCAACAGGTTAGAGTCAGATTTCCCTAGAGTTCTGCCCCAGGTTTATTTTGTCTCCCCTTCCCTTCTTGCATGTATTAATTTGGGGAATATGGTAAAAATGATATTTGGAATTTTCTTGAATGTCTTATCTGTGAATAGCATTTTAGAATCATCCGAAAGCACAAACACAGCAATATCAGGTCTATACTAACATAGTGTCAAGTAATCTAACAATACATTGAGAAATTCCACTAACTGGGAATTAAGTAACAGAGGGTAACTGATGTTTAGTGATGCCCCAAGTCACTACAAGATCATAATTTTTAAAAGTTAAGAGCATGCTGAGGATAGTTAGAGGGAATAGCTAGCGTATACATATCACTAAAATATCTCTAGATTTAAATACAGACTCTTTGATTAACTCTGTGATCATACCTCCCTGACCATTGGCATACTTGTCCCCACAGCCCATGTTTTTTGAGGAATTTAATTATATAATGACTATAAAGATTATAACTGATGTTTAGTGATGCCCCAAGTCACTACAAGATCATAATTTTTAAAAGTTAAGAGCATGCTGAGGTTAGTTAGAGGGAATAGCTAGCGTATACATATCACTAAAATATCTCTAGATTTAAATACAGACTCTTTGATTAACTCTGTGATCATACCTCCCTGACCATTGGCATACTTGTCCCCACAGCCCATGTTTTTTGAGGAATTTAATTATATAATGACTATAAAGATTATGGTTTACTGCTAAGCATATAGAACATCTGAATTAAACACTGGCTGCTTGTCCCCCTTTACCCTTATCAAATTGAAAACATACCCAATGATCTTGATTATCCTAAACAACTTATCCAATAGATTGTGATAAATTGCTTAAGATCACCATGAAAGGTATTAAGTCTCATTTATTAAATCTTTGATACATCACTTAGAATATCCTTTTGTAGAGAAATACTCATTGGCATTGGAATTTTGTCTAATTTTTAAAAAAAAAATGGGGTCAGAGAAATGGTTCAGTGGATAAAACTCTCACCATGCAAGAATGAGGACCATAACTCAAATTCAGGAACATACATAAAAGCCAAGTAGGCAGATGTGGCTTAGAATCATTAGTTTGTAACAGATGCCTGTAATCCCAGCACTCAGGATACAGAGACAATATCCTTGGGACAAGCTAGCTAGCAAGATTGGTCAGAATTGGTGACAATCTCCAGGTTCAGCTAAAGATTCTATGTCAATAAATAAATTGGGAAGAAATTAAGAAAAATGCACTATATCAATTCTAGGCCTCCACATGGACCTATATACACATTCTATTCTTCATAATAAAGTACAGTTGCTGTGGACAAGGATGAATCCTATTAAAAAGTTAATCATAGTCACTTAACAAACATGCTAAGCACCAAAGGATGCAAGTAGGCTAGTTATAATATCTGCAATCTAGGAGCTTACATGAAGAGGATATATAGGAATGTCTAATAGTAACTTGAATGCAGAGTGATTCATATGCTGATAACCCAAGAAAAAGGAAAAGGTAATAATAGTAGGCTAATGGATGACATAAATAAGATGTCATGAAAATAACAGTGTCCAAGGCTCAAGCAGAAACATCTGGAGAACCCTGAGGTCAAAGGATCATGGTACATTCAAGGCTTTGCTAGACATTCAGAAAAGTTGGTCATGAAATTGTGTTGGGGGAGGTTTGAAAAACACTCATATCATGAAAAGCCATGGAATTAAACATCAAAAAATATAAATTAAAATGTTACAAACTCATGATTCTAAGCCAAGAGCTGAATCAATAACATTTTCATTCAGCAAAATCAGAGTAGAGAAGAGAAATCAATCTATGCATAAGTGATCAATTGATTGCTGACAAAACTATGAAGGTAAACTATTTGAGGAGACAGACTTTTCAGTATTGATACTGACGAAAACAGTACAAAACAATCAAATGAATTACGACCCTTATGTCAACACTGTCCATAAAAATCAATTTGAAACACATCACAAATCTAACCTAAGCATAATAGATGAATGTATAAAATTACACAAGAAAAAAATTTATCATCCTGAGAGACAGAGAGGAAGAGGAAAAAGAGAGAAGGAGAGAAGCGTGCTTAGCCATTCCACTTCTTCCCTTGGGATGTTCATGCACCACTGCACACCAACAGAAAGGGATCAAGTGGAGCCTAGAATGGGTGGAGTTGACAGGATCCTGGTCAGACTGGGAGCTGAAGGGTGAGACTTCTCCAAGGATTTTAGTGTTAGAGCTCTTTTAGACAATATTCAGTGAAAACTGCTCTCTTGGAAGATTTTCAGTGAAACAGCTTGTAAACACACATTTTACTTGAGGTGAACAAGGGTGATATATGAACCTTAGAGAGTGGGAAGGGGATTTCAGAGTGAATACAAGTCCTTGGCTGGAGCTTAAGTACTGGGAATGGCCTCATTTGCATGGAGAGGCATCCCAGGAGTCCCTGGTACTTGCTGAGCAGGTTCTTATCTGGAGAGAGGAAATTGAACCTGTAATTTTGCCAAGGTCTATGTGACATTCTTCAAATAGAAGTTGTGGAGGTTGGGCTCCCCAGATCAGACAGAGAATAGGACACCCCACTAAGAGGGAGTGGTCAGATACCTCACTAAGAAAAGGGAGTCCTCCATTTTGTGTAAAGCTCAGGAAAGCTGTCCAGACATGGTAGATTACAGCCTTAAGAGCAAGTACAAAGAAAGAGGGAGGGATGAGGTTAGATGTAGTAAGATGAATAATGGCCCCTAAAGAGAGTCCTGCTCTTCCAAACTTGTAAATGAGCTACTTTTTGCCTGGGGTTGGGGTTGAAGCTATGATTAAGGGTTTTGAAATGGAAAGACTACCCTGGCTTCATTAAGGGTTCCATTGTAATGACAAGTGACCTTGTACAATAGCTGCTGGAAAATCAAAGAGGGTAGTAGGAGTCAGAGATATGCAGAACCCAAGGGTCAGGGAGGCAGACACCTTCAAATGGTGACAAAACACAAGGAAATGGAGGCTATGGATAGAATGCAGTCTGACCAGTCTAGTCTGTCTTTTGGCCTCCAGAACTTTAAATGTGTAGAGCTTAAGTCACTGAATATGTGTTAACTGATTGCAATAGCAATAAGAATAGAAATAATGAATTATACATCATCAAAATCAAAGTTAAAAAAATAAGCCAAGACTGGGTTAAAATACTTAAATTTGTATATCTATTTTAAATAGATACCAACAAGTAAACATAAATGAATCATATAACTCAATACAATGAAATATTAAAACTAAGCTAAAAATAGTGATCCATGTTTTATAAGACAAAATGCTTGTGTGTCCATAAACATAACTAGTAAAAGCCCAATGGGGTCTCACAGCCCAACCATTGGAGTAGTTCAAATTACAAAGAGGCTGGGGTGCAGCCCAGTGGTAATTTTCCTAGAGTGCATGATTCAATATCCAGAATAGTAAAAAGTAAGGAGGAAGATGGAGTTCGGTAGGTAGAATTGGTAGAATATTTGCTTGGTGTATACAAAACCCTGGGTTCAATCCCCAGCACTGCATACACTGAGTATGGTAGCCCACCTCTGTGACTGTAGTCCTGAAGAGACACAAGCAGGAGAATCAAAACTTTAAGGCCATCTTCAGTATGAGGCCAGTCTGGGCTACAAGCCATACTGCTTAAAAAAAAAAAAAAGAAAATCTTATTGCCAACTGCTGGAAAGTAGTAGAACAAAGGTGATGCCTAGACAATGCTCATAGCAGTGTGAAATGGAACAGCCATGGAAAAGAGTTTAGTATGATGCTTACATGTAGCCTAGAAACATGTACCATGCTTACATGTATCATGCTTACATGTAGCCTAGAAATCTTACTTTATTATTTACTTATTGTATATCTTGTATATTTTAAACGATGAAAGGGTTGAGAACCAATGATACAGCTCAGTGATCCAGCACTTCCCTAGTGTGTGCAAGAGCCTGGGTTCAATCCCCAGAACTGCACACAATCAATAAAGAAATAAATATAAGAAATGAAATGAAACCATAGTCATGGAAACAAATATTCACACTTCACTCATAAGACCTCCCAACTAGAAACACTCTAAAATATCCATCAGGGTGAGCAGGCACAAATGCGGTCTCGTCACAATATAAAATATTTCTCAACAAAGGAAAAAAAAAACAGTCTACTGACATACACAATAGCATGAGTGAATTTCAAAAAATAAAAACAAAAAAAAAAAAAACCAAAATCATGCCAAATTATAAGACTCAGACATGAACATCTGTATAAAGCATGACTCTAAGTCAACAGATTCCAGAAAAAATGACTAAACCCACAACAACAGAAAGAAGAGGGAAAGTGTCTCAAGCTGCAGGGTGATGGAGAATTGATGCTGACAACAAAGGGGATGTTTCTTGGCAGGAATAGAAGTATTTTCTGTCTTAGCTGTAATGACTGTTACAGTAACGATCATCTGTGTTTGTATGCATACAGTAACAATCATGCATTTGTATGCACAAATAACGAGTAAACTGACATTTTTAGACTGATTATTTTATTTTATATGCAGGTATGCACTTGAGTATATGTTCATGAATGCAGATGGTCACAGAGTCCGGAAGAGGATGTCAGATCTTCTGGAATGAAAGTGGCAGGAGGTGGTAAGTCACTTGATGTGGGTGCTAGGAACAGAAGCTCTATTTTTTTTTTTTTAAAAGGTACAGTGACTAATAAACTGTGAAGGGCTGCTGATGGAGTTCACTGGCAAAGTACTTCTCTAACATAAGACAGGTGTGGATTCAATGCCCTGTACAAAACAAACTTAAAGTTAAAAAATTAAAAAGAAAAAAATTAGGTATTGGAGCAAATGAGTTTAGCAACCATCAGACTGGGATGAGGTCTCAGCTATAGCAACAAGAGTATCCCATCCAATTGTATGCCCAGTAGCTAACTGTCTCTAGGAGAAATTACCTCAAAGAATGAGTTATAGGGTCTGGAGAGATGGCTCAATGGTTAAGTGAATTTGTTATTCTTGGAGAAGACCCAGGTTCAGTTCCTAATAACCACATTGTGGTTCCAAACACCTGTACCGCCAGTTCCAGGAAATTTGGAGCCCTTTTCAGAAGTCCAAGGGCACCATGTATGCTCATGTATACATGCGTAAACACACATGCAGTCCAAACACTCAGACACATAAGTTAAAACAAATGTTGACTCAGCGAGCTTCTGTCCCATGTGTCTGAAGTACTATGATGGAAGTCAAAGGTGTTATGACTGTCGCAGCGACTGCAGGGTGCGACAGCAGTGTGGGGCCTGATGGTGGGTGACGTGGGCTGCGGCAGCAGCAGAGAGACCACACCAGGCCAAACAGTTCCACGTGGGGTTTATTGGATCAGACAGGGGTGGTGGTGAAAAGAAAGGGAGAGAGAGAGAGAGAGAGGTGCTACTCACATATATGCAGATGGTGACATAGTTGCAGGTAAAGGTGAACTCTGGGTACATGGTGGCTGTTACCTTGGCAACAGACCTATAGGTCGCACTGCTGCCTATGTGATGTCTCAGGTGTGGGAGGTCCCGATACCATCATGCCTCCCTTTTTATTATTATAAAGAGAAGGAAAAAGGGGAGGGGGAAGCTGATGGTGAAAGGGAATGAGGGCACCATGTTTCTTAAACTGCTTCCTGCTGTCTAGAGGTGATGTCAATTTTGGGGTGCGGCTGACTTTCACCATCGCGATCCACTTGGTAAACGTTGGCATCCAGGTATCTCTGTGAACAGTGGCTCTTCTGTGGGCAGCGGCTGGTAATCCTGTAACAGGAACTGATTAAAAGTTTTGTTAGAAATTTTTTGTATTGGCCATTGGAGGAATGTAGAAACAAGATTAATTAGGCAGGGAGCAAACAATAACACCAGGAAGATGACTAGAAAAGGCATTACAAAAGGGAATATCCACTTCCATATAGGACTGTGGAAAATGCCAGAACTGGAGGTCTCATGATCCTTGAGATTCTTTATGTCTGACTGTAGCTCCTAGATTTTGTTTCTCACTATCCCGGATTGGTTGACATAGAAACAGCATTCTTCTTGGAAGAACAGGCAAAGACCACCTTCTTTAGCTGTCAGGACATCTAGGACCCATCAGTTCTGAAGCACCACGGCTGCCAAAGAATCAATCTGTTTCTGGAGAATAAGCAGTTTCAGTCATTCCCTGGAGATCACTTTTAAACTGAGAAGTGAATGCATTATATTGGGACATAGAAGTCATAGAAGTCATTATCCCTGCCACACCAGTACCAACACCTATGATTATTCCTGTAGCAACCAAGAGTGGCACGACCTGAACTACCCTCTTATGTCAGGCAGCTATCATATCTACAGCTAGGATTGGCAGGGGCTCATTTCCCTGGATTACTCCCAGTTCAGGAAAAAGGAGTACCAACGTGCAAACTCCTGACCAGCTGATGGGTAGGCAATGATATACCTGAGTGCCACAAAGAATTGACGTGTTCTGGAAGGTAGGGCATTGTGGCAGAGATAAGGTATAAAGGGTTGTGGTTCTATTGCAGTCTAGGGAGCTTAGCATTCCTACAGAATGTGTCCCAGAGGTCTTAAAACAGTTTGCCATGCCAAAGAGAGGGACAGAGGTAAGCTACAGAGTCATGGCAAATCGGAGTCAGGACAGCTGACAAAAGGTGAGGTGAGGTTACTTGGCAGTATCACTGGAGAGGCTGTAAGTAACAATTTTGAGTCAATTCCAGGGGATACACATAACCAACAATCTTTAAAGTGACCAGGCCAGGTGACATTAAAGAGCTGGTACTCTGAGGTCAAGGTTTGAAGCAACAGGCAAAATGACAAGTTAGTGCCATTTATGAGGGGTGCTGTCAAAGAGGTAAGGACCTCGGAGGAGTGTTTGATTATCTCCTCTACTTCTCCAATATCTAGGGGTTGGGCAATTGAGATATATTTTCTCTGAATATGGATGGTACTTACTGGAGAGCTGGGCTGATTTTTACAGTAGAGCTTACCAACAACTCCTGTCTCCCACCTGGAATCCCACGAATCTTGTATGTAGAAGAAAAGTGTCTTGTCGTGTTGATAGAAGAAATGACTGATCCGTGATCCTAGCATATGTATCTGACAAGAACAATATGGGCAGCCCCCATATTCGTCTGGCCTTTTTCTACAATAATCTTTTGTCTGGTCAAAGAGAAAGCAAGTATAGAGATCATAATATTTAGATGGGATAACAGATACAGGGATGATAGAGATTTGGATCGGTTCCTGGCATCCAGCTATGGAGCAGTTTCCTAACCCTATTTGGAAAGACTATTATCTGTGGGGGTTTCTTGAACCTCGAATCTCCAGATGAAAGGACTGCCCTGGATGGAAATGAAGAACAGCAGGGGGAGGACAAGAAACCCATGTCTAATCCAGTGAGGTCGAGCTCAGCTGCTGGAGTGGAGTCTCATTTTCTGGGACTGAGAATAAGGTGGATGGTCTCAATGTCCTCTGGAGCTTAACAGAACATGGTTCTGTTAGGGTGGACGTGTATGAAGAAGAGTTATTTTTAGGTGGAGGGATGAAAGGTTTAAGGTGAGACAGGTGGACCCAATGAGAGAGTCCTTCAAGTTTAGCAGCTATAGGAGTCACGAGAATCACCTTGAAAGGACCCATTTGGGAGACAAGGGTGAGGGCCAATGATCTGGAGGGAATAGGAGGATTTGGTCTCCAATGTTGACAGGCAGTGGACAGGAGACAGTCTGTGGCCGTGGTAGATGATGGTCAGCAAAGTTCCATAAGAGAGAATGGAGGTGACAAAGTAATGGGGTGAGTAGATGGTCTGGGAGGGGAAAGCATTTAGGTGAAAACCAGGAGTTAAAACTATATGGCTGCCGGGCGGTGGTGGCGCACGCCTTTAATCCCAGCACTTGGGAGGCAGAGGCAGGAGGATTTCTGAGTTCGAGGCCAGCCTGGTCTACAAAGTGAGTTCCAGGACAGCCAGGGCTACACAGAGAAACCCTGTCTCGAAAAATAAAAAAAAAAAAACTATATGGCCATACATGAGTTCAAAGGGTGAGATGAGAAGAGGTCACTTGGGGAGAGCTCGTAGCCTGAAAAGAGCCAGAGGTAGGAGTTTTGCCCAGTCAAGGTGAAGGTCCTGTGACAACTTAGCAAGAGTGGTTTTTAAAGAGTGATTCGTTCTTTCTACCTTACCTGGAGATTGAGGGTGGTAGGGAATGTGAAAATGCCAAGGGATGTCTAGGGTCTTAGAGAGACTCTGAGAGATCTGGGAAGTAAATTCAGGACCATTGTCTGTCTGAAGGGAGGCTGGGACACCAAATCGGGGGATGATCTCTCAGAGGAGGAGATCAGAGACTGTGTGAGCCCTTTTGTTAGTTGTGGGAAATGCTTCCACCCACCCTGAGAAGGTGTCCACCAAGACCAGGAGGTACTTGACACATTTGACAGTGGGCATGTGGGTAAAGTCAAGTTGCCAGTCGGTTCCAGGAAGGGAACCTCTAGCCTGATGGGTAGGGAAAGGGGTGCTACGATATCTTGAGTTGGAGTCTGACATCTAACAGATTTTACAAGAAGTGGTGATAGATTTTAAGAAACTTAACTCCTCAGGGGTAGGCTGTAGGTGGGTCTTAGCAAAAGAAGACAACGCTCGAATGTTAAGATGAATGAGTTGGTGAAGATAGGACAGAGTTTGGGGAGTGTCAGGAGGTGAAGGTAGAGATGTGGGTTGCAGTGTACGGATGTCCTGGGGAAGGTGAGATGAGTTTAGGCCCCTAAGGGCCACAGCTCTAGCTGCCTCATCAGCTCAGTTGTTTCCCTTGGAGACAATAAAGTCAGCCATCTGGTGGGATCTGCAGTGGACAATCCCAATAGCTGTGGGGGGAGATGGGAGGCCTTTAGCATGGCCAAAATGTGGTTTGCATTAGTTACTGATCCTCCTTTGGTAGTAAGTAACCCACTCTCCTTCCAGATAGCGGTGTGGGACAGGAGGATATGGAAAGCATATTTGGAATCTGTGTAGATGTTGAGGGATTGTCCCTGTGCCAGTTGAAAGGCATGGGTGAGGGCTATTAGCTCAGCCTGTTGATTAGTGGTGTGAGCAGGAAGAGCCTGTGCCTCCACCACCTTGGTGTCTGACACTATGGCAGAGCCAGCTTTTCTAGTCCCTTCATACAGAAAGGAGCTGCCATCTGTGTACCAGGTATGGCTTGAGGCAATGTGCCCTCCTGTATGTGTGAAGGATGAGGTAATAGTTGCTCTAAAGTCTCAGTGCAGGAGTGAGACAGGGAGTGGTTAGTATTAGGAAGAAGATTGGAAATATTAAGAGGGGGGCGTGATTGGAAGGTGAACGTGGAATCTTCTATTAGCACTACCTGAAGAGAAAGAACTCTGGAGGGAGGTAGAGTCTGCAAGCCTTTGTAAGTTAGGAGCTGTGACAGGTTGTGAGAAGAGAGCACAGTTATGGGTGACCCCAAGGTTAGTTTCTTTGACTCTAGAATAAGGAGTTCAGCAGCTGTTAAGGTATGAATACAAGGTGCCCATCCCTAGATGGTTAAATCTAGTCTTTTTTGACAATTACGCCACAGGTGCAAAAGAAGGTCCCAACTGGTGACCTAAGACTCCAAGGGCAAATCCCTCCTTTTCAGTTACATAGAGGGAAAAAGGATGAGTCAGGTCAGGGAGATGTAAGGCTGGGAACTTAAGGAGAGCCTGTTGGAGCCTCTGAAAGGTCTTGGTAACAGGTTTAAGAAGCAGTTCATGGGTGGGGCCTAACGCTGCTTCATATAAGGGTCAAGAAAGGAAGAAAAAGGAAGGAACCTAGGAACATAAAAAGCTAGCCATTCCTAGGAATGACAAAATCTCTTCCTTTGTGGAAGGAACAGTTAAAGACTGAATCAGATTCTTTCTATCTAAGGTAATAGCCTTGTGGGTTGGGGTAATCATTAGTCCCAAGTAGGTAACCTGAGGAGTGGACAGTTTGACTTTAGAAGGTGAGACCCTGTAGCCTCAACTAGAAAGGGAATTTAGAAGAACACAGGTGTCTGCTTGGCTAATCTCTAGAGACAGGCTACAGGGGAGGACATCATCTACATAAAGAAGAATTTTAGATCTAGGGAGAGATAAAGAGAGTAAGTCAGAAGCCAGGGCCTGGCCAAATAGGTGTGGGCTCTCCTGGAATCCCTGAGGCAGAATAGTCCAGGTAAGTTGGGTAGAAAAGTGGGTGTCAGGATCTGTCCAGGTAAAGGCAAATATATTCTATGACTGGGTGCCAAAAGGGATAGAGAAAAATGTGTCCTTGAGGTATAGGACTGAGAAATGAGAGCTTCCTGAGGGGATAGTAGAAAGAAGTGTGTAGGGGTTAGCTACAACAGGATGGAGGGGGACCACTGCAGCATTAATGCGCCTGAGGTCTTGAACCAGGCGATAGGTACCATTAGGTTTTTTAACTGCTAGTATAGGGATATTGAAGGGGGAAGAATTGGGGCGAAGGAGTTTTTTCTTTAAGAGGTCAGAAATGATAGGCTTAAGTCCCCTGAGGCTCTGCAGAGAGAGAGAGAGGGTATTGAGCTCGGATGATGTACCTGGTAGAGTCCAGTAACTGGATGACAACCGGAGAATGACGTTTAGCAACAGAGGGGTTCTGGACATCCCAAACTTTGAAGTCTACCTGAGAAGCTGGTACAGGAAACAACATGTTAGTGTTAGTAGGTTGACTGGCTAGAAGAAGAAGTAGAGGAACCTGCTGGCGAGCTTGGGTTCAGGCGAGTAGTGGCAGCAAAGGAAATGGAGGCCCCCAACTTAGCTAAGAGATCTCTTCCTAATAAGGGAACAGAACAAGTTGGCACTACCGAAAAGAATGGGTGAGGGGTACACCCCTAAAAATGCAGCTAATGGTGGGGTCTGATGAGGGTTGTCCTCCTATCCCGACAATAGGAAAACTCGAAGGTGAAGTGGGTCCCCAAAACTCTGTCAGGACTGAGTAAGTGGCCCCGGTATCCAAGAGGAAAGAGATGGGTGGTCCACGTACCATGATAGCTACCCAGGGCTCCCTGCTGGTGATGGGCGTGGTAAGATCAAGGGAGCTCCGGCCCCTTCAGCCATCCACAGCCAAGCCTAGGAGGTCAGCTGGAGGAGTACCTGGATGGGATGCCCCTCTGTTCTGCATGACATGAGGGCAATCGACAGCCCAATGTCCCTCAAGACGGCACTTAGGGCATGGTCTTCTTGACTTTCAGGGGTTGGGGCAAGCCTTTGCCCAGTGACCTTGTTGACCACATCTATAGCAGGGAGCTGGTGGTTCCTGAGCCTTAGAAGGCCAGGGGCCCAGGGTAGTGGCTGGAACTGATCGGACAGTCTTTGCCAGCATGTGGTACTTTGTTTTGGGGCTTTTTCATCCCTCTCATGGTACACCTTGAAGGCCAGCGCCAAGACTTCTGCCTGTAGGGTTAGGGCCCCCACTTCAAGTGCCTAAGTTTAGCTTTTATGTCGGGGTAGCTCTGGGGAAAAAAGTAGGTCATCTGCTTACCTTCCAGATTTTCAGGGTGCAGATTAGTGTATTGTAACAAAGCTTTTGTGAGACATTCTAAAAACTGAGCTAGATTCTCCTGCTCGTCCTGGACAACCTCTTGGAGTTTTTCAAAATTTACTGGCTTTAAGGCTGCTTTTCTAAGACCGGCCAGAGGCATGTAACAATCCTATCTCTGGCTAAAATACCATCTGTGGAATTGTAATTCCACTGAGGATCCTGGTCAGGCACTGTCTCAGATCGCATTGGATATGTTCTGTCTGTTTGGTGAATTTCATCTGCATGCATTCTTGCATCTTCTGAAACTCGCCTGCGTTCATCAGGAAGTAAATTGTTAATAAGAATCATATGAACATCATGGAAAGTCAAGCTGTAAGATTGAGTGATGTCCTGGAACTCTTTAATAAAGTCGGAAGAGTTACAAGTATAGGAATCCACTCTACTTTCTATTTGAGAAAGTTCACTCAACGAGAAAGGAACATGTATTGTGACCAGACCATCAACTCCAGCCACTTCCCTTAAAGGAAGAACCGGTGCCGGGTCAGGTGTTCTTGGAAGAGGAGAAGGACTTGGGGGTCTGAGTGTAGCTGAGAGAGGCTGGGTTAGAGGACACAGAGCAGAGGGAGGGTTTGGAGCGGAGATAGATGAAAGTTTGAACATATAAAACCTCATCCCATTTGCTGGATTGCTGACAATATGTATTAAGAGCCCTTAAAACGATCAGGTCTAATGGCACTTAAAACAAGTGCCATTAGGTGGCCATTTGGAATTATTATCTAATGGGTATTGAATCCAGACCTTATTGCAGAGGTTTATCAGTTTTAAGCGCCTCAAATTGGGCGTTAGTTTTAGAGACTTAAGATTTTCCAGGAGACATCCCAGTGGGGTGTCTGGAGGTATGGTCGAAGACAAGTTAGCGCCCATCGGGTCAAAAGGGATAGCTGCTAAATAATCTGAAAGAGCGTCCTGGAGGATTATTAGCAGCACAGTTATGGCCAAGCTAGAAATTCAGGTCGTCACAAGAAAGTCTAGAAAATTTACAAGTCAGTAGACCACCCAACTCTAGACAATTCTAGACAAAGTCTGACATTCCTGAGGAATGTCAGAAAAGCACCCAACCTGGTCCAGGATTTTCTACAGCTACGAGAGCTAAAAGAGTCTGGGTCACTTCCTAGTGAGGGACATCCCCCTCCCCCCCCCCCCAGGGCCTAATGTTCTAACACGAATGTCAGCCAGGTGGCCAGTCGTATGGACTGGGCATTGGAAGCCAACTTTTAGTTCAAAAAAGAGGCTGACCAGGCCTTATTTTGGGCTAAGGTTCCCTCCGGGCGACAGGAGAAAACTTCTTACCAATTAATATAGCCAGTGTGTGTTTGCAGGAATTTGCAATCTGGTAGCCGAGAGTGCGGAACTGTTTGGTCGATTGGCCAGGAGGCAATTCTATGTGGTAGGCCACAGAGCACAGCTCACGTGATAGAAGCCTGTGAATCTTGCAACAGCGGCAGCAGGGATGGTCTGCACAGTGGTGGAAATCCACGAGTCATGCGGTAGTGGCTGCAGGCAATGATGGCATTGGTTCAGCGGCAGCAGCGTCTTCCTGGCCGCGCCAGATGGTGACCGCTGGCCAGCTGGGTCCGCAGCGGCTGTAGGCAGTGTTCCCGGGTTTCAGCACCAATGTTATGACCGCAGCAGCAACTGCAGAGTGAGGCAGAGCATGGCAGTGGGCCACGCTGACTGCGGCAGCAGCAGAGAGACCACACCAGGCCAAACAGTTCCACGTGGGGTTTATTGGATCAGACAGGGGTGGCAGTGAAAAGAAAGGGGGGGGCGGGGGGAGAGAGAGAGAGAGAGAAAGGTGCTACGGTGCTACTCACATATATGCGGATGGTGACAGGTAAAGGTGAACCCAGTGAACTCTGGGTACATGGTGGTGGCTGTTACCTTGGCAATAGGTCACGCTGCAGCCTATGTAATGTCACAGGTGTTGGAAGTCTCGATACCATCAAAAGGAAAAAAAAAATTTACAGGAAAGAGTCCACAGACATCACAAGGAAAGAATAGATTCCATAAAAACTGTGAGTCTAGTTATTCAAAGACATTCTCAAGGAAAGCTGTTAAGGAAGACGAACCTAAAGTCACATCTAAGAATTTTGAGAAAGGCCCCACAAAACCTGGCAAGTTCAAAGCAGTTCAAGAAGAAGCCACAAGGGAGCAAAGGACCAAAGGACACATTTCAGAAGGCAAATAAATTCAACAGGAAGTGGAAACTCCAGCCGGATGATAAAAGTGATGAATCCGCAGACTTCAAAAAGAAGAAGAAAGACCTGAAGCAGAGCAGGGAGCTCAATGAGGAGACCAACTGTGACTTCGGGGTTCGAGCAAAGCACCTTTGGGAGAGCTTGAGAAGGAAAGATGGTGACAAAGAAAAATGGTGGAAGCTCATGAGTGATTTGCAGAAGTTGATTCAAGGGAAAATTAAAACTATTGCCTTTGCACATGACTCAACTCCAGTGCTTCATTCGGTATGGGAATGAGGAGCCGAGGAAGCAGGCTTTCGGAGAATTGCAAGGCGACTCGGTTGAGTTAAGTAAAGCCAAATATTCCAGGAATATCGCTAAAGAAATTTCTCACGTGTAGAAGTAAACCACAGGTTGCGGAGATAATCAGAAGTTTTAAAGGTCATGAGAGGAAGACGCTGCGGCGTTCAGAGGCTTCGGCCATTGTGGAGTAGGCGTACAGTGTACAACGACAAAGCCATTTTGGAGCAGAGGAACATGCTGACAGAGGAGCTCTATGGAAACACGTTTCAGCTCTACAAGTCAGTAGATCACCCAACTCTAGACAAGGTGCTAGAGGGGCAGCCAGGAAAGCTACAGCTTATCACGGACAAAATGAAGCAGATTCTGATTCCAATGGCCCAAAAGGAAGCTATGATTAAGCACTCACTGGTCCATAAAGTATTCTTGGACTTTTTTTTTTACCTATGCACCCCCAATTCGTTGGATCAGAACTAATTGAAGCCGTCGGGAAGCAGTGGTGTACCTGGCTCACACACACGATGGTGCCATTGTGGCCATGCACTGCTTGTGGCATGGTACACCCAAGGACAGGAAAGTGATCATGAAAACAATGAAGACTACTGGAGACGGTTGCTAATGGCAACACACTCACTTGGGTCTACTGTCAGGGCTTGATTGTATTGATGATACTCAGCTTGTGAAGCACATAATCATATCAGAAATCATCAGCTCCTTGACCAGCATAGTTAATGACAAATACAGAAGGAAAGTCCTATTGTACTTGATGAGCCCCAGAGATCCCACCCACATGGTGCCAGAGATCATTGAGCTTCTGCAGAAGGGTGAAGAAAATGCGCCCAGGACGAAGGACACTGCAATCCGCCAGCGTGAGCTCTTAGAGTCCATCTCTCCAGCTTTGCTGAGTTACCTGCATGTACACACTCAGGAGGTGGTGCTGGATACGTCTGCATGTGTGCTGGTATCCGACATCCTGGGATCTGCTACTGGAGATGTTCAGCCTGCTGTAGATGCCATTGCCGGCTTGGCAACAGCAGAACGGTATCCTGGTGGCAAGGACGGAGAGCTTCATGTTGTTGAACATCCTGCAGGACATCCAGTTCTCAAGTGACTAATAGAGCAAGATAAAAAGATGGAAGAAAATGGGAAAGAAGGTTATTTTGCAAAAACCCTTGTAGAGCATGTTGGTGTGAAGACCCTCAAGTCCTGGGCCAGTATCAACCGAGGAGTCATTATTCTTTCCAGCCTTCTTCAGAGCTGTGACCAAGAAGTTGTAAACAAAGTCAAAAGTGGACTGAAAACACTGATTCCTAGCTTGGGAAAAAAAAAAAACACCAGCAGAAGTATCTAGACTTTGCTTGAGAAGCTGACTACATAAGCATGCAGGATGAGCAAGCTAAAACCGCTTCCCAAAGGAGAAGAGCAGAATCTATCCTATTCGTACCTGGATGCTCTAGGCATATATTTGTTAAAGGACCTATTTATATAAAATTGTTTCTAAAGGAGACCCTTGGTTTAATGTCAACTGTCTGACCTGTCAGACTGAGTACTACACAGATTGCCGAAGTAAGGCAGTAATCCAGATATGTGCTCTGTGGTTTAATAGCTTCATTTAGGAAAGGAGACAGCTATGATCTGAGAAGGCTTCCTGGAGTAGGTGGACATTAGAGGAATGTTATAATAAAAAAAGTAAGGACATGCAGTTCAAACAGAGTATGTATGTATAGTGGGAACAGTAAAGTGATTTGAACTCCAGGAAGCCTGTGGCCAGGGCAGCCTGCATTGGGGACAGCTGCTTCTTCAGCTGCTGTGCAGACTGAGTTCCATCAGGTTTGCTTTGGAAGCTGCTCTTGGTAAGTCCAGCACATGGAGGGAAGTGTGCTAGAAGAATTAGGAGAATTGCTGAAGTCAAGGTTGCTAGGAAAGTCTGATCTTTGTATTTGGGCCTTCAGGGTAAATGCCTGCCAATGAGAATGAGGACATTGTCCCTTGGAACCATCCCTAAAATAGTCATAGCCCATAGTGTGACTAGAAGGGGAAACTGCAGAAATATGTTAAGAGTATGGAGGTTTGAGTGCAGGTAGTGTGTTTGGACTTTAAAAGTACAGTTGGCTTTGAGCAGCAAAGCTGGAGATCTATAGACCACAAGACCTCATGTAGCAGGCATTTTCAGTACACAGGCCTGTCCTTGCTGCTCTGGGTGTCTGATGATGTAATGAGGCAGCCATCTGGTCTGTAAGTGCTTGGGCCCTCTGGGGAATTGACTGTGCCTTACCTGTCCCAACTTAAGGTTCCAGGACTACTACTAATGCAGCTTCTGGGACTCTCCTGCCCTCTCGTGCTGGGGTATAGTAAGCCCTTTCCAAAGGCATGGCACCTGTCACTGTTCGATGGATCCTCAAGGAAGGTGGGCATGGAGTGAGGAAGAAACTGGGAAAAGACAATCTGATTGGCTTCTGTGTGATTAACATATCATGATTTGGGTTTGAGTTCTCCATAGAAAGGACCATTTGGAGAGATGAGAGTTGGGAATGCTACATGTTTAATCTTTAAAAATGAAAAGATAAACACATGCATAACTTGAAAAGTGCTTTTGTGCAGCTTGTAGAAAAAGCAACCGTTTCCTCTGCAGCCCTAACTTTCACTGTCCATGAAGACTTGAGTTCTTAGCTCTGGTAGATTTCTAAGCATATAATATGAAGTTCCAAGTATCTAAAACATATATACTCAAATACACAATAAAGAGCAAATAAATAAATAAATAAATAAATGTTTTTAAGAATCAGTAACAATAGTGGGGTAAACTGTGACTCTATTAATGGAACCCATGGAATCTTCTATTTTGTTTAATATTTGACAACCTTTTGTAATGCAAATTGTTAAGAGAAGTTAATGGGAAAGTCAATACTACACATTTGGGGGAAAAATTGTTAGATGGAACAATTTTGTACCTTATACACCCGAAGACTGACATGATTGAACATAATGAGGACGCTATCTAGAGACATTGTTGACATGAAAGAACTTTCTAGAATGGTTTAAATAGTCCTGATTCTACAGCAAAAATAAAAGAACCCAGTCTTGTCATAGCCATGGGGAGTCCCCACCTACTGCAGCATTACCCTTTTGAACATAGACAGCCTTAGGTTAAAAAAGGCTCCTGACTGATTTGGCCGTAAGTAAATGCAGAAATAAATTACTTCTTATTGGTGTTTATCTATACTGTCTCAAGGCAATGTTGATGTTCTACCTTTCACTGACAGCAGAAGAATTTCTACATAAGCTACACAGTGGGATGTGCATTAAAATTAGTCAGACCAGGCACAATGACTCCGGTCTATAATCCAAGTACTGGAGAAGCTAAGGCAGAGAGACGGCCAAGATTTTGAGACCAGTCTGGGCTGCAGAGTAAGAAGTTTTATCAAAATTAAAAGGGTAAGTAGATGACTGAAAATAGAAGAATTGCTGAGAAGTTGTCCCTTAGTGGTAGCAATATGTCTGGGCTCCATATGGCTCTTCTGGTTAAGGGCTCACCAAGTTACTGTTCTCGTGAAGCTTGATCAAGGTGCAATGTATCACCAGGAGTGGTGGTGCATGCCTTTTATGTATTCCTATTCTTAGGGGGCTGATACAGGAGGATTGTGAGGCAAGCCAGTCTGGATGCAGAAACAATGTCCCTGAATAAGATGCTCAAGATAATATCTAGTATTATTCCAATATGATGACGCTCCACCCTACCCTATTCAAAAAGGCTTCTTTATGACCTCTCCTACCCTATCAATGAAGAAGAGAGAAAGAGGCATGGATTCATGACTGGTTTCTTGGCTTAACTAGCTTTATCTGCTCACTCATCTTCTCAGTTAATTGAAAAAGAAGAACCAAATAATCTTTAAATTAAGGGAATTGACTTGGAAGGTGCCCAAGATGGCTCAGTGACATATGTGAGGCTAAGTTCTCCCAAAGATGTCATAATCTATCCTGCAGGACCTGCAGATGCATTGTTCTCAATAGTGGACTTAGTAGCAGGTATTAAGGTAAAGATAATACAATGAGCAGAGAATACTAGATTATCTGGGTGGGGCCAGACCAGATGTCTATGTAAGAGCAGGAGAGAAAGAATGGGAGGCTAGGTCTGGTGGCTCACACCTGTAATGCCAGCACATTGGGAACTAACTAAGCAAGAAACATTATGGGTTCAAGACTGGCCCAAACTACTTATGGAAGGCCTGTCTGAAAGAAGGAAGAAAGGAAATGAATGAAGATGAGAGTAATCTTCTTTGAAGATGGAGCCTCCAAGGAACACAATTCTGTTAATGGTTTGCTTTTAGTCTACCACCTAGTAAAGAATTCTGACTACAAGACGAATGGGGGACACATATTTGTCTCAGTTTAAGCCATTAACTGTGTTATAGCAGAACAAACACCAGAGGAATCCGGGATTCTACAAATACTAGACAATCACATGAGCATTTATGATTCTAAACGTTAAGTGCAAACTAGTAATATATTAAAATCACACACAAAATGTATGCCTCCCATGCTCTTTCCAAACCCAATCTGCCACTCCTTCTTAATTTCTAGACTTGGCATTTGTGGAAGGTGGGCGGGCAGGAAGAAGTTTAATAAACACACAATCTACTCAGTTTATAAACTGATAAAGTCAAGAGGCAGAATGTAATGGTCTGAATGAGGTCTTACCCACAAGCCCCACCTTCCACAAATGTGATGTGTTAGAGGCTGTTGGCAGCTTTCAGAGGGAAGGCTAGTGAGAGGTGATTGATTCTTAGGGATGTCCTTGAGAAGATTAAATAGGCCTTCTTCTCGTGGAATCCCAGTGAGTTCCTACAAATAGCAAGCCTGGCACCTCTAAACTCTGACCTCTGGTGTCACCCTTCGATCTCTCTGCCGTGTGGCCTCCTGTCTTACGGTGTGATTTCCTCCTCTGAGGTAGGTTCATCTGATGTGATAAGAATCACTCAAAAATGGAGGGGTCTCACCAGGGTCCAAATTGATAGAAATGTTCAATCTTGAACTTTCAGCCTCCCAGATGCTGAGTCTTTTTGAAATAGAAAGCGCCCAGCCTCAGATATTTTGCTAGTAATCTTCAAATGAAACTCACCAGTCACCTCCTCTCAAATGTCCTCCTAAGTCCTTTCCTTGCTCCACCTCAGTCATTGAACAGTATTATTCATCTATCTTAGTGGGTCTATTATGACGTGTATCCTGATGCCTTTTTCAGGTTCTCACTTTCTACAACCAACCCTAAAGTGACTCCCTTTTCTCAAAACCTACCATCTCCCATCTATTTCCAGGAAGTTGGCCATTTGGCCAACAAACTAGCTAACTTGTCACATCTGGAGCAACTGTTTTGGGAGCCCCTTCAAAGTGAGGGACAGAGTGGGTTTCTGGGGGACCAGTCTGGCATGATTAACACCATTAATTATTAAAATAGTAGTAGGAAAAGGATGGAAACATTAAGACTTGTTCCACACTGGACGCATTATATACTACTCATTTTATCTTTGCATGGCCCCTTGGAGAACTGTTTGTAGATAAAGAATCCTAGCAATGAGACTTAGATAACTTGCCCAAGACCAATTAACTAATGAAATAAAGCTCTCAGACCTGAACTTAGATTCTTCCCACGTTTATTTATAGCTAAGTAACAAAGAAATGAAAATCTCATACCACCCTCTTTTCTGGTATGTCTTACTTAGGTTTCTATAACCCAAGGTTGGACCCCTGCCTTTGATACATTCATGGTTTGCACCCTCATTTCAACTTTTAAGGCCAATTCTGCCAATTATTCTCAGAAAGTAGGAACTAGAAGAAGCATTATTTGGTACTCAGAGATTTAGTATTTTGTAACAAAAGCAAACTCTGCTGGTTTTCCTTGGGATACCAGCTCTAAGTAAGGGCTCCAGGACGCACACTGGCTGCAAGAGGAACAAGAGAGAGAGAGAGAGAGAGAGAGAGAGAGAGAGAGGAGGGAGGGAGGGAGGGAGGGAGGGAAGGAAACAAGAAGGAAGGAAGAAAAGAAAAGAAAGGGAAAAAAAGAAAAGAAAAAAAATCACTTCTCTGTGGGCTGCTGAGCTCTGGCCAAGTCCTCCAGCATCATTTCCACGGCCCCCTCACAGCAGAAACCCTTGCTCTGAATCAGAAGAGACTTAGAAATGAAGGCAGACTATTTGTTCCTTTCTCATTTTGTGGTCTCCAGGCCAAGGGTAAGTCCTGGAGGGGTGGGGCAAAATGATTCAGGATGCGTTATAGAGACCCTGAGGCCAAGGAGGAAACGGCCTCTCCGATCTTCTCCTTATTTATCCCAGAGAGACATCAGAAGAAATATATGCTCTTCCTAACCCAAAATTCCCAGTGGAGGTGAGAAGAATCACAAGTAAACATTGTCTGAAAATCAATTTTGAAAAGGTGGCTCCACAAAATATTGAACACACGGTATCATGTGCTGCTTCATAAGCTGGGGTCAGACAGCTTTGTTATAATTGGCATTTTGTATTCACATTCTGGGAGCCTAAATTCATGAGGATGGGGCAGCAGCAATTAAAGACTGCTTTCTAGAGAGTAGCTTGCCTGAAGCTCATTTACATCCTATGACCAGCTGAGATGTCAGACCCATCCACATATACAAGTAGTGCTTCGCTATGCCCAGCTAATACCTCCCAACCTGTTACTGATTTGGGTCTAAAATTACTCACAATGGGGAATTCACCAGTCTCTGAAGGTTCTCAAATAATGATGTGCTGTGGAAAAAGACACACCATTTATTTTATTCTTCTCTCCAACAGAGGACTGAGAAGAAGAAAAAGAAACAGTTATTCGGAGGCTAAGATAAGAAACGGGCTCTTTTTAATACAATTACAATTTCAAAGGGCTTGCCAAGAAAATACTTTCAGCTGCCAACTCAGCAATTTTCCAAAGATTTCCTAACACAAGGATTAATGGGGAAAAAATTATCAGGCGAAACTTGACTGTAGCTCACATAAGAGCAGAGAGCATATAACACATTATTGCTTTCTATTCTTTGCTTGCCTTAGGGGCCCCCAAAAATCTGACCAGGCTGCCCAATGCTGTGACCTTATGAATACCAAATCTGTTCCATTATAATACCCCAAGGTCCTTCTGGGCTTTGCTCACCACAGCCATTACCATGTTTTTGAAAGCATATACTAGGTCCAGGTTTGCACGTAATACAATCTGTAGAAGCTGAGGATAAAATAAAACCTCCTCAGAATGCGGAAAGGCGCAGGCTGAGAAGCAGCTCTAGCATGACTTCCTCACCCCACCCGCAGCCCTGACTCCTCCTAGATCCCTGTTTATATACAGACATGGAAAGTGGTGGTCCAGCTTGAGCCATTGTTTTAATGTGACTTCTGAGTTTTCCTTGGAGATTTTAATTTCAGGGGTTAAGAAGATTTATGGAGGAGTGGTTGGTGGGCATTTTTCATTGTGAAATGCACATGAATTTTGGGAAATAGCCATGGGAAAAATAAGAGTTCTGTTCCTGAGCTTATATCAACTTTCAATTTATTTCCAAGCCATTTATCCAGTTTGGGAATTATTTATATTTTTAATTCTCCTCTCTTTTGCTCATTACCTATTTGGCCACTTTATAGTCTCAGAACATCCACAAGAGTACACAGAGGAATGCACCTATGTTCTTAGAAGATGCACAGAACTTAAAATTAATCCCTTCTTTACTTCCACTAAAAATCATATGTGATGGCTAGTTTTATATCAACCTGACATAAGCTAAAGTCATCTGGAAAAAAAAGGGAAACTTCAATTAAGAAAATGCCTTTATACGATAAGGCTGTAGACAAGCTTGTGGGGCATTTTCTTAATTAGTAATTGGGGGGAAAGAGTCCAGCCCATTGGTGGTGGTGCTATCCCTGGGCTGGTGGTCCTGATTCTATAAGAAAACAGACTGTGCAAACTATGAGGAGCAAGTCAGTAAGCCGCACTTCTCCCTGGCCTCTGTGTCAGCTCCTACCTCCAAATTCTTGCCCTTGTTTGAGTTCCTGTCCTGACATTCTTTGATGATGAATAATGTGCAGCCTAGGGCCATGTTGATGTCTAAGGGCTGGGCCCAGCTGCCCCTTTCCCTCACTGACTGTACCACTCAGGAGAGCTGGCCCACCGCTTGCCATATGCAGCACTCAGGAGAATGGCTCTGCACCTCACCTGGGCAGTACAGTAGAGATGGGTGATATGGGAATGTGTGATCCAGCTCCAAGGACATGAGCAAGGGATATATGGTCCTGTCCCTTGATGGCTGTGGCAATCAGGTGAGCTAGCCCTGCCCCTCTCCTGGGCAAAGCAGGAGAGCTGGCCCTAGTGGCATTGGTGGTCTGAACAACTCAACTACCACCCAGACCCAGATCCAGAAGTTTGAGTTGACCCACCTCACCATCTACTCCTTCCATGATCTGCTAGAGCATGGGAAGGGATCCAGAGCAGCAGAATCTCCATGACATAAGACAACAAGAGAATATCCGAGAGGAGTTCCCATGAGGACCCACTAGTGAGAAGCAGAAAGTGTGTCAAACCAGACAGTGAGCATTTTCAAATAAAGCAGTTTGGGTAAAAGGGTATACTGTGTGACACACCATGATACAACCACAACTTCCACACTGAGATATTTTATTATTTTACTTTATTTTATTTCATTTTATTTTGTTTTTGCAAGGGCAGAGGACAGATATAGAAGGATAGTGAAATGAGGGGGCTTGGAGTCTATTATGTGAAATTCACACACACAAAAATCAATAAAAAGGGTTTTTTAAAAAGAAAGAAAGAAAATAGCATCATTAAGGTGAAATCATCTGGGAAGTGTTTTCTTAGAGTCAGCACACACAAGTTCTACTCATAGGTACCTTATGCTGGCAGTCGAACTTGGTCATGTGTAAGAGTTTCCCTGGACTCTTGAAGAGTCATGAAAGCATGAAGGGGTCATGGAGAACAATGGAGGCTTGGCATCATGAGAGGCCATTGTTGAAGGTGCAGCAAGAATAGCAGTAGAAGCCCCAGAATTGAAGAGGTCTTCTAGAAAGCTGAGGCTCTCCACCATGAGGAGAACCTAGGAGAGTCAATTGGTGAAAGTGCATTTCGGAAATGTCAACATCATGATATGACCGTCAAGAGCAGCAGTAGCTGTGGAGTGTCCTAAACCAGCCTGTGCTTAGAAGACAAACTGCATGTTCTACAGAGACCAGAGCCAGAGAAGTTACTCAAGCCCTTTGGAGGATCCCAGAAGATTGTGAGTGGTTCCCAGACTTTGAATACTGGGATACTTACTCAGTTAGGTTTGCTTTGATTGGCTTGTGAGTGGGTCCTGATTCTTCCCTCTTAAAGTAGAAAATAACTTAATTTTGATTTTATAGGCTCCCACAGTTGAGGGACTTTAAAAGAGACTTTGGATTTTTAAAGAGACTGGACTTTTAATATGTTTGAATTTGTAAGGACTGTGGGACTTTTAAAGTTATTTATATTTTAAGCTGTGTTTTTAATATTATATGCCATCTTTGGAATAGATGAGAAAGGAAAGGCTCTAATTGAAAAGTGATGGGTTTATGTGGCAGGTTGACAAGGGGGCAGTAGTACTGGCTGGTTTTATGTCAACTTGACACAAACCAAAGTTATCAGAGAGGAGGGTGTAAGCCCTCGGAGGCACGAGGGACCAGACCCCATCCCTAGACTCAAGACACAGGCAGTCAAGTTCCACCAGACAGAGACAAAGAGCCCAAGATCAGGCTACAAAATCTCACAAATCCCTGAGTTTGCCCCATGATCAGGCCACAGAGTTCCACCCAATCTCTAAGCTTGCCCCAAGATCAAGCCACAGAATTCCACCAATCCTAGTCTACCCTGGAAAGTTCACCCTTCCCCCAAGACACCCTATATGAAGTGTGCCTCTCACTCAGTTCTTTGCTACTTCTCACCAGCATAGGGGCAATGGTCCTCTTGTGTCTTTCTCAATGTATCTCGTGTATAAGGTTGGTTGTGCCATGTGACTTTGTGGTATTCCTTGACTCTTGACTGCCAGAATACCTTTCCCTTCCAAGCTGCAACATTTTCCTTGGGGAAACCTTCCCCCTCAGAACTACAACAGTTATAGAGGTAACCTCAACTAAGAACATGCCTCTATAAAATGGGGCTATAATCAGGTTTGTAGAGCATTTTCTTAGTGATTGATAGGGAGGAGGCCATTGGGGTGGTGCTGTCCCAGGGCTGATAGTCTTGATTCTATAATAAAGTATAGAGACCAAGTCATGAGGAGCAAGCCAGTAAGCAGCACTTTCCATGGCCTCTGCATCAGCTCCTGCATTCAGGTTCCTCCCCTGTTTGAGCTCCTATCCTGAATTTCTTTGATGATGAACTGTGATGTAGAAGAGTAAGCCAAATAACCCTTTCCTTTCCAAGTTGCTATGATCTTTTGGTTTCATTTTGTATCAATAGCAACCCTAAGATACCATACACAGTGGAAAAAAGTATAAATCAATGCTATAGTTAAAAATTGAAGATAATCTATGTGTTTGTTTACTTGGTCAATCATCTATCATACATTGCTTTCATACAATATTTTTATCATGTTTTCCATTCCCCATAACTCCTCCCAGGTCCTCCTCACTTTCCTACCCACCCAACTTCATATTCTTCCCCCCTCCAAAAAAATCAAAACAAGCAACAATTTAAAAAAAAGTAAGAAAAAGAAAAGTCAAAATGGAACAAAAGAGCCCACAAGAAAGAAAGAAAAAAAAAGTAGAGTTGTGAACTATCTTCTTCTGAGATTGAAATACTCCACCCTGCAGGGAAGCTCCTGAAGCAGAGAAGAACAACTCTAAAGAAGCTTCAGGAAATCCCTGAAACTGACCAAATTCACTAGACCCCTCCCTGCCTGGAAAAAAAAAAAGAGTTGAGATTCCCTCGTGCTAGGCAAAGCCATCGTGCAAAGCAGAATTTCAGACAAGTAAATCTACAAGTAAGACTCTGAGACCAGCTCAGCTGCCTGGGAGAAACAGAAACCAGTCCAGCTGCCTAGAAAAGGTTTAGACCAACAGAGGCTCCTGGAAAGCACATTTTCCAACCTGTTGATCAGGCTACAGGCTGTACAGTGTGCTCCAGGTTCCCAGATTGTGAGCATTACCCTTGCTAGAGTGGGATTTGGTGACACAGCTTTCTTTGAGTCATTTCTGCTGCTGTAAATAAGTCCTCAGCCATATTCCTGTAAGTAACCCTGATAAGTTCATTGGTTCACCATGTTGGACTTTGGTGGTATCTGTACTTTGGTATGTCATGAGTTCCCTGTCTGTGGTGAGTAGACATATGTGTTGCGTCACCCTAGGAGAAGTTTTGTCACACAGCACTCGTGGAGTGTATTTTTGTTGGCCAACTCCCCCTGGGCATGGGTCCTGTCCTGGAGTGTGGTTGATAGACCTACCCTATGACATTCCCTTGGAGAAAAAATGTACCTCTGCTAGCAGGTATTAATTAAATAGCATCTTGGTGGCACCCTGTGTCCACTTCCCCATCACAGTGCTGGGACCCATCAGGCTTGTGGTAGGAATACTACCACAGTCTCTGTGCGTTCCTCTGTGCATCAGTCCTGCTGTGTCTGGAAAACACTATTTACTGAAATGTCTATCATCTCTGACTCTTACAATCTTTCAGGCTCTTCTTCCTCTCTGAGCAATGGGGTCAGGGATTTGATGAAGACATCCCATTTAGGACTGAGTACTCCAAAGTCTGCCTCTCTCTTCACATTGTCCAGCTTATGTGTTAATTCCCTCCTATTCCAAGAAGTCGTTTCTCTGATTAGAGGTGAGCTTCAGCAAGGCACTGATTTATGGGTATAGAGATCAGTAGATGCTGCTTTATAAGAGCTTTGTATATTCAAACTACTCTGTGAAAATATACACAAGAAGCAAAAGAAGAAAAGAATACATGGTTCAAAATCGTATGCTCACATTTTATATTGGATGTTGTGCTTTAGAAATGATGGACTACTTACTTCTTCCATGAGGCATACAGAATATCTGCTCTGGATCTGGTTCTGAAACAGAGCCTAGATATATATAAAATTGCCCAAAAATGAGTCACATAATGGCTAAGTGGAGGTTTGGTTTTTAATAGTGAACATCTTTCTGATTTCTTGTTATACTTAAGGTCGTTCTAGAAGTGCTTTAGTCACTACAGAGACAGCCAAATCTCTGAGATCTTAGCAAATGACCACTTGCATTTCTGCACATCTCCCAAATAGAAACCCTGCTGTTTTTGATCTGGAAATTTTTTTGATGATGTATGTGTAGTTAGCAGCATTCTTCCAGAACAAAGTAGATTTTCTTATTTTCCACTATTTCAGAAGTTTATTTTCCCCTCTCTCTGTCTCTCTGTCTCTCTCTGTCTCTGTCTCTCTCTCTGTCTCTGTGTGTGTGTCTCTGTCTCTCTCTGTCTCTGTCTCTCTGTCTCTCTCTCCCCCTCTCTCTGTCTCTCTCCCTCTCCCTCTACCCACCCCCCCCTCTCTCTCTCTCTGTGTGTGTGTGTGTGTGTGTGTGTGTGTGTGTGTGTGTTGTGTGTTCTGTGTGGAAGTCAGATGATAGCTTCTGAAAATTACTTCTCTTCTTCGTCTGAGCTCTGGGCTTTTAACTCGGGTTGTCAGGCACTTTACCTGCTAAGCCATGGTACTGGCCCCATTGTTTTTTAATGAAGATTTCTAAGATTGTAGATTGCTTCTGCAGTGCAACCCATCACACGTGTAGGCATCACTTGGCCCTCAACTTTGCATTGTGAGAAAGGGAGTTAAGCATAATTGTGATTCTCTGGCTGTAAGTAATGAGCCTTTATCTCTTATAAAGGAAACTTGTGTCTTTTGCCAGCATTCCATGCAACATACCAGTTTATCTGTGGCATCAAATATCACTCAGATCCTTCCAGATTACATTCTTACATAGTTCAGTAGAACTTTACACACATGATTTCATTAAAACTTCTCAGTATCCTATTCATGTTATGTCTGTTTTAGAGTAAAGATTTCTAGGCTTCACGATGTTCAAGAACTTGTTCATCTTCTCCCACCCACTTGCCAATACTGTTTGTCATTAGCAAGAGTCCTGATTTTTTTTAACGTTTATTTATTTCATTTATATGAGTACACTGTAACTGTCTTCCGACACACCAGAAGATGGCATCAGATCCCATTACAGATGGTTGTGAGCTACCATGTGGTTGCTGGGAATTAAACTCAGGACCTCGGGAAGAGCAGTCAGTGCTTTTAACCTCTGAGCCATCTCTTCAGCCCAAGAACCCTGATTCTAAGCCAGAGAGAGATTCAGCTCTGAGACAAAAGCTGCCTGCCAGCCTGGAACCAGCATGGTAAAATTCAGTGCAAGTAGAGCTTTCCCAGTGTAGGGAGTGACTTTCCACACTGGCGGACAACCTCTAAGTTTGGCTCCTGATAAGACAAACAGCATTAAAATCCTGAGGCAGAGGAATGCTGGGGAGAGTCATTCCTTACAGGACGACTCTACCTGAGAAGTATCCATTGGAAAGAGATAAGATCATAGAGATGAGAGGGAAACCAATGTCAGATGAAGGAGAGAGAGAAACACACACACAAAATCACAGAGACTATTACTGCCCTTCACACCCTGGCTTGATAGGGCCTTGAGGCACAGGGAAAGCAAACTTCTTACCTCACAGATGAGAGGAAGGTGACCTGTCAAACTCCCAAATGTGACTGTACTGAAATGGTGTTCTAGAAATAAATTAGTCTCATCAGCTGCCAAGTCTGTTAGCCTAGAGCACCTTTCCAGTGTGACTCAGAGAGGCAGCATAGGCCGTACAGATGAACCTCTTAACACATTGTCAGACACAGATCTACTGACCAACAGCACAGGGCTGATCACTCGAAAAGCTTGCAATCCTGTGTGCACTGAGAGCAGCTTCTTCACCATGAAAGAACACAGAAAGTGGATCCCCCGAGTATACTGCCTGCCACTGAATGACGGTTTATCAGTGAGGCAGGGTGTGGATGATCAGCAGAGCTTTGCGGTGGGAGAACATGGGCATTCAAAGAAATCAAATGACTTTCCTCAGCTCTTGATAGCTGAGCAAGTCCAAACCTTAGAAGACATCTGAAGGTGACCCAGAATATTAAATATTTGGGATGATTGAACAGTTCAAGGAAGTTGTTTAAGGTCGTGTAGCATCCTAGACTGCCAACCAGAAACACAGGGATAATCCTGATTTGCACAAGTTAGAAAAAAAAATTAAATCCTTTGGGAAAAATTCACAAGCACTATTTATAGCCTTTGACCTTAGATATATATCATAGCAAAACAGGAGACATTATAATTTGGAAGTATAGTCTAAGAGGGAAAGGTCAGACAGCATGCTAAAATACTGCTTAATATACAGAGCACTGTGGGAAAGAGCTGATGTAGAAGAAATGACTATTGATTCAATCTGGTGCTCCAAATCCCCACTAATACCATAAAATTTAATGGATTACAAAGGGAACACACAAACCGCAAAGAGCACTATGGGAAGCCCTGCCTTGGCGACTCTCCTAATTAAAGGAAGTTAAGAAAACATACGTGGAATTTTTCTCTTCCTCTAAGCAGCCAGCTATTCTTCCTGGAAAAAAAAATTTAGTAAGCACGTGGGGACTGTCCCAGAGACTTTAAGATATCCCAGAGACCACAGAACTATCTCAGAGTCTACGGGACTGCTGTGGTTTCTCTTTATAGTCAGATGAATTTGAGGGACTTTAAAAAGATCAAACCAATTGTCTCCATAGTCCTCGGTCAAACACCCTGACCTGTGTCATCAATAATCATAACAGCAGAGATGTGGGTCTAGCTGGAGTCACCTCTAGCCCATAGTCATCCTTTGTGTCTTCTAAGATAGACATTAATAGAGGCCCTTGTTCTCCTCTTGCTCTGCTCTGCAGGGAAGTTGATTGTGAGGGTTCCCAAGAGCTCCTCTCAGAACTTGACAAGATGATTCTGTCCCAGGACAGTAGTATGTTTCCTCACACCCCTGATTTCCATCCTTGACATAGCTTTCAAGTACCAAGCAAAACAGTCCCATGCTATAACTTCACTTCATGAACAGAAGCTGTCAACTGCACAGTACAGACACAAACACCCAATAAAAGAAGGAATAAAGAATCTGGAAGAATCACAGAGAGGTTAGAGAATCAGCTTGCCACCTGGAGGACCACACCCAGAACACAAACATACACCAAGGAAGACAGAATACAGTGCAAGGAATGGCGGTCTGCTTAGAGCTCTACTCCAGGTACTAACCCTACTGAACTCTCCCTTTCTACCCTCAAGACTAGAAACCCTTATGCAGCAGCATCTACTCTGAGACCCTGGATCATACACCTGCCTATATGTGTCTGGTTGTGTTAAATGGAACCCACCCCTAAGCGAAAGGACTGCTACCTCCAGCTTCCAGAGGGAATGTGAGGCTAAGAGGCCACTAGTACAGAATTCTTCAGTAAATCTCTGTTGACCTCAATGAAGCTCAGTCTTTGTGTCCTTCAGATGCGTTTGTGTATGTTTTTCTCCTCTCTAATTATCGAGACTTCTTTCATTCTTAAAAGTATTTTCATTTGGGGGAAAAATGATACTGTCACCCACTTGCCTTATCTTCTTGATAAGGCATCGCCACTCAAATTTATCTATTGTTAACTTGTGGGTCATCTTTATTCCCTAGAAGAAGTGCTGTAGTCTACTACATACAAAGCACTCACATTTACTCTCTGGCTGCCATAAGATGATATCTGTTCCTTCTTATCACCCCAAAAGTTTTTCTTATGTTATATTAGTGATTAGATTAAGTACCCCCCCACCTCACTGGTTAATTTCCAATTCATGCATATGTCTACCCTTGTTTTTAATAGATGATATTTTAATTAACTATTTCATATTCTTTCAGACAGAGTTGCTCAGACTCCCTAATCATTGATCCATCAAGACCTAGCATACAGTTCTTGAAAAATAGGTGACGGATAAACAAATGGCTGATGTTTAAAATAAGTGATTAGTTTGGGAAAAGACCAGAGGTAGGAAATGAATGTAAAGGAAAGAGAGACAAGAAGCACACACAGGAATGGGAGACAAAGGAGTTCTCCAGTGGAAGCAAAGATGGAAGGCAGTCCAAATCCCAGGCCTCACAATCAGTCTCCTCATCAAATTCCATCCCATGTGGTAGGGAATGGCCTTTAGATTTTAGAGGAAGTCAAAACCAAGCATTTGAAAGTACACCAGGCAGACCTAGACCCTCTGGACGTGGGGAGTGTCAACCCCCAGTCAAGACATGGAAACAAGCCACAGACTTGGTCAGAGTAAAGAATCAGAACACTGGGGTGTAGGAGATCATAATGAGATTCCTATAGCAAAACTGCATTCTTCCCCACCTTCCATGATGAGATCTGAACCCACAAACGGCAGGTGAAAGAGCCTCTCAGTACAGAGGGAAAGCAGAGCCTGACATCAGCAATTAACAACCCGCACAAACAAGGCTTTAGACAGACAAGCTCCATTTGGAGGGCGTGGGGAGCATCCGCATGCTACCCTCTGAAGAATCAAATACATAGGTTTTGGTCTATTAAACTACATGTTTATCTTCCTTCAAGGCAAAAAGGAACATCTGTTGCCATGCCCTCGTATTTAATTTCCATCGTGAATTCTCAGTTTCAACAGATGCCCACGTCAAGGCAGAGAAAACAGAAAGCTAAAAACCAAGACAGCAAGGAAACCAACAGAACTTCCCCTTCCAAACTCAAGAAGAGGTGTCAGTTGGCCAGGAAAATTTGCCCTCTGCGTAGCACTTCTTGGTTTGACCTGCCTTCTCTGTTCCTTTCACTCTATGTTCTGGTTTCTCTAACAATAAATTAACACCTTTCTCACTCTTCTAACATTGTATCTTCTTAGAAAGGATAAGATACAGAAATGGCTAGGATACTGTAAATGGGTTTCTGGAAATTTCAACTGCTTGCTGACTTGTGCAATAATGGATTTTGGGCTTGGATAGATCTACTTTTCCATGGCTGAGTGATTTTTGAATAAACTATATCCCAGAGACTTTATGTAACTGACTTCATATTAACATACCTCATAGTACATACTACATATTAAATATTAACTAAGTAAATAGGAACACTAAATTAAAAGCTCAGAGAGTAGCTTTGAAGTGTGTCTCTGATTGTGTCACCAATACTTCCCAACTTCAGCTGGAAAGCCCAAACTCTAGTAATTCAAGATTTTGAAATAATGACCAGAGCGCCTGACCTCACCAATCATGTAGGGTTCTGTATCTCTGACACCTAACAGTCTTTTGGTTTTCTATCTCTTGATTATTTTAAGAATCTAACCAAAGGAAAACAGCACCCCTGGATACCACTCTAACTCCCAAAGACCCCCCTTGTGGGAAAATTATGAATACATTCAAAAGAAATGACGTCTGGTTAGGCAGAACCAAACTGTCTCATTGGCAAAATTCTATTCTCCCCAGATCATTTTTTTCTGCATGCAAAAGTTACAGTTGAATACCTTGCCCTCTGATATATGCCCACCAAACTTTGAAGGTGATAGATGCAATGATAATATAATTACCATAGTCATCCTCATACAAGGTACACAACAGAAAATGCACCGTGTATCAGACTTAATTTCCTCAACCAAACTGAAAATAGGTCTATTCGAAACCAGCCAGATTGCAGTGGGGTATACTTGATCCCCACCCTCTGAAGCCTGTCTCCCTACACTGACTGCCCCTTCTGACTCTCCCATTAGTACAGCAACCATTCAGAGTCATCACAAACTGATCCATTACACAAGTCACTGGCACATTTATGAAATCGAGGTGCTTTCCTGTCTCGGGATGGCAGAGGTTGCTCAGAGTCCCCACCCAACTCTCTGGCTCCTGCTTTCTGTCCTTTCAAAGGTCAAATAAAAAAAGGTCAAATTCTCTGTGCTCCTGGCCACTGCAAGCTCAAATGGGTTGAAGAAATTTGACCCTTAGAAAAATGGATTGTGGTAGAGAGTCCTCCCTCGTGACCTGCCTCTCTCATGTCCTGCTGATACTAAGCATATTTAAGCTTCATAGAAACATGCTCCTAAAATCTCATTACATAATTAGCCACACGAAAAGACTTTAAATTAACACTTCAACCCCTAATGTTCTGACCCACCAAGAGCTCTGAGTTCCTCGCTCCTTCAGACATGAACCATTAAGTCCAATTGCTTCCCTTTATTAAGACTGAATGCTGGGTAGTGCTGACAAAGCATAAGTCTTAAACATTATGGAATACAAAGCAAGTCTACTGGGCATGGCTGTGCATGCTCGTGACTCTGGCAATTCAGCATCTGGGACAAGAGATCTGTGAATGTGTGTTTGTGCATGTGTGTGTGTGTGTGTGTGTGTGTGTGTGTGTGTGTGTGTGTTGAAATGGCTCTGTGGGTAAAGGCTATTGCTGCCAAGCCCCATGACTTGAGTTCAGTCCCCTGAACACACACAGTGATAAAAGAATTACCTCCCTAGAGTTGACTTCTGACCTCTGCACATGCCCCATAACTCAGATGCATTGGCACACACACACACACACACACACACACACACACACGCACACACATGCCACACACACACATGCCACACACACACACTAAGCATTTTAAAAGAATGTGTATAAGAACTAAAACTATGTTACTTTGAGGATCTTAAGAATAATACAAATGGGTTTTCTCAATCGTTTAATTCAGATCAGCCAGGACTCCTAGTGTTAGTGACAGTTAATGTTGACCATCAACCTAACTAATCTAGACTCACGTATGAGACCAGCTTCTTGAAATCCGTGTGAGATATTATCTAGGTTGGGATGACTGCTAGGCATGCCTGTGAGGGATTACCTTGTCAAGGTTAATTAAGGTAAGATGAACTCTAATTGTGGATGACACCATTCCATGATCATGATTGAGCCATGGACTGCATAGAAAGGAGAAATCTAGCTAAGATGGCATTAATCCACCTCAGTTTTCTGACTGAAGACTCAGTATGACCAGCTGCCTCAAGCTAGTGACCTCCCGTCCACCATGGACTGACTGTACCCACAATTGTGAGTTTGATTGTTTGATTTCTGAAAACATGGAGGACTACGGAGTGCAAGATAAGGCAGGTTGTGTATCTGGTGGTGCTGCTCACTGCATCCAAGATGGCACCCTGCCACTGCGTCCTCATACACTAGAGTAAGAGCAAGAGAAAGGTTGTTTTCTTGGAAGGAAACCTTAAGACACCACACTATCTGTGAGAGAAAAGCCCTGGAAACTTCTTCATGGCTCAAAGGACTACATTCCTAACATCAGCACCATGCAGATGGAGTTCAATGATGAACTTTGGGAAGAATATAACTTTCAAACTATAACACACAGGAATCAACATTTCCTAACCTTCCAAAAGCTCCAATAATCACAGCATTTATACTATTTATATTGAAGTCAGCCATTGGCCTCTGTCATGTTTATTTTTCTCCATAGAACAGCAGAAAGTGAGTATGTCCAAGAGGAGAGCAAAAGAAAACCTAAAGGATTTCTCACCAGAGCCCACACTTAGGACTGATGATTTTGTTAACATTGCTAGATTCCTATCTTCTAAAGCTAACATGCAGGCTCTGGTTTGTATATTCTGGCTTCTCCTCCAAGCTCTAGGACAGACCTTTGGAGAAAGGGTCAGTGGGACATTCTTTCCTTTATTCCTTCTCTCTTCTTGGTTTCCCTCCGATCCCGCCAGGATTTGGGCAGCTTCTCATCGTGACTGAATGGTTTCACCATCAAGCATCTTTGCTTCCTTTTTTTTTTTTTTTTTTTTTAGAAAAAAATTCAGGAAGTGCTGTGCTTCCACGGTCCCCACTCAGACAAGCGGGGATTAAAATCTCAAGATTGTGGTGGTCTAGCTTGGTACAAAATCAAGGAGTATCTGCAGGGATGGGCTATAGCTCAGTGGTAGAGCACTTGCCTAGTATATGCAAAGCCCAGTGCCTCACACTGGAAACATATATATGTATTATTCCAGAGACAACTGATATTCGGAAGCAGGGCCTTGCTTTGTGGCCAATGCTGGCACTGAATTCACAGCAGTCCTCCTTTCTCAGTTTTTTTGATCTCTGGAATTACATGTGTGCATCACCCTGGCTGACAGATGTTCTGAATACTTTGAATAAACTGTGACGTATTCTTATGATATTATACCCAGTTACATAGAGCCATTTTCATGCAAGTTGTACAATGCACCTTGAGCATACTCATCTCCATCCCCCACTACTTTTCCTCACCTTTGCCCTCTAATCTCTCCCAGGATCCTTTGGAGTTTCCTTGGGGTTGACATGTTGCAGGGCAACTTGTGGGTACCACCACAATGGAGCTGCTGTTTCTGAGCATGCATGGTTCTCAGCAAGGGATGTGCCTCATACTCACCTGCAGACCTTTAAGAAACAGTCTCAGCTCCATCCCAGGTTTACAAAATCGTAGTCTCAAAGGTTGGGGAGAAGGCACATACCAGAAGTACCCCGGTAATTCTGCTCAATAACCCCCAAACAGAAAGCCATTTTCTAATGGCTTTTAATGAGCAGAAGTCAGATGACTGCAGTTGGGGTTCTTATGTCCAAGACACATCCCCACCGGTTGCCATATATACGTCTCAGAGTAACCATTAAGCCCCTAGAACAACTCTGGTTTGAGTTACAAGAGAACCTAACGATGTCTGTTCTATCTCCTCTATGACGTTTATTCAAGCCCAGCAAATAAGAGTCAAGAGTCAACCACAGTCTGCAGAGCTTTACAACTCTGGACAGGTGTAACTATGACCTTTCATGGGACCTGGCTCTTACAGCAAGGACTCGGGAGCCTTCTTGACCTAGCATCTCAAGGACTCCTGTCTTACCCTTTGTCTCTGTTTGACCTCAACTCTTCAAGTTACAAGGAAGAAATGCCTTCGGTTCACCTCAAAAAACAAGTGTGTTTTAAGACACAGATGTGGAGTACAGAATTGAGTCTGTGATCAGGAAACATATGCCTGAGTTTGAAGTTTTATCTCAGTATGTAGTCAGAGCCCAGCCATAAACATCTCGGGTTTGGGTAGACACTGGGTCACTTCATCTCCTTAATGTGCTGCCTGAAATCTGCATCTCTGTTGTTGACCCATTCTTTACTGCTTCTGCCCTCTCTCCTAAACCCAAAGTAGATTTTTTTTTCTAAGCTTTCTGAGACAACCAGGATTGTTGGTGATGGCTGAGAGAATCACTCAAGGAAAATCAATCAGATCAGCTTTTACTGACTGTCTGGTTGTGCAAATGACTGTCCTTTCATTGGGCTTGGGAATAGCTAAGAGCTCAAGTGGCTACGTCAATATAATACTCCTTTGTTCATTCCCAAGCTGCACTGAACCCTCATTTGTATTGTGCTGGAAAGCAAGCATTCTCCACATGACTTGAATTCCTAGGGCATCTCTCTTTACCGGGGTCACTGGGCGTTCCCTCAAGTGAGGCTGCTGTCAATCAGGTTAGGTCTGTTCCCAGGTGTTGAAGTTGCTGTTCCTTTCTCTACCACGTAGTGGCACTGTTCTCTGGCCGCTTCTCCCTGTACCTGGATGTAGAAATGAAACTTCCATCTAGGACTCTAATCTTGTGATGAATCCACCCTAAATCATACTTCAAATGGTAGTCTTTTCTCTGATTGTCTCCCTCTTCCAGACTTCTGTATCTGAATAAGAGACTGTTTAAGAATATTTAGACTCATCCTCTGTATTAAAAAGAACCTCCTCCACAAGGATCACAAACCAGGACCAAGAACAAGGCCAGTTCTTTCCCTTGCTGTAATGCCTCAAAGTAAATGGGGATAACCTTAGTCTATAGTCATGTTCGCATCTCCCCCCTGCTCCGGAAGCACCCAGATAAATAGATGGAACCACTGATGTCTCCATTCCAGCAGGTGTCCCTGTGGGTTTCAGGACCACCTTTCTAGGCATGAGACCAGGCTGTGGGAACAGACCTGCTGCTGAATTCTTATGCCATGTCTGCTGGGTACAGATCAGTTTCTTCCAGTAAGTTTCGGTGTTCTCAACTACAGAATGGAGATAACAACACTTAACTGGAAGGCTAGCTGGGATGTTTAGACAAAACTTCTTACATCACACTTGATGCATAGGGCAAGGTCCAAAATTGCTAGCTCTTTCTGGAAAGGAGTCCTGAGAATTGAGATCTCTGTAGGAATGCTATGCTTGGGATGCAAATGGCCTTCACAGAATTCTGGCAGTGGAAAAAAGACTGCTCTCCCAGGAGAAAGACAACTTTCCTCTTCTGATAACAGACACACAGCAGAAGCTACATATATATGTTTCCTGGTTCATGGGGGGTGGTGAGTGTGTATCTGTGTGTCCACGTGGTGGAGTGGGGATGTCTCTCTGTGTGTCTGTATGTGTGGTGTGTGTATGCCTGTATGTGTCTGTGTGTGTGGTGTATGTCTGTCTGTGTGTGTATATATGTATGTGTTCATATGTGTATACCTAGGTGTATGTGTGTGTGTGCATATGTGTGTGTGTGTGGATGTGTGTATCTGTGTGGATGTGTGTGCCTGTGTGGATGTGTGTGTCTGTGTGGATGTGTGTGTGTTTCCTAGAAATTGTAGCACTGCTATAGCTAAGACAGAGATTTTTTTTTTTTTTACTCCACGGTTTTGACCAAAACTAATTGTTTATTTTTTCCATTTACATATTTATTGAATTTTTCCTTAAGGTGGGTAAATGTTCAGAGCCAGAGCCAAGCCTTATGTCTGAAGACTCACACATAACACACTGTCTTATCTCTGGCCAACACCCTCACTCCTTTGTTCTAAAACCTGTAATGGCCCAGGCTTCAGGACCCTCCAGTGGCTACACTTTAGTATATAACTATTGGCCTATTGAAATTGTGATTGTCAACATAATACAGAGAAGGTAAGTTCTTTCCTGCAGGATCATGAGGGTGGGGATAAAATCTACTGAGTATTTTTAAATACAAATTTAAGTATCAAGATCTAGTGTTATTTAGACTAATAGATTAAGTAAGGGAAGAACATCTCGTATAGAGACCCAAGATCCTTCAAGGCTGTCAATCATCCACCCCTAGAGTCTTCCAGTTGCCTTTAGTCCAGTTGCCTCCCATTGTATCTGCACTGCAGTGAGAAATAAAGGAAAAGGACCAAGTGGAACAAGCCACCTCCCCTTAAGGACTCACAGAAGTCTCCAAGATTACATTTTCCTCATATTTGTAACTCAGTAGCAGCCAGATCCAAAGACACGAGGTGGTCAGGGAGGCTACCGGCTACCTAGCTAGAAATGCTACTAGTTCGAAGGAAGGCGAGAGGAGTGTTGCTGGGAAGTGACAGTTCTAGCCATGTCGATAACCGGGAGGTTTGTGACCAACACAAATATCTAAGTCAATAATCCATGTAAACTGAAAACCACTGAAGCTGCAAATAACAAGCCACTCTTTTCAAACAAATCCATAAAGAAAATAAACATCAGCCCAGATGCATATATAAATGGCAAAGAGCTTCAGCTAAATCAAGAGATTAAAGTCATCTAAGAAAACAATAAATGTTTTATTCCACAAAATCACCAATTTTTAAAGCTGGTAGGAATCTTCAAGGTGACTTATCATGAGTTCCTGTTATTCCAAGAATTCCCTCTGCAGTCACCTTAAGTAAACCTATTGCATCTCTGCCCAAATGTTTTTGAACTTATGATGTCTGTGCCTTGAGGATCTGGAGCTGGTGGGGCCTGTGGAACGTCAGAGCAGTGTCCAAGGTTCAGTGTCTGCCTTCAGGAAAACAAACCACGAGCCAGTTCAAGGTTCAAAAGTCCCAATTCCAGACCCAAGTCAAGTTATGGTCAAGGGTATAGCAATGTCATTTTTTAGGCCTAGATGTGCTTCTATCAAGAGGACATATTCTTCCTGCAATGAATATTAGTTCAACCAATATACTGGTGTATAGTATATTAGTTTCAAAAGCCTCAGAACATGCAATGTCCCAGATGCCTGAACCTGGAAAAGGGTAACTCCAGAGCAGACTGATTGAAAGAGCTCCTGTGACAGATGTTTTCATGATGAGAGCGAGCATCCATCAGCGAATATCTAAGGAAGAAGGTCAAAACTATAGATATTTAATCAGCTTCCTGGAGTTGCATTTGAAGATAAGAGAAGCTGGGAAAGAATCATGCTTTTACAGAATAAAGATAGAAATGCCAGAAAAGGAGGCAATGATGAACAGCTTTATAAATGACTAAATAAGGAAAGAAAATGAGGAGGAAAAAAAGGGGGAAGACTAGAACAAGGTAAATAAGAGGAAGCACAAGTGTTTGGAATATAAGGTCTATGTGTGTCAGCATTCTATTACTGTATCAAACTACCTGAGACAATCAACCTTTTTAAGTATATGATGAGCAGGGATATAAAAAGTGATAACTACCTGCTTAGCATGTACAAAGTTGCAGGTTCAATTAACAGTACTGCAATAATTAAGGAAGAGTCAACTTTTACTTGGGGATTAACATTTCAGAGGCTCCATTCCATGGTCTGTTGGCCCTATTGCTTCTGAGCCTGTGATAAATCAGTACACGACAGCAGTGGTGCCTGAATGCAGTAAGTTGTTCAGCTTGTAACAGCTAGGAAGCCAGAGAGAGGAAGTAATAGAGTCTTTTATTCCCTCCCCTCCAGGACATGCCCATAATGACCTAAGACTTCTCTGTAGGTCCCACCTCCTAAAGCTCCCACAACCTCTCAAAAACACCACACTGGAGATCAGAATTTTAACACATTGAGAACTGTCAAGAACACTCGAGATCCAAAATCTATAGCAAAATCTGTGGAAACAGTTTCTTTAAACCTTCTGCTCAGTTGGAGCCCAAGACAATATCCCTGAAGTCCTAGAACAGAGATTATTTCCCTTCATTCTCTGTGTTCTAAGGAGGTGGTTCTGGAATATCTAATACACTTCCTACCCATGAGCCAATTAAGCCAGATAGCAAACAAATAAAATAAAAGTAAAGACAAAAGCTAATAAAGCTCAAAGTAGAAAATGACACCAACATTAGTGAAAGTATGAATTCCCACAGGGGTCCTCTTTGTGGGGCAAGGTTCTCCCTGAGCACTGCCTTCATGATATTCCCTGAGAGCCAGACTGAAGTCAGTGTTACTAAAGAATGCTTCTGAATTTTAGAGGAGCTGTTTAAGACAAGGAATGACACCCCCTTCCTAAGACAGTACAAGAACAAGCAACAGCCACCAGCAGAAGACTTTAGTACCCAAAAGAATAGGATGCTATCAAGGCTGCTAGTAGTGGAAATGATGCCTGCACGACTGTAGAAGATGACAAGGGAGTATCAAGAATAGAAGCAAGAAAAGACGTGATGAAAGATGACACCTCGGAGCCATGCTGTTTGAACAGCTAATGTGACTCATGACAACCAGAATAAAATCCCTGCAACATTAAAGCATTCCCTGAAAAAGCTCCCATCCCCCCCCCAAAGAATGTGGAGGAAGAAAACTCAGCAAAACTGGGATTGCTACACAAAAGCCGTGTATGGCAGATATTATAAGTTACTCTTCTGAGCACACCAAGGAAAAGTTGTGACATACAAATAATACAGATGTGCAAATGGTGTCCCAAGATTTAGACAGAATGGGAAGGGTAAAGACCTTGACCATGTCATGAGAAAGCATAGCTGCTTTTTTTTTTGTAACCTTTAAGATTGTGACTGGAGAAATAACAGGGCAGAAACTATTTAAGGGAGTTAAGAGGTGAGTTGATGTTGAAGAGGTGTTGGCAACAAGATCTGGGTGTGCTCTCTAGACAATCTCCATATAGAGGCAAAGGAGCTAGAATCAGTAGAATAAGTAAGCAGAAGAGATTGCCATCAGCACAGAGAATGAACCAGGAGTTAGCAGTGAGATGCAATGATCCAGTAGAAAAGGTTAGGCTCAGCCTCTTCAATCAGGTCCAAAATTTAGTCCTGACTCTGTCCTCTAGGAACTGTATCCCCAAGCCTCCAAATGTCATAAGCACATGAGACTGCTTCTCATAATAACAGAGATAGAGTTATGGGTGTGAAGGCAGGGGCATGTAAAAGGAAAAAGATAGGAACAGAAATGAGAGATGCACAGCACACAGTAGGTTCTTTAACCTGGGTGTCAAGGGGAAAGGGGGAAAAGACTGAAATCAGTCTTGGGACAAGGGACAAGGGATCGTCACGCTGCTTTGCATCATGCGCGCTGAACAGCAGAACAGATGGAGTTTGTATGCCCCTGGCTCTCTCTGCTGAGTGAGCAAGTCCACACAGAATTCCCCCAAAAGGCTCTGCTGCCTGTTCTTCAGAGGTCCTAGAAATAAAATATTAAATGTGAGGTGATTAAAGGTTGAGCAGAGACCAACAGATGAGTGGAAAATATATATGGCATATCATTCAGCCTTGAAAAGGAAGTTAGCTTTGGTATGTATCACCACATTGAGGAGCCTTAGAGACATGCTGAACAAGAAAGACCAAACACAAAAAGGAAAGTGTATCCTTATTTCACATATATGAAGTACCTGTAACATAAATTCATAGATGCTTAAAGGGGATTAGAGATTTCTGGGAGCTGGAGAAAGATTAGGGCATTATATTTAATAGTTGTGGGTTACTGCTGATAATGAAAATATTTTGGAAATAACGATGATCGCTCACAACACTGTAATTATAATCAGTTCCACTAAAATATACACTCAAATGTCTTAATTGACAGACTTTAATGATATAGAAGCATAAAGTATTCCTATCCTCATATATTAAGTCATGATCAAATTGTTTTTTTTTTCTTAATGGGTGGAACTAAAAAATATTCAACCAAGTGAGGTAGGCTCTGAAAGACAAACGCCACATATTCTCTCTGATATGAGGACTCTCGCTTTGAATTCTTAGATTTGCCTGTTTGATTTGGAATGTCTATAGAGGGCAGGAATCGAGAAGAACACATGGAGGCGTGAGAGAGGAAAAGGTTATAAGGAGTCTAGGGAGGATAGTAGTACATACATGATGTGAAAGAAGCGGTTACTGGAGGGGGGGAGAGTTAAAGCAGAGATTGGGGGGAGGTAGACAGGTAGAAAAGAAGAAAGGGGTAAGAGGGCTAACCAAAATTAAGAATATATTTTCAAAGCCATATGAAAACCCACTCCTTTGTAAACTAATTAAATGCATATTTCAATTGCATTCCACACGAGTGCTGTATCTACATCAACTTTACATCCCCTCTTTCCACAACTCCTCCTGTGTCCCCCAACTCCCTTGAAAATTCATGTTCTCGTCTTTAATTACCATTGTTACACACATAATGCCACTCTCAGAATTCATGAGATACTAAATAAAAAATCGCAATGTCAGGCATATGCATCTCCCTATGAACAGTTAGCCAGGTAGGCTCCAAGATCCCGAAACAATACAGCCTATTGCCAGTGCTCTTGGTTGCTCCCCAGAACTAAATGATAACCCCCTGCTGTTGAAGACACAGCACATTTTGATTGCAGGACATAAACAAATAAAGCTAGAACTGAGCTGTAAACTTGTTCCCTGCTGGCTAGTTTCTATAGTGACAGGAGAGGCTATGCAGACTGCTGTGTAGGAAAAGTCCTCAGTGCTTTTAGGTAGGACATGCCAAATGATGTAATAGTGTGTCATCAATGCTATGGGAATAACCAACTACTTTCAGATTTGATCTGAGAGCTTATCCATGAAAAAGAATCTATGCACGATATTGTAACTCTAGTCAAAAGCCCATAACTGGAGAAGTCATGGGCCCTGGGAAGAAACAACTGCTGGTTTTTTGTTTGTTTGTTTGTTTTTGCTAAATTGACCTATTTTCAGAGTGCTTTCTAAATGTTTAAGTTTAATCCCATGTATAAGTGCTGCAGAGAAACTTTTTTCATATGTGTGTATTATATAATATATAGACTATATCATACAAAACATGTGATACATGTATAACACAGAGCATAAACAATGCACACACATACATCCCAGAATCAAATAGGATGATATAAGATGAAAGTAAAAGTACCAGAGGTAACTGTAGAATGGAAATGAGATCTTTTTACTCTGAGTTGAAACAATGTTGCAAAAGATGGGTGAAGACTAGAAAACAACTTGAGTCTGAAATGAAGTAACCTAAGAGCCAGGTGAGGTGGGGCAGGCCTGTGGCCTCAGCACTCAGGAAGTTGAAGCAGGACTTAGAGAGTAGCCTGGGTCATATATCTCAAATAAAAAACAGAAAAGGTGTTGGTGGTGGGAGAGATGGTGGAAGAAGAGAGGAGGGTTACGTGGTTTCAATTATCAATTAAGTTTTATTCTGTCAGTATCGCCTTCAGGTGAGATGCTTCCTTTCTGTCTTGATTTTTAACAGTAACTTGGCAATGGGCAATGGGTATGCAACATCTTAGGAACCACAGGAAAAGAGAAAGAAGTGTGTGTGTGTGTGTGTGTGTGTGTGTGTGTGTGTGTGTGTGTGTGTGTGTGTGTGTTTTATAGCCTGTCTTGAACATCTCAATGACTAGGGGAAGAGGAACAGCAGAGAACTACCCTCCACCCATCTGATAAACACAGTCCTAAGATGTGAATGCACTGCTGGGTAGGCATAAAAAGAAAGGAACAGTCAGCTCTATGTGAAGGAATCCGATCCATCTTCTCAAAGAAAACCTTGGCTTGGCTTTGAGTCGTGAAGAGGAACATGATCAGCAGAATAGGAGCCGGGTGCAGAAAGCAAGAAGAGCCTTTGGGAGGGTAAAGAACTAAATGCGTGGTGTGTTCCAACCAGGGTAAAGAAGGCCCTAAGGTAGCAAAATCACAGGCTTCTATAGTGTGCTAAAAGGCAACTGTTTACTGAGAACAACAGGAACAGGCTGTGGAGGAATTTAAAGTTCCAAGTAGAGCAACTCAGAGAGCTGTGAACATCAAAGAGACAGGAAGATTCTAACTCAGCCAAGAGCACAGATCTCTAACACTGAGTGTAAGGCAAAACCTCACCACAGTATTATCACAGTAGTCTGGAAGCAAAGAAACTGAAAGCACCAAGGTTTACAGCAAAGACTGTAGCAGGAGACTGACAAGTAGGTCTCCTCACTAAATCACAGAGAAAACTCTTCTGGAGGAGACGGAGTTTACAAAGATTGGTGTTTTTGACTAGAGTGTTGGGGGAATGAAATATTCAGTAGGCAGTTGAATGGGTATCGTTAGGCAAAGATACCTTAATAAATCCAAGATGAATGATGTCTCAGATGCTATGCTCAGCTCCCAGTTGGTAACTTTTCCAAAACAAGGATGAGCTTGGCTTGTTATGAATCACTTTTAGTGATGTGGATGTCATGAAAACGGACGCAGCAGCGGGTGGAGACAATGGATGTCAACGAATGACCAACACTTCATTTTCTCAGTGTTTGAAAGCCATCTGCTTAACAATCTGCTTAATAATAATAAACTGCAGGCTCAATAGCATGTAATTCTTATGAAGTCTCGTTCAGTCTTTTGGAACACTGATGCAAGGCTGTACATCTTCAACCATGTTCACTTGGTTATTTCCACTTCCCTCCAAAGATGGTGCTGACAGTCTGCTTTCCATTTACATAGCCTTTCACTGTCCAGAGCCATCCTTCAGGGACTGAGATCTGAGCATTTGGAAAACAATTGGAACAACAACAACAACAACAACAACAACAACACACACACACACACACACACACACACACACACGTGATGTGACCTGGTAAGGATCGCAATGTTGCTAGTTTCCAACTTCAGACTGATTTTTTTTTCCCCTATGGGCAATGAATATGCAAGGGAAACAGGACCCAAATGCTCTGCCTTCCTTTTATTGTCCGTAGTCAGCACTATACCATCTGTTTCAAGAGACAGGCTGCAGGGAGGTCAAAAGCAGCCCTTGTGGATTTTGTCTCCAACACATTCAATCGAAATTGAAGCTTGCTCTCTGACCCTTGGCATCTGGGACAGTCTCAGGGCATTCTTGCCCAGTGCTTTGCCAGCATGAGACTTACTGATTTATGCCATTGTTCTATTCATTCGTGGCTATGCGTCACTCTCTCGATGTCTGTGAATATGTCACCTGCAATCCTTCCTGTGAGTTTCTCTTTACAACCTTTTAGGAGTCAGCTGTTATTACAACATCAGGATTATGGTCCCACTATATCTCTCCCAGCTAGAGTTTTTTTTGATGTTTGCATTCATACCTACTTTCTCTTCCCAATTTTCAATCTGAGTTCCCCAAATCTAGTGAATACATCTAGCAGCAATGACTGGCATCCTTGACTACCCCAAAACTCTACATTGACGGGGTGATTTTATTTAAATGCCTCATCCCTGACGCTTTTCTTATATTGTCTCCTCTTTGCTCATCATGATGAAGTTGCAGGGCATTGCATCTTCAGACTTCCGCAAGGTGAAATTATTGCAAGACACAAGGTTTTAAGTCTATTGTTGGACTAAAACTCTCAGTGGATGCACAGAAATTCCTCACACCAAATCAATATGTTATTTGTATACCTTCTTCAAAGTTTCAATTAAGAATTTATCAGTAGGTTTCCATCATCTATTATCCTTACAAAAGGTCACATAGTATTTACTTACTAATTTAGCATATGTAGTAGATGTTTTAAACAACAGTAATTTAAGGATGGCAAGATCACACGCATGGTATGTGTGTGTGTGTGTGTGTGTGTGTATATATATATATATATATATATATATATATATATATATATATATATAGAGAGAGAGAGAGAGAGAGAGAGAGAGAGAGAGATCTTTCTCTCTCAATGATAATAATAAGTCAAAATTAACTTAAAATAATTTTTAACAGAAATTAACTTCCCCACAGTTCTGGAGAATGGAGGTCTGTTATCAAAGAATTAGGGTTGATTTCTTCTGGGGTGTTATGAAAAGTTCTGGTCCAGGCCTCTCTTCTTTACATGGATGACGATCTTCTCCACATGTCTTCATGTGACCTACTTCTGTATGCATCTGTGAATATGCTTTCTCTTTCTATTAGGATTCCAGACTGGATCATGCCCCCACCTTAATGACATAATTTTAATTTAACTACCTATATAGGATAATCTATCCCCAGTTTGTCTCGGATCAATTTCTGGGGTTAGAAACCTTGAGAGGGGATAAAATTTAGACTAAAGACTACTAAGTGCATATATGCTATAAGCTAAGCACTGCTTTTGGCCCTGGAAATATAATAGTGACTAAGATGAAGCCCTTAGCCACATGGAGTTTACTTATACCCTCATATACAACATGGCCATAAGTCTAAAACACTAAACAGTAAATATATATTATGACACCAGTTGAAATCTTAGTAGAAAGATGTCAAGGATAGGCAATATGGCATAGGTCTGTAGTTATACAAACTGTCATACAGAAACAGATGCAGAAATAAAGACAGGGAAAAGCCATTACAAAGAGAGCTTATGAGCGGTTATTGGTGAAAGTGCAACCTAGTTGCAGCAGAAGATCCCAGCATATTGAAGATACCATTACTATGGGATGACCACTGAGAACAGCAGAAATAGTAGAGTGGTGTCAGCTGGAGCCTAGAATGCTACTGAAAGCAGAGCTGGAGAAGTGACACAGGCCCCTTGGGAGGAGCCCAGAAGATCATGTTTAGATCCCAGACATTGGAGCAAGGAGCCGTGAAGTGGAAGTTGCTTTGGATACACTAAGGTGTTAGAGATGCCAGAGCCATGAGATACCTGCTGATGAATGCTGCTAACAGGGATGAGAATGAGTTTAAGAGAAAGAATAATGTTGCAATAAACAAACCTGTAAAAAGCTGGACATCAGACATGGGAATGCAGTGTTTGGAGTTTGCCCAGCTGGTTTTTGGTCCAGTATTTCCTCATTATGACATTTTGGAATGATAATCTATATCCTGTCATATTGGAAATATATGATCTGCTTTTTTATTTTGATTTCATAGGGAATGACAGTTAAGAGATTGCATGAATTTCCAAACAGACTTTGAACTTTGAACTATCAAACATTGTTGAGACTACGATAGGCTATGGGAACTTTTAAAGTTGGACTAAATGCATTTCGCATTATGTTATGGATACAAGACTATGGAGACTACAGGAATATGGTGTTTTCAATAGGTTTGGCCTACATAGATTCATGTTTTAATGCTTGGCCATAAGGTGTGGCACTATTAGGAGGTGTGGCCTCATTGGAATAGGTGTGGCCTTGTTGGAGAAAGTGTGTCTCTGTATAGGTAGGCATTGAGGTCTCCTATGCTCAAGCTCCACCCAGTGTGGAATCGGAGTCTCCTCCTGCCTGACTAAAGAAGATAGTTTCGTCCTGACTGTCTTCAGATCAAGATGTAGAACTCTCAGCTCCTTCTCCAGCACCATGTCTGCCCACAGGCTGCCATGCCTCCCACCATAATGATAATGCTCTGGACCTTTGAAATTATAACAGCCCCCAATTAAATGTTTGCTCTTTTTTTATAAAAGTTGCCAAGGTCATGGTGTCTCTTCACAGGAATAAAACCCTAACTAAGACACCCCCTAAGAAGATATTCTAATAAAGCTGAGAGATCATTTCCCAGAGTTGGTGGGCATGATAGTTCATTCCTTTCCTTTACTGATAATTAGTGTAATATTTCAACGTCCTTCAGTTTTGATTTGACTTCATCTGCTTAGTCTAGCTCATTGCTGGTGATGTCCACCGCTTTCTGCTGATGTCCACTGTTTTCACTGTTGCTGATGTTCACTGCTTTCTACAGGAACAGACACACAAATTGCAACAGAGAGAAACATGAAAAAGAAATGGGGCAATATGATTCCTCCCCAGAGACCATAACTTCTCAACTACTGAGAGCAAAGATAGCAGAATGAATACAATGTCAGATTCAAAATTCAAGTTTGTTTTTGAAAATAATCAATGATCCCAAAAGAAGACACAGAAAAGCAGATGAGTGAAATAAAAAAAAAAATTCACCTAGGACTTAAAAGGGAAAACCAACAATGTACAACATGATGCCAGAAAAGGGGGGGGGATAAGCAAGGAATATGAAAATTTGAAAAATGTTGGAAATAAAAGACTCAGTGAATCAAGTTTTAAAACACAGCAGAAAGCAGTGAATATCATCAACAGTGAGTCAGGCTAAGCAAATGAAGTCAAATCAAAGATGAAGGACATTGAAATATTACACTAATTATCAGTAGAGAAAAGGAATGAACTATCAAGCCCACAAACTCTGGGAAGTGATCAAAGACCCAACCTAAGACTCCATGGAACAAAGGGAGAAGCTAAAATAAGAGCCAAATCATAAAAACATACTGAATGAAATCATAGTAGAGAATTTCCTAAATCTAAGGGGAAAAAAATGGTCATCTAAGCATGGGTGACAGAACCTCAGGTAGAAGTGACAAGAGAAAAGTCTCTCCACAGTGTACCATGATCAAGGGGTTAGAACATCAGCCAGACATTATCAGATTAAAAACCAGCCCAGAGTGTACCATGGTCAAAATGCTAGCCAGACATGATTAAAGATAAACATGTCTACAGTAGACCATGGTGAGGATGCTAAAATCCTCAGCCAGACATAATAATAATTAAAAAAAAAAAAACAAGAAACTTGTCCATGCTAAACCATGATCAAAGAACTAGACTGTCAGCTAGACACAATCAGAGAAAAACCTTTCCACAGTGCACCATGATCAAGATGCCCAAAGCACAAAACAGAGGAATATACATTCCATAGAAAAGAAAGGGGAGAACTACTTGGGGTTGGAGAGAGAACAGAGAGAAAATAGGAAAAGAGGGGGAGGGAGGATAGCTGAGAAACAAAATATAATGATCTGTATGTATGTATATGAAAACATCATAATAATGCAATAAATAGTGAAATAGAATGAAGGGAAGCTTTATGATATCAAAACATTTACATTTTGTTTTAAAAAGACTATTTGAGTCATAATTTACGAACTTTTTAAGAAATATGTAACATCTCTGATAAAATGTTTAAATAGTTTTCTCTGAATTTCTCTGATGGAGATTTAACCTTATGAGAAATCTAATGGAATTCTGGACTTTCCCCAAGCCCTGAGCATATGGGCTTTGGAGGAACATCTCAAATCTAAGTCACAGCACTGGAGCTTCCATAAGACTGAGGGCCAGAAAGAGGTAAGTGCCTGGTTATCAACCTTCAGTCAATCTACCTCCATTCACTTCTTTTTCTATTTTAAGAGAGGGTCTCACGTATTTCAGGCTTGCTTCAAACTCACTAATACCAAAGTTGTCCTTAAATTCTGGTCCTTCTGCTTCCCAAACCTGGGATTACCTGTGGTGTTATCATGGCCCCATTTCTGCAATTGGAGTGTTCAGCCAAACACTACTGAGCTACACTCCCAAGCCCATGTTTCTTGTTGAAGACTTAAGTACCTGTGAGAAGCATGAATTGATTTCCTAGCTGAGAGTTCATTTAGTGATGAAACCCAAATAAGAGGAAGAAGAACAAGGAATAAGATAGAGGGGGGCAGGCAAGAAAAAAAATCTTGTGATAGAAACATAAATAAAAAACAAGGAATTTTTAAGAAGTGAAGTAAAACATAAAATAAATTGTCCTCAAGGGATTATTTTCTTTAAAGTAAAATGATGTAAACATATTTCAAGTTTTAAATTCTTAGAGCCACGTTAAGCAACTAGGAAATTAAGAGTCTTGCACTGAAAAGCAGCACTATACTAGAAATTAATGTCACAGTTGTGGTGCACTGTCTTCTAAATGAATTGTACCATTTCTGCATAAGGACTTAATTGTACAGCATACTATGTTATTGTCAGTCCTTGTTAATCTGTGCTAAATATCTCTAATACGTGTTAAACAATACACAGAGTCTCTGCTAGTACATTGCTAAGTAAAGAGAATTAAAGAAAATTCTTTCACATATTGACTGATTTTTAATTCAGTGACAGTACACGTTTCACAAAATCACCTTTGATACAGTATATATTGTTAAGATAACAATTTCATTTCTGTCCTCAGTGCTCAGTTAAAATTCTACAAATGAAGGTTGGAGAGACAGCTCACAGGGCCTGTATTTGGATTCCACAAAACAAGCTGGGAGTGGTCTTGTGCATACTTCTAACCCATGTCCTTTTGGAGTCAAAGATAGGAAGATGGCTGGGTATTGCTGGCTTTCTGACTAGTCAAAAATCACAATTCCAGGCCCAGGGAGAAACATTTCTTCAAAGAAATAAGGAAAAGAGTAATAGAGGAAGACACCAAAGCCATTCTTTGGCCTCCATACACACAGGCAGATGCACTCACTCTCACATGTGTATCATACACACACACACACACACACACACACACACACACACACCCCACAATCTATAAATCACTGTTAGCAGTACCTGAAAAGGACTTAGATTTTACATGTACCATTCTTTCCTGAGTACAAACAAATGTGTGAAAAATGTTACTCTGACTTCCAGTATCCATAGCATCCGCTCTCACCAAGCTCTCTGTGTGAATCCACGCCATAGCCTTCTCCTAGACAAGACTGGAGTTAAGTTAGATTAAAGATTAAAGAGGCAAATAATGTCTATATATGGAATGAACACAGAGCCAATCAAATACCTGTGAGATAGCTTGCCAGTGGAATTCAAATAGTCATTCAATTCACAGATTTCAGATATCAGGGAAGTTGAAAAGAGCCATTTGAATTGAAAAAATAAAATCCAACCTACAGTGCAAGATCTCAGGAAATCTATGAAAAGCAGCTTCTATTTATTTTTTTATTTTTTTATTTACATTTCAAATATCTCCTTTCCTGGTTCTCCACCCCCTGAAAATCCCCTAACCCCTCCCCCCTCCCCCTGCTCACCAATCTACTCACTCCCATTTCCCTGTCCTGGCATTCCCCTATACTGGGGCATCTAGCCTTCTCAGAACCAAGGGCCTCTCCTCCCTTTGATGTCCAACAAGGCCATCCTCTGCTGCATATGCATCTGGAGCCATGGGTCTCTCCATGTTTACTCTTCGGTTGATGGCTTAGTCCCTGGGAACTCTGGGGGTACTGGGTGGTTCAAATTGTTGTTCCTCCTAGGTTGCTGTAAACCCCTTCAGCTCCTTGGGTCCTTTCTCTAGCTCCTCCATTGGGGACCCTGTGCTCAGACTTGGCTGAGAGTGTCCCCCTCTGTATTTTTCATGCACTGGCAGACCCTCCCAGGTGACAGCCATATCAGGCTCCTGCCAGCAATTACTTGTTGGCATCCACAATAGTATCTGGGTTTTGTAACTGTATATGGGATGGATCCCTAGGAGGGGCAATCTCTGGATGGTCTTTCCCTCAGTCTCTGCACCACACTTTGTCTTTGTATCTCCTCCTGTGGGTATTTTATTCCCCTTTCTAAGAAGGACCAGAGTATCCATACTTTGCTCTTCCTTCTTCTTGAGCTTCATTTGGTCTGTGAATTGTGTCTTGGGCATTCCAAACTCCTGGGCTAATATCCACTTATCAGTGAATGCATACCATGTGTGTTCTTTTGTGATTGGGTTACCTCACTAAGGATGATATTTTCTAGTCCCATCAATTTGCTTAAGAATTTCATTAATTCATTGTTGTTAATAGCTGAGTAGTATTCCATCGTGTAAATGTACCACATTTTCTGTATCCATTCCTCCATTGAGGGACATCTGGGTTCTTTCCAGCATCTGGCTATTATAAATAAGGCTGCTATGAACATAGTGGAGCATGTGTCCTTATTACATGCTGGAGAATCCTCTGGGTATATCCACAGGAATGGTATAGAAGGGCCCTCTGGTATTATTATGCCCAATTTTCTGAGGAACCGCCAAACTGATTTCCAGAGTGGTTGTACCAGCTTGCAATCCCACCAGCAGTGGAGATTGTTCCTCTTTCTCCACATCCTCACCAGCACCTACTGTCTCCTGAGTTTTTGATCTTAGCCATTCTGACTGGTGTGAGGTGAAATCTCAGGGTTGTTTTGATTTGCATCTCCCTGATGACTAAGGATGTTGAACATTTCTTTAGGTGCTTCTCAGTCATTTGATATTCCTCAGTTGAAAATTCTTTGTTTAGCTCTGTACCCCAATTTTTAATAGGGTTATTTGGTTTTCTGGAGTCTAGCTTCTTGAGTTCTTTGTATATGTTGGATATTAACCCTCTATCAGATGTAGGATTGGTGCTGGTTCAACTGGCAGTTAGCATGCAGAAGAATGCAAATTGATCTGTTCTTATCTCCTTGTGCAGAGCTCAAATCTAAGTGGATTAAGGACCTCCACATAAAACCAGATACCCTGAAACTAATAGAAAAGAAAGTGGGAAGAGCCTCAAGCACATGTGCACAGGGGAAATTTTCCTGAACAGAACTCCAATAGCTTATGCTCTAAGATCAAGAATTGAAAAATGGGACCTTATAAAACTACAAAGTTTCTGTAAGGCAATGTACACTGTCAATAGGACAAAACAGCAACCAACAAATTGGGAAAAGATTTTAACCAACAGTTTCTATTTAATCTGGACTGGACATAGGCATATGAAAGGTTAACTGAAGCATGTGGAAAATTTCAAAATAATACCAGGTCTGGCCTTGCTTAAACGCTGAGGGTATGGATATATATATATATATATCATATATATATATATATATATATATATATATATATATATATATATATTCATATATATATCCATATATATGAATTAGTAACTAATTATCCATTTTCACATTTTAAGGTAATTGCAAAGTAGAGATACTGAAAATAATTGCTTTATTCACATCCTGTCAATCACCTGTGTTTGTCAGCTTCAACCACCCTGGTTCCATGTCAAATCAGGATGTGAGCCCATTTATGTGTGAACACTCACTCGCTTCCGCTATGCTATGCTGTAGAGAGCTTGGTGGCAGACTCGGTGAACTAAAATAGCTTTGATAAACACTACTAAACCCATTTTAAAAATCAATAAGATTCCAGCAGGCATTTGTACCAGACATTCAATTGAAAATTTGCATGTAACCCAGAGGTTCTTGTTTCAGTCGTGTTTATTGTTTAAATGTTGTATTGATAGCTTGACTGGGGTTACTCTAACCTGATTTCTGGCTCTAGCAGTTGTCACTCAGGCAACTGACAGCCCCAGGTCTTCACATTGGAAAACTCTTTTAATTTACAAGGAACAACTGCACAGTATGTATATACACAATTTAAGCATCAAAATTTAAATAGCACAAGACTACTGGGACAATTTGGTACCCTTAGGCATCTCTTAAATCAAACTTAATATGAAAATAAGTGCATAATAATATAATAATTCTACCTAACAGGATACTGTCATCTACAATCAACCGAAGACACACTAATCGCTCCCCAAAAGAAGTAAAGCCCATGCATGATACTTTTTATTCTCACATAATATATTATAAACTTATTATTCTTACAATAATACGTTAAAAACTGATATAGTCATAACATTGTATGTTATATAAGAATATAAGAAAAGAAAAAAACAAAGATACTGCTTGTGACATTTAAACTTCAGCACTAACTTGATTCAGTGTAAAATCACCACGGAAACACATATCTGAGTATAGTTATAACGTTATTCACCAACAGCTTTAAATGACTAAAAAAGACCCACCCTGAATGGAGGTGGCACGATTTTATGGGCCACGGTCCCCAAAAGAGTGAAGAAGAGAGCAAGCTAAGTCCCAGCACTCCTCTCTTCTTCCCAACAACACAAGCAAAGTTAGCAATCACCACATGCTCCTGCTGTCACGCTTTCTCTACTAAGACAGACACAGTCTCAAGCAAAACTAAAACAGACCTTTCTTCCATTAAAATGTTTTTTGTCAGAGAAAAATAAATCCTACAGAACGTGTAACAGCTGCTTAAAATACAACAACCTTCACAAAATCAGTGAGAAAATATTCATGACAGCTAATGATCTTCATTTCTTTAACTTGTCCTGTGGATGTGTCTAATATCATAGATACTTTATTTTGATGCCTCTTCAATAATCTCTCTGTTGTCAGCAAGGGACTTGGATGATAATAATTCTTTCTTTACCTGCTGTTATAATGCAAATCTTCATGCATGGAGACTCTGAACAGTTCTCTGTTGGAGCTGGATTGGATTGTTGTGTATCTCCACGGATCTTTGTGACAAAACAGAGTTGACTGTTAGAGGTAAAGGATCTCCCGCACACCAGCCGCCCTCATCATTGCCTCCATTGCAAAGCAGCGGTCCAATTTCCTCTTGATAATCAGAAGCAATCACCCAGGTCAGGATGATCACACTCTATTGACTCAGAAACTTCAGGAGTTTGAGCTATGTGACAGTCATGACTTCTAGTTAAGGGACACCACTGCTGTTCTTCTTGGCTGGAATTAAGTTCTCTGGGCTTAGAGAGAAAAGCTACAGGAACAAGAAGTAAAGCATTTTGGTAGTTAATGGCTAATTGTACCACTCTCCTTTCCAGCCCTTGATTTCTGGCCCTGTGTGAACTGGATATTAGAGAAGTAATACTGTACATTGATTGCTAATTCAGGACATATATGGTTTTCATGAAAAATTCACCCCATCTCAGCAATATATTACTACCTATCTACTACAACTACAACTGTCTTTCCAAAAGGCCATTCTCTCATTCTGTTATCCCACTTGCTAAAACATGGTAGAGAGCATGATAAGTGAGTCCTTATACATAGACCCATTGCCATACCTCTTTGGCTATGTCATCAGAAGCAGCACTAGGTAGTCTATTATAATTGTTGGATATTATAATTCTATGACTTTAGCGATGACAGTTTTCTCAGAAGCATTGTGAACAAAGAAGGCAAATCCCTGTCTAGAGTATCGATTCTAGTAAGAACAAAACACTATCACTTCCCCCAGTGAAAACAATAAACTCATTGTCAGAAAGCTGGCTGTTCACCCCTGGGAATGGTGCCATACCAGAGATTCTGTATTGATTTGTGGCAGATGGAGCACTCAGTAGGAGTCATAAGAAGGCTGGCCTTGGCAAGTAGAAGTCCATCCCATTGAATCCGAGCCTAGCTTCCATTCCTGATGATATCTTTGTTTTGAACTTTGGCTCATCAAACAGAATCAATGAGCAGAGCAGGGAGGGAATAAGGCTGGTTTATATCTGCAGAACGGCGCATCTTACCCACTTGATTATTTTGATTCTTTTGGACTGAGGCAGTCTTTTTGTGAATATTCACATGGTATGACAGATATCGACATGTGTTTTGCCCAGTCAGAAAGGTCTTATCCATGTATTCAATCATATGAAGAACCTAAAACTTAATTAATTAATTAAGATTTGAAAAGCTGACATGGAAGTAGAAAGGGGACCGTTAGGAAATAGAATATGAGGGAGTTATGAGAACCATGGCTCAATGTTCACTTCAGGCTCAATGTTCACTTCAGGCTCGGCTTCAGAGATTGATAGCTAGGAGGCGACTCCGTGTCCCCACTCCGCTCCTCCTGTGCACCTGTTTTCTGTACTTAAAGGTTTTAACTTCCCAAAGCTTCCTCCAAGCCAAAACTATTGATAGTATTCCTGCATGTCCTACTTTAACCATTAGCACTACCCCGCCAACTTGGGCCAATCTCCCAACCCAATCATCATAAAAGCCCCAGCCAACAAGAGAAGTGTGCTCTCTTGTGAAATTAACCTCCCCCCTTGCCAGGGAGCTGCCTCCTCTTTTTTTCTTCTTTCAGTAGGTGGGTTAAGAGAAGCTAATGAATAAACTATATGGGGGGGGTTGCAGCCCCATGGGGGGGGCAACAGTGTTAACTGGCCAGACCCCCCTGGAACTCCCAGGGACTGGACCAAAGAGTACACATGGAGGAACCCATGGCTCTGGTCGTGTATGTGACAGAGGATGGCCTTGTTGGACATCAGTGGGAGGAGAGGCCCTTGGGCCTGAGGGAGTTCGATGCCCCAGTGTAGGGGAAATGACAGGACAGACAGGAGTCAGGAGTGGGTGGGTGGGGGAGCACCCTCACAGAGGCAGGGGAGGGGGATGGGATAGGGGATTTCTGGAGGGAAGACCTGGAAAGGAGATGACATCTAAAATGTAAATAAAGAAAATATCCAACAAAAGAAAAAGTAAAATAAAACATAAAAATACAGTATGAATCTTGGCAAGATGACTCAGTGGGTAAAGGTATTTGCCCACAATTCAGATCACCTGAGTTTGATACCAAGGACCCACATTCTGAAAGAGAGCACCAATTCCTGCATGCTCATATCTGACCCTCACATGAGTGGCATGACATGTATATGCATACATACACAGGCATGGATGTGAAATAAAGTATTTGAAATCACAAATTAGAGTATGCCTGCATGAAACTGTAACAATGAGACTTATTTTACACAGTATTTGATGATTTTAAAGAAATGCTTTCCTTGCTATGTCTGCCATCTCCAGACTACAATGTCACACTCCTTATCCAATGCCAATAAAACTGAAAATAGCTTCCAACATTGAAATAATTGCCTTAAACCGAAATTCCATATTAAAGTTGTTGTCTTAAACCAGAATTACAATTCTGACGATAATCTGGCATTGCCTTTCCCTTTCAAGAGAAAGCCAATGTCTGTGTTGATAGTGGATGTTGAACTACCTTTCGTTTTTTTTAGAACTTTGTGCTGGTGGTGTTGAGTGCATCTAAGACGCAGACTCAAATATTCAGCTCTGCTGAGACCACAAAAGTTTTCAGAATGTCTCAGATGATAATTTGGGTTTCCTCAAATATTTATATCTCCAATTTTGCTTGACCTCCTTGTGGCTATCTTTCTAGGGTAGACCTGAATCAAATATCTTCCATGAAGACTTCTCCATGAAGTTTACATGGTGATGGCCTGTCCCATCCATAAGCTCTGGAGGCATTTCAAGCTGAAGTCATCCACAGTGATTTATCCTTCTCCAAATGCACTTGTCCCTATGCCTTAGTGGACACTTTCCTCGAACCTTGAATCTCTTACTCTTGTTTCTTGACTTGTAGCTCTGGCTTGTCCTTCCAGGTGAAGGTTTAATGTCATGTCCTCTGCTCTTTGAAAATCTGATGAGTCTCTCTTTTTTTCTACAGTTCGGTATTCTCTTCCTCCATCCCTAAAGCATTCTATGGTCCAATATATTGCAGCAATTATCACACTGTCATATGGCGTCTAATTGTCTTTCTTCCTCAGGAGGTAGTGAGTCCCCTGAGGACTGAGGCTTGGATCCAAAACACTTACCACAGTAGCAGGTGCAGGTTTAGCCTCAGAATATGTTTTCGGGGTTAAAATCAAAGGGACATGAGTGTACTTACCTCAACCTCAAAAACTAGCCCAGCCTTTACAGAAAAAGTCTCAATTTCACAAACCTATATTCTTTCTATGGAGCATAATTCATCAATATCCAATTGTAATTTCACTTATTCAAGCAAGATTGTTTTTGCCATAAATTCATAATGTTGATCAATATAAAGAAGTGCTCTGGTCATATTCCCCATCTTTGTCTTGGTGTACGCATTGGTCCTAAATGCCACAAAGCTGTATTGCTACTGAGTGAGCTATCCCAGACTAATGTGAGCTGCACTGCTCTTCATTGTCCCACTGAACTTATCAGGTGTCGTGTGATATACACATTGTCAATGGGGAGCAATCGGAGGAGGTAGACTAGGGGGGCTGGAGCCAAACTCTGGAAGCTGAGGCAGGAGGACCTTGAGTTTGAGGCCAGCCTGGGGAAAGAGGAAACATGATGACCGTGTAATGCAATAACTAATCAGGAACAATCCCTCATGTCAGTGTAACAGGACACAGACAAGCGTGGAAGGACCCGTCCCTTCACTTGTTGCAAAATGTAGGATGCCTGAGAGAACCTTCAAGAAAAAAACGACTACAAACTGATGAACTCTTTGGAAATACATTGCATGGTCTGTCAAAAGCAGAAAGGAGATGAAATCAGGTGTCTCCTTGAGTAATCGATTTTTTGCAGTTGGGTGATTTTTTTTTTTAAAGGAAACTGTATAGAAATTGTTAAAAAGTACTTGAAACATAGAACCTCCCTGAGGCCTATTTCTCAGACTGCTTTTCAGATTCTGAAATTCAGAAAGGAAATTACACTGGAATTAAAATGTTTTCTATGTAAAGACAGTCTCCTTGGTTGAAAAAAAGCTTAGTGATTGCATACAGTCTCCCCTGGAACAAGACCAATGTAATGAGAGCGCTCCAAATAGCATCCGTCATCATCTCTCAATCTACTTTCACCATTACGGTAGCCAAAACAACTGGATCAATGATTTTAAAGGTCAATAGTGTCAAACTGCCTTCAAAATCTTCGTGTTTACACCCAGAGATCAGTGCAGCTCTCAGCCTTTTTCAGAAAAGCCTCTGTTAGTGCAGACACTCCCAGTAGATCAGAGGGCTGAGATTTAGGAAGTCAACTTTAAACTACAGATCTGTATCGCCCCCTCCAGGATGGAGGGAATGTTGCAGAAAAGGGGCCGAGTCGAAGGATGAGAAGAACTGTCAAGTGATGTCTTCTGGAAATGACATAGCTGTTGTACCTACAAACTCAGAGCCAAAATTGTAACTGCACAAGGCCTACAAACTTACCACCTCAGTAGTCCATTATGAATGGGGAAAGGGCTCATGAGGCCCCACCCCTCCTCACAGGCAGTGAATGGTTGCTGGTGAAAAGGTAGTCATATTCCTCAGTGTATAGCCCTTGCTCAAACTCCCACCTCTCTCATGCGAGCATTCCTAATTAAATGGCTTTGCAGCCTTAAAACACAAACAGATATGCAAGTAGGAGGGAAATTTGTTGGGAAGCAGACATGGAATGGGTTAAAAGAAGACAGTGGGGGTGCAATCAAAGTACTGTGTGTGTGTGTGTGTGTGTGTGTGTGTGTGTGTGTAACTGTAAAAGGATAAATAGTAATTTTAAAAATTTTTAAATCCAATTCTTTGTTGTCTTAGAAACAGAATGGCTCACTCTTGAATAAAATTTACTAATGGCTCAGCATTCAAACTGAAAATAGTAACTTGACTAGATTGTAATTTATGGATACTAATGTTATTAAAAATTCTAGGATCACTGATGACAGAAAATTAAGACCAATACAAAAAAAGAGATCAAGGTGTCGTGTATTTCAAATTACTCATTTTTCTGACTCCTGTGTTCTGTCCCCATATACACAATTGTTTTTTAATAAAGTTGTGTGGTTCATTGATTTTTGAGAGGTAACCAACAAGACTGCATCATAATGTAGGAACTGATGTTAATAAATTTAAATGTATTTCAATCATCTATTACACACACACACACACACACTATTTCTCGAATTTTAAACACACCTCTCTTTCTCTGTACTCTCTGAAAATGTATATTTTGTTAGAAAGGTTAATTCTGAGGTGCTAAGGAATGGTTCAACTCCATGCAAAAGGTTATGTTTGAGAACATTCAACTAAAGGAAACTGTTGATGAAGCTGTTGGGATCAAAATGAAATGTGAAGATGTTGTGAGCTTGTAATTGAACTTCGGAAGAAAAAGGAGCAAGAAGAAAACCTGAAGAACTGAGAAATAATATTTTATTCCCTAATGCCTAAGATTGGAGAATTATACCAAATAATTATAAAAAAGAAATAGTCATGAATTCCCACATCAGCATACCATAGTTTATATTATTCTTGATAGAGAAGTAATCCTCTCCCTGGACCAGCTTTTGTACCCCTGTTAAGGAGCATTTTATCTCTCTGTTATAGCTTAGCTGCCCTGTGAAGAATTATACAAGCTGAAGACTATCGCACCTTACCAAAAAAAAAAAAAAAATCTGTCATGTCACAACACTCAATTTTTCTACTGCCCTGTACAGCAATTCTCTTAAAATAGCTTCCTAAACCCACAGTTTCTGCTTCTCACCCCATATTCAGTAAGTCACACCTCTATGGCCTCTGTGACCAATAGGACTTTCAGCATCTGAATTACATGTCAAGAAATCCAAAGAATATATTCTAGAGTTCAGCCTGCCTGATCCAGGACTTTCCAACCAGCTGTCTCTATCCACTCACACAGTCACAGCAAAATACCTTAGACGATGTGTTATTGATGTTAGCGTCATTGCTGCTTTGTTTCTATTTTCCCTTTTGTCCTTGGAGATTGGCTTTCTGAGACAGGATATCATGTGGTCCAGGTTGGCCTTAGCATTGCTGTGTAGGTGACAGTGACTGACAACTCCCCATCCTCTTGTCTCTACCTCCCAAGAGTTAAAACTGAGTATACTACCACGTCTGGTCATAGACTATCTCATGAGTCAAACTTTCTCTTCCAACTAAGTCATTAGCAAATCTGATGATGTATGATGTCTGCTGTGTACTACAGAATGGTTGGGTATAGAATCCTCTCATGGGGAAGGGATGCAGAAAGCTCGCTAGTTTTCTCAAGCTCTTCTATAAAGACACTGGTCCCATCTTTGAGGACTCTGCCCAACACTCCCAGAGAGATCCAACTCTTACTACCACTGGAACAAAGAACCAATAGATGAATTTAGGAGACCCCTGTCTTGAATCTAGAGAAGATTCCTTAACATCTACCCTACTTTTCTCCAGCCCCTCCCCTCATCTCAGACTTACATACTGTAGATAAGCCTGAAACTCATTAAATGTTCAATAGATATGATGATGAAAATTAAGGGCTAATGTAGGTAGTAAAAGGACCACCAAAATATTCCTTGAATCTGTCTATTTCTGGCAGTCATTCTCTCTCTGCTTCAGTTAAGACTATCACCTCACAGAAGACCACCTCATAGGGTCTCCATCTTCAGCTGCTTCCATCCTCTGTCATTTGTACAATGTTTGTCAGTATCTTCACTGAAAACTACAATGGCGCCCAATCGCCCTGGTAGAGACTTAAAATTCTAATTTTAAATGAAAATTAAACAAAGCAGTAGAATTATCAAGATAGTCAGTGGGCAAGCTCTATCCCAGATATTTGAACACTCACCACTTTCGACTGAGCTACCATGGTTTCCCAATTTCCAGGTGATATTGATGTGCAACCAAAGTTGAAATAAGTTCTTGTCTGCCAAGTATAAAGGTGAATCACTTAAGGATTGTATTTAGGGGGCTGGAGAGATGGCTCAGCGGTTATGAGCACTGACTGTTCTTCCAAAAGTCCTGAGTTCAAATCCCAGCAACCACATGGTGGCTCACAACCTTTGTAATGAGATCTGATGCCCTCTTCTGGTGCTTCTGAAGACAGCTACATTGTACTTAGATATAATAATAAATAAATCTTCAAAAAAAGTATTATATTTAAATTCCTTTACAATCAGGCAACAAACTACCTCCTGTCTCATATCGTCCTATTTTGATTTTTACCAATACAATACTACTTATTATAGCATGTCTGAAGGCATTTCTTATGCTTGTTAGACCTGGAAGCCTATTAAAGGTAAAAATCAGCCATTCATCTCTGTACCCATAACTGTCAAGTGTAGTGCTTAAGAAATAGCAAATGCTGGAGGGGTGTTGGCTGAAAGGGGAGATAGATAAATGTATGGAGAGAGAAATGAGAGAATGGCCTGGAGGTCTAGCTTGTGTGTAGATTCTGAAGCAATCTGAGTACCTTGAAGCTAAACCATCAGGAATGAAAGCAACAGCTCTTACATTAATATGTTGCAAAAAGTCCCTGCCTAGGAAGATATGAATGGTGCACATATTCAACAAACTAAAGCCATTTCCAGATCTCAGTTAGGACCTCCCTGCTACCCCACTACACATGGAAAGTCCACTTACATTCAATTATACCTCCAACATTCATAACATTTGCCCCTAGTCTATCTCTTTGGTCATTATTAAAGAAATATGCTCACTATTTTAGCAGTATACTCAGGTTTGCTTAGTCAACATGGTAGTGAACCGTCTTTGGGGAGTGTTAAGAATCAATACTTGTGTTCTTTAATACCCTTATAGCAGCAGTTTTCAGCCTGTGGGGCTCAACCCATCCTCAGTGGATGCCAAACAACCATTTCACAGGGGGTCACATTCAGATATCTTGCATATCAGATATTTACATTACAATTCAATTCATAACAGTAGCAAAATTGCTGTTATAAAGTACCGATGAAGTACTTTTATGGTTGGAGGTCCCCACAACATGAGGAACTTTATTAAAGGGTCACACAGCATTAGGAAGGTTGAGAACCACTGCCTTATAGTGTAGTTTGACATCAGTTATGTTGCCAAAGGTCCCTCAACATAAACCAAGTGTAGGGATGTCTGTGTCACAAGTTTTCCTCGCAGTCTCTACAGCTCCTTCCTTCCAAGGATCCCAATGCATTGTATTTCTGCCAAGAGCATGTACACTACATGATTAACAACACCACTTCTGGAACTGGCAGAAGAAAGGATTTCATCACTCCAAGAGCTGTGCTGTCAAGCTGAGCTCTACACACTCTGAGTTTATCACAGCGTCACACAAGAGTAGTGTTCTGGGAAGGCTCCGATGACAATTACGGCCATTAAATGTGCTGCTAGTTTACTAATTAAGAACTGAAAAATGTCTCCCAACTGCTGATTTCTTTATTTAACTCCATTAGAAAAATCATACATGGATGGATTCATAATTACTCTTAAATTAAAAGCACTTGTTTATTAATGTTACCAAACTGGGGACCCATGCACGTCTATGGTATGTCAGTTTTGGAGACTCTGAGGCAAGCTCATCTCTGATAATTACATCGAACCTTTCACATTTTGGATTCTAAATGATACTAATCCTTTTATGAGTTTATAAGGTTCTATTCTGTGCTTCACACAGAGAGAAAATACTGTCTATTGTTCCTTACTTAACAAGTGGCGAGATCAAAACCAGAGAGAGTAGCAGAATGCGAGCGAACTCTTGCCTTGTCACCTCAGGACTCAGAGGGCTGAAGCAACAGGATTGCTGAGACTTCAAGTTTAGCCTAGGCGACTCTGTCTCATAAATAAAAATGCAGAAATTAGTTAATACTATTTTGAAAAATTGTAAACCAAACTGTGTTAGACTTTAATAAAATTGTGTTACAAAACAGATCTGCATTTGGATTTCTGTCCAAGAAAGAAATTCTGATAGTGTTTTTAAAAAATGTTCCTTTGCCAGTTCATGTTGCCTGGAGGTTCAAGATCCGAAGGAAAGGTGCAAAATTACATGGCTATCTTTGGAGATGGCCCTTCTGCATTTTTGAAACTACCCAGGCATATTGAAGTGTGTCATTTACCAGGCAATTTTGGTTGTCATTTTAAGAGTTAAAAATCAAGCTTTGGACATTATGGGTCCATGGCTGGCCTTGAACTCCTTCTCTTGCTTCCACCTCACAAGTACTGGGATAATAGATATCTGATTGCTTATACCAGGTGATAGGTTTTAAATGAGCAAAATGTGGGCAGGGAGATGGGCTTAAGGTAAAGTCTTTCCACCAAGACTGACAGCTCAGTTCAATCCCACACTCCAGCAGGCTGTGCTCTGACCTTCACATCAGTGTCCTGATGCACAAAAACAAATAATAATGTGAAACACCGTGAACATAAATGTGAACAGGAGAAGAAAGTGGGAGCCTTTCTATGATCCCTTCATGACTGTTCATTGCTGTTAAGATGTTCTGAAACTAAAGCTTCATAGCTCACACCTATCATCTCAGCACTGAGGAGGCAGAAACAGAAGGATCAGGGATTCAGGGAAAGCCTGGACTCCATAGCAAGATCACATCTAAAAACAACACAGAAGAAAAGTGAACAAATGGATTTGTAATTACCGAAGCACATCCTGTCAAAACAATTCTGAAGTCTACCGGAGCTTTCTAATCTGTACCTGACTTAAAAAGAAAAACCGAGAATAAATTTAAAAGTTTTGAGAATTGGAGAAAGCAATTATGTGATTGTTAAGACCACGAGGAGATGAATCAGGCAAGTATCTTCATTGTATGAAGAACAATGCACCTCAGCAGTGACCATAGGTATCCTAGCAACGTAACAGTGTTTCACCAATGACAGAGAGCACATAGTAGTTAAAGGAAATAACTCTTCTCTCATTTCGTTTTCTATTCTTGTCTTTGCTATTAATTTATAGTCCTGGTAAATCCCTGTACACCTTCCTGTCTCCAGCTCTCTTTTCATAGCATTAAAGGGAATGTAGGATGTTAGCCAAAAGAGCTAAGGGTCAGACTATGTTGAGAAATAGGAAATACACCCAATCCTTAGAAGAAATGCCAAAGTCAAAAGGGCTCTGACCACTCTTAGTTACCAACACCCATGTCTCAAAACATTGCTTGTCTTGGGCAAACTCCAGAGACCAGCCTCTACCTTCTCATTTAAAAAAACAAAAAAATCATTATTAGACTTTGGTGACTCGTGCCCAATAATCCTAGCACTCAGGAGGTAAAAGAACAGGGACCAGAAGCTCAGGGTTATCTTGGCCTAAAACGTGAGTGAAAAGAAAGAAGAAAGGAAAGGAGGGGAAGGAGGAGGGAGGAAAGGAAAATTACCAAAGGCTAGCCTCACAAAGCAATAGTTTCTTTTTCTCTTCCACTCATTAGCTTGTTTTCCTTTATTTTCTTACACTCTTTTGCATTCATGGTGAGATCATTTCAGAAGAAAGTAAGGGGCAATGGAGAAGATCCTTGTGCCGTGTCTACTGCAAGCTCTCTCTCCCCGAAAACTGTCATTGTGCTTGCCTCTTCTACCCACACCCACCACAACAGGAAGCAGAGCATTTAGAACCTTGGGAACTCTACCTGGAGTTCAGCTCATGAGGCCTGCCACCAACAAGCAGAGTCAGCAATTGAATCTGTTAAGTTGTATTTTAAAGATGGCCAGTGATCCAAGAAAGCAGCAGACTGACATTAAAAAAAAAGGCAAGATGGCCCAATGGCAATGCAGTGGGTGTGCAAGCTGACTACCTGAGTTGAGTCTCTGGAATTCATGTAAAGGTAGAAGGGAAGAACAAATTGCATAAAATTTTCCTTGGACCTACACACACACACACACACACACACACACACACACACACACACTCACTCACTCACTCACACTCACATACACATTTATTTGAGATAAGCCTTGGCTGGCCTAGAACTCACTACATAGATCAGACTAGCCTTGAACTCTCATAAAAATCTGCCCGCCTCTGCCTCCTGAGATCAAAGGCATGTTCCACCACGCCTGACATAAATCAGTTTTCAGAAAGTATACTACCTTCCCTCTCATCTCTAACCAGCAGGCTCTACAGGAGACAAGAGTCAAATACAGTCAGTAATTCTAGATTCAGGCTTGCCTCTCTGATCAAGTGGTCCTCCACACTTTTCTCTGAGACCTACGCTGTCTGTGTGTCCCTCCTTGTCCTCCCTTGCACTCCACCCTCTGTCTCTGCATGTCTGGGCTAAGGTACTTTTTGAAATGCTTGGTCTAGTCAGTATCTGTTGCATCAGTCTTTTACTCCAGCAGGGGCATCTGGGATGAGGGTGTGGTTAACTCCGTGTGAACAGGCTAATCTATTAACAACATGCATGTTCAGAATCCTGTCTGCAACATGGATATCGATGTATAATCATAATACAGGGTAGAGCAACATTCCTACCTCTCTCTTCTGGACCCTTTCCAAATGGCCTATCAGTAAACTTTCAGAACAGAGACATGGAAAGGGGGCAGATCTAGGGGAAAGGGAAGGCGTGGTTGTGGAGGGGGAGAGCTGGGAGGAGAGGAGAAGGGGAAACTGTGGCAGGGATGTATTGTATGAGAGAAAAATCTATCTTCAATTTAAAAATTTTCAAAAAATGAAAAAATAAACTTTCAGAAAATACTCAATGAACTTGTTCAACACTTTTAAAGGACTATTTAAAAGAAAAAAACTCTGTTCACATACTAGGTATTTATTTTTTCACCACTGTTGAAGAATCTAAGCCCAGGGCTTCAATAGTAAAGCACTTGTCTAATATTCACAATGCCCTGAGTTTGATCCTCAGCACAAGGGGGAAAAATCCAAGTCCAAACATTGCAATGGGCCTGAGAACTCAGCTGTTAGGAGCTACTCTCACATCTCACCAAAGGTGTCTCAACAGTGGCCAATCTCAACGCTCCTTTCAGCAAATGAGAACCCATTCCTGGGAGAAGAAAAACATTCATTTACAAATTAGTCCCCTCAAAGTTAATGCATTGTTGCTGGAGTTTAATGTTCTCATTATCCTTCATTATTTACAGCCTATGTATTAATATCCCATGAAATGTTTCTTCAAAAATGATTTCAATCTTCTTATTTAGCTTGTTCTAAACTCAACCACTTTGCAGTAATGAGCCTGCTCCCCATAATTAACTATTCATGGGGAGCCCACACTACCCTACAAAGAAGTTATAACTAATAGGAAGTATTCAAATGGTCCCAGTGGGGGGACTGGGGGGGTAGGATGCCAGCAGGCTCCATATTCAGCATCTCATCAATTGCTTCTTAAATGTAAGCTTGTATGCAGAGCAGTCATCCCTCCTAATGGGTACTTTAAAACCTGTCAAATCAAATGTTTACATGTTACAAACAGATTCCCTTCTGTAGTCTGGCTAAGACTACAGCAGTCAGCTCTAGAAATATGTTTATTAAATCAAACAGCTTTGATTGATAGGCCTCCAAAGAAGCCATCCATCACTGAGAAGGGCTGTGAAGATTAAAGAATATGTAAGCCACAGTCACAAGTTTCCAAATCTCACAGGCAAGCAGCAGAAACTCCACGGGAAAGTGATTTCTTACAAAAGATATCATTAAAAGTTCTATGCGCACACACACAAAAAGACTATAAGCTACTACAAGATTAATTGCCGCATAAGTAGATTCGACAGTTCAGAACAGTAAGAGATCACTTTAGGCTAGAATGAGCTGAGCGGGCTTCCCAATTTTAAAGATACTTAAGCAAAATCTTGATGAAAGAGAGGAGGTTGCGCAGTTACCGATACAAGAGGGTGTTCTCAATAATTATAAGCCACCGAATACTGAGTAGCAATTATGGGAATACCAATCAATCCAAGCTGTTAGATCTGCTACCTTGTTTAATGTCTAGACTGCAACAGGTAGGTTTTATACCTCTGTCTTCCCCAGGGGGAAAGAAAGTGTAGGTATAAATAGAAAAGCCACACAGCTATTGGGTGACAAAGCCATAATCCAGTCATTCCCTAACACCAAAGTCACTCATTGTTCTACTTTTAATATGTCCAGTTGAGAATAAGATGCAGGTAACTAAGCAAGAAAAACCCAAAGACTGGACCCTTTCAGAAACTCAGTTCGACTACATGAGCGGCCTGAGGAATGGAACCCAGAGGCACAAGGATTCATGAATACTTTGGAGGCTCTACACACTATGACGCAGGTAGTGACAGTGCGTTAGAGAATGTGCATTGGCTGGTGAGTTCAATTTGCTAGAGAAGAATGTATATGCAATGGAGTTTTAATTCAGCCATGAAGAAGAATGCAGTTATGTAATTACAGGAAGATGGCTGCAACTAGAGATTATTGAGATAAGTAAAATAAGCCAGATGCAGAAAAGCAAACATCTCATTTTCTCTCTTGTGTAGAAGGAATCTAGAGTTGAAAACATCCCAGAGGGTTAGAGGGAGAGTGGGGAAAGTCAGGAATGAGTAAAAAGATGTATAATGTTCTGTGTATATGAAAATATCATGATGAAAACCATTTCAATAGCTTTTCCTGCTTTGAAAACTTTACATTTTTTGTATAAAGTGCTTTAATCATATCTTCCTACCACTACACCCAGCTAGCTCTTCCCCACGTCCTCACCCTGGCTCCCTCCTAATTTCTTTGTTGTTGCCATTGTAAAACTCATTTGTTTGTATGCAAACCAAAAGAAAGTTAAAATGTGTGTATGCACACACACACACACACACACACACACACACACACACAGCTTAAAAGTACAAGGGACAATTGGGAGAGAGGAAGGTAAGAGTAAGAAAGAGAGAGTAATACAGGGAGAAAAGTGACTAGCATGCATGTTCTATCATGCATAGACAATAGATCTGGTAATACACATATATAGAAGACATGAAAGCAGAGGTTATACTATTTGGAAAGAGAAAGAAACTGTCAGCAATGACAAGAAAGGATAATGAAAGGGTGCGGGGTAGAGCAAAGAACAAAAATCCGCATGTGTGGAATTGTCACAACTGAACCCACTGTTTTATACAAACATAATAAAATAAGGGGTGGAGAGATGACTTGATTGCTAAGAGCTCAAACTGCACTTGCAAAGGACCCATGTTTAATTTCCAGCACCCACCTTGGTTGACTCACAAATGTCCAGCTCTAAGTGACTCTAACATCACTGGCCTCTGAGACCACCACAAATATACCTACACAGAGACACATACATTAATTAAAAATAATTAAAAATAAAATCTAAAATATAATGACGTTGATGTATTAAAGAAAGGATGCCTGGAAGTAAGAAGTTAAATTGAGATAAATAATTCAATACACGTTGCAGTGATCTGTACTCATTGGGACAGTAGTTTACCCTCAGGCAGTAACAGTGAAAAAAATGGCAAAAGAAATTAACAGAAGAAATGATACCAAAGAAAGCATCAGCAAAGTGAGGTAGGTAATTAATAATCACCACCTTTTCTGCATTTACTCCTTCCTAGACCACCCAACTAAGTTATTTCTCCCAGGCACCTTTTCTGCATTTACTCCTTCCTAGACCACCCAACTAAGTTATTTCTCCCAGGCACCCTGCTCAGGTGGCAGAGTTCAAGTCAAAGGAGACTAAGATTAAGCAAGAATCCCCAAACCACTTCCAGATAAAACCTGAAACCTCCAGCACCTCACTTCCATATTCTTTTCCTTGTCTATGATGACCATACACCCTAGAATGTATTAGAGGCAAGGCACAGATTCCACTCCACCCCATTTCTCTCCACTGCAAAGCAGAAAACCACACTGACCAAGAAAGAATAATGGCTTGGTACCTTCAATAACTGAGAAACATATCAATTAGTATTATCTTAACTAATCCAGCAACGGGTCAGGCGTAGCCATGAGATGACAACCAAAGAGTAATTCTCACAATTTGTACTTCAGTCCTGGGAATAATCATTGCTAATAAAGAGCTGGTAGGAGACGATGTAAGCAGCAGAAGCATTAATTAATTGACAATTTTTCCTTACAACATGTCAAAAAATAGGCAAAAGAGGAGGCTCTACACTGAAATGTCTTCTGTGTGGCTCATGCAGTGGGAAACATGGAGAAGGATAGACAAAAATATTTGGAAGTTGCCACAAGAAAAAAAACAAAACCTGATAGTTAATGTTGTAGGAGGGGATGAGCTCCCAATAGTCTCTAAAAAAGAGGAGGCAAGAAAAGAAAAAGCAGCCAGGATGCAGACAAGGAGATGCAGTGCAATCTCACAAGGACCAGGTGAGCAGAGCCTAACACAACGCACATACTGAAGCCTGAAGCCAGAGCCCTGTGAACGTTAAGCCAGACCTCCCCTGTGCAGCCCCAACCTTATTTTGAGACAGGGTCTTAGGAAATTGCCATGTCTGCCATCAAACTTGACTTCAACCTGTCCCAGCTACCCCCAAGTAGCTAGGGTTACAAATGTATGTACCCATACCCAGCAAGTCATTTAAAAAAAAAAAAAAAACAAAGACTGAATGTCATGCAGAATAGAACATTTGATTCTGGGGATCTTATCATTGTATGCATCAGAACCAGATGTTTTTAAATGAGTGAAAATACTATAAGGTCAGTCCCCATCCCAAGAGCTATCTGAAAAACTGAAAATGGGGAGAGAAAAAAAAAGGTACCACAGTAAAAATGAAGATGGACTCTATAGTCATAAGTTAATGAATGACAAAATGACACTGAACAAGATGGCAGACTCATACATTTGTAAGACATCATGATATTTTTTTCTCCGGATGGTCTATAATAGGGTCCATAGCCACTTCACCCTGGACTTAGAGCATTTAAGTTGCTCTCTGTTACATTTTTGTCTTTTAGAATATATGATGCAAATTTTACTAACAGAAGTTGATTTCCTTATCACCAGAGATCTCACAGAAACTGAACATCGAAAATAAGCATCATTACTTGTATCGAGTGGTCACTTAAACAGATGAAGGGCAAGCTACATGTGCTGATGCATGTCTGTAATCTGAACACTTGGGAGGCAGAAGCAGAAAGATCAAAAGTTCAAGGACAGCCTTGGCAATGCATCAAGTTTGAGGACATGCCAAGCTTCATGAGACCCTGGCTGGGGTAGGGGGGTGGGGAGGTGGGGGGAGAGGACAAGAAAGGACAGGCCCATCTGCAATGGGATCATGAGATCCCTAAAAATCTAAGTATCCAAATATAGAACCGGATTTCTGTGTATTTGGTATAGAAGGATATACATAAGGAACTGAACAGATAGCTTAGTAATGTGTTAGCTAATATGCACAAAGTCTTAAGTTCCAGCCTCTGCACTGAATGACTGGAACATGGTGACACCACTAGTAATCCCAGCACTCAGGAAACAAAATCAAGAGAATCGGAAGTTCAATGTCATCCTTAGTTACTTAACTTAGTTACTTAACTAGTAGAAGCCAGCCTGGACTACATGAGACCATGTATCAAAAGAAAAAAAAGTATTAAAATGATACATGCGAAATTGTTGATGTGGAGGTGTGATATACAGCAGAGAAACACTGAATTTAAAAAGGGGGATTTCATTAAAAAGGTGTGAATGTTAATTATTTCATTCATGGACTTAGATTGATAAAACTGAATTGAATATCATTTTGAACTAGTGGCTACATAGTTCTCATTACAAATATTTGCTGGATAAAGGAAATAGAAAAGTACCATATCAATTATAAGGAAATGCTGGGTAAATTGAAGGTTGATGATTCAATAGAAGAACTAGCAATAATTTCATGTCAACTCTTATGATTAATATGGAAAATATGAGTTTAATATTAACATGAAAAGTTTTCATTTGAAGAAAAAGAAATAAATAAAGATGTGGATGGTAGTACATGCCTTGGATCTCAGTATTCCAGAAGCAGAGGAAGGTAAATCTCTGTAAGTTCCAGGCCACTCGGGTCTACATGTTGAGACCCCGTTCCCTGGGAGCAGTTGACACAGTCAGGTAATTGTTGCTATAACGAAAGGTTTATATGGCTTACACTTCTATATCACAGTTTTATCATTACAGAAAGTCAGGACAGGAACTTAGACAGGACAGGAACCTGGAGGCAGGAACTGATGTAGAGGCCATGGAAGAGTGTTTCTTACTGGCTTGTTCCTCAAGGCTTGCTCAGTCTGCTTTCTTATAAAACTCAGGACCACTAGCCCAGGTATGGATCCAACCATAATGAGCTGTGCCCTCCTCTATCAATCACTAACTAAGAAAATGCCCTACATTTTCTCAATTGAGACTCCCTGCACTCTGATGACTCTGGCTTGTGGTAAGTTGACATAAAACTAACCAACACAGTAATTGATTTTCTTAACTATCTTATTTTCTATATATTTTAGATCAAATTTGTTCTACAGACTTATAACTATGGTTTAAATACTGTGACTTATTGGGCAAATATCCTTTTAAGTGCCAGAATGTTGCTCACCACAGTGACCTCAGCAGGAGTCTCTGGCTTCAGGAGCTCTTTGCAGATATACATACATACAAAATCCATTTGGAAGATTTATGTTCAGTCCCTCAGCATCTTTACCCTATACTTTGCAGAATCTACTTTATGTTCTTGGAGCTGAGGATTGTCTCAAGTCCTGACCCTTCAAACAATGCTTGATACAGTTATGAATACAAAGGAGAGAAAGATGACTCTTGGACAGATCCTGACATATCGTTATGAATGAAACCCCCTGGTTGGTTCTCAAGCTATAAATTTTCTAGTCACAGACAGAAGCAAAAGCAAAGAAAAAGCATGGTATCATTTCCTTCATCGTCACAAGGTTAGAAGCCATAACAAATGATATGTAACAAGAAAAAAAAGTACCAGATTTATATAATTAAAATTTAATGTGACATGGAATCCTTCAGAAATGAAGACTTCAGAAACAAGGAAACTGAAATATTTATAGGCAGTGAGAAGCAATGTGATTAGAGACAAAGGCTGTAACCATAATGGTGATGATGGGCTGGGGACTCAGCAACCTCTGCTTGTCAGTTATAATAAATCCTGTGTGTAATGTCAGGACCCTTATAGAACAGGAGTGCTCCACCCTCCTTTCGGGGAAGGTGAGTCTGTAACTGTGGGCTTTTTCACACACACAGCAGTTCCCCAAATAACAACTTTGAGAATTATATATGAATAGATGTCTAGGCCATAAGCTTTGGCTTCTTCCTTAACTAGTCCATAACTTAATTAACCCATTTATTCTATTCTATGAGTGCCACATGTCTGGTGACCTCTTCTCAGTTTCATGTGCCTGTCTCCCCAGAGACTGGGGAGAATCTCTTCCTGCACCTGACTCTATCTCAGAGTTCCTCTCTCCCTACCAGAACTCCCACCCTCTATTTCCTGACTCAGCTCATTGGCCAACAGCTTTTTATTGACAGGTGATGCTTCCATACACTACACAAAGGATTCTTTCTACACAAATCCGGCAATCCTTTGAAACTCATGCTGGGGGAGAAACATACAGAGAGGTTGGATCGCCTTCCTGCCTTCTTAGCTCCCTCAGTTCCTTCTGCTTGAAAAAGAATGAAGATTAACTGCAAGCCAGCACTCTTTGTATGGTGCCAAGCTTGAAATCTCAAACCAAACTCTGAGCAATCCTCTAAAGCCAGGCTGTCAACAACAGCTTTTCTCTGCTTCACACCAACTTCTACATAACCCAGAAAGAGGCAAGATGTAAACGCAAGAATGGTCCCTACAATGCGCTCTTTGGTTCATGTGACCTTGAACCCATAATTTGTCCTTGATGTATCTAAATTTCTCTGTTAGATTGCCAGTTCATGCAGTCTCTAGTATTCCTTCAGTATCTGTTAACCCACCACCCAAAATGCTCTCCGAACTTCTCCACATAACGGGGGAAAGCATACAGAGGAGTTTCCAAAGCAATTGCCCCAAAGAACCCTAAAATAACACTTCAAAGCACTGAGGGCCAATTGTAGTGCACACACCTAGAATCTTAATAGCCATCAAGCTGAGACAGAACTGGGAGTTCAAGACTAGCCCTAGCTACAGATAAGAGACCCTATCTCAAAAACAAACAAATAAACAAACAAAAAAAGAACAAAGCAAAAACGTTGAGACTCCACCCCAGTTATGGCAGATGTTTGTTTAGTATCTGTTGCGTGCAAGATATGCCCAAAAGCTGCTACTAATTTAGGTAGCAGTAGTGCATTCCTGCGTACATGTATTATAGAAATAAGTGTGTGTGCATGGGGGGCAGGGGTTGCATGTGCAGAAGCCAGAAATTGACACTAAGACCATTGCTCACCACCTCAGGTTTTGAAGCAGTCTTGGCCACTGAGCCTCTGTGACCTGCTTGTGACCCCTCTCCACTCCCCACCCTGCACTGTGGTTAAAGACAGTGACATCTACATTTTTGCGTGGGTGCTAGAGATCTGAACTCAGGTCCTTATGGCTTGTACAGCACGTTACTCACTGAGACATCTCCCCAGGGCCCAATTTAGCTACTTTTTGATGGCAAAGGTTCCCTGAATTCACTATCTGAAGCAACATCTTTACACAGATGAAAGAAAGAAAAGCTATTCTGTTCACTGTGAGTGTGGATAGACTTAGCAATTGCCCTGCCTTCACATTAAGGTTCTCCCAAAGATACTCAGTCCCCAAACCAGGAACCAATGACCAGAAAGGTATTTAATTAACTGAGTAATTATCAACCTCAGAAAGTTAATTTGTCCAATAGTTTTCTCAGTTGATGGAAGGGGGTATTAAACAGTGGATCTGCTAAGGAAACCACCCAGTCTGACTCGATCGCCAATGGTGCCGTGGATTGCAACATAGACATCCTTAAACTGGCGTTCATTGTACAAGCGTATTCTGATGAAGAATTTAGAAAGCAATTCCTTAAAGGGCAGAACTCGTGCTTTGTGTGTTTGCTGGTTTTCATTTTTGAAAAGCCTCATTAAGCGCAAGAACCTCGGCAGCATTTAAAAAAAAAATGGGAGGGAGCGAAACCAGCCTTCCCCAGTCCCAGAGTTCAAATGAGATTGCGCACAAATGGCCAAAGTCTCTGCTCTCAGCCTAGCTACTATTATTCCAGCTTCTGTGTGACTTGAATTGCAAATAAAGGAACAGAACACAGAGACAAAGAGCCGTGGATGCTGAAGACAATAAAATTGCTCTGTTGGTTTGCTTGGGCGATCTAGTAGGCTAGCTACCGCTTCTCCCACACTGTGCTGTCTGTTTATCACACAGGCAGCTTTTAGGAAATGTAAACCAAAGCGAAAAAGAAAAAAAAAATAGCAATTTGTGGCACTTTTGTGCAAGTAGATAGGAGAGGTTACTGCTGCCGTTAGACCTTTTGTCCAAAGAACCAGACTGAGAAATGTCACCTTAAAAAGAAACCCCAAGTTAGGGCCAACCTTGTGACTCTACACCCTTCGAGTGAGATGTCAAATACTTGCATGGCATTGAAGGCTAATTAAAATACAGTCCCCATGGGGAACCACTTTGAGAAAGACAGGTTATTCAACCCAGAGTTCCCCTCTCTGAGGCCTAATGAGGCATCTGTAACCTTTGTAGATGGGGGTCATCCCATGGGGAGCAACAGGGTACAGGAGGCTAAACCCTTGGCCTGATGGGATCTGATCTCATCAGAGAAAGCCATAATCGTCTGTAAGAAACGACAATTAAGCTGGTGATTAAGGTTAACACTGGGAAATGAACACATCCCAAGGGGGAGACTGAGCTGCTGGGAACCATGCTGATAGAGCAGAAGGCCAGGTGGCTATGGTTTTCCCTCAACTGATGGCCTCTTTACGACTACCTCAAAATGTTTTCCCTCACAAATCAGTAAGTGTCATCTTTCAACAGTAGCTTCTCGGGATCATGCAGCCCCTGGAGGATCACAGAGAGCAGAAATTCTTTGCCTGAGAGATGGTGCACAGCTAGCTTGAATCTCTTAAACCGAGATCCTATGGCTCCTATACAGGTTTCCCTTAGCTGGTTTCCCAGGGTTCTCAACTTCCTCAGTGCGGTTGTTTCTCATGGACACTGAGAATGAGAGTATCTGGAGGTTATAGACACAGATCAACAAGCCAGGATTGGAGACTTAGGCTTTGATGATAGAGCCACTGATGGTACAAGTTAGGAAGCCAGTCTGCTGCTATTGATGCTATTGAAATGTATCAAATCAACCCTGTCTCAGAAAACAGAAAAGAAATGTATCAAATCCAAATGAAGGGTAAAAGAAACTAAAGAGTCTAGGAAATAGTCAGAAATCACAGAAGAGGAAGAGAAGGGAGAAAGGTGCACTGAGGCCAAGACAAGGTTTGTGTAGACTTGAAGTCAACAGAGTCTAGAACCAGCAGGGATGTTGATCTGAGGTCTGGTTCTGAGACATGGTCTAAATTCATCTAGAAGCATCTCTTGTGCTCCTGCAAGGATGAGAACAAATGGCACATAGACCAGCTGGACTCGGTTGAGATGCATGAGACAGAAAATTAAAAAAGATCTCTGGCAAAGGCTAAGGCTGCTATAGATGCTTTATGGCTTAAGACACTCCCGACTTTCCATTCTATTCGAGGTGGAAAGCCTTGGACCCATGATCTATCAAGGCTGTGATAACTGTAGCCATCACAACACACTCCAAAGAGCAAAAGAGAGAAGTCAGAGTGCATGCTTCTCTGTCTATGAAAATTGTCCCCAAGTACCAATTAAGACTTCCATACGAGCATCATTTCACAGAATCTATTGATATGGACAGACATGCAGAAGATGAAGCCTTTAGGATGGACTCACTGTTGCTCTGTATAAATTGCCACTAATAACTAAAAGAGAAAAAGACAGGGATAACTAAAAATTTCTTCAGTCGATGTTTCTAACATTTGATTTCTTCAACCTGATTTCTTCTTGGAGCTCTTCTGAGAACATGTCACACTCATGGCCACACATACAGCTACACAAAGACATTTTATTTGAATTGGATGATGAGATGACTTTGTGGGAGAAGGCTCTTGCTGACAAACCTGACAAGCTGAGTTTGATCCCACTGACTGACATGGTGGATGGGGAGAATTGACCTCCCACAAGTTGCCCTCTGACCTCCACACTTACTATGGCACTCATCCCACACACATATGCAAAAATAGATGTGTATAATAATCTTCTGCAATCTTTCCATGTGTGTGGAGAAAAAGCACCTTCTCTGTGAGTTCTGCAAGGCTAATGCATCCAATGGGAGGGAGGCAAGCAGTCTGAGGGTGTCTTACTCTTGTTGTTGTGATATAATACCTAGAAAAAAAACAACTTACGAGTTTATTTTACATCACAGTTTAAGGATAAGTTTAATTCACTGTGGCTAGAAAGTTATACCCTGGGGACAGTAGGTAGTTGGTCACTGTATATCCATAATCAGGGGAACAGAGAGACGAACTCTGATGCTCACCTCACTTCTCCTTATTCAGTCAGGAATTCCAGGTCATGGGATGCTGCTGTCCATAATTAGAGTGAATGGATCTTCCCACCTCAACCCATTCCAAAATTTCCCACAGACACAGAAATTTGTCTCCTAGGCAATTTATCAAGGTAACCATCAATACTAGTAAAGAGAACTCCAATGTTTCAGGTGAGGTCCTAAGAAGTACTACCCCCTATTGTGAGTCATCACAACACAGGGTCTGGGTCCATGTTACAGTGACTGGTGGCTTGAATCAGTCAAGACTAGTACAACAGGATGGCTTCTGTGATTGCCTAGGAGGGTAAAGTAGCAGTCAATTTTCAAACAATGAGACCCATCCCTGACTCTTTACTTTCTGCAAAGGCCATTCTGCAGTCTAGAGAGTCAAAGGCTGAGAAGTCTGTGCTTCCTCTGAAGAGGGTCCCCTGGTACAAGAGATACAATGTGAGAACTACAAGTTAGAAGAATGTTTGATAAGATGTGTGTGATAGAGGAGTTACCCAAATCACCAGAAAAGAAGGTCTTCCTCCTAAGGAGAAGTCCTGCTAAGTTTGGAGAGACAGAGAGAACTCAGGCCAGCTTCAGTAATAAGAAATGTATCTCGTGCTTGGGGAAGAACCTGGGCACAGACATAAATATAAAAGAAGATATTCCAGGGGGATATTGGCAGTGCAGTCTGAATGGAATACATGGTAACTTCTGCAGTCTGAAGACTCAAGCTTGAAAGCTAATAACACGTAACATTTACATGATGACTACTGCGTGCCAAATTATGTCCTAAATGTGTTAGGCACATTAGCTTGTCTAATCCCCACTGTAACTCTGAGTAAAAATGACCTTTCCACAGACAAGGGAATTGAAGTCCAGAAAGTGAGACCCCACAGCTAGCTTATACCAGAGCCAGTGCTGAGCTTTTTCACTCATTGTGTGAAACTTCTCAATCCTACAGGCTGGTGAAGAACAGTTGAAACTGGGCATTGGAATCTTACACCAAGGACCTAGGATACAGTGAGTCCATCAAAATCTAGAAGTAATCTAAGTGAGCTCGCTGGCAAGTTAAAGCGTCTGAGCCCAAGAACCTTGAGTTAGAGTTTTCCAAAGACTCAGAAACAAGCTCAGACATGTTCTCCTGAAGAACATCAAGGGCATCAAGGAGAGTTTGAAGGGTTTTAAGCTGAATGACGATAAGACCACATTTGTCCTTAGATTGTTTCTCTTGAGGTGTGTGAATGTAAAGACGGCTGGTCCCTGATAGCACACCGGCCTCTGGCTGAAGTTTCCACTAGGAGCAGATACTTGGGGAAGTCAATGTGACAAAGTCCAGCTGCTCCCAATAGGGCAGCTGGGCAGCTGGAGCACTGCCAGGGAGCACAGAGAGTAAGCAGAGTGACAATTTGCGTAGAGAGGATTCGAGAAACCAGAGCAGTGTCCAGCATTCTGCAGAAAAACCCGATCCCAGGATAACTATGAACAGAGGTGATCAGGAAATTCCTGAAGGGTTCAGGCCCTGCAGAGAACAAAGGACTCAGTTACCCAGACAGAAGGTATGACCCAGAGTGAAGAAAGAACCCATTCCCCACAGCAAGACTTTAGATCCTTATGAGAGAAAAGGAAAGCACCAGAGGCTGGCTGTGTAGTAACATCGCCTTCCCACATGAAGCTCCCACTAGCCTTTAGCTCCCTACAGGATTCTGAGTTTGAGCTGAAGATTTGGTTCAAGAGGATGTTTCAGGGTCTTGATTGAGCTGAAGGAGCAGTACATGGTGCTGAATGCTAACACAAACTGAAGCATAAGCCCCAAAACTCCACACTCATGTGCTTTTATCTCAGGGTCTAAGACACTTAAAACAATAACCCAAGTAGAAGTATCTGGGTGAGACCACCAGAAAGATTAGATTATCGTCTTAGTCAGGGTTTCTATTCCTGCACAAACATCATGACCAAGAAGCAAGTTGGGGAGGAAAGGGTTTATTGAGCTTACACTCCCACGCTGCTGTTCACCACTAAAGGAAGTCAGGACTGGAACTCAAGCAGGTCAGGAAGCAGGAGCTGATGCAGAGGCCATGAAGGGATGTTTCTTACTGGCTTGCTTCCCCTGGCTTGCTCAGCCTGCTCTCTTATAGAACCCAAGGATACCAGCCGAGGGATGGCACCACCCACAAGGGGCCCTCCCCCCTTGATCACTAATTGAGAAAATGCCTCACAGCTGGATCTCACGGAGGCGCTTCCCCAACTGAAGCTCCTTTCTCTGTGATAACTCCAGCCTGTGTCAAGTTGGCACACAAAACCAGCCAGTACAATTATCTAAGCTCAAGAACCTTGAATTACATTTCTCCAGAGTGTCAGAAGCATGCTCAGAGAGGTTATTATGAAGAATCTGCTCATAAACACAGAGGCCAAGGAGACTCACAGTAAGATGGAACTAAGGAAGATCATGATCTGGTTCCCATCCAAGGGCATAGGCCCAAGTTCAGAAGTTTTGATATCAAAGGACAAGCAAAACTGATATGATAGTCAAACAGGGAGCAAACACACTTCCTGTGGCTTTTTGTTGTATCCAGGCCCTGGCAGGATTAGACAATGCTAACCTCCATTGAAAGGGGTGCTTTTCCACACTCCTCGAGCTGAATACTAGTCTCTTCTAAACACCCTTCCTAGCACACCCATAAAGAATGATTCTCAGATTTCAGGGCACCCAGTCAGGTTGATGCATCTTATTGACATGACAAATAACCGTTCTTGTGCCTGTTCTGTCACAGGAAGCAGTTTCTTCTGACTTTCCTGGTCAGAACCAGGAAGCCACTGCGAGATACGCCCTCCTCCATTCAACATAAGCAAGGAGACGTCTGACATCCAGACTCTAAGATGTCAAACAGGCAAAGAAGTTCGGAGTGGAAAGAGTGTCCTATAGGGGTTCTGACAGTTAGAAGGTGTGGCACCAGCCTGGAAGAGTAACACAGTCAAACCATCTGGCGTGTGAGCAAACAACACAGTCTCCTAATTACCACTAGGACGCTCAATGGCTGAGAGATTAGTGAGGGGCAGACCTCACTCCCACTCAGAAAGACAAGCAGCAAAAAGCTAAAGCCGCTGGTCCAGCAGAAAGATCACGAGCTTTGGGCTTGTATTTTCATCAAGTATGTCCTAGCCTGCTTCTACTGCAACAAGACAATGGGGATTGCGTCACAGAGCATGCAAGCACAACCTGAAGATAAAAGAGTGGGAAGAGGTTTATTACTTACAACAAGGAAAGCACGCAATAGTTCTTTACTGGCTTCATATTTTATTAGAGAGACTATGCGTATTCAGAGAGGAAAGCACATGGCAGGGTAAGCGTCATCTCTGTGTGAGTCTGAAATGTCTGCCCATGAACTCTTATTTTTAACGCTACTGTTGCTAGAGGCACTGCTTTGACAGTCAGTGGAGTTTTAAAAAAGTAGAGCCTGTCTGGTAGAAGTAGATCACTGGGTGAGAGTCTCAGAAGGTTAATAGCCTAGCCCCCAGGTCTGTATACTGTCTACTTCCCTGTCCACCATGATGTGAACAGGGCTACTATGAACTCCACCCTGCCTTCCCTGCCATGAGAGAATGAGCCCCTCTGAAGCTGTGAGTAAAATAAGGCTCAAGTCTGAAAGCAGAAGTAAGAGACAGGAGCACTTCTCCAAAGAGAATTTACTGTGCTAATGAGCAAAGAGTGAATGGGTTTTCTCCACACCCTGATTGGTTCATCATGAAGTTTTTATTTTTTTTTATTCCTGTCTTCTTTCTCTTCTTCTTTCCTTCCTTCCTTTTCATTTCTCCATTTTCTTTCCTTTGACAGTGTCTTTGGCCCAAGCTGAACTCCTTGCATAGCCAAGGATGCTCTTGAGCTGATATTCCTAACTCCACTTCCTGGATTGTGGGATTACCGATGTGTGCCATCACACAAGTGTTATCACTCTAGGGTTTCCTGCTTCCTAGGCAAGAAACCTACCAACTGAGTCACATTCCCAACCCTCACTGCAATATTCTACAAAGAATATTAACCAAAACAACAGAAACAAGATGTTGATAGGTACTTTACAATGTTTTAGATAGTTCCCTCAACAGTCAGATACATTGTAGATGTTATACCCTAAATGTGCCCACCTCCTTTAGCAACAACTAGCCAGCACGTTTTATGCACATACTGTGGAAGATGTTATTTCATTGGCTTGAAATGGAAGGAAAGTATCTTGACTCTCAATACTTAAAAGTGACCATGAAATGGCATATGAGACATATAGGTCCTTATGCTCACTTAAAAGCACTTGGGGAACTAGAAATATTAAACACACAGGGTGTCTTTTCAAAGAAAGAGATGTACAAGCTGTTTCCCACCTAGAAGGCTGGAAGCACAAATGGTTAATGCTCTGGTGATCTTTGCACTATCTGTGTGGCCAGACCACACGAGATCCTTTTCGCCAGACCACACGAGATCCTTTTCCCCAGACCCTTATCTCGACCTTGTTTGTCTCAGTCAATCAAAGTACTCCCCTCCGCTCAGACTCCTAACTTGAGCATGTTTTCTCATTTAATCAGTACAATCTATATTTATGAACAATGCCACTTGTACTTTACAAAGAGTTTCAATGTAGTCATGTCTAAGGCTTTGATGTGCAAATGTAATTGAGTTAATTATTTACCAGGAATTTTTTTACCAAAGTGTGCTTGCTATACTTAAAACATGCCTAAAATAAATCACGTGAGGCCAGACTCCTGAAGTTAGAACCAACACAGACGACTGAGACCTCTTGAACTCAACTGCCTACTTGCCTCTCATAGATGGACACTGATGGCTGTGGTGTTTCTAGAGACCCTGGCAAAATGGAACTAAAAAGATATAATTCTCTGTTACCTAGAAAAGAAAGAGACAACAGTGAGGGGAGAGAGACATTTCTCCACACCGCGCCCATCAGCAGACTGAAAAGTTCTTCTAAGTCTTGAAGATCTCAACTCAAGTCAGACTTGGTTTTATAGCTTTGAGGATGAAAATAATGTCAGGGCTAGTCAGGTTATAAAATAAGTTGGGTATTTTATGAGATATTTTAATTCAGAGTTATACAGAAGGGTTCAGCAAAAGAGGGGCTCTCAGAATAAAGTTTGACATGCTTCCCAAGGGAGCATAGAGGGAAGTAAGCAGTGTCAAATATGGGGATGAGCTTCTCAAAGGAGAGAAGTCATTAATTGTCTTAGCATTAGCTGTGTAGACCATGTTGGTGGCTCTCAAGTTACATCTCAGGTTGGTGCCAAGAAATCCCCACCCCTCTCCCTTTGGTAAGAGTGATTGATATAGGAGGTAACTCCAAAGGTACTTTGGATGGAAATATAATTGGATGAAATCAATAAAAATAAGGTTGCCCAAGAGGATTAACACAGGTCCTTTCTCTGTAAATAAATGGGCTTCTTGTGTGGTTCCTGGGAGTTTTCAGCTAAGCCCGGGAAAGGTGAACAGTCTTAAGCTGGAATGTTTGCTCGGATCCTGGTGAGAGACTTCAACCAGATGTCTCCATATGGAGCTCCGCTCTCTCTTTTCTTATCCCTGCACACACACACACACACACACACACACACACACCCAATTTTCTCTGACTCTTCATCTTGCCTCCTGACAGTCTCAGAATTTTAGACCATTGCTCAGGAACAGCAGAAATGAAACAAAGCTTAGCAGTAGACTAACCAGTGAAAAGAAAGAACCTGATGGAATCATAATGACAAATCAGGAGAGCTACGGAGCATCCTCAAGTGCGCCATCAATATTTCCTGCCTTCTTAATCGAAAGTCAAGATAGCCACTCAGCACTTGCGAACCATCATTTTAATATGCACCCCTACAACCTAGAAGCAGCCTGGTACTAAGAGGTAAAGCTGCCTGTGTGCTTATTGCTTCGAATCTGTCAGCACAGAACCAGACTTAAATTATTATATTCTTCCTTTTCCTCTTTCCTCCACTGGCTGGGAGCCGTGGAGCATTTCCATTTGAACTTGCATTTAGAATAGATGTGTGAAGATCTCACTATAAATTGAGAAGGAATCTCATACAGCCTTAAAGCTATAAAATATGTCTTCTTATACTTCTTATAGCAACAGGCAAACCCCTTCCCCACCATGGCATCTGCAGAGCAGGAAATGCTCTGAAAGTCTAAATTGAAAATGATAATGAAACACATTACTTTATATGCTAATGTTAAAAATGAATGAAAATGCAGGTGCCCAGGAAATGTAAGGCCAGACTGGCCTAAAAGGCAATTCCAAGTCAGGCTACATAGATGAACAAAGTTTATTTTAAGTTTGCATATGCACACACACACACACACACACACACACACATACACATATATATGCATATACATGTATATACATACATATATAATAATTAAGTTTTTTAATTGATTTTTATTAGCACACAAAAAAGTGGTTTTCATTGTGATATGTTCACATATATATGTGTGTATATTTGCGTATATGCATATTTTCCACTCTCATTGCTGTCTTCCATCTTCCCCCTTTCTCTTTGATATGTACAAATATCCTCCAGATTGACCCATTCCATTCTGCATGGAAGGTCTTTAAAACAGGAAGTAAGAACTCAAAATAGCTTTAGGAAGTTCCTGAAACTGATCAGATTCACTAGGACCCTCCCACCCCAAATACACACACACACACACACACACACACACACACACTGGAAGTAATTCTCAGACAAGCCCAATTGCCTGGAAAAAAGCAAGAGATAAGACCAGCAGACTTGGAGATCAACCAAACCAGAAGAAATAAAAGCCAGCTGAGCACCCTGGAAGAGACTCAGATCACCTGAGTCACCTGAAAAGGAGACTCCCTCACCTGGTCAGCTAGTGTCCTCCAGCTTTCCAGAGTTGTCTCCACGCTGAGATGGACATCCGTGATGCAGCTTTCTTTGAGTGGTTTCTTTCTGTAAGTAACTGCTCACCATAGTCCTATAAGTAACGCCAATAAAAAACCAAAACATTGGTTCACCAGTCTGGGTTGTAGAGATATTCAGATCTCTACCAAAACAGCAACAACAAAAAGCTTGTTACCCAGCATTCTTGTTAGTTTCCTTCCACTGCCCAAATATTCCTCACATTGTCTTCTTTCTCCCCACCTTTCTTTCTTTTTTCTTTTTTTTTAAGATTTATTTTAAAGTGAAGACACTGTAGTTGTCTTCAGACACACCAGAAGAGAGCATCAGATCCCGTTACAGATGGTTGTGAGCCACCATGCGGTTGCTGGGAATTGAACTCAGGACCTCTGGAAGAGCAGTCAGTGCTCTTAACCACTGAGTCATTTCTCCAGCCCCTCTCCCCACCTTTCTATTAATTGAACCTATTTCCTGACAGTTTCATACAGGAACATAGTTCATTTGATTACTTGCATCCCCTCCACCCCCTCTTACCTCTCCCATCCCTCTCCCTCCTCCCTACAAGTCCCTTACTAACTCACAGTGTATTGTTTTGTTTTGTGAGCCACTGATTTTAACCAGGGCTATCTGTGTGTCTGCAGAACTCTCCCCTGGAGCCTAGTTGGCTCACCTCGGGTACACAACTGAAGACAATGACTATCTCTGCCCCAGAATCCACCAGTAGCTGGGAGTTGGCAGAGACAGCCAGGTGTTGTGCAAGTCATTGCTTTCAGCCTCCTCTGCCGCGGTATCCCATTTGCAATGGCATTCCTGTGCCCTGCAGATACCGTTTCACAGCCCCGCCCCACCATCTTCCTGCCCTGAATACTCTGTTTCTTCTTCCTGGGTGTTCCCTGAACCTTAGAGAAAATCATATGAATGTCCTGTCAAAAAAAAAAAAACACAAAGATTTTTAAACAAATTTAAACAAATGACGCCTCATTGCCGTTGTTGTTTGTTTTAATCACACTTTTCAGAAGGGAGAATCTTTTAACTTGGGTTGGCCTGAGGTGTGTGGAATATAATTGCTTAGGATTCCCTAAACTGCATTTTGTGAACACGCACTGTAAGACGCCTGATGCAGCTCATTCTTTTGAGGAGTTACACGTTTTGTTCCGGGCACAGTTAAGACAAATGCAAACTTTCAAGACACCCGTACCCCTTACCCGGGCCCCTATTTCTTGACCTTGATGTGCCTTCTTATAAAGACCGGATATGCAGGCCAAGCAGAGAGAAGACTGGGACATCTTCAGTCTTCCTTGCACCCATGACTTATCAAGATCTGGCCTCACTGTTAAAAAAAAGTCCCCTGGTGCAGGAACTGGGTCTGAAAGAATGACATCTCCAGAGGAAAGGAGAAAGGAGCAGGCCACAGGGGCCACACCGGAGATCAAAATGTTTTCAGTGCGGAAGGTGCTGGGGTCCTGTGGAGGAAGCGGGTGGAGGGGCATTCCCTGCTTGCACTCGGCGGTGAGCCCGGTTAAGGCCGCAGAGCATTGCAGATTCAAATCCGCAGCTGCTGGTGCAGCGGCTCTAACGTCTTTACGATGGGGGGGGGGGGGGGGGGGGGGGGCTCATCAACTCGAAAAACTTTATGAAAACCTGACGTGTGGAAAAAGAACAAAGGAAAGTCGAGAGGCTCATGTATATCAAAGGGAAGGGACTCGGAGAAATACTGGGGGGAAAAAAGAAAAGAAAAATTCATCCCTAAATGCTTCCGAATCCTAGATGCTGAAGCAGCCTCCGTCGATGCAGCTGTGACTTTGGATGTCTCCTTCTCTTTAACTGCCGCTTTGATACCACTGCCTTTTGAAGTCTCTTTTTATATATTTGTGATTTACTTGGGCAATGGATAGAACTTGCTGTGGCTGCTGTTTACCAGCGCATTGGGCTCTGCAGTTTGGGAAGGCAAAAGGCAGGTCCGCGGCCGCCCTCTCCTGGAGATTCCGCGGAACTTTGGAAAGGAGATCTCAGAAGATTAATTTTGTTTGATTCAGCAAATTTTTATTATTAAAGTTTACCCCCTTAAATATACTCATCAAACTTTAACATTAGCCAGAGTCTCTTGGAGGACTCCTTAAAGCTAGAAACCTGGGTTCCACCCACAGAGTTTCCACTGCGACTTGGGTGGAGCCCAATAATTTGCATTTCTAGCTTGTTCCCAGGCAAGTTGGCAAAAGGTGCTACTCTCAGAACCACTTCCTTGTCCACAAGACACTGGCAGGATGAGAGAGCATTTTATTAAATCGGTCGTCCCTTTTAATATATTTAGTCCGTAGTAGAAGGACTCTGGGAGGTGAGCAAAATGAAAACCGTTGCTCTTGAGAGGGTGTTGTAAGAAGTGAAGTGTTCCCACGCACTAGGTTCATGAGTGAAGCCCCTTTGACAAATATTAACAAAAGAAAGCATACCAATTTATGTAATCTGAGTTCATGTGACCTGAAGATCTTCGGAAATGGAAATCCACAGAAGTAGAGAAACCTGTGTGTTTTTTAAATAATTATTTGTATTATGTGTGTCTGTGTGCATGAATGCAGAGATCAGAGTTACAGGTTGGTTGTGAACCACCCGACATGGGTGCTGGGAATCAAACTCCTGTCCTCTAAAACAACAATACACTCTTAACCCCTGGATCATCTCTCCAGACCCTAAAGCCTGTGTGTTTTACTGTTTCAATGACCCCTCTGAAGAAGGGACATTGATGGAGATAAGGATGGGACAGGAACTCTGACCTAAAGAGTAGGGGAAACTCTGTCCTGTTGAGACCTCTGTGTCTTCAGTGTCTGTGTTTCCAGTAAAGATTGATGATCTGTCTCATAACCTGCCTGGGAGAAAAGTCTTTGTAGGCTTTAGGATCTTTATCAAGGGAGGTGATAAAGGAAGACAGGTTTCTGTTATATCACAAGCCCAGATGCCCATATTTAGGGAGTGTGTTCTGAACTCCATCAGTGTCATGAACACCACAGGTCTCTTACCCAGAAGCCAGTGCAGTCTCCATTAAAGCACAATGTATTGAGCTTTAACCCTAATACGAGTCAGATGTCAATCACTCATATCCCGACATCTAAGAGGAAAAGCAAGCACCCAACACGCTGAGGTGGCTGACTCAGCAAGCAGTCCCTTCCCCCTCCTCCTCCACACTGTCATGTCTCCCCTTCCCTGTACCCCCGGCCTTCTGATCTCATCCACTCAGCAACACCCACCTCCCATAGGAACTACTGCACACAAGCATCCAGTGATCAAATCATGGCCTATGAGACTTCAATGGCTAGAAGGACTGTGCAGTGGGCAGGGGTAACTGCAAGAGAGCCAAGCCTTTGGTTGTTGCTTTAACCATCTGCTGGATTCTCATTGCCCTGGGGAAGGCTCTTTGGGCTTGGCACTGCAGTCACACCCCTTAACTTCCCCTTTCTTCTCATTTTATGCTCTGCCCGCTCTAATTATAACTTCCCTCTCTCCCTTTGGACACTTTGCACCTGTGTGTCATCTACCTGAGTCTCTGATACCTCTCACCAGCACACTTAATTGAACAGCTTGGTCCCATCCGTTGGGATTCAACTTAGATTTTGGAGAAAAGACTTAGTTTTCTTCACCATTGTGAGTTTCATGACTAAGAATCCTACATCAAAAGATAGATTAATTAGAGAAATGAATACATATTTACTTTAAGTTTGATGTGGCCCAGGAGGCTTCAGAAACTAAGCCTCCATAGGCTATTGTATACCCACTACTTGGAAGGTAGAGGAAGGGGATTGGGAGTCTATGGTCATCTAGGTCATTCTACATAGAGGATTCAAGGCCAGCCTAGGCTATATGTGACCTGGGAGAGAAATGTGGGAGGGAAATACTAGAAGGAAGGAGGGATGGGGAGATGGAGGGAGGGAGGGAGGGAGGGAAGGAAGGAGGGAGGGAGGGAGGGAGAAAGGGAAGGAAGGACTGAGGGAGGGAGGAAGGGAGGGAGGGACAGAGGGAGGGAGCAGGAGGAAAGGAGAAAAATTAAGACTCAGAGGGCTTTCTCTCTTCTTCTTTCTCAACTCCCCTCCCCATGCCCTAAATAAACTCTATTCTATACACACACACACACACACACACACACACACACACACACACACACACAGAGACTCAGAGGAAAACTTGTGTGTGTTCTTACAAATATTTATGCAGAAGTGTGATTAGAGGAGGAGGGGTGTGAGCGGATAGTAAACTGTAGGGAACCCAGTCAGACCTGTTTGCTCAGACTATCTGTGTTTTTGTGTTTCTGGAAATAACAATATTACATCCCTCTAGCGTGAGGGTTTTATGAACTATTTTAAGACCGAGCCAGTTGAACTTTATAGAGTATTCAGGAGCTGAGGGCAAGGGTGAGACAGGAATTCTTTCTAAAGTGTATGACCTGTTCTTGTTTTCTGAAATGCTAGGATACTGTATTCCAGAGTGGCATTCCCAGACTCAACCAACTTCCAAAACAATTTTAGTTTATGGCAACTCATTATGGCACTGTCTAGTTCATGGTGGTGTCTCTCCTCTAGATGCTTGCCCCAAGGGATCTGTGACCTTTTCACTTTTGTCTGTTTGCTTTCAGTACACCATCCATGACCTAATAGACCCTCAGGATGAGGTGATTTGGGGGAAAAACAACTTGAATATCTTCCAAATATTCAATCTGTCCTCTAACAAGTCACACACAGTGCTTATGACACAAGATATTCTACATGTGCTCCTTGTTTTACCCCAATGACAGCCTCACACGCTGAAATTCTTTTAGGATTCTCATGATAACCCAGAAGTAATAGCTTATGTCTGTAATTGAAAGATTTGGGACATGGAATCAGAAGGATTGCTGTGTGTCCAAGGCCAGCCTGGGCTACATAGTGAATTTCATATTAAACCAAGCTACAAAGACTGTCTCAAAAAAAAAAACCAAAACCAACAACTATACAACTACATATACACATATATCACACAAAAAAGTTCTCAGGAGAGGAGGATAGCTCATCTCAGTTGAGAACAGACTAGTTCACATCACTCAAAAGAGCTCTTTGGTGTTAACCAAGGAATCCACCACTCAAGCCCACCATATATTTTTCATGTTCCTGATGGCCCAAATCCACCTTGCAATATCCAACTTGTTTCAGATTTGAATTTGAATATTCTTGAGGCAAAGTCTGTCTCTGGAACCTACTATGAAGCCCAAGAATGTCTCCTAACACCAGACAATCATCCTGCCTCAACCTCGCAGGTGCTAGGAGATTATAGACTCAGGCCACCATGTCTACTTGAAATCTAACTTGTTGAACTAACCCAAACACCAAAGGGATGTCTACCTTCAGACGTGTCCCTATGGTTTTCTCTTTCTCCAAAAGAGAAACCCAAGTCCTCGTTAATTTTGAGTGAGGTCAAGGTTGCCTCTATTTCCTTCATTATAAGGATTTAGACTTGTCCCATAATGCACAAGTGTTGTTCCATCTGGCTCTAAAGGCAAAAGGTTTCAGTCCGAGCAGACCAAGAGGCATGTACTGAACTAGGCAGTAACTCTGTTTTAGCTCAGCCTGTCAGAGACAGCTTAGAGTAAGGTCCATTTTCTATGCCCCTAGGCTTCTATAGAACTCTGGGACTCCGGGGACAGCTAACAGAGCACGGGGTTCATAGGCCTTCTTTAATCAGGGCCACGGGCAGCCTTCCCAGTGGAGGAGAAACTATATTTAAAAACAAGTTTCAAGATCCTGAGTGAATAGAAAAGGTCGTTTCATTATTTAGTGAGTAATGGCCATTCTCGGTGCCGCCTGCAGCAACGCAGATTGCACCGGAGCACTAAGAGTAGGTGTCTGATCTCATCCGGGACACATTATCAAGAGACATGTGCCTAACGGGGCAGAAACTACGGAACAGTTCCCAGCTTGAGAAATGAATCAAATTGACTTTCCAAAGTCCTCCAGGAACACACATAGAAACATGAGCAGGGAGATACTCTTCTCTGGGCGGCTATGATCGGGTTCACAAGGTATTTCCTGGGAGGTCACAGCCAGCCAGGCTATTCTCTGACCCAATTATGCAAGTCATACAATTAAGTCAAAAACAGACACTCATTTCCAGGAAATGTATTGAGCTTGAATCACAGTCACTATAATAAGTTTAAAAGAGAAGGGCGTGGGACTCTAGAGATAAAATGTATTTTGCCTGGTTCTGGAGGTAATTGCCAGGCATGGACATGGAAGAGTTCTCTCCCTTTCTTCATAACTTGCCAAAAGGCGCCAACAGTTTGCTGTTGACACCACTACCACTGAGAATGAATGGAGTCATATGCTGTTCCAATGGCAATTGATATCACTGAACTGGAATTCCAGACTGATCGCTTTACTACATGGGCATATCTGGAAAAGCTAACATTTCTTTTTTTTTTCTTATTTATTATTTTGTCATTCGGTTGGGGTGGCACTCATGGAGGTCTGAGAACAACTTTGGGGATTCAGTTCTCTCCTCCTGCCTTGTTGAGCCAGACTTTCTCTTCAGTTCAATCCCCCTAGCTTGTTGAAACAGGCTCTCTTGTTTCTGCTGATCTGCGCTCTCCAGGCTGGCTGTCCCTCAAGGCAATCCTCCCATCTTACAATAGGAGTGCCGACAGTACAGATGAATGTGGTCTACCTGTCTAGATCATTCATGTGGGTTTTGAAGACAGAGCTGATACAGCACACACTTAGACCTGTTGAGTCATCTCATCAGCTCTGTTTAATAATTTGGAGACTTAGTTTTCTCATCATAAATAAAAACAGTGTCCTCTACCTCTCTGACAGTTACAAAGATTGATGTCTTCTACAATCTGTGAGATTTTGGGCAGGTTAATCAGCTTCTTCCCTGTACAGAATTCCCCCATAATCATCACATCTAGAAACTAAGGGTGTATCTCAGTGGTCGAAGTACTTCCTAGAATGCAGGAAGCCCTGGGCTCCATCCTCCACTCCACATTAACTGGGCAGAGCCTTGTATCCTAGAACAAGGATCAGAAATTCAAAGTCAGGGCTGGGCTCAATAGCTCAGTGAATGGGGAGTTTGCCACACAAATTTTAGAATTGGAGTTTGGATCCCAGCACCCACTGGGGCAGACTCTTGGGATCCCAATCCTCAGGAGGCAGAGACAGATCCTCAAAGAAAAGTGACTATCTAGAATAGTCAGAATTGTCAAGTCCCAGGGTTCAGTAAGAGATTCTGCCTCAATAAATAAGGTAGAGAGCTATCAAGGAATGTACACACATACATTCATACACATGAGAACATATGTACATATATGCACAATACAAACACACACATGAAAACAAAACAAAACAAAAAAGGACTTTGAGATCATTTTTAGCTACAGAAAGAGTTTGAGGCTAGCCTGGGTGACATGACCTTTTGTCTCTAAAACAAAATCAAATAATCCATCTACCTACAGTGTCCTCATGAAAATGAAATTGGTGAACATAGGCAGAATATTCACCTAGAATACACATGTATTTAAAAACAAGTCTCAAGTATGTATACTAAAAACTCCAAGAGTTGGTTTTTACTGTTATGTTTAGAACTATGCAAATTGAACAGTCTAGACATGAACTAAGCTTGATACACACACCCTCTCTCTTTCTCTCTCCACTATTCTTCTGTCAGACTCCAGGGAAAATGTTAGACAATATTATTTAGTACCTCTTATTTGTCAGTCTCCCTCGTAAATCAGGATTACTACAAAAGATTGTTCTGTTATCTCCATAGATACTGACACTTGAGTTTGATTTCCCAGTGGAAATGTTTCAGATGGGCTGACCCTAAACCTAACAGAAATAATCTCTAAAGCCCTCTTGACAAAAAATATACACAGTCTTCCAACTTACGTTCCCCAACCGAGAGCTACAGTCCACCCCCACCCCCATACACACACACTGCCCCATCAGCTATTTCCAAAACTAGTTTCAGAATCCAGAAAGCAGTCTTTTTCAACCTAGCATATATGAAGCCATAAGAGAGTGGGGGGGAAAAAATGAGGTCCTGGATTTTGCTTCACGAACCTAATGACGAATGAGGGAAAAAGCAGTGATGGGCGTCAGGAGAGAGCAAGTACTCATGCTAAAGTACAGTCCAGTGGGCAGAGCAGGAAAGAGTTGGGGGAAAGAAAGAGTTTTGGAAATGTGGAAGGGGAATTCTAGAAGGAAGGAAGGAAGGAAACGTGAGAGCGAAGAGTTAGCTGCTAGAAAGCACCGGGCATATGCCAGGAAATGTGTCATCACCCCAAGCAGGGGCTTAGGACAAACAAGAGTGAGTCCAGAGGCTGGGGGTGTGGTTAGCGCAGCTGTTGAGCTGCTGCTTGTCACATACAAAGCTCTGGATATCACACACACACACACACACACACACACAGAGTGGGGGAGGAAGTGAGAGAAGGGGAGGGATCGAGGTGAGGGAGAGGAGGTGAAAAGTTGAAGATTTTTAAAAATTAAAGATATTTAAAAGAAAGCTGGGAGAGGATCCAAATAAATAAAGGGGGAAGCCAGTAGGGATTAATGAAAAGTGAGAAGACAGCCTAAGTGATGCTCTTCTTGGACAGTAAATCTGATAGTATGTGGAGGCTCAGGTTGAAACAAAGGAGCTAGAAGGATTCCTAATAGGATAGATGAGAAACCGGGCTTCTTGTATGGATAGAATCGGAGAGTAAGACATTGGATGTAGAGTGTACAGAACTTGACCAGTGAGTGATTGGATTTGGAGGTGAAAAGAAAGAAATCAATGAGCCCTAGACCTTGTACCAAGCTGCTTGCAAAGATCTTGACTCTGCCACAAAATTATCAAAGCTGGGTGTGATAGTATAAGCCTGTAATCCCAGCTCTTTGGAGTGGATGAAGGAGGACCAAATAATCACTCTCTGTTACTTAAGGAGTTCAAGGCCAAGGTTGGAGAGATGACTCAGTGGTTAAGAACACTGACTGCTCTTCCAAAGGTGCTGAATTCAAATCCCAGCAACCACATGGTGGCTCACAACCATCCGTAAGGAGATCTGACACCCTCTTCTGGGGTGTCAGAAGATAGCTACAGTGTACTTACATATAATTAAATAAATAAATCTTTAAAACTAAAAAAAAAAAAAAAGGAATTCAAGGCCAGCCTGGGTTACATGAAACCCTGTCTTAGAAAAAGAGGGAACGGTAGAGGTTGACAGAAGAAAAGAGGAAAGAGGAGAGAAGAAAAAAGGAAAGAAAATTGTCATGAGCATATCCTTCTGAACAAGCTATAATCGTATGCTATTTCTGAGGATTGCAAAAGGTAGGAATTACATTTTCTGCTCTTCTCATGCAGGAGTGCTATCAACGTGAATTACGGGCTTTGGACAGTTGAGGAAAGAGGGGTAGCAGACCCAGAGGCAGAGGAGGGCATAAATTTCTGCCTTCCTCAGGTTCTGTCTCTTGTTCATAAAGGAGTCAGAAATGAATACAGGAGGCACTTCCCACCTACAGTACATAATCCAGGACAACAGGGATGCTTTTATTATTATCATTCACTGACATATCTCTAGTGTCAAAAGGAGTCCCTGACAATGCATCTAATAAATGTCCATTGGATGAACACATAATAATTGTCTCTTACCATATGAAACAAAAGGCATAGATTCTTTCAAAGCTAGTCCAGGTCCACATGTGTCCCCACTCCAGTCATCTAGATTATTTATCTCTCTAGACCCTCCCACCTTTGTCCAAAAATACTTGGAAATAACCCTCTAAGAGTCCATTGTGTTTTCTCACACTCTTGCAAATCTCTTGGGGTAGCAAATTTCAGAAGAACTGACTAAAGAAATAGCAGCTATCTAGAACAACTTATTTATGAAGCCAAGCAAATTGGTCACAAATTGGAAAGAGCGGGCATGTTAAGTTACATGTGAAACTGCTTGGCTTCTTTTCCCCATCCTGTTTTGTATTTACAGGCTCATAAGATAATAGACATCCTTCAGTGTTCATAGAGGATTGCATCCAGGACTCATTGTGGGTATCAAAATGTGTGAATGCTCAAGTCTCTTATATGAAAAATGACAATATTTGCATATAACCTACATACTTGTTCCCTATACTTTAAATCACCTCTAGGTTGCTTATAACATTTAATACTATACAAATGCTATTTAATTATTACAGCATAGTGTTCAGGGAGTGATGACAGATAAAAGTCTTTATGTTCTTAATATAGATGAAATTTTTCTGACTTATTTTCAACTCATAGCTACTTAAATGTGTAGACACAAAACCCCTGGATCTAGTTGGCCAACCAAGTATTCATCTACAAATTTAAAATATGAATGATGTCTTGGATAGATGACTGTCTGCAAAGTGCTTGCCATGCAAGTATCAGAAGCTAAGTTTGATCCTTAGAACCCATGGTGTTGATAACATGGGAGTTTAAGTGACAAGTCAGTAGCCAGTCAGCCTACTTCGCTTGGCGAGTTGTAGGCCATGTGAAAGACCCTGTCTCAAAAAAATAAAGTGGAGGTAGCATTTGAAGAATGGCATCCACAGTTAACCTCTGGCCTGCATACTCATATTCACACACATGCACACTACACACACACACACACACACACACACACACACACACATACACATACACACAAACATGCTAATTCATATACACAAAAAATTAATAAAATATTAATGGTAGAAAACTGCCCGTTAGAGTTTGAAACACCTTCTAGAATTGCATACATATTCACACACATGCACACTACACACACACACACACATACACATACACACAAACATGCTAATTCATATACACAAAAAATTAATAAAATATTAATGGTAGAAAACTGCCCGTTAGAGTTTGAAACACCTTCTAGAATTGCATACATCTGTTTTGGTAATGTAAAAGACCACCGTACAACCATTTTTGAAGAATCTGAATACTTTCTTCTAGAAATCTTTAAATAATATCACAAGGTCTAGGAGTTGGGGTGGACAGAGGACATCACGGTAGATTCTTTGGACAAACACCAAGCAATATATCATAGGATATATTCCATGCATAGTTTGTGAGTCATGTTGGTGTTGACATCAGAAGCCTTTAACATCAGGCCCACCCATCCGGACTCATCAAATGAAGTTGTGTTTTATCTTCCTTTTCTGTTTCCTGAGACTTAATCATGGCTTCCTCGGGCTAGTATCATCAGTTTGCCGAAAACTTTGTATGACAAAAAGGCTGTTTCCTTTTCTGAAAGCTCCTCCTAAATGACTAATGTGACTTCCAAGCCTATAGTTTCAAACTAGATAATATTTGACAGGGATAACTCATCCAACTCTATTTGGTACTGTGTGCTGAGGTCAACTATTATGTGCCTACTGCACGCATAAAGGATATACTGCTACAGGGCAAATAAAGCTGCTTATTTCTGCCTGGAGTAAATGCACTGTTTGCATGTATAAAAAGAAACACAGGCAGCTATTCTGCAAAAGGGCCTAAGAAGGCTGACGGGGGCAGCTGCGGTTTGGAAACAGGTTCATGTTCAAGCTTCACAACATCTCTCTCATGGACAACCCCATCCCATCTGAGGAAAGACAGGAGAGAAAACAGATTGATGTTTTCATTTAACAGGTTGAGTCTAGGCCTGAGAATAGGTTAGTTCCCCATTTCTAAGTAAATCCTGGAGAAGACTGTTTAGTGAAGAGCAGAGTGGTCGAGCTGGAGATGAAGCTTGGAAATGACCACAGTCAAGTTCCAGTGGGAAAAATGGGCAGTGAGGAACCAGGAAGACATGAGAACCAGGAAGACATGGGGCAGGCAGTACCTAGACCATCTAATTCTGAAAACCAAGACACTTCAAAATGTGTGTGTCAGAGATGATGCATATGGTATTGCATGTACTAAGAAATAATCAGATGTAAATCCAGTCCTTATTCTTATGGATTATACGTTTTCTCTTTGGAAATCCAGTGTGGGCTACTCTACCCCGTGCAGATGTTTGGGGTCTTTCAGACGTCATGGGTGGCTACCCACGGGGCCTCATGGCTGTGTGAGCATCTTCCTCCTTTCTGACTGGAGAAAAATTTGTGAAGATAGCCTGAAAGGCTCAGAGAACAGCGAGAACTTAGAATTCTGTGAATTTTCACGAGACATGTGCAAATATCAGACATGTTAGAAGAACAGCACCTGCCTGTCGGCTTCCTTGTCTCAGTTGAAGTCAGTTCTAGCCTTCTAGTTACTCAGTCCTTAAAACTGAATTTGTCTTTCTAGTCCCAACTACTTAGGAAGCTAAAACTAAGGTTTCACTTTGGACAGCAGTTTGATGCCATCCTGGGTATTGTAATAAGACCCATCTATCTCAAAACAAACAAATAGCATTTTAGGCTACTTGTGGTGACATATGCCTGAAAACCAAGCATTTGGAAGGCATAAGCAGATGAATCTTTGTGAGTTTGAGGCCAGCTTGGTATACACAGTGAGTACAGGTCAGTCAGGGCTACGTAATGAGACACTATCTCAAAATAATTCTTCTAAGTTAATTCTGATTCCTCTCTTTCTTTTAAACCCTACATCTGATACAAGTCCTATGGATCCTACCATAGAGCAAGTCTAGAAATCCATGGCTTCTCAAAGTCTCCATCAGTACTGCAATATCCAAGCCTGGGCTGACAACACAAGATTCCTGACTGGTCTCCATAAGCCTCTCCTTGCTTCTTCTACTTATGCCACCAGTGTATCCACAACAGAGAAGCCAGTATCATCCTTTTAAACACTAGTCAGATTGTAATATCTTATCTGTCTGCTCCAAAATCTCTACTAAATTTCCATATCTCTCAGGAAAAATAACAAAGTCCTTATAGTGCACATAAGACCTGAGATGACATGTTCCTTCCTACTTCCTGTCTTACCACTCTGACAGTGTCAAACATACTTGGCCTCTTGGAATTTTCTAGAGCAGAGGATACCCTGTATCAAATAGATAAATAGAGAATAGGTAGATAGATAGATAGATAGATAGATAGATAGATAGATAGAAGATAATAGCCAGATAGATAGGAAAATACATGGATAAAATAATCCTTCCAGCATTCCTCACCACACCTTGTCAGTGAAGTATTATATAATATGTCATAGTTAACTTGTTTACTCTCTCTGAGAGAGAGAGAGAGAGAGAGAGAGAGAGAGAGAGAGAGAGAGAGAGAGAGAGAGAGACTATTCCTAGAGAGACATGAACAAATACCTATCAAACCTAGAGAGGGAAGTAAGGACATCAACAAAGTCTAACTTGGCAAACCATTGACTTTGTTGAAGTTCTTTATAGGAACATGGACAACTCAAAGATGGCTATGTCACTTAAAGCCTGCCCCAGGATGAATGATAACTCATGGAAGCTGGAATCATGGAGCTCTCTGCACAACCTGTAGGAAGCTAGACATGTTAAGGAATCTCCTCTTCTCAGCAGTCTTTATTTCTTATATAACCTTAGGAACGGTAAATCTACTAAATGTCATGGACTTCCTGAGACTTTTGAGTTGTTTCATCCTGAGTTTACCTTTAGAACTTTCTGAGTCTTCAGGTTATTTGCTTCAGAATACTACCTTTCATTTCAAATAAAATTTTATATGTGTGTGTGTGTGTGTGTGTGTGTGTGTGTGCATGCACATGAATTTGTACATGTATGCATGTGTGTATGTGTACATATGTGTATATGTACAAGTATGTATGTGTGTATGTGTGCATGCATGTCTATGTGTGTTTGTATGTGTATATGTGTGTATGTATTTGTTGCTCCTTGTGTTTATTTTATATTTGTCTCCCCTGATAGAATGAAAGCTACACTAGAAAACCCACACCAATCTCTTCAACTTGTAGATGCTCAATAAATATGCGTTGGTGGACTGTCAGAAAAGGGAAGCAGTAAGTATCCTGAACTGATGAATTTAAAGTAGATAAATATTGTGAAAATTCATCTGCAATTTGAGGTTTGTGGTTATGGGTTAAAAGAGTCATGATTACAGTCTCTCATCTAATCACAAATCTGCTCTGATGGTGTTGTGCCCACACATAGTGCTTACTTAATACTTTCCACAAATAGATGAAAACCAGGGCATCAGTCCTTCGGCTTAATGGACAAATTACTGTGCTGGAGAAAAGTACATTTGTTATCTCAAGAAATTTACATGGGGTATGCATTTTTTACTCCACTGTGCTCAAGTGCAAGTAATGTCATATTGCTGCTTTTTTTTGGTTTGGGTTTTACTTTATGATTTTGTTGTTTGGTTGGTTCCTGTCTCTAAACAATTTCAATCTATTTCACTCACTCTGGAACCATGAATGAACTGAGATCTCATCCACTCTGACCCCACATAATATTCATCCACTCTGACCCCATCACCCATCCTATCAATCCTTGAGAATTAGAGGGAAATGTGCACAGGTGCATGACACCTTAGACATGTCTACCATGTTTAGATGTGCTGGCACATGACTGCAACACCAACACTCAGTAGACTTCAAATAATCAGAGGGATTCAAGGCTAGCCTGGGTTACATAATTTTTTTTTCCTACAACCAATTAACCTTGTTCCATGTATGGGATTCTCATGATCTATGGGGTCAAACTTTTTTCAAACAAAGACAACCTGTAATTCCACCTTCTCGATACTTCTGAACCCTGAAAATTTGTAAATTCAGTGTGACTGGGGTGTGTGTATATATAAGAGAAAGGGGGAAAGAGAGAACACGTTCTATGTAACAGTAAATATCTAATATAATTCTATTTTTTATTCAAAATAAAGTATATAAGGTAAAAATATAACTTTAAGAATAATGATAACGCTCGGGCGGTGGTGGCGCACGCCTTTAATCCCAGCTTGGGAGGCAGAGGCAGGAGGATTTCTGAGTTCGAGGCCAGCCTGGTCTACAACAGGTCCAGGACAGCCAGAGCTACACAGAGAAACCCTGTCTCGAAAAAAAAAAAAAAAAAAAGAATAATGATAACATTGCTGGGCATGGCAGTGACTACCTTTAATCTTCGCACTTGGAAGGCCTCAGGGCCAGGTCAACCTCTACGAGTTCAAGGCAAGCCAGAACTATACAGAGCTACCCTGTCTAATAAATAAATATTATAATAAATACAAAATCACTTGGAGCATCATGGCTTATGCCTGTGATCCCAGCACAAGGGAAGGTGGGACAAGAAGATCATGAATTTGAGGCCAGCCTGACCTTTATAGCAATACCTTGTCTCAAAAAAAAAACGTGTAATTAAATTTCTAAGCTAAATGTCCAAATTTAAAGAAAGTGCAAATTGAGAACTGATTCAACTTCTCTGAATTTGTCAGAGAAGTGTTCCTAGAACACTGTAGATTTAGGACCATGCCTAGATCCAGTGGGGAACGATAAAAACTTTGTAATAAAGAAGGAGCAACTTTCTCCATGGTGTATCACAGGGAAAATAAACAGGGCAGAAAATCAGGAAGCCGTGAGTCACGTATTGGGAAGAAGAGCTGGACAGTCATGATGTGGGAAGGCCATGATGTGGGATACCACAGTCAGGATGCTCTTCAGTGTGGCAGAAAGACAAATCTATGGTGTGGGATTCTTCTGGAAACCGGAGCACATCACAAATGAGTCAAGACCAGCTTAGATTCTGGGAAAAGAAATCAGGAATTAAAATGCTGTCATGAAGTATCAGTAAATGATCCCTAAAGGAAAATGAAGACCAAATACCACAATGAGCGATCCTAAATGCTGGCACTGGGTTCTCCATTCTGACTGAAACAGAAGATTTCCAGTCCATCACTCACCCGGAGCTACTTCAATCACTGCATTTTCCAAATCCAGTTTCTCCTTCAGCTTAGCTGTAGATGTGTACAAAGAGTCAGTGACAAAAAAATAAAACAAAGCAAAACAAAAACAACAAACAAACAAACGAAAAAGCCATCTATCCCAGTTTTCTGCCATGATACTAGACTTGGTAATACTTCTTTACCTAGGTAGTTAAAACCCTTAAAATGAATAAAATTTCTCAGTGGTTAGAGTACTGGCAGCTGTTCCAGAGAACAGGGTTTGAGTCCCAATATTCACACGTCTGCTCACAACTATGTCACTCCAATCCCAGGACATATGATGGCCTCCACTGGCACAGCAGACACATGGTGCACAGACAATCATGTAGACAAACACCTATATACATAAAATTATTTAAAACACAAAATGAATACCCAGCGTTAGTGTCACCAGTGGTGAACATCACCAAGGGATCTGTTGCTTAGTTCCAGTTGCTAGGACCCAGATATGCATCTTCTTATTCCTGACTTACATGGAAGCTTTACCTCTGAGGTGGATGATAATAGCTGCAAACTCTTCAGTTATAGCCATGTGATTAGGAGATGTGCTCAAACTGAGTATTCTGCCATCTATTATAATAAGCTAAATGCATTCATTTTTCCCAGGGCCCCTCTTTACAGAAAGCTATTGATTGATCTTTGACTCTTTGTTAGGTGTTCAGATGGAATGAATCTTTCCACACTCCTTCCTGACCTGTGAGCGAGATATTCACTTAAGCAAACATGTTTAATGCCAGCCAAACAAAATACCATGACACGTGAGGAGAGAGAAAGCCATGATTGTGATTTTAGAAAAGAAAAGACCTTACAGGAAGGACATTGTTATAGCCAGTAATTGAAGGTCCATTGGATTTTAAGAAGTAATGAGAGGCATAACAAGGACATTCCAAACTAAGTAAGACTAAGAAAGAACTGAAATGTGAAAGTACATGGTTAAATTGAAGAACTAGCTCATCGTTCTGTGGTTGGAGCAGTGGGCACTGGGAAGATGGTGGTGGAAGATGAAACCAGACTACTGAGCAGCACGAATGGTGGCCAACCCAGAGAGCATTCCTGACCAGTGACAGCCTCAGCGGAATAAGTGGGTGGCTTTCTGAGACAACTAGGTTGAAGAATAGCATCCCGCTGGGATACTTAAGTTCTCGGACTACTTAAAACCAAATCAGTTTGAATTACTTGATAATCACAGCTGATAATCATTGTATCACTGTAGAGAAAAACTCAGAGACAATTAGGTGAGAAATCAGGCTTCAGACTGCAAAATGAGTTACCAGAATACCCATGGGGGAGAAGGTTCAGTGATTTTGGGCAGTCAGTCAAATGGCATTACTAAATAGAAAGACAAACACCTTCAAGAAAGCACATTGGGAAACTCTACTTCTGTCTTAAGTGGTTGAAGCCTTCTCCTGAAGTTCCATCAAAAGAATACAGGCCAGGATGAGAGTGCATGGTCTGAGTATAGGAAGAGCCCAATACAATGAAGAGTGTGGCTACAATGCAGAGAAATCAAGAAGGAAGGCCCCATTCACTCTCCAGCACTGAGACTATGGCAGTCTTACAGGAGATTATAACCACTCAGCCTATGGGTGCCGTCTGCAGACTGAGGGATCAGAACTGAAAATCTGAATGACATCTACTGATAGCCCAATATAATCCTGTGCCCTAGTGTGAATTAGCCTCATAACAGTGACATTTAGATTTTAGGGTACACCAGAATGATGGGGCAGGTTTATCAAACCTGAATCCCTGGCCCCACATGCACTGTCTCTGATTTAGTAGGTTTGGAGCTGCTAAGAAATTGGTTTGTTTTCTCCTCCTCATCCTCGTCCTCCTTCTCTTCCTCCACCTCCTTCTCCTCCTCCTCGTCCTTCTCCCCTCCCTCTTCCTCATCCTCTTCCTCCTCCTCTTCCTCTTCCTCCTCCCCTCCCTTCCTCCTCCACCTCCTTCTCTTCTTCTTCCTCCTCCCCTCCCCCTCCCTTTCCTTCCCCCCCACACCACCTCCACCTCCTCCTTCTTCCTTGTCCTCTTCTCCCTCTTCCCCCCTCTCATTTCTTGTTTCCGTTTGGTTTGGTTTTGGGGTGGGTTTTTGGTGTGTGTGTGTGTGTGTGTGTGTGTGTGTGTGTGTGTGTGTGTGTGTTGTTTTGTTTGAGACAGAGTCTCATGTAGACCAGGTTAGCTTTGAACTTTCTCTGTACCTAAGGAAGACCTTAAACTTCTGATTCTTTGGCTACCATCTCCCAAGTACTAGGACTGGGGCATGAACACTGGGGTGACACTGACACTTGTGGGTCCCAGGGCTCCATCACCATCTGCAGAGCTGAAGCTTCCAGGGATGAGAAGCGTAGGAACTGATAAACTCCATATGACCAGAAGGCACTGATGCTTCTAAAAGAGGACTGATAAACATCAAAACAAGCACCAACCCAGACACGCAGCAGTGATGCCCCAGAACAAGGGAGGAAAGGTCAGACAGCCAGAAGGAAGGAGGTCAAGAAGCAGTCCTTCCTCAAGATTGGAGGTGAATGCTTATGATATCAGCACTCTGACAACAGCCACCCAGAGAGAAAGAATGACATTAACCAGTCACCCTGGGTTCACAGCTCCATTGTCGCCTGGCTCCCTCTGGAGTCATCCAGAAAGCTTTCCAAAAATACCGGAAGTTGAGTCCCCATCCACAACATAAGAATCTCTGCAACTGAGCCCTGACAGTGGGATTCTCTTTTTTAAGGGTCTTACATGATTTGCATGCTGAAATTTACAGGTCTAAAGAAAGCCCGTTTGGAGGGCACTGACTGTTCTTCCAGAGGTCTTGAGTTCAATTCCCAGCAACCACATGGTGGCTCACAACAATCAGTAATGGGATCCTATGCCCTCTTCTGGTGTGTCTGAAGACATTGACAGTGTACTCACATATATAAAAAAATAAATAAATCTTAAAAAAGAAAAAAGAAAAAAAAGAAAGCCTGTTTGTTAGAAAGAGAAATGCTGCTATTGAAGGAAGGGCCCTTCCATCTTAGAATTTAATAAACGACTGGTCCTCACCTCCTTGCTGTCCATCAACTGCATTTATTGCTGTGGATCTATCTATCTATCCAGAGTTGAGCATGCACACTCCCTTGCTGTCCTCTTGTGTAATTTGCTGACTTTGGATCATGATGATGGTCTTCTTTCTATCTGAGCTCAACAAGCCTTCCCCACTAGAACACCAAACAAACTTCTTCTGGGGTCACCTTCACCTTGACTCTCAGAGGTCTCGTGCTAAGAGGAAGCCCACCTTTGGCCTTTGTTTCTGCCAAATCTGTGTGTCATGATTTTGTGTGATATCAAAATGCGGATTTAGTCCAGGTACGGCAGGCAGTTCATGCCCATAATCTCAGCAGGCAGAGGCGTGAAAAGCACCATGAGTTTGGAGGCAGCATAAGCCACAGTTTCGGGTCAGCCTGGACTGTAGAATGAGGCTCTGGCTCTAAGACAAGAACTGATAGAGAGAATATTGAAGGAGAAAGAGGAGGAAGAGGCGAAGAAAAGGAGTAGGAGGATAATGAAGTTGCCATAAAGACACATTGCGGTGGTCCAGGGGTTCTGGATGCATGAAAGAAAAGATGGACATGATCAAAACACAGTGAGCACATGTATAAAACTCTCCTGAACAGCACTTGTGATATGGAAGCAAGAGGATAAGTTCTCAGCCATGTTTTTATTACATGGCCAGTTTAAGACTAGTCATATATATATATATGGGGCTGGAGAGATGGCTCAGGGCTTAAGAGTACTTGGTGTTCTTCCAGAAAGCCCAGGTTCAATTCCCAGCATCCGCATGGCAGCTCACCACTAACATATATGCAGACAAAACACCAATGCACATAAGAAGAAATAAACCTTTGAAAAATCAAAAATAAGTGAATAAACAAACAAAACCGAAAATACAATGAAATGCTCTTGCATAGAGATTTGCATCTAACCAAAGAATATATAAGTATTTATTGACTGGGCAGAGTAAAGTGTAAGTAAACATTTACCTGAAACTCCAAAATACAAACAGATAAAAAGAGGCACTAGAGCACTGCACATGTATGTTACTTTTTCTGTTCATACAGGGATCAGTACAATACAAAAAATAATCTCCAAACAGCCTTACCTTTACCGTGACCCATAAGCCTCACACCCAGGCAAACACCCTTTGCAATTTCCAGTCCCATAAAATTCCTTAGGGTAACCCTTCTCAACAAAACTTTTAGTGAAAAAATATTAACCTTGCTTGTCATTTTTTTCTACATTCCATAGTTCAGCCTAACTTTCTACAGGTGGTTCTTCCACATCTGTCTCCTGAGTGCGTATTTCACACATTGCACAAACCTGCAGATTAACCATAGATGAGGTCACTTAACCTACAGAATCTTCCGTGGGTTTCCCCCACTTCTTGATCCCTCAAACATTTCATCTCTCCCACACAGCACCTCAGATCCTAGCTGAATTTCTCCATCCATATTCAAAGAGACACTATGACTATAGGCTCCCATTAGTGGCACAGAAAGCCCACTAATTAAACAAACCCAAGCCTAAGACTCATGCTCTGGCAGTAGTCATAGAACAATATCAGTCCCCACTCTTTGTAAAAGACAGAGTCACTAACAAGCTCAGTGTACAAATGCTTCTGAGGCTTATTCATCTAAGTTGTTTTCAGCATGAGTCAGAAGACAGTGAAAGCCCCCATGGGTAGAAGTAACTCTGCAATTCTTTCTTGGTGCTGGCACAGGCCTGATGGCCACTAGGTGGCAATAGCGACCTAAAAACAAACCCAATGCTCCTAGAGCCCAAACTGATGGAGTGAACTACCATATAACTAACTGTCCAGCCTGACTCACAGTCATGGCACAGGTTCCAATTAATTCACTCTCTTGATTGGCTATAGCCTCACTGTGATAGCAGTGAATTGAGGGAGGGGGTGCCATGCTATGCTTTGATTGGGGTAGGGTTCATAATATAGCCCAGGCTGTGAAGGACATCAGATAGCCCAGGCTGACCACAAATTCAACATAACCTTCCCTACATCAGTCTACCAAGTACTAAGATTGCACGAGTAACCATATTTTAAAGACTACTACATATTTGCAGGACTCGTGGAGGCACTAAAAACCAGGAGTCCCAGCTACATATCCTTTTCTTAAATGCACACAACAGTCCATATACTGCTATGTATAATATTCACATATTTTCTCACATTTCCTTTTTCTGTCCATTCTTCATTCTTGAAGGCAAGAAGAGCAATGTTTCCTTCTTCCTTAGTTACACCAAGCAACAATGCTGGTCTGTCCAGTGACCACCCACAGTACAAAGAGCCTCTACCACATACTTGCTTCTTCTCTTCCTATTCTTATACATTGGCTCCTTTTAAGTTCTATAGAGGAAAGCAAGGAGACTCCCTGCTTGTTTGAGTATACACAGAGGTACCTAATACAATGTCTTCTTTGTGATTTTACTTCTTCCAACTCAAAAAAAAAACTGCACCATTGCCATTTTAATGTGAGCAAATGATAGATTGGGGGGACTAACATCTTACAGGCAATCACTAAAGGAACATAATTTATTAGTATAAATAAGCAAAGATGTAAACGTAAGGTAGTGATACCACCGTCTCATAGAAATGCTAAGGGGTAGATTACTTGGCCTCGTATCAGCTCCACAGTCAGATGGCTTAGGAACATATTCCCCCATCCTTGGCAGACTGGGATGTCCTCAGTGTTAGGTCCAAAACAGGACCCAAAATGACAGTGTGCTGGCAGTGTCCTCAAAGAGTGGCTCTAGCCCAACTCAGGCCAGATTTTTTTTTAATCGAGTAAACAGAAACTTAAACTCAGCATTCCTCAGAAACCTCACAAAGTGGGTTTCTGAGCAGCAGGACAATCACCACTTTCTCTCTTCATTCTCAACCAGCGACTGCCATGGGCAAAGTGTCAGCTAGCCCAAACACCCAACCATGGCTAGCATCTTTGATCCCTGCATCAGCTCAAGGACCCCCACCCTTCTGACTACCATATAAAACTTGCTTATTTCCCCACCACGCTGCTGCAACCTACTCTCAGAGCAGCTCAGCAGTTTGTTCCCAACAAACTGTTTTTCTATCCAGAGAGTGGTCTAGTTCAGTGATTTTATAGTGCTTGTTTACACTGAGCTTATCAATTCACTGTAAAAATAAGCAAATATTAATAATGTTACCTAACTCAGGGAGATTTGCATTTGCCTTTTTAATAGTAAAAGAATCTACCATGCTATCTATTCCCTTGGAAAAAAATGTTCTAAATTCAATGTTGGGACTCAGAGCGTGATACGCCAAAGCATGGTGCTTTGACATGCTGAGTGTTTTCAACTGAAAGATGCTGAAGGGTCCCAGAAGCAAGGTTTCTCTGACTTTCTCCTGTCTCCTTGTCTGTGCCTGACTTTCTTCTTCCTAAGCAATTTATGGAGGTCAGAAGTAAAGGTCTGGGGATCTAGTTCACATGTCTACTGTGTTTGCCCAGCATGCATGAAGCCTGTCACTTGAGTACTAGTGAGGTAGAGCCAGAATGATTAGGGCTTCAACATCACAGGCAACTATATAGTTCAATTGGCAGCCAAGCTTGGGAGAGGGAAAGAGAGACAGAGACAGAGATACAGACAGAGACAGACAGACAGACAGACAGACAGAGATACACAGAGACAGAGAGAGATGGAGTAACAGAGAGAGAGAGAACTAGGAGAGGCAGAGACTTGGAGACAAAAGAGACAGGGAGATGAAAATAGTGTAAAACCCAAAAACCCATTTTTCTTGAAATATATCATTCTAGAGAGCCTTGATCCATAGTAGAAAGAAGGAAACCTGACCTATAGAGCTTCACCTAATGATAGAGTCTTTTATCATTAGGTTACATTTTTTTTATCAAATCAAACTTGTACATAGTTCTCTATTCTTCATCAAATCTGAGCACAAACATACTTTCCCATAGGTCTGCATCTCTGAAGTCCCCCATAACACGTAAAATGTGGATTAAATTGTTATGTTTCTCCTGTTACCCTATCTTTTGTTATTGGGGTATCCACTGTCACCTTGATGATTATTGAGGAACAATAGCCTACCTTTCTGCTTCCACAATAATAATCTGTTGGCTACAGCATCCCTCCTTTCCCAGTAATATCATTTATCAAGGAGTTACTCATAGTCAACAATAAATAGGAAAATCTAGAAATAGAAAATAAATGTTTCAAATTATACATCAGTCTGAGTAACATAATAGAATCTTGTGCCATCCCCATTAGTCTTTATCATAGTAAGGATCACCTCTCCGACCAGCATAACCATGCTATATATCTTATCTACCCATTAGCAGCTCAGACTGGCTATCTGGTATACCAAAGTTACTCTTTTTTCTCTTTGATAATAATAAACATCTTGTAGAAAGACAGTTTGAGACAATACAATTACCATATTCCTCGGTTAGGAATGAATAGATCTAAACTATTTAAAAATGTTCCTAAGAGGTCTGCTGAATTAGCTGGCTAAGACTGTCCTAACAATTGGTAACAATGCGGGTTGCTTAAACAAGAGCAATTTATTTCTTCATAGTCCGAGGTCATGGTAGGACGGGTTTGGTTTCTCCTGAGGCCTCTGTCTTTGGAGTGCAGATCTTTTCTCTATGTCCCCAAATGGTCTTTCCTCAGTATATCTAATATCCTTCTTCTATAACCAGGCAGCCTGGGCAAGGGCCCACCCCGAGGGCTTCATTTTAAGTACGTCTTTCAACGCTGCTATCTTCAAACACAGTCACAATACTGGTGGCAGGCTGGGTGACAGCTTCAATTTACAGATTTGAGGAGCTATTTACAGATTTTGAGGAGCTATTGTAAGATGACTATACATGTAAGAGACTTCTTACAACTGGAAAGCACTATGCGAATTCATTACTCCTCTTGACAACCACCTACACACTCTCTACACAAATGGCTTAAGCATTCCCTTACAATGTCGTTAGCATTGTTAATTTGACTCCCATTTCATGGCTGTCACCGATCAAGGTCAACTTCCCCTTGGCCTGCCTGTGTTATCACATGTACTCAATGGCTGGCACCCACACGAAGTTGTGCTTGGAGTTCTTTAGCGCAGGGATTTTGAGCCTGTCTTCTGGTTATAAAAACTACCTCCAACGAGGCCCAAGGCTTTTCCTTACCTCAGAGAGAAAGGCTGCCTGTGAATTCTGCCACTGATTTCTCCATCAACCAGATGCATAGCCTTGGGCTAGGCCCCACTAAGAAGCACAGCTGAGAAATGCGGATAACAGTCCTCCCATAGGGGCAATGAGGATTAATGAGATAGTCTTTATAGAGAATTTGGATAACATAAAATGTGCAGACCCCTATTCATTTCTTCCTAGAACTCAGCCACAGATAAAGCACCTGCCAGGAAGCTGGAACCTGCTCATCTAATTTTTCACTTGAAAGTGGCAATGTAGGTTTAGTACATCTTAGCTTCCTAGAGATGGGTAAAGGACACACACATTGCTATGTCTGACAAAGAATAAAGCCAAAAGAATTCTTCCCACTGAAATGTGTTACTTTGGGGGGTTGTTTTTGGCTTTTGTTGTTTGTGTGTGTGTTTGTGTGTGTGTTTGTTTTGTACCAGAGTCTGTCAGAGGCCAGAAAGAAGCTGAAGCTATGGGACTGGGACCATGGGACTGGCTGCCTTTCTTCTCTTTCTTTTTCTCTCCTTCCTTCCTTCCTTCCTTCCTTCCTTCCTTCCTTCCTTCCTTCCTTCCTTCCTTCCTTCCAGGGTCTCATACTTTTGTATGTCACAATATAGTCCAGGCTAACTTCAAACACATGTCATTCCTATATTCTGAGGTTACAGTCTTAAGCCACCAGGCAAGCTCTTGAGTACTTTATTTTTTGCTTGTTTGAGACAGAGTCTCACTATGTAGACCAGGCTGACTTTGAACTCACAGAGATCAGCTTGCCACATGGTGGGATTAAAAGCCTGTACCACCATATCCCACTTGAGTATTTCTTAAGATTTCAGCATTCTGGTTGTCCACAGCCTTCACACTCCGAGGAAAGAATGAATAATGTTTATTTAGCAAGCCCACCATTATTTCCCCAGACTAATAAGAAACCGTTTCTTATTTTTTACCTCAGGGGGAGAGGATGTGCCTAACCCTGCAGAGATTTGATGCACCAGGGTGAAGATATAGTGGGAGGGGGGATAACAAAGAGGAGGCATAATTTGGGATGTAAACAAACAAATAAATAAACAAACAGAAAAAAAGAATAGTACTTTAGGTCTATTTAGTAGGACATGTCTTTAATCCTATCACTTAGGAGGCAGAGGCATCAGGTCTCTGTGGGTTTGAGGCCAGCCTGGTCTACACAGTGGGTCCCAAGCCAGTCAAAGCTACCTAAAAAGACCCCATTTCAAAAGAAATGGATTTTAGCTAGGCATGGTGGTATAAACCTACAATCATAATCTTTAGTAGGCTGAGGCAGGAGGGTTTCCAGGTTAAGTCCAGCCTGTGTTGCATATTAAAACGCTGTCTCAAAAAAGAAAGAAAGAAAGAAAGAAAGAAAGAAAGAAAGAAAGAAAGAAAGAAAGAAAGAAAGAAAGAAAGAAAGAAAGAAAAGAAAAGAAAGTTATTTTATTTTAAATCCTGTGGTGGTTAGCCTTAATTATCAACCGACACAACTTAGAATCACCTAAAAAGGGAGTCTCAATAAAAAAAACTATTTACATTAGGTTTGCTCATGGGCAAGTCTATGCAATATTGTCTTAATTAAATTAATTAATTTGGGGCTGGAGAAATGGCTTAGTGGGTAAGAGCACTGGCTTTTCTTCCAGAGGACCCAGATTCAATTCCCAGCACTCCCATGGCAGTTACTGTCCGTAATTCCAGTTCTTCGGGATCCAGCACCCTCACACAGATATGTGTACAAGCTAAACATGAAAAGACATAAAATAAAAATAAATAATTAAAAAACGTTTTAAAACAATTAATTTGAGAAGACCGGGCTCAGCACAGACAGCACCCATCCCTAGGCAGGGTATCTTGAACTGGGCAAGAGTCGAGTCGTGGACTTGACCACAGGCAAGCACGTGAGCACACATGCGTTCTTTTCTCTCTGCTCTTGACGGTGACTGTGATGTGAAGAACTGTTCAACGTTAACTTAGTCACAATGATGGATGACAACTTGGAATCATAAGCTGAAATATACCCCTTTCTGCTCTAAATTGCTTTCTGCCTGGGTATTTTATCACAATAACAGAGATAAAACAAGGACAAAGCCTTTCAGAGTAACAAGTACTTAGCAGCTAGAAAGAGAAGCCCTTCTCCAAGGACCACTTCTGAAACACTCTAAGAAGTTTCTCAGCACAGGCTGTCAGCTTTATCCCCACACCCTTTCCTTACTTGTCAATCAGGCAACAATCCAGATGATCCTCTCTTTCTCTCTCTCTCTCTCTCTCTCTCTCTCTCTCTCTCTCTCTCTGCATCTCCTCTTTACTTCCCACTCCCCTCCTGCCCCAGTCTTTGCCAGTTAGGTTTTTGGTTTTTTTTTGTTTTGTTTTGTTTTATCAGCTTGGTACAAGCTAATGTTATCTGAGAAGAAGGTGTTGTAATTGAGGAATTACATCCATCAGCTTGACTGTAGGTAACTCTGGATCATTTTCATGATTGGTTGATGTGGGAGGTCCCAGTCCACTGTGAGTAGTACTACCCCTGAGTAGAATGGTCCTGTGTTATATATGAAAGCAGACTGAGCAAGCCAATGGGCAGCAAGCCAATCAGTTGGTTTCTGCTTCAGTACCTGAATCTAGGTTCTTGCTTTGAATTTCTTCCCAGACTTCCCTTTATGACCACAAGCTATAAGGTGAAATAAAACCTTTCCTCCCCAACTTGTTTTTGGTCATGGTATTTTAGCACAGCAATAGAAAGCAAACTAGAACATAATCAAACTCTAATTTTGCAATAAAATCTTTCAAATTCTACCTTGATTCCTACATCTTACTTGTTCTAAAGATCAGTCAGTATCAGTCAGGAAGTAAGCGTGTGCACACACACACACACACACACACACACTCACGTGCACGTGCAAGTTTGAAGAGTTTGGTGACTGTATCAGGACACTATCACAGCATCAAAGTATCATTGTTGGATAGCATAGTTTCTTTGTGGAACTGTATAAGGCCTAGTGAGGCTCAAGGCAAAGGCACATGGGAGAGAGAGATAAATAACCCTGTGTAAATGCCCTGGGACCTGTGAAGATGTTTATCTCACAGACTGTGGGAGTCATTGAAGATTTTAACTACAGAAGTATCACAAACACGTGAGCCTGTGAAAAAGAGTTCTCAAACGGAAAGATGGGGCATGAGTTGAAGAAAAGACTATGAACAAAGAAGCCATCTGAGAAGCTCTCTGGATAATTCACAACTGAAAGCACCAAAAGATGTGGAAACAAGGCACTAACTTATGCAGCATTAGCCGAGGTATCATTCTTGGGGCAAGGGCAATTTTTATGCCCATGTCAACCCTCCACTGGTCTTTAGCAACCCCTTTAAGATAGGCAACCTGTGCTAGAATAAAAAAAATAAGGCACTTCCTTTATTAAAATCTCCTGCTTTATGAGAAAGACAAAGTATTACCTGGTAAGGAGTGCTGATACATAATATAATTTCAGCACACAGAAAGTTGAGGAGACTACAAGTTCAAGACCAGCATAAACTTCACAAGAAGACTCTACCTCAAATAAATAAATGAATATTCTAACTGTGACTTACTGGGTGAGTTAATGATGGTTATGTGAGTTTCCTAAGCTTCATTTCTCACTCCATAAAATAGGGAAAATATCTGCCTCATGGGGATACAGTCCATATGACCAAGTACATGACAGGTATCTGCTAAGTGTTCTCAAGAAAAACTGGGCATGGTGATGAACACCTGTAATTCTAGCACTCCTAAGGTTCAGGTAGGAGGATCAGAAATTTGAGGCTAGCCTGGGCTATATGGGAAGACACTGTCATTAAAAGAATTTTTTTTTAAAGTTCCTATGATGCACTACTTTGTAAGGAAAACTTAAAGCTATGGTGAACATCATATAAAAATATGTGAAAAGATTAATAAAATATACCAGATAGAGCCAGGTGTGGTGGCACACACCCTTAACCCCAGCACTTGGAAGGCAGAGGCAGGAGGATCTCTGAGTTCAAGGCCAGCCTGGTTTACAAAGTCAGTTCCAGGAAAACCAGGGCTACAGAGAAAAATTTTGTCTTGAAACTCCGCCACAGGCTGGAGAGATGGCTCAGTGGTTAAGAGCACTAACTGTTCTTCCGAAGGTCCTGAGTTCAAATCCCAGCAACCACATGGTGGCTCACAACCATCTGTACAGCAACAGTGTACTCATATACCTAAAATAAATAAATAAATCTTTTAAAAAAAAAGAAACCCCGCCACACACACACACACACACACACACACACCACCGCCACCGCCGCCGCCGCCGCCGCCGCCACCACCACCAAATACACTAGATAAAAGAGTGAGAACAGACAGAACTAGAACTCTATATCATTAGCCTTTTCTGGAACAACTGTAAATATAGAGTAAAATCATTGTTCTAATTTCATTCTGTTGCTGAGACAAATGCCATCACCCAAAACAACTTTGGGGAGGAGAGGGTTTAATGTCAACTCGCACTCTGGGGTAACAGTCCATCAATCACCAAAGGTGGGGTAACAGTCCATCAATCACCAAAGGAAGTCAAAGCAGAAACTTGAAGCAGAAACCACGGACTCAGGCTGCCTTCATGGCTCACTCGCTGGCTTTCCCAGCTAGCTTTCTTATACAGTCCTGACCCACCTACCTAGGGAATGGCACCACTCAGAGTGGGCTAAGTCCTCCCATACACATCATCAAACAAAATAGTCCCTCATAAACATGGCTACAGAGCAAGCTGAGCTAAGCAATTCCTCAGTTGAGGTTTCCTCTTCCCAGTTGACTCTAGGTTATGTCACAACCACCTGACTAAAAATTGTCTCCAGTAGGCTTGTAGGCTTCATTTCTGACCCCATCTTCCTTTTCCATATCCTTCCTATTTCCAGCTTTAGACCCATTTTCTGAAGCCAAGGCTTTGAGTCATCTTAGTTAAGGCTCTGTCCTAGCTACTTCTCTATAGCTGTGACAAAACACCATGTTCAAGGCAACATATAAAAGAAAGCAGTTAATTGAGGGGCTCATGGTCCAGAGGCTTGGAGTCTGTGAAGATCATGGCAGGGGGCATGACAACAGACAAGCAGGCAGGGCACAGGAGCAGTAGCTGAGAGCTTCAATCTGTTCCACAAGCATGGGAGGCACAGGGAGGGGAGAGGCGGAAAGGGATAGAGAAAGCTAGCTGGGGTGTCATGAGCTTCTGAAACCTCAAAACCCACATCCACGGAGATGCCTCCTCCAACAAGGCCACACCTCCTAATTCTTTCAAACAGCTCCACCAACTGTGGAGTGACCACTGAAATAGACAAGCCTATGAGGGTCCAGGAGTCATTCTCACTCAGATCACCACAAGCTCCACCCACAACCTTGGGCATCCCTGCTTGTGAGCCGTTGTTGTCATAACTGATACTACACAGACCTGTTCATGTACACAAGTGAGTGGGAGATGAAATTTTACAGGTCCCTCTGTTTGACCACCTTCTGACTGCTCTTCTCATTCCATACCACAGGCTCCTAAACTCTCAACCCCGTAACCACAGGTCTGGCACCTTCAGAGTTTATCTGCAGCCAGATTTGCTGTACTTTCTTAGCAGACTTTCACCTCCTTGTGTGGGTTGCTACTCAGTTTCCCTGCTGAATCCTGAAGAAGCTCACTCCCGTTGAGCACCACACTTCACAGTCAGGGTAAAACTTAAGGGTGAGGCATAGCTCAGTGGTAGAAAATATATTTCCCAAGTCTAATTCTCACAACACTACTGACCAAAAGGGGCAAATAATCATTAGACCTGGTAAATCCAAGGGACCCCATTCCCTAGAATGTGACTTATTCCGAGTATGAAAATCAAAATCTGTAACCAAATACTTTGTTCCATGTACCTAGGGCAAGAAAACAACACAAGCAACATATTTTGTCTCTTATAAGAGAGTATAAAATTTACTAAGTTTTTTTTTTAAACATTATCTTATCTGAGCTCCACACCAAACACATCATATAAAAATCACCAGTTTCTCTATCTTATATGTAAGTATCCAAGCTTGGCACAGTGGCGCATCCTTGGAGGGTAGAGACATGGGGATTATGGGTCCAGATCAGCCTGAGATTCATGAAACTATTTCAGAACAAATCAAAGTAAAATCAAAAGTATGAGTGGGACAGAGCTGTCTGGTGCCACCCCACCCTGAGAATCTATAGGCTGCTAATAGTTGCTAAAAGATGGAAGATTTTCTTCCATAGTGTAAGCATGGAAAAAGTGGCCTTGCTTCTTTAAGCAACCTCTCACCCTTGCACCTGTAAGCAGTATCTCACTCATGCTTTTAAAATCAACCCTAATAAAACTCACCAAGACAAAAGAAAGGAAGGAAGGAAGGAAGGAAGGAAGGAAGGAAGGAAGGAAGGGAGGGAGGGAGGGAGGGAGGGAGGAAGGGAAGAAGGAAGGAGGGAGGGAGGGAGGGAGGGAGAGAGAGAGGAAGGAAGGGAGGGAAGAAGAAAGAAAGAAAGAAAGAAGAAAGAAAGAAAGAAAGAAAGAAAGAAAGAAAGAAAGAAAGAAAGAAAGAAAGAAAGAAAGAAAGAAGGAAAGACAGGATAGCAGAAAGGAAACTAGCAAGAGACAGAAGGAGGGAGTCATCAGGAGTGAAAATAGGACATGAGACGGTAATGAGATATGAACATCATCAAAGTGCATTAGATACATGCATAAAAATGTCATAACAAGTCCATTGTCATGCATAATTCATATATGCTAATAAAAACCCTAAGTAAATGACTTGGAGAGAATGATAAAATAACCCCATTTCCCCAGGTTTGAGGGGTTTCCCAGGTCACTGGTTTTCCTGTTTTGAAACAAGTCTGGCACAAACTGGGATGGTAACATACCCTAGATCACACAGCTCATAAACAACGGTCTAGGATTTGGATTCAGGGCACCTAGCTGATACTGCAGTGATCAAAACAAATAGATATTTGTTAAATGAATACTTGCTTCCTTCCTTCCGAATCTCATGTGCTTTCCAGACTAATGCATAAAGGTCCTGTTTGCTGTCTTCTTGAGATACCAGTTGGATACAGAGGATGAGGAAAGGCTGCTTTTCACACAGGGAAAGCATCCTTGCATTAATGCGAAGGTCAGACTAAACACCCACGGTAATGATGTCAATAAAAGAATTAATGGAACAGAATCCATGATTATTGTAATGAAACTTGAAATCAAAAGTGATTGTGAATGGGCTACTAACCCAATCAACAATCCAACTGCCCCTACTCCTGGATGAGCAAGTGCTGATTGCAGAGATGAATATTCAGTACATGCAAATTTTTCAGGCCCTTTGATCAGATAACAATCAAGAGTTGTAGGAGACATAAACAGGCCAATAAATCTCAAATCCAATGGTAGCCTTGCTGAAGCCATCTCACTAAAGACTCATTTAAAAACTGTTAAATAAGGAGAGGCCAAGAGCTTCCTAGGTGACAATTTTAACATCTACTCATCAAGGAAGAATGACAGAGAAGGGAATTTGTAGCTTGAGATGGAAATGATGCCTTTCTCTTTATCCACCAGGTAGCTGCCATTACTTAATTGTATGTGTGATGTGGGGTAGAGGGGGGAGGAGTGTCACAGGGACAGGGATGTATTATTATCTAGTGATGTCATCTCTTCCTTTTGTGACAGATATGTGGACAATATAAGAGTCTTTAAATTCAGCATTAAATATATCAAAATGTAGCCCCTTTATGACCAAAGCTAGCCAGGAACTTTTGTCTAAATCATAACAATACAGGTGCTCTGAGGGACCAAGCAAGGCACCTCATCCTCAGGTCTGGCACAGTTCCCCTTGAGGTATGCAACTTAACTTCTAGGCTAGGGGAGAAGGGCTAAGGTCAGGGCACATTCACTTCCCCTTTAGCAGACTTTATAGGGCACCACCCCTCTGTTATCAGAATGCCACTCTTCTTCCTAAGTCTGCCCAGCCTTCCTTTGGACATTAGTTTACATAGTCTTGGGGGATGATCCAGTCCAAATGCTTAAATTCTATTATAAAATATCCTTTGTATCCCTTTTAGTTTTTTCAGTATTTACTAACTGTTTGTAACAGTATCAGAAAGATACTGAATATTCATCTTTCATTCAGTCTGTAACTGTCTGGCAATATGCTTGGTGCCAAGATCAGAGGAGGAACAGTGATAAGGGTAAAAGACCTCCTTGGCAACAAAGAGAGCAGACAGCAAAGTTATTCCAGAAAGAGGGTACAGCATTCATTGTATGCAGATGATACATGCAAAAGACTACAAATTAGTTCAGCAAGGTCTCAGGCAGGAAGCCTAGGAGTTGGCAGACCTGCAGTTGGATAATTCGGTACTTTTCCAGGAAGTTTTCTCTGGCTGATTCCTGTAGCAGTAACAGCTTCTGCCCATTCCCTTCAAATAATCAGAAAACCATTAGAGCTCCCGATGTCCTTCCTGACCCTTAGTTTCCCATCTCCAGTGTCTTCTCACAGGAGACATATTTTAAACCCTAATTTGCATTTGTTTTTCCATCTTTCTTCTGCGTCTACCTGTCAGTCTGGTCCACATTAGAGTTCTCTGCCAGTAACCGCTATCAAGGGTGGAGTTTCCTGTGTGTGACCCACGAAGAAGAGAAAACACAAGTCTTGCCAGCTCAACGTTACAGTGAATCCACTGCATGCTACATCAGAAGTGTGGTTAATCTGTCTGAGGACAGCATTGCACACCTGTCTCTTCCAAGCATGTCCTGTTAACTGAATGGACACAAACTTTGACTCTCCCAGAGGTGCCTTTCAGTGGCTTACGTGGAGCCGTGGTAGTCAGTTTTCATCACTGTGTCAAAAATACCCGAGAAAAATAGTTTGACAGAAAAGGTTTATTTTATCTCACAGTCAAGGCACATGGTCATTTGTTCTGTTACTTCTGGACCTGGACCACTGTGAGGTGAGTCAGAACTCTATGGTGGAACTGATAAAGTTAGAGTCACCCTTCAAAAATTCCAGCAGCTGGCAACAAGCCATCTTAACACCTGAGCTTTGGGGGGATTGTTCCTAGTCAAACCACTGCAGGCACTAAGTAAGAGGCTTGGTTATGTCAGACACTGTTAAAACTGCTACAGGGCAGGTAGGATCTGCTCAGTGGGTGACTGGCACTTGCTTCACGAGTCTGAAGAATTGAGTTTCATTTCTGGGATACACATGGTGAAAAGAAAGAATGTTTATCCAATTCCCACAAGAAGGGTGTGTGTGGTACAACAACAACACCCCCCCCCATGCACACACACCCAAAAAAATAAATTATAGGAAGAAGGGAGAAGGACTGGGTAAAAGGCTATGGAAACCAAGGGAAAAATAGAAGCAGCCCATGGATGTGTATGGACATCCTAAGGATGGATGCGACAAGTTTTGCTTGAACCTCTGGCCCCAGGAAGAGTCTGAGCTGTCTGGGACAGTGATAAGCTGTGACAGAAGGACTGTCACATCACAGGCTGGTTGACAATCATTGAGGAAGCTTAGGAGTGATGATGAGGAGAATGGTCATGGCCACAGCTTGGATGGGTTGAGGGTTTTCAGAGCATTCAATGCCTTTTCCTCTTAGCTGGCATTACAGCACTTACCTTTCTGTTACAGATAAGGGCCAAGTTTAGATGGCTCACAGCCTCCCAAGATCAAAGTTGAGTGTAACCCTGATCATTGGGAGTGAGTTCAGACTCAACTCTGTTGTCCGCATTCAGTATTACCTTTCATTTATTGGTTGTTTGTTCGCTTATTTAATATGCTTCTGAGTCTCTGCTACTAAAGTACTGTGATCAATTCTTGCTCTATCAGCAAGGACCTATAAATCCAGAGCTACACAAAATGCTGAAGATACAGTAGACTACAAGTCTGAAAATGTCCCATGAGACTCCCTTTGAGCCTTTACATCATAGAACACAATTAAGTGACAAGCGATCAACAAAGGTTAGAACAGGCTATGTTACATGCTATGGGTTATGGCAGAGACGAGGAGAAGACACCTACTTGTGTGGTCAGAGGAAGGCCTTGGGAAAGGGATGGGAGAGCTGAAGAATGTTACAATATCAGCCATCTGGCAACTGCAAGACCGGTAAGAAATAACCTATGCAAAGCAAGACCGAGAGTTTAGGAGGAGCCAGGCCATGAAGAGTCTTCAAAGCCATCAGAGGACTTAGGATTGTCTTAGTTCAATGACAAGCCCTTAGACAGTGACAATAAGCAATGGAGTGGTGACCGTTTTACTTTTTATGCAGAGGAAGGAGGATAGTTCAGAGCATGGTCTCCGGAGCCAGAGCGCCTGGGTTTAAATCTTGGTTTGCTATTCATGAGCAGGATAGCCACAGGCAACTTCTTTTATCTTTCAAGTGCAGAATCTAGACCAGAAAATGGTGGTACATGTGCATAATACCCGCACTGGGAAGGCTCAGTAAGATGATGACAGACACCCTGAGCTGCAATAGGAAAGCCTATCTCAGAACAACACAGAACTCATCAAATGCAGAATCTAATAACAGGTCCCTCAGGGGCTGTTAGGAAAGTCAAATTTGTTATCATTTGAATACACTTAGAATAACACTTAGCTTATAAAATACATAAGTAGATGGGTTAATAAATAAGCAAATAGATGCTTTCACACACACAGCCATCCAAATATATTTCTCTATCAACTCAGAAATGTTATATTGAAAGCACCCTTTTCTTTCTGTGCAGTATGTGTGATTTCTTCTTCCCCTTGGCTCACATTAGCAACTGTTCTGCCCTATAGGAATGACTCATCAAGAACTTGATGTTTCTTACTACATAATGCTAAATAGGCATGCATAAAAATATGCATATGCATATGTATTATAGCATATTATGATTATTTTGCAAAAATTAAGTCATAGTATATACATTGCTCAATGAATTGCTCTACTAACACGTAGAAACCCTTTCTAAACAACAGGTATGAGTCTACTTCATCATTTAAGATGGGTGTGTCCTGACCTCTGCGGTCTGTTCTGCTATAATATATGCAGCACTTCCTCTCTTGGTGTACAGTTGTCCCTAGTTCTTTTGACAGTACTCACATTTTCCCATATCCATGCACTCTTTGTATCAAGAGGTATCTAAGTGAGGGAATGCTAGACTTCCGGATACCAGTGGCATTTTCTTTTCTTTTCTTTCTTTCTTTCTTTCTTCCTTTCTTTCTTTCTTTTTTTTTTTTTTTTTTTGTGGGGGCGGGACGGGAGGAGGTAGATTTTGTTTATTTGTTTTGTTTCCTTTCTGATGGGATCTCAACATAAAAAAGGATTCTAACCTCGGACTTGCTAAGCAACCAAGGCTGGCCTTGAACTACCACTGTCTCCACCTCCCAAGTGAAGTACAAGGATTACAAGTGACTTTATTTTCATTTTTGTTATTGTTTGTTGGCTTGTTTGCTTGTTTGTTTTTTGAAAGACTCTCACATAGCCCAGAGCAGCCTTAAACTCGTTACGTAGCAAAGGGAGCCTTGAACTCCTGATGCTACTGCCTCAATTGTCCAAATTCTGGGATTACAGGCATGCATCTACCTGAAATGTCATGAGTTTACATAATGGTTTTACAGTATAATCAAAACCATGATCAAGAAGAAAATACTCATCATCCTCTGAATTTCCCACTGACAATTACGATTTTGATTTCTATCATCATGCATTAGTTTTGTCTACAACTAAATGACATATAAATAAAACTACAAAGTGTATATTTTAGTATCTGGATTATTTAACTAAACATCTATTTTTATTGTTGGTGTTGGCTTTGTTATTATTACTTGAGAGATGATCTTACATTACCTCAGGCTAACCTGTAACTCACCAAGTAGCCCAGGCTGACCTTGATCTTCTCTTCCCACTTTAGCCTCCAGAATGTGTAAGCCAAAATAAGACATCAGTGTCTTTCTTTATTGTTTTTGTACTTTGCGATGAGGCAGGGTCTATCAGGAAAAGTTCCCCCATTTCATCTAGGCTAGCTAGCCAGGGAACTCCCAGGACCACAGTGCTAGACATACACAGTCAGGTCCAACTTTAATAACAAAAACATGGGTATCAGGATTTGAACTTAGGTCTTTATGCTTGCACAGAAAGTCCTCTTGCTTATCAAGGCATCTCTCTACCTCTTCTGAGGGCTTTGAAGATGTATATACATTGTGTGTATCAGTGGATAATTAGTATTACAAGATGAGTTTTTAGTTATAATTTAAATGCAATAAGATCCACAGATTTTATGCTCTATTTTGAAAGTTTTGATAATTGTATTAACTAGATAACTACCACATCAAATTCTTGAATAATCGCAGGTTTTCTTGGCCTTTGGAAAACAATTCATTGATGAGAAAGGTAGAAAACATGACCCAGGAAGTGATCCAGTAAGCAGAGTCCCTTCATGATTCAACTCCAGGTTACTGCTCTAGCTGGCCTGGAGTTCACTCTGTAGACCAAGCTGGCCTGGAACTCACAGAAATCTGTCTGCTTCTGCCTCCCAAGTGCTGAGATTAAAGGCATGTGTTACCACCACCACCACCACCATCACCGAGCTAGTTTTTTTTATTTTAAATTAGTATTATGTAATTTTATTAAATTCTTTTAAATTTCTCAAGTCTTTGTAAATGGAGGGTTTATTTTATTATATTGTTTTCTTTGAAAGAGGATTTCATGTAACCTAGGTTGACCTTGAATTTACTGTGTAGCCAAGAACAGCCTTGAAATTCCAGTTCTTCCCATATCCCTCAAGTGTTGAAAGTAGAGGCATGTGACACCACATTCAGTTTATAGGGTGGTGAGGATGAAATGTAGGGGCTTGTGAAGTGTAGATAATCGATACACCAGCTGAGATACATTCCCAGCTTTATCATTTTTAGTTATTTGAGGCAAAGTTTTCTGATGTAGCCCAGGCTAGTCTATAGCCCTCAATCTTCCTGCCCCTGTGTTTACCTCCCAAGTGGTGAGAATACAGGTGCATGATACCATACATGGTATAAATGTGGTTTTTTACATAAACAATTATGTTACTTCTAAATAAATATTCTTTATAAGTATATACAATAAAATATATTCTTCTTACCTTATTGCATAGGCTTGTATTTCTTGCATGGTGTAAAATGTAAGTGGTGAAAGCAAACAAGCCAGGTGTGGTTGTATATACCTGTAATCCCAGCACTTGGGAAGCTCAGAGGCAGGCAGTTCCTGTGAGTTCAAGGCCAGCTTGGTCTACATAGTAAATTCCAGACCAGCTACAAATATACAGTGAGACCCTGACTCAAAACAAAATAAAGCAAGTATCTTTGCCTTGCTTCAGTAAATAATACAGTAAAAGCATCCAATATTTTGTTACTAAGTTTAATGTTACATGTCTTTCACCTATACTCTTTTTAAATTAAGCAAGTTACTTTCTATTCTAAATCTTTAGTAGGATTTTTTAAAGAAGACCTTAGTAAGGCTTGCATTCCTAGGATAAATTTTACTTGGTAATCATGTATTTGATATCTTATTCATATTATATTCATAAAAAAATCCCCTTTTTTTAACAGACTCTGACCATAACTTTCTTATTTCTTTGACAAGTGTTGATATCAGTACATAACTCTGGCCCCATGGAAATAACTGGAAGGCATTGTCCTGTGTTTCTCAAGAGTCTGTGTTACACACAAACATCTTATATACCACATATGCACAAAATATTTTTAAAAAAGAATTTATTTTAGATTTCTATTACTTTTCCCTTAAATATCTGGTGAACTTCATGAAATTACATAAGCTTATGAAGTCAACTCCAGAGGATGAATATATGGAGATAAATGCTTACATATGGATGCCATTTTTATAAACTGTCTCCTGGCATCCCTTTTACCAGGGACTCCCAATCGGATACTGTATTTTATGAAATTCTAGGCCTAAATATCAGTAATTCTCAGTTGCTTAGAGAAAACAGGTGGGGATGGGGTCAATTTGGCTTACACTTTTCCATCATTGAAAGAAGTTGAGTCAGGAACTCAAGGTAGGAATCTAGAGACAGGAGCCAAAGACGGGTATAAGAAGACATGGAGGAACACTACTTACTGGCCTACTCTCTGTGGTTTCCTCTTCTTATGCTGCCCAGGACCACGTGTGCCACCCGCATGGGCTGGGCCCTACCACATCAATCATCAGTCAAGAAAATGCCCCTCAGACATGCTCACAGGCTAATTCAAGGGAGGGGATTCCTTAGCTTAAGTTCCCTCTCGGTCAAGTTGACAAAACCCATTCAGAACAACAGCGACATCTGAGGCCATGCATTCCAGAAGTATTCTCTACACCTGTGAGAATGGAAGGAAAGACTTTAGAAGGAAGAAGGGGTTGGGGGTAGCAGATATTATTTCCCTTTGAGATAAGATTGTGTACTTTGAGGCTGATCTTTTTGTGCATGGTCTTTGTGCCTCTACTACCTTAGGTCTTGGATTATTTGTCTGGCCTAATGTAGTAGACTTCTCATTATGTTCCTGATTGTTCTTGAAAAAAGAGTGTCATGTTGCAGTATCAGGGGTCTCTGCTACTGATCTCTCCCCGCCTCCTCTCTCTTCTGGCAGGATTTTTCTATGTAGTTTGAATTGGCACTAAACTTGTATTCTCCCTGCCTCTGGCTTCCTTAGTGTTGACATTAGACACATGCTTCACCAGGCACAGTTAATGCTACAGAATAGTCAAAAGCAGCAACAGCTGTAATGTGCCTAACAAGTAGAAATCCAGGTTGTTGATCTACAGGTGTATTACACAGTCTGGCACTACAGTACCCATGCCGGTGGGTTGTGGATGGCCGGTGACAAAAACTAACTGGCATCAATGTCCAATACATTTCAATAATATTTAGTGCATGTTTTCTTGGTAGACATTTACTAATGGGTATTATATATGAAACAAAAAGCTTACAGAATGGTGCACAGGGACACACGGCTGCTGTAATCTTGGCATTGAACAGAGGCAAGAGGACCATGAGTCCAAGGATGTTCTAGACTACAGAGTAAGAACCTGTCTTCAAAACCACTGAGACATCAAGACGAGACCCAAACAAGCTTTACAATGCATGCCTCTGTCTACACTTCCTCTGCCTATACATGTCTGCTTTTTCATTTTCTTTTGTTTTTTTTTTTGTTGTTTTGTTTTGTTCTTTTCCTTCTAATCCCCTAGTCAGATGTCCAGGCCCTCTGTCATTATTGACCAGGAATTTTATGTTTTCTTATTTGAGGCAGTTTCTACACCAAGTGAGAGACTTGGTGCATCTCTAAAAGCTCACCCCTTGGGAACATCTTTCACCTCCATTTTCAAGACCAGCACTGATTGCTCTAATGCTATTTTTCATTTCTGACTTGCATGAGCATGTGAGTGCATGTCAAAGTCAGATTCACAGCCCCTGCCCCCCAGCATGTACTATGAGACCTCCTGTGTGAGCAAGCACAGGTGTGAGCTTGGACGGCACGTGAACACCTATGGAGAATGGGTATGCAGCATAGGCATGCTTCTGTCTGAGACCACAGTCCTGGGCTTGTCCCAACTTTCCCACCATGGGTATCTTCAAGAAGTTATACCAGCTATATGATCCACATGAAAGGAGTGTTCGTATCACAGCCTTGAAATATTGCAGACTTCTTACCTGCTCTTGCTCGCTCAAAAGTAATGATACTCTTGAGGGAGGGATATAAATATAGTCCTAATTTATTAAAGTCTCAAAAATAGAAAAATGTTAAATGTTTTAAATGCAATAGTATTCTTAGATATATAATATATTATTGCCTCTAGAGTCTAAAGATGCCTTCCAAGAACTGTGCTTCCTTATTTGTGGTAGGGGCTCCAATAGGGCTCTTCATTTTATTTATTTTTTTTAAAGATTTATTTATTTTATGTATGTGAGTACAGCATTGCTCTCTTCAGAGACACCAATCATCAAATCTCATTACAGATGGTTGTGAGCCACCATGTGGTTGCTGGGAATTGAACTCAGGACCTCTGGAAGAACAGTCGGTGCTCTTAACCACTGAGCCATCCCTCCAGCCCGGGCTCTTCATTTTAAAAGGATAGCTCAAGAACCAGTGAACTAGCTCTGTTGGTAAAAGTCTTGACTGCCAACCCTGATGACCTGAGATCAATCCTCAAGACCCACCTCTGCATCTTCTGGGTCTGTAACAGGAGCATTTGTCCCTCCTTTTCCACATTTATAGAATGAACCTTGGGGGTACCACTTGGCCTTCTCCATAATAGCATTCCATTCCCAAGTCAGCAATGCCATGTGAGAGATTCTCCATGTGTTAATAATAGATAGACATTTCATGACTTGAGAAATAATCATGGTGTGTTCTTAGGGACTTAGTAAACCCCTACTGAGCTTGAATTTATCCAAATATGTATTTGTTTCCTAGGTCACACAAATCTTCAGTCTAACAGAAGGCCACATGTTACTGGGTCTCTAGGGATCAACTCAAACCACATGTTCCTTAAACTGTCAAGGTATTTCCTGCCCTTGGGTCAGAGCTTACACATTAAAACAATCCCCTTGTTGCCATCTCAAGCTGAGACACTCACAAAAAGGGGGGGGTGGAGCCTATAGGTCCCATTTGGCTAGTCATTGAATGTAAGCATCCCTGAAGGGACTGTCTGAGTTATACTAACCCAGGATCCTGGAAGCCATAATAATTAGTTCTTTGTTCCTGAAGTGATATTTGGATGTTGCCTACTGTGTTGAGCACTGTAATATTCATGGAGGAAATGTCTAGAAGGGAGAAGGAAGCAAGACTGGGCAGAGGGAGAGGTTGGGTTATGGTGGTGGTATCACAGAGATGCCAGCCAGTCCTACATGGGTCTTTGGCACTGGCATGGCCTCTCAGAATTGTCCTGAGCTATCAAATCCTGAGTCTTCTTTCTACTAGCATTAGATGCAGGCTTTCTTGGTGAAGAAATGTGATGTGGGAACTGATGGTATTTAGGAGAATCAGCTAGCCTTGATGGTACCCTCCCACCATCCCAGCTCTCAGACTGAGGTGGAAGTGATGAGGGTTTGAGGTTGGCCTGGACTGCATAGTGATGATCTGTTTCTCAGAAATTGGGGAGCTGGGGTTGTCACTCAGTGGTAGAGTACTTGCCTAGCATGTGAGAGGCCCTGGGTTCCATCCTCAGTACTAAACAAAACAAAACAAAACAAAATGACAACAAAAAAACAAACAAACAAACAAAATGGGAAAAGAGGAAAAAAGAAATAAAGTGGGAGGGGGCGATAGAGACAGGAAGGGAAGAGAAGAGGAGAAAGAGAGGATAGGAAAAGGAAAGAAGAAGCAGGAAGGTGAGGAAGAAAAGAAGAGAAAAAGAGAAGAGGAGGGGAGGAGAGAGGAGGAGAGGGAAGGGAAGGGAAGGGAAGGGAAGGGAAGGGAAGGGAAGGGAAGGGAAGGGAAGGGAAGGGAAGGGAAGAGTCACTGTGTGCTACTAATGATGAACCCCTCCAGCAGTTGGGAGATGCATGTCTTGTACTGAAAAGAACATCTGGGTGATATGCGGAGTCTCTGACAGGAGTGGTCAGCACATAGATGGTAATTCAAAGCCTGGATATGAACGTGATTACTAAGGAAAAAAATGCAGACAGTAGAGAGAAGAGGAAGTAGGGTGCAGGGGGCACATGCTTGTAGTCTCTCACATGAGCCCAGGAGTTTGAGGCCAGGCTGAGTACCAAAACAAGATCCCCACTTCAGGAGAAGAGGAGTGATGCCTAGAGTTAAGTAAGAGGCTGCTTGTAGCATTGCAGATCTGTTTCCACCCGAAACCTTCAGGGCACCAACCCCGTTCTCATCTTTTACACAGGAAGAGACAAGGTGGGGCTCTGCCAAGCTGACCACCGCTGCTTGGCACAGTTGCTGCGGCTCTTCGGTGTCTTTTTCTTCCATTCACAGTCACGTGTGCCAGCCTTCAAACTGGTAAACAGGGGATGGGTCGAAAGGTCAAAGGGGCTCAGCTCTCGATCTGAGCACACTGGCTTGATCAGCTGTGTTTCCTCATTATAATCAGGAAATCCTGTCTCCCTCCAGTGAAGGCACATCTGGAGACTCAGCAAGGGTGGGGAAGGGCAGAGGGGGAGGGAGGAAAGGGGGAAGAGGGTGGGGTCAAGTAGCAAGGAAGGGAGAGGCTGATCTCTCCTTTCTGGGCTCAAAATAAGCCTTCTTTTCTTTAGTTCTTATACACGTACATCTGCCCTCTGAGACACTTTCCCCATTAGCCTCTGTTGTCTTTATAATTTCATTACTAGCTAAAGGGAATTTCACTGCATTTAAAGAGAAGATAAGTGAGTGCTATAGTACATACTGAAATATAAGAGATTCTGTCTCAAAAAAAGTTAAAAATTGAAAGTAATATTTTAAGGTATGAGTATGTTTGGATGCGTGTATGTATAACATACATGTGTAATCAGATGTGGCCGCACACACAATCTCAGCAATTGAGAGAGTAAAGGAGGAAAATCGTGAGTTACAGACTAACTTAAGCAATATGGGAAGAGCCTGTATCAAAAAAGGGGTGTGATTCAGTTGATAGAGCACTTGCCTAACCTGTATGGTGCCTTGCGTTCAATTCCCAATACTCCATAAGCCAGTGTGGTGAAAGGAGGAAGATCAGAAGTTCAAGGCCACCCTCAACTACATAGGGCATTTGAGATTAGCCTGAAACTGCCTTAAGAGAAACAGACATACAGTAAAAGCAACAACCCTAACTTTGAAATGGCCAACTTTTGCCAAGAGCTTATTGCATGCCATCTATTCTGTGAGCTCTGGTATTGAAAATAAAGGTTGAGTTGTTAATTTTAAATTGTAGCAATAATTGGGTTTTTATTGTCTCTACCTCCAGAGTGCTAAGAATTAGGCGTTTGACAACCAAGCCTAGCTTATGTGGAGGTAAGGATTGAATCCAGAATTTTGTAGATACCAGGTGAGCTACATCCACAACCTGTTTGTTTCTCTGCTTGTTTGAGACAGGTGCTGTGCAGATCAGGCTGGCCTGAAACACGCCTGGATCCTCCTGTCTCTAGCTCCTGAGTGCAGGGATTACAGGCATACACCACCACATGCAGCGGCTACTTGTAGCCTTATTCTTCAAACGTTTATTACTCTAATGTGTTTGCAATGCATATATGCACATGTGGAGGTCTGAGGACAACTTGTAGGACTCAATTCTTTCTCCTTCTACCCATCCACGGGTTCCAGAGGTTGAACTTAGATCATCAGGTAGGTGTGCTAGGTGCCTTCACCCACTTAGCAAGCTTTCTGATTCTACATACTCTATCTTATGAACAAAAATGGAAAGTTTGTTTTAGAATCAAAACCAGATTCCTGGTAAGGTTTTCTAGTCTCCTCCTCCTTCTCCTCCTCCTCCTCCTCCTCCTCTCAGCCTGTGATCTGGATCAGTCACAACAGCCTACTAGTTTCTATTATTCTGCTCTTCCCTGACTAGGAGACTTTCCTGTGCTATTTGCAACACTTGCTACTGCTTTCTATTGAATTTCAAATGTCCTAGAGACCTTGATCATTTCTAGGACTCCTTATATGTCAACAGCATGTTTCATGAGCTTGTCAATATTTATCAGTGTAATCTAATTTCTGTTGTCTGCTAAAAGGGTCTCTCTGGCTCTTGACAGGCCTGCCCACTGCTTCAGCACCTGGAACTTTGACTGTAAGCTTTCTCTAACGGATTGATATCAGCAGCTCTGCCAACATGGGTCTGCCTGCCTGTGGTTTATTGGAAGAAACGCAAATGTGGTCTCCTCATTTTCATAGTCTCCTTTTGCACTTGACAGCTCCTCAGGCAAGGACACAGTCTTATCTTTCTTATTTTCTTTTGTGAGTACTAACCTTTTACCTGCATGTATGCATGTGCACCACATTCTTGCCTAGTCAGAAGAGGGGATCAGATCCCCTTTAACTGGAGCTGCCGATGGTTGTAAGCCACTTTGTGAGTACTGGGAATCAAACCTGGGTCTTGGGGAAGAGCAGCAAGTGCTCTAAACCACTGAGCCGTCTCTCCAGCCCCACACTCTTGTTCTCTTACAAAGTAGGAGAGAGATGATGGAAGTGTGCTCACAGCAACCAAGCCAATTTTTACATTACTTGGCTTGTCTTGTTCAAGTCATGGATAGTTGTTCTAGCAACCAAATGACTGGCTTATTTTAAAGCTACCCTTTTTCCTCTATAAACGTAGACTCCGAATGAAGTGGAGCTGCTTTCCCAAGCCATAGGATTGTTAAGCTGCTGACAAAGACAGCAAAGACAATAAAAATTGTTTTATTAATGATTTATTAGGTTTTTGATGCTCCTATTTGTGATTCAGACAAGGTCTGTCTACATAGTCCTACTTGGGCTCACACTCAAAATCTTCCTGCCTCCTTTCCGAGTCCTGAAATTGCAGTCACACACCACACTGCCTACCTTGATTCTCCTACATTGAAGTTAGAAATTCTTGGCATGTTGGCATCTCAACCTTCTCATTTCCTTAGAAGATTACAACTCAAAGAAAAGGACTGGCATCCACCATTAAAGATAATAATTTAGGAAGTCTAGTCCCTGACATATCAAAAGGCAAAAGGACCACTGGCTACTTTACAGATACTTCAAGACTTCTGCCCACATTACCAGGTGGCTCTCCTGGTATTGTGACATTCTGCCATAGTTTCCAAGGGAATATTCCCCTAACCTAATGGGGCTCAGTATTTATCAGGAAAATATTCTTTATAATTCTAAACTTGCTTCACTAAATTGTATTTATTTATTTTATAAGAAGTCATTCCCTTAATGTAAGCTTTGAATGAGGCTCCACCCCCATCCCCAACTTGACTTTAAAACAAACAAAAACAGGAGAACCAGAAATGTCAATCAGGAGCTAAATTACTGTCCTTGCCTCCCAGCTTTCAAGTGTAATGCTTCTACTTGATCTTAATGGTTGAATTTGCCGGCAGTTATTTGGATCTGATTACCACTATCAGTTAATTGGTGTTCGGCCACTCTAGTCCTCATACTTATTATTGGAACTGGAGAAGGCTGGTGAGTAAAGGGGCTGCGCCTTCCTCATGAAGACAAAAGTGAGTTTGTGCCCCTTGTCCAAGTAGGCTGTCGACTACTTCCTTGACCACAAAGATCAGGATACTGATTGCTCTCGTGACTTTGCCTTTTCTTTTTGAATCCATCCCACTCCACTGGGTCATTCTGACATAGCTCCCAAAGAAGGCAAAATAGGATAGTTAGAGAAGTTACCAGAAGCAGGTATGCCTTGACATAAAACTTTACTGCCCAACACTTAGTAGATCCTTTATTTCAGATTGATTTATTTCTACTTTATGCATATGGGTATTTTGACTTGCATGAATATCTGTGTACCACATGTGTGTAATGCCTGTGGAGGCTAAAAGAGGGTGTCAGATCTCTGGAGCCAGTGTCCAGGATGGTTGTGAGCTACCATGCCAGTGTTAGAAACTGAACCCTGGTCCTCTGAAAGAGCAAAAGTTTCTCTTAACTGCTGAGCTATCTCTAGCCCAAAGCTTAGAAGACTTTAGGAGCTGTCAGCAAAGATCTATTACCTGAGGATGACTTTACGACTACTCTAAATACTTCAGGATCACTATCCATAATGCACTTAAAGGACCATAAGGCAAATTATTTATTAGAATTTAACATCTTAATTGGCTATGGAAACTGACAAGCCCCAAAAAGGACATAAATACCTGTAATTCCAGTTCCTGGGAGGTAAAAACACAAAGATCAGCTTAAATTCATCCTTGTTACAAGTGGAGTTCAAGGCCAAATGACCTTAGACCCTGTCTCAGAATAGAATAGAATAGAATAGAATAGAATAGAATAATGTTGTTACTTTAAAATAGATTAAAAGGGGCTGTATCTTTAAGGACTCCGTGATACCTTTAGTGACACTTGCTGAAAGTCACTGAAACTGAGGGTGAAAAAAAGAAAGAAAAACAAGATCTAAAAATAACAGAAACATTTAAGGAACTAACCCCAGCCTCTTCCAAACACAGGATCTATCCTCCTTCCCCTCAAAAGGGAACTTGATCAGGTTTTCCCTTGTTATGAGTCTGGAAGCCCTAAAAGAATCTTCCCTGCTCTCTCTTAAAGACAAACCAGCTTAGGAAACCAGTGCTGGGTGTGTCCGGGAGGTGAAAGAGCTGACATGCACTTCAGTGGAATTTAACTTGCTGCTGTGAATTCCCTTTTATTCTTCCCCATTAATCTATAACCACTGTGAATCATTCTTTCAACCTAATAGAAAAGTTCATTTGTATTCAAGAGAATGTGGAGAGGTGGCTCACCATAAATAATTATGCCTTCTTTTTTAAAATGTGTTTGTTTAATTGGCACACAGTGATACTTCTGATTTGTGGGGTGATGTTTCTGGCAGGGAGGCATGGCAGCAGGAACCTGATAGGTGACATCTTCAAAAACAAATGTGAATCAGAGGGTGAGTGAACTGAAAGCAGGGTGAAGCTAGGAACTCCTAACCCCCCACCCCCAGTGATGCACTTCCCTACAGGAAGGCTCCAAAGCCTCCCCAAACCATACCATCAAACTGGGACCAAGTTTCCCAATACCTAATGGGATACATTTCTCATTCAACTCCTCCCCCAAAGCAGTATTATTCAATACATGCATACAGTGTGCTATGGCCAGATCAGGACAAGCAGCAAACAGCTGACCTATTCATCATCTTTAACTTGTATCATTTCTTTGGGTTGGGAATATTCAAATCCTTTTTATTACCTAGCTTGTAATAGTTAATTGTTGTCAACATAACTCTACATTTTGAAGAATTTGTCCCTTTACTAATTTCCAAAGACACGGATATACATAACCATACATGTAGATAGGTGTCCGCACACTCCAAGTGAGAAGCTAAAGCACAATCCAGTTTTTCCTTTAACCCACTGATGAACTTTTTGTGAAACCCCACAGAATAAAAATAACAACTGTAGCAACAACAAAGCAGGGTGTGGTGTCCTGCCTAGGATCCCAGTATTCAGTAGAGACGAAGGCCAGAGTCAGCTCACACTCAACAGGTGATCGAGGGAATCATGTTAATACCCTTGAAAATTATATGGATTCACTTCCAACTTTTCCTAACATAATACATTTCACACTTGCAGGTAACTGTGGTACTATAAGTGTACTGACTGGTTTTGTGTGTCAACTTGACTCAGGCTGGAGTTATCACAGAGAAAGGAGCCTCCCTTGAGAAAATGCCTCCATGGAGAACCAGTTGTAAGGCATTTTCTCAATTAGTGATCAAGGGAGGAGGACCCATTGTGGGTGGTGCCATCCCTGGGCTCATGGTCCAGGGTTCTGTAAGAAAGCAGGCTGAGCAAGCCAGGGGAAGCAAGCCAGTAAGGAACATCCCTCCATGGCCTGTGCATCAGCTCCTGCTTCCTGACCTGCTTGAGTTCCAGTCCTGACTTCTTTGGCGATGAACAGCTGTGTGGAAATGTAAGCTGAATAATTCCTTTCTTCCCCAACTTGCTTCTTGGTTATGCTGTTTGTGCAGGAATAGAAACCCTGACTAAGACAATAACAAAACATGGGGATGGTATTTGATGACAACTTCCTCTAAATTTCCTCTTGTCTCAGTTGGCTACTGCTCCATCTTAGAGCCTTAGAGTGCTTATTGCTCGACTATTCCTGGTCCTTTTGTTTCCCCCTCAAAGGAAAGTTCTAAACTTATTACAGGATTCATGATTTAGGAATTCAGCATATTTCAGTGTTTCATGTCGTTTTCAGGGTTCAAGACTTCAAATTACAAAACTTGCGCAGGTTTTGAGTGATCCATCCTCTAATCTCCCCATAAACAATTACTGTTAGTGCAAAAGGGCATGAATTATCCTGTACCTTTGCGTTACTATAAAGTCAGAATATGCTTGAATAGCCAAGTGACCCAACTGTGTAATATTATCATGAATTAACTGCACATCAGAAGCTGCCTGACACCAGCTAGGACTACATAGCAAGAGGTGTCACTTTTAAAAAGTGCTCAGCCCTAATATCATATACATGCATTATATATACTAAGCAGATTGTGTTTGCATATTTAGGAATATATATGCATATGTGTATATATGTATAGGAATGTATACATATGTATATGTCAATGATTAAAGAGAGAGAGGCAGAGGCCATGAATCTGAGGGGGTGGGAGCAGCACATGGGAGAAGTTGGCAGGAGGAAAGCAAAAGGAGAAAACAATGTAATTATACTTTAACTTCAAACATTAAAATAAAATTAAATAAAAGAACTATAAAACTTGATGTCATATATATAAATGATGGCTGCAAGAAATAAAATAAAATAAGTTGACTATGAAAAAGAGAAGAAAAACAGAAGCGTAGCTGCTAAAGGAAACAATAGCCTAAAGGAATGGGGAAAATTAGCTTCAAGAAACAAAACCGAAGGGCAGAAGAGGAAGTGTTGAGTTAGAACAGGAAAATAGCTGGAACCAAAATACTACGAAGACCTCTGCTGTTAGCTTTTTTGTTTTTTTTTAAAAGCGGCTGGCTGAGATGTGAGTCTTCCCATTTCCTGACTTGCAGTGCCCTCTTTACCAACACTGAGATCACAAAGACTGGCTGTCAGCAGACCATGAGTCAGCACTTCGAAGAGAAAAAGGCATCAAAGATTGACCCTCACCAACCCAGTTCCTCTGTCTTCCATTCAGCACAGTGGATTAAAAAGTAAAAACAAGTCATGGTTTCAAAACCAGTCTGAAATGTTTTAAGTTTCAAATTTAGAGTCATTCCGGCATAACTCAATTCACCTGAAATCTTCCTTCAGAGTTCTCCAGTGTTGTTCATGTCCGTGTCTTGAAAGTCAGCAAAGCCAGAATTCCAGTCCCCACTGTGGCAATGACTAGCTCGGTAGCTTCAAACACAATAAACTTTTAAATCCTCGCTTTCTTCCCCATGCAGAAGAGATTCCAAGGAAAAAGAACTTCTTCAGCTCTAGTCTATAAGCGACACCCCAAAGATTGCACAGCAATGAAGACCATGTAAAGGATTGAACACTGACAGAGTAGGAAACCTGGGAAAAACCAGGCAGAGGTGGCACGTGACTATAACCCTAGCATTTAGGACATGGAGGTAGAAGAAGGGGTTCAAGGTTATCCTCAGCTTCCCAGTGAACTCAAGGTCAACCTGGACTATGAGATTCTTTCTCAAGTGACCAAACTATAAGAGTGTTAGAAGAACAAAGAGAAAAGGATTCAGTGTGCATTGTGTATATGAATACACCTGCATGTGTATGTGTGTTACTATAAAGGATTTCAAAAGAAAACATTAAAACTTAGTTTAATTTTGTTTGTTCATTGACAGAGCCTCACGTAGGTTCGGTTGGCCTTGAACTCTCAGTAGATGACTTTGAACTCTGATCTTCCTGTCTTTACCTCTTCAGTGGTGGGCAGTTTTCAACAGGTTGTTGATTAAAACCAAGACTTCCTACTCAAAAGGCAAGTGCTTTCCAAAAATCTTAAGTGGGGAGTTTGAGAGAACTCAGTGGTTAAAAAGCACTTGCTGCTCTTCCAGAAGATCCGAGTTTGGTTCCTAACACACATGTAAGACAGTTTAAAACTATCATCTCTGACCAGCTCCAGGGACTCTGTTGTCCCAGCTGCTGTCGGCACCTGAACATCAAGAGTGTATTGGGTAAAGTTACTTTCCCTTCCAAGGCAGGCATGGGAGTATGGGAACAAAAGTTCACTAGCATCACATTGCCCAGGTAATTTCTTCTGTGTGATGGAAACTTCACTGTTAGGTCAATTAAAATTCAACAATCCTAGTTTTCCAAAGGTCTGACATCTTCTTGATCTTGATTTTCTTCTTGATGGGACTTTAGCATACATGACCCCTTATTTGTTTGTTTGTTGTTGCTATTGTTGTTTTGAGAAAGGGGTTCTTTGTGTAGCCTTGGCTGTCTTGGAACTTGCTCTGTAGACCAGGCTAACCTCAAACTCAAACTCAGAGATCAACCTGCTTCTACCTAAGTGGTGGTAAAAGCATACATCACCACAATGAGCTTCCACTTTTTTTTTTTTTTTTTTGGTTTTTCGAGACAGGGTTCCTCTGTATAGCCCTGGCTGTCCCGGAACTCACTCTGTAGACCAGGCTGGCCTCGAACTCAGAAATCTGCCTGCCTCTGTCTCCCGAGTGCTGGGATTAAAGGCGTGTGCTACCACTGCCCAGCTGAGCTTCCACTTTCAATGTGAACCAAATCTCCAAAAGAAAAAAAGAAAGAAAGGAAAGGAAAGGAAAAAGAGAAGAGAAGAGAAGAGAAGAGAAGAGAAGAGAAGAGAAGAGAAGAGAAGAGAAGAGCTATACCTATATACATATAAGACTGCTTTGAACTTCTCTAGAGCAGAATGTTGCAGATTCAGAATCAAATTATCTCAAGCTGCTTTTAATCCCCTTAAGAACCATGTATTGACCACTACTGACCTAACATCCTCGTGACTATTGGGTAAATGCTTTTTGGAATATATTGCAGACCACTAACTTCACCAACCCAATAAGCAAAGGTGGTTTAGTTAGGGTTTTACTGCTGTGAACAGACACCAAGACCATGGCAGCTCTTATAAAGGACAACATTTAATTAGGGTTGGCGTACAGATTCAGCGGTTCAGTACATTGTAATCAAGGCAAGAGCATGGCAGCAGCCAGGCAGGCATGGTGCACACAGAACTGAGAATTCTACATCTTCATCTGAAGGCTGCTAGTGGAAGACGGACTTTTAGGCAACTAGGATGAGGGAGGGTCTTAAGCCCACACCCACAGAGACACACCTACTCCAACAAGGCCGCACCTCCTAATAGTGCCACTCCCTGTGCCAAGCATATACAAACCATCACAAAAGAGATGATTTAAAATTGTACACTCCAAGCCGGGCAGTGGTGGCGCACGCCTTTAATCCCAGCACTTGGGAGGCAGAGGCAGGAGGATTTCTGAGTTCGAGGCCAGCCTGGTCTACAAAGTGAGTTCCAGGACAGCCAGGGCTACACAGAGAAACCCTGTCTCGAAAAACCAAAAAAAAAAAAAAAAAAAAAAAATTGTACACTCCATCACCATTCCACATCACTGCACAAACAATAGAAGTTCCAGGGCCACCAATATCTACATATAATCCGGTCATCTAAAGGTGTTAAATAGTAGATTTCTAGAAGCCTACAGCTTTATAACAGAGGTAACAGTTAAATTTTAAAATATGTTATTCTTTTTGCTTCTTGGGTAGGATTCTTTGCAGTAGTCTGCCTTAGGCAATGCTTTGCCCAGAAGAAAACTTGAATTAACTCCAGAAGAACAGGAGACAGACCAAGTCTCACACCCACTTGGTAAAGGGATTTCATGAACATTTCTGTGAAGCATTTGTCTCAGAGATTTCAGATCACAGGGTTTTACTACAGGAAAGAGGGAAGGGGCAGGGAGGGAAAGCCACCTACTTGTCAGTAAAATTTAGTCAGGTGAAAGCTGTATGAAGACATGATGCAAAAGCTTGCCCTTTGTGGGAATGGTTAGCAGTTTGAGTCTAGTCTGGGCTATGTAATAAGATCATGTATCAAAATAATAACACACATACAGAGAGAGAGAGAGAGAGAGAGAGAGAGAGAGAGAGGAAGAAAGAGAGGGAAGAGGAGGAGAGAGAGGATGACTTGTCTTTTGTTAATCTAAAGAATTGTGAAGTGTGTGTGTGTGTGTGTGTGTGTGTGTGTGCATGTCTGTGTATGTGTGTGTGTGTGTATGTGTGTGTAGTTGTTGTAAGACACTAATGGTGAAAGGTTGTCTAATGGTCCTCTCCCTAGCCCTTCTGAGGTTGGCCCAGGAAAGGAAAGCTTTGCTCTGAAGGCCCAACAGCTGGGAACTATTGGGAAAATCCCCCATGCAGACACTGAACAGAAGTGGCCCAGTGTGCGATAGACTTCCTTTCAAACCTAGGGATGGAGAAACTCCTTTGCGTTTCCTCCTAACAATAGGGAACTGTCTCTTTACCACTCAATAAATTCTGCTTGTTTCCTTGCCCTTAATAAGGAAAACAAAACATCAGAAGATGCAAAAAGAGAAATCCTCAAAGGCACTAATTATCGAAGGCAGAGATGGCTGGACTACAGCGGACACCAGCCAGACATCCTGTATCTCCAGCCCAGAGGAGACAGAAAGAAGACCATGTCAGTTAGGGCCCAACTGCTGGATTTTGACCAAACCCAACTAGAGAACCCCCAAATCACACCCACACAACAGAAAGCCACAAACACCTACAGGGCAAGTAGCAACAAGAAGACAGGGGGCTGACAGCAGAGGCAGGCAGGCAACAGCCTAAGGACTTCAACTTCTCCCTTCTACCAGGGCCTTACATAAACCACAGTCCCTCCCACATGCTCTAGGCTCTTAGAGGAAGAAGGTGGCGGGTGAACATTTTATCCAAAGGATTACATCAGCAGACCCTGGATATGATAGCCTTTTTTTTAAAAATTGTGTGCTGAGGATTAAACCCAGAGCCTTATGCATGTTAATCATGGCTTCAGTCACTGACCAATACCCATCAGCTGGGTGGTATTTTATGTTGGGATTTTGTTGTTTATTTTTTTCTGGCATGTTTTTTATATGTAACCTAAGCTAACCCAGAACCCACAATTCCTCCTGTCTTAGCTTCCAGGGCTCTGGGTTTACAGGCCTGCACCCTCACAAAGGACGAGCTCATCTCAGCTGTTTACATCATAGAATTTCCTTCCACCCCTACACGGGAAGGAAGGGCTTGGGAGGGAATCCAGAATACTTTAGACTAAATAACATGCATATTTTTGCACCTCCAAATTGTAACACAGATGAAAGCTATAGTCTGGGTACTCATTCACTTTTGGGTTTCATGAAAAAAAAAAAAGACAGTCTAAGCACAAAACGTCATTGTTGACTGGCAGAACTTCCAAAGGGATGAGTTCTTTGAAAGACCAGAATAGTCTTCCTATGTGGTCTGGCTTTAGTAGGGCTCATCTGGGGAAAGAAGAGGAGGAAACAAGGAAATGGCTGTGGCAAGGGTTTAGTCTGTCTTCTTCATGACTGTGTGCAGAATAGTAAATACCCGATAAACCCATGCTAAAAGAGCGATGAGCATTTGAGAATCTGCCTGTACCAGCCACTGAAAAGCATGATCTCATTTAATTCATTTAAAAGCATGATCCCATCTAAATCTCTCCATAGCCGAAGAAGTTGGAACTCTTATCACTAGTTTATAGATAAGGATGTTGATTCAGGTAGGGAAATGGGGCTCAAGTGGTAGAGTGCTTGCTTGCCTAGCAGGCAGGAAATCCTGGGTTTCATCTCCAGAGCCACATAAAATTCCATGTGGTCGTTCATGCCCGTAATCCCAACACTTAAGAGGCAGAGGCAGGAGAATCAGAAGTTCAAAGTCACACATAGCTAGTTCCATGGAGAGTTCAAAGTCATCTTGAGCTATGTAAGACTCTGTCTCCAAAAAGTGGTGACAGGGTAGGCAGTGAGATGGACCGATGGTTAAGTGTCCTTGCATCCAAGCTGGATGACTTTAGGTGGCTGATTTTATGCATTTTTTAAGTAGATAAAATCTTCATATAGAAGGAACTTTAATAATATTTTTGTCTTTCACATTTACCTGAAAGATTTTGAAGTTTTCTGCAGTAACAGGATTCCTCATATATACATATACATATACACACATATAGACATATGTGTATATGTCTACGTATGTGTGTATATTAGAAAAGTCTATATACTTTAAAAGCAAAAACAAACCACAACAGTTTTTCCCTGCCAGGTATGGTAGAACAGTATCATTTGCAAAGCTGAGACAGGATTGCTATGAGGCTCAGTATAGCTTGAACTACCTAGTAGTAGTTGAAGGTCTGCCTCAAATAATAAAGAGGAAAAAGGAAGATTCTTCCTGCTACTCTGACCTCCCTGGGAATGCAACCATGGATGTAGCTAGTGTAGACCTAGGTTCAAATGCTACTAATTGCTGGGATAGAAAGTCACAGGAGCGGTAGGACTGTGCTGAGAATCGAAATGAAATTCCGCAGAGGGGAGGGGGGGGACTCTGGAAAAGGGAAGTCATAACCCTAATCAGTACTTTAACTGAAATAAGCACTTTTTAAGGTCAAAAGAACCCTTGAGCTTTGTACAATCAAGGCTTAAGAAAACAAAATGGGCCAAATTGCATAAAAATAAGTCCTTTCTTGGATTTCCAGTGACGTCAGAAACCACAAAAGACTTCACCATCCATTCAAATTACAGCCTTCTCTTTCTGCCTCTGGTGAGATGCTTGGTCAAAAACCATCATCTCTTCATCTACATTAGCATTCACCACACCCTTCAGCTTTGATCTCCTGCTCTCTCTAAATTCAGTCACCCTGCAGCCAGAGAGCAGAATCTTCATCAGTCCCAAGATTTGCATTCCCAGATTCTAAAGAAAATCTGGTTAGATCTGAACAAATTCCAGCCAGGGGCTTGAAAATGGAAGTGTCACCTACAAACACAAACAAAATAGTTCATTTTTGACCACTGCTTTTGTTAGTGGAACTGTGGTTACAAAATGGCTTGGGGAAAGAGGAAGAAGTAAGTTATGGCAAGCCACCTATCTCTATGATAAGACAATTGGATATATAGATCTCTGAGATTCCTTCTAACTTGAGCATTCAGTGAGTCCAAGACAAAGAAAATTTCTCAACTTCCTCAAGGAAGAAAAAGCCAAAGCTCTCAGCTTTGCTGTTCATCTTGGTCTTGTGTCGAAGGGGAAGTTATTTTAACTCATTAGTCCCTGACTTTGCACGCTCAGGAAACAGAGTACATACACTTTGCAGAAGCATTGTATATACCCTTTTAAATGGGAAAATCAGACCTGATAACTGTATTAGTCAGGGTTCTCTAGAGTCACAGAACATATGGGTAGTCTCTATATAGTTAGGGAATTTGTCAATGACTTACAGCTTGAAGTCCAACTCCCCAACAATAGTCAGCAGTACTTGTGGATGGAAGTCCAAGGATCTAGCAGTTGCTCAGTTCCACGAGGCAGGCCAGGAAAAGCCGGAGTAAATCTTCCTTCTTCCAATGTCCTTATATAGGTCTTCAGCAGAGGGTGTGGCCCAGATAAAAGGTGTGTGCCACCGTGCCTTTAATCCCAGATGACCTTGAACTCAGAGATCTCCTTATCTTAATCTTCTGGAATTCATAGTCACTATGCTTCAAGATCTCCATGCCAAAATCCAGGTCAGAAACTTGTATCTCTGTGCCTCCAGATTAGGATTATAGGTGAGCCTTCCAATTCTTGATTAGTTCATTTCAGATTTAGTCAAGTTGACAACCAGGAATAGCCACTACAATAACATACTTTTAATGTTTTTTTGGAACTGTTTACATGCATATGGTGTATTTTAATCATATTCATACATTACTATCTTCTTATCTTCCTCCCACTCATGCTGAACCCTTCTTCCAAACAAGTTTTCCTCCTACTTTCAAGTCTTCTGGAGGGGAGGTCCTTGCTGAGTTTAATTAGGACCATGTGGATCTGCATTAATTGGGGGAGGGGGAGGGGCGCTTCTTTACTGGAGCACAGGTATATTACTAGGGCCTATTCCTCTGAACACAATGACTCCTTTTCCCCAGCAGCCATTAACTGTCAATAGTTCTTCATGGATCTCCAAAGCCCCTCTCCCATCCATGATGGACTATTGATCTTGTCTAGATCTGGTGTATTGTAACCACAGCTGTTGTGAGTTCTTGAGTGTCGTGGTTATGTCATGTCCAGAAGATAGCATTTTGCAGCACTCTGCCCTGTCCCTCCTCCAACCTCAGATCCAATCAGAAAGTGTTTGGTTTCCCCCAAAACAGTCATGCCATTATTGCTAGTGAACACATCTTGCCTATAAGGTCAGTATTGTAACACACAAGGTCCACATTTCAGTCAAGATCACTGATGACCTTTCTTCTCCAGCAGCCTATGTAGTACCTCAGATACTGTGAAAGATTTGCCAACATATTTGTTATGCTTTTAAATTTTAAAGAAATTATAGAAAGAATATGGGAGGAGTATTCACGCTTGGAAAGTGCTTCACATGCATCATGCCTTTACATGTGTTATTTTCCCATCATGCTAATACATTAGGACAGCATCCTTCAGAAAGTTCAAGGGACTGCTTCTTTGTGTGTCCACCATCACCACTCAGTGGAAATCTAGGAGCAGGAGCCCCCTCTGAGGATATGCAGTAGCTTCTGATGAACATATATACCTGCCAAGAAGAATCCTCATCCACAGAGTCCCAGAACCTGAGCTACTCTAGTCTCCCAATCCGCCATGTTTGTCACAGCCCAGGGAAGAAAAACCAAAACAAAAAAGCAAACCTACTCCAATGTGGGATTGCCTTGGTACCCAGAGTAGAATCCTAGGTAGGTAAGTCAGGTCTGAGAGCTCTCTCTGGAGCACCAACTTATATTGATGGTAAAGTAGGATCCCTGAGATCCTTTCTGACTGCTGTTAGTGCCACTTCATTCAGGAGAATCAAAAGCTCAACATCATCCTTGGCTAGATATTGAGTTTGAAATCAGACTATTCTATATGAGACCTTATCTCAAAAACCCAAGCACATAAACAAAATACAAAATGAACAAAAATCTGAACACAACGCATCAAACCCCTGTTCCCTGTTACATACCTAGCAATACAGGGCTTACATTCTCTCAAGTGAACACAAAAGCCTGGCTGAGGCGGGTAGGGCATGGAGAAGTATAGCAGATTTCTCCATTGGGCTAGGCATTTACTCTCAAATTTATTGCGACCTGTATCATTCCAATGAGTTCTCTGCCTGATTCTGAGAGGTAGCTATGGTTCAGAATTGTTATGTCCAAATGAAACTCCAAATCAGTGGTTCTCAACCTTCCTAACGCCATGACCCTTTAATACAGTTCCACATGTGTGGTGACCCACAGCCATAAAGTCTTTTTCATTGCTACTTCATAACTATAACTGTGTTCCTATTATAAATTGGAATGTGCATATTTGATATGTAGGATATCTCATATTTGACTTCGGTGAAAGGGTCCTTCAAGTCCCAAAGGTTGAGAACCACTGCTCCTAAATCTCAAATTCCAAAAGACTTTCAACGTATACAAAAGGAATGTCCTGAAGGTTCTTCAACTGGTTACAAGGCCTGCAGGTTTATTCAGGAAGCTGATCTCACTGTCTGTTCTGCCTTTAGGGACCTTGAGACAAAACAATGGTCTCATACCTCAGGAAGGCCATTGAATTCCTCAAGGAATCAGGGTATCAGGGCAAGCCAGAGGCCTTGTTTCAATTCCGCCACTGCTTTTTTTTTTATTTCTTTTTTTTTTTTTTAATTTTATTTTATTTTATTTTTTTAATTTACATTCCAAATCACTTCCCCTTTCCCGTTTCCTCCCTCCCCGAAAGTCCCATAAGCCCCCTTCCCTCCCTCTTTTCTCCGTTCAACCCCCTCTCATTACTCTGTCCTGGCGTTCCCCTACATCCAGTCTTTCCAGGACCAGGGGTCTCTCCTTCCATCTTTTTAGAAATCTATTGATATGCTGATTGTGTCTAGGGTATTCTGAGATTCTGGGTCAATATCCCCTTATCAGTGACTTCATACCATGTGTGATCTTTTGTAATTGGGTTACCTCACTAAGGATGATATTTTCAAGTTCTGACCATTTGCCTAGGAATTTCGTGAATTCATTGTTTTTAATTGCAGAGTAGTATTCCATTGTGTAAATATACCACATCTTCTGAATCCATTCCTCCGTTGAGGGACATCTGGGTTCTTTCCAGCTTCTGGCTATTATAAATAAGGCTGCTATGAATATAGTGGAGCATGTGTCCTTATTGCATGCAGGTAAAACCGCCACTGCTTTTTAACTCCCTGAATTGTGAGTTCTATAAACGCCACTTTCTAAGGTGTGTTAATTATCCAACAAATCCCTGGAACCATTTTCACAGTCTAAGGGACTATGTCAGCCTACTTAAAGCAGAATTTAGACAGAACTGGCGAGAGTAATTGCTTCTACTTCAATTCTCTTCGATAACAGCTGTCCGCCCTTTTCCCCTCCCTTAACCACACTCCTCTCCCTCTCTCTCTCTTTCTCTCTCTTTCTGCCTCTACCATGTAATGAGGGAAGAAGACAATTCCTGGAATTGTCCTGATCGTGCTCTGGGACTCAGCGGTTGAGAGCTCTTGCTGATCTCAGAGAACCCAGGGACGCTTTCCAGCATCCACATCAGACTGCTCACATCTGCCTATAAGTCCAGCTCCAATGGTTCAGAGTCCCTCTTTTTGCCTTCAAGGGCATCTACATGCATGTGTAAACATACACACACACGTGAACATGCACCACAAATTAAAAAAAATTAAAAAAAATTGTACTTGAAGCCTTCAAAACTATGACTCATTATGTTTATAATTTGTCTTTTCAGAGCTGAGGACCAAACCCAGGGCCTTGCACTTGCTAGGCAAGTGTTCTACCACTGAGCTAAATCCCCAACTCATATTTATAAATTTTAATATATCCAGCTCTATAAGAAATATAATCATAGAAATTCCTATCTTAACGAAGTTAACCAGAATAGATTATTTTCTCTAAAGTTCATAACCTGACTCCTTTGAGAATTCCTATTTTTTTTTCTCCATATTGCTGATCTGTGGTATACATTAGTTGTCAGCGTGCATGCCTGCATGGGGTCTTCTTGTGGGAAAGAGCTTACATACTTACACATCCATATGAGTTCATCCCATAAAGGGGCCTATGGTTCATTTCCTTTGCTACCTTGATGGGGCCACCTCATTCTCTCACAAGTGGAAAGCAAAACTCTGCCTGCCATGGGGCTATTGATGCCTACTGAGAGCCTTGGAATGTGAATGACATTGATCCTGAGAGATTATTCAGGGCAGTCAGGAGTTCCCCTGGACACCCTGCTGGTTCCAAAATATGGGAGACTGAGATGTACCCTCACAATCTGTGCTTTACCAAAAAAGGAATCGAGAAAGGAGAAATGGTGCTTACCAAGTTTTTTGGGTTTTTTTTTGTTTTGTTTTTTGGTTTTTTTTGGATGGTATTATATCCTCTGCAGTAAGGCTGAATGCCATGGATTTCCTCCAAATTCCAGAAGAATCTATACAGTAAGATATAAAGAATGTGAATAGCTTAGAACACAGACAAACTATAGTGACCCTGATGTATTAAGCGTCCTTTGTATAAAAAGTCCTCTTGCTTCTGTAGGTAGATCTGAATGAAAGCCAAGTCAAAGGAATGAACTGAAACGTTATTATGATTGACTTCACTCCACATGTGAGCTCCCCACCAGCGCGCTTAAATGATGGTGAGACGCAAAGTCTAATGTAAACTTACTGTAGTAGTCACAGGCACAGTTCTGTGAGTCAGACTTCCACCAAGCTCAAGGAACTCAGGCAGTGGTGCCAAAACTCAGTCTCAATGTGACAAGAAGCAGTTGTGGTGGCTTCTCTGGCACCAGCACACACGTGGCGCACACACATACATCCAAACATAGTTCTCATGCATGTAAAATAAATAAATAATAAATCTAAAAACTTTAGTGTTCTTTCCCTTACTTCTTTTAATTTTGTTAACGATATTTTTTAAAAGATTTGTTTATTTATTTGTGGGATTTGCACACATGTATGCCACAGCCAATACCTGCAAGTCAGAGGATGATCCCAGGACTTGATCTCAGGTTGTAACTCTTGGCTACAAACCCCCTTGCCACTAAGTTCTCTTATAGGCCTTCTTTTTATTTTTTTATTTTTTGAGTCAAAAATCTCGCTGAGTTGTTTAAGCTGGCTTTGATTTTTTGCTCTTTAGCCCCAAAGGGCCTTAGACACTTTGTTTTGAGACAAGGTTTCATGCAGCTAGGGTTGGGATGTCACTGTTTAAGGCTGAGGATGATCTAGAACTTCCAATGCCCTGCTTCTACTTTAGCAGTGTTAGAATTATAGTTGTGTATGCAAACACCCTGCTACCTGCAGTGACAGGGTCTGAGCCCTGGGCCTGCTATAAGCTAAACTGGCACTCTTCCAACTGGACTGTATCTCTGGCGGGCCTTGAACACTTGGTCTTTCTGTTGTAGTCTCTTGGAATGGGAGCTCTAGCCCTGCACCATCAAGTCCAGCTCAACTGGTTTTTTCTTGTATGTGTGCAGGTGTGTGTGTGTGTGTGTGTGTGTGTCTTCTATATGTGTGCTAGTGTCTGTGGAGCTCAGAAAACTGTGTCCGATCTCACAGAACCGGGGTTGAAGGAAATTTTGAACACTTGGAACCACACTCCGGACCAAACATTCTGGATTTTTGTTGTGATGGTGGTTGTTTTGTTTTTTGTTTTTGTTTGTTTGATTGTCCCCCCCCTCCCCAAACAGGGCTTCTCTGTGTCTGTGTAGCCCTGGTTGTCCAAGAACTCACTCTGTAAAGTAGGTGGGCCTCAAACTTAGAGATCTGCCAGCCTGTCTCTCAAGCACTGGGATTAAAGGCATGCGCCACCACTGCCCGGCAAGACCAAATACTCTTAAACCGTTGAGTTATCCCAGCTAAAATTCTTTATCATGGTTCCTATCGCAGTATAAAAAATTCAGCTAGGGAGAGGACTGCACAGGTAAAGGGCCTGTCACACAATCAGAGGCCAGTAGTTCCGATTCTGATGTACACCTAGGAGCTGAGCACAGCGGTGCTTTTCTAGAACTATAGTGCCGTAGGGCTGAAGGACAGCTACAGTCCAATCACTGAGCTCCAGGTTCAGAGACAGATCCTGTCTGAAAAGATAAAGTTGAACACAATCGAGGAAGATACCTGACCTTGACCTCTGGCCTTCAGACGCACAGGCACACAGACAAGTACACACGTCTGTGTGCATACTGCACAAACTTATATGTACACCTCTCTCTCTTCCCCCTCCCCCACTTCCCCAGCTAGAGAAGGAAATGACATAAAATACCCAGTTAACAGTTGCATACTATTTACACTTAAAAAATTAATAGTAATAGTAGTGTGAGTATGTGTGCATGTGTGTGTTTGGGTGTACCTGTACTATAAATTACACATGGAGGTCAGAGGATAACTTTTGGAAATCAGTTCTCTCCTACCCTGTTGAGGGAGGGTCTCTCTTGTTTCCGATAAATTGTGCTCTCCTGAAATGTGGGCCCACAAGCCCAGGGGCAACTTTTCTGTTTCTGCTTCTCATCTTGCAGTACGTGTACTGGAATTACAGATAAATGCCTCTGAGTTTGAGGGTGTGTGTGTGTCTGTGTGTGTGTGTGTGTGTCTGTGTGGCCAGCACTTTCACCCTCCAAATCATCTTACTGCTCCTGTAACAAAGTATTTTTTAGGGGCTGGAGAGATGCCTCAGCGGTTAAGAGCACTGACTGCTCTTCCAGAGGTCCTGAGTTCAATTCCCAGCCACCGTATGGTGACTCACAACCATCTATAATGGGGTCTGATGCACTCTTCTAGTGTGTGTCTGAAGACAGCTACAGTGTACTCATATACATACATACATACATACAGCTTTAAAAACAAAAGAAACAAAACAATAACAACAACAAGAAACAAAGTATTTTGTACCTAGGAAATTCTTTGATACCCTAGCTCACTTCCACCCAAGAAAGGAGTATGAAAATCTGTGTTTTTCTCAAAGCACCCTTGACTGGCATCTAGACAAGGAAGAGAAACCAAGGGCTCTCTGCAGGTGGCCACACGCAGAGCTCGCTGAGGCAGAACAGCATGTGAGCTAACCAACCTCTATTTCTGGTAGGGCAGAAGCTGGGTGAGCAGAGTCTCCAGGCATCTGATAGCTCATGTTTTGACAAGTGATTTCTCACAAATATTTTCTTATTTTAGAACATAGCTTTACTGGCGATCTAAATCTGTTTTGTTTTGGTTTTTTTTTTTTGTTGTTGTTGTTGTTTTTTGTTTTTTTAATCTGAGGTTGTCTAGACAGGAGCAAGAGAAACTCTGAAATTAGAAATAAATATTCTCTCTTTTTTACAAAGTAGTAGTGAAGACACTTCACTTTCAAGGAGATGGTGTACTTTAAGGGGAAGAGCCTGTTAAGGGGGGGGGGCAAACATCTGACTGATTAGCATTCTTAAAAATCCTCATCATAATAATAGCAATTGGGGTCAGGGTGCAGCTCAGCCTAGAGTTCTCACTTAGTGTACAAGAAGCCTGGGGTTCTGTGCCTGGCACCACATAAACCAGGATTAGTGACGCTGGCCCATGACGATCTTGGAGTTGTAAGTGGGAAATCAGAAGTCCAAAGTCATCCCCACCGATATAGCAAGTTGAGAGCCAGACTGAGACACATAAGACTGTTTGAAAATAAGAAATAAATAACAGATAAAAGCAGCAAATGAAATCAGTCGTGGTAATGCATTCTGTAATGACAGCCCTCAGGAGGGTAAGCCACAGTATCCTTTCAGCCATCAACACACAGTAGGACCCTACCTACAACCACCAAACACAAAATCTAACCAACGTTACGAGGTCAGCCACATTCATTAGGGTTAGAGTGTGGGACTGGGTTCACAGCTCCTGGGTTGCTGGTGGAGTTGAGCAGGAAACATGCTCAAGGGCTACCAAGGCATCTCTCTGAGATTCTTAGATGATTGGAGGGCTTTCCACTCCATCTCTCTGAGATTCTTAGATGATTGGAGGGCTTTCCACTCCATCTCTCTGAGATTCTTAGATGATTGGAGGGCTTTCCACTCCATCTCTCTGAGATTCCTAGATGATTGGAGGGCTTTCCACTCCATCTCTCTGAGATTCTTAGATGATTGGAGGGCTTTCCACTCCACGAGTTTGTGCCATCATGACTCCGATCATTAAAAACACATGTATTTCTCTCCTAAAACGTTATGCATTTAAGGGGCTGGAGCGATAGATGGCTCAGCGGTTAAGGGTTTGTTGCTCTTCCAGAGAATGTGAGTTCAAATTTTAGTTTACAACACTTGTAACTCCAGCTTCAGGAAATTTAATGCCCACTTCTGGCCCACACACGTGTGTACACACACACACACACACACACACACACACACGCACACACACACATACATACACACATATGCACACACGTGTGTGAATAAAATAAGTAAATTTTTAGTTACACATTTTGTCTCCAATATTTTTTATACAAATTGAGTAAGGATTCCACTTATGGTTGTTCAAATGACTTAAGCAAACCTGATTTACCCATTAGACCCAACATGGTTCTAGTTCACAGCAGCACCACAGAAAGAAAAGCACATACTCAGGTGCCACTGAAATGGTAAAATGTTCCCATCTACCGGAAACTGGATGTTTTTCATCAGGAAGACCATAAACAACTTGGAAAATCTCCATTCTGATTTTTTTTTTTTTTTTTGGTATAGAATAGAGTTTATTCAGGGTATGGGGAGGGGAGTTGAGGGAGTAGAGACAGAGAAAGGCAGATAGAGTAGAGGAGTAGAGGCTGGCCATAAGCACTTGGAAGGAGAGGGGGGAGGGGAATAGAGAGAGAGGGTAAGGAGCAAGAGGACAGAGCAAGAGCAAGAGAGCAAGAGAGCTCCACCCTGATTTCTGCAGCGTGTCTAGTAACTCTCTCTTCCAGATGAAAAGATTCCACGGTATTTCATGTAAGTGGTTTAGAGAAGTCAAGTCAAGGAGGAAAGCTGTCAGCATGAAGCACTTTGTCTGATTTACATTCTGTTGTCGCTGTTGTTTATTAGTGTGTGTGTGTGCGCATGCGTGCGTGTGCACTTGTGCCATGACACACATATGGAGGTCAGATGCTGTGGAGTCAGTGGAGAGAACTTTCTACTTTGACTTAGGAGCGAAGAATCTAAACCAGACCCCTAGACTTTACCTGCTGTGCTATATATACAGTCAGCCTTTCATTTGTGTTTTAAAGACAGGTTCTCACTCAGTAGCCCAGCCTGGTCTGGAGGATTCATTGTATAGCCAAAGCATCTTTCTGTCCTGGTTTCCCAAGTGCTGGGATTACAGCTGACTCACCATACTTGGCCTAAACATGATTTAATTGGACCTAATTTGCCTGTCCAATTTAAGTGTCTAAGTGAGTACTTCAGAACAGCTAAAAAAACATTGAAGGAAGTGTAAGACACTGAATACATTCCTGAATGGGAAAAAAAAAAGAAGCATTTCTTGCCATCTCATCATCCCTTAACCTCAAAGGGAAGAGGCCACTAACGCAACAGAACTGAAAAAATAGACCTTGAACATTCTAGAAAGGCGAGAACCCTGCTCGTCATTTTCCCATAGTACAACACACATCCCAGGGCAAGCATTTCAGCTAAATGGGCAGGAGAGTGGACAGTGAGGAGCTGTGAAGAGGTGGGGGCAGGAAGGACAGCCACACCATCGCTTTGATTCCTCTACAGGAAACAGATAAGCAAGCAGCCTTCCCATCGCCTTGTAGGCCAGGCAGCATTTCTCCTGCTTTCCTGTTTCTACTTCTGATTAATATCTAATCAGCCTGTCACAGGACCTGTGGAACACCTGAAGCATGTCACCTCTGTTCCACTACACCTAGAGCTGGCTGCAGGTCTCAGACAGGGCTGTGCACAGGCGGATGACATATGTGATCTCAGCGTTGCCTTCTTCTAGCCTTTAAATCTTCTCCCATTATTTCTACCTACACAGAGCTTATACCCAGGAAGTTACCCTTACTTGACTGAAGGCTTTATATAGGTGTTCTCATGTGGCCATGGTTGTGTGTTTCCAGTACTAATATACTTCAGCGTCCTTACCAGCTTTTACAATCACAGAGATTGTTTAAATTGTGTTCTTCTTAAGAATGCTTACAGTCCTTCATGAGTTCATAAGAGTAGGTTATGAATGCCAATGCATTTTTATCGTGAAAGTCTCATTGTACCCCTAGACTCTTTCCACACACAGATTCTCCAGGGATAACACACAGAGAAGCTAAGGCATTTTCTCACCCTATAGAAGCGAGTGAGTCCCATTGGGTCACGATTATTTAGTATATTAATGGTTTGTTTCTGGAGCGAGAGATAAATACAAAGAGATCACATGCTCCTCTATGGGATACTCTGGGACTTCTGCCACATTCTCTTGGACTCTGTGGAATCTTCCCAGAATTTCCAAGAGAAGACCCTTTACTGCCATTGTGCTTACAAGCAGAAGCCTGCTGTCTTGGATTTTAAAGCTTTCATTTGTCTTTAGAATATAGTTGGATAAATTTAGGCACATACATCCATCTGAACAAGCAATGCTCTTTAAAGAAAAAGGTATAACATTAAGCATTCTTAACAACCTGAAATCTCTCTCCTTCCTCTGCTTGGGTCTCTGTTTGTACTCTTTTGATCTCTATAAATTGGTTTTCCTTTCCTTTTTTAAAAAAGATACGTTTTATGATCTTTCATAATATGAGTGCATATATGTGCATATGGGTGTAAGTTCAGCAGAGGCCAGAAGAGTTGGATCCCCTGAACCTAAAATTATAGAGGGTTATAAAACACCTTACGTGGGTGCTGGGAACCCGAGTCAGAACCTTGGCAAGAGCAGTGAGCACTTTTAACCAGTGATCCATCTCTCCAGTGCCAGTCTTGCTTTCTCCCAATTTCCACTTTAGGGGCTTATGAAGTCGAAGATTGGCTTGTTTGTGTTTTGTCTTTGCTCAACACAATGGCTTTGCGAGTCATAGAAATTGTTTAAAGAATTAGTAGTAACTGAGTGATGTTCCGTGTGTGCTGGCTGCCATCAGAATGAAAAGCGAAGCTGTGTGCGGATGGCTCTGCTGAATCCTTTTCCTTGCATGATGTGAAGCACATCAAAATAGGTAGGAAGGACGCATGGGGGAGATGGTGCCATCTGTTATGTTTTCTCATCAAGAACTCACTGTGCTGGGCAAGGCAGTTCACTCATGTCACCCGGTTTTTAGGAAGTTGAGGCAAGAGGATTACAATAAATCAAGGCCAGCCTGGACTACAGATTGAGACCCAATCTTCACATACACACACACACACACACACACACACACAGGCACGCGCGCGCCCCACCAACACCACTTACTGGGTTCACAGGGAAAGGATATGTTGAATCTGTGAAGCTTTCTTTTGATTTTGGTTCATTATAATTCCTCCCTCAATGTGTTTAGAAACTATTCAGGGAAAAATGCAATTGATATATATATTGATATGTATATATTTAAGATGATTCATATATATGTATATATCGATATATGTATCAATTGATAAATATATATTGATATATATATTTAAGATGATTCATATATATGTATATATATATATATATATATCAATTGATAGAGTGTCCGTGTCTGCGTCTGTCTGTCTAGCACACAGGAAGTCTCATCTTCAAGTAGGTTGAAGCCAGCCTGGACAATATGATACCCTGCCCCCAAAACAGAATTTTAGAGCCGGGTGTGATGGTATATGCCTCAAATTCAGAATAAATTTGATGCCAGCTTTGGCTATACAAGATCCTGTCTCAAAAAAATAAAATTAATTAATTAGGTATATAAAAACAATAATATTACGTACAAACTACAAAAACTCATTACAAATACTTGCCATTTTTATTGTAACAGTTTCTAGCTAGAGATTAGTTTTTGAACCAATGAGTTTTTGTTTGGGGGGGGGTTGTTTAGTTGCTTGTGTGTGTGTGTGTGTGTGTGTGTGTGTGTTTTACAAAAATGAGAACCAGAACTCCCAACAATCCTCCTCCTGTTTAAGCTTCCTGAGTACTAGGATTATAGATGTGCCCCAGCTGCAAAGCCAGTGACTATTAAGAAGGTCCTTAGAAATTCTGTACATAGAATGCTTTAAAATGAGCCACTCTGGTATTATAGCCTGCTTTCCCATTAATATGGGATTGCTACCACTGAGAGTTACTGTATCGGCAAGCCCTCATTTTATAGCATTCCCTAGTAATACCCATCACTTGTTGGAAGTCTTCCTTTCTTGAGTAGCGGCTCCAAACAAATGCTTAGAAGTGAACAATCTTGGTGATATAGAGAATGTCGGTGCAGAGGGTCCAAAGTCTAAGAAAGTGCAGTCCTAGAAGTACTAGGATGTGTGTTGGACAGATTCCTTATTGGGTTGGCTTCAGACTGTTTGTTTTTGAGAAAGGGTTTTTCTTTGTAGCTGTGGCTGTCCGGGAACTCATTCTTGAGACCAGGCTAGCCTCAAACTCAAAAGGGATCCGCTTTTCTTTGCCATCTGAAAGTGCTAAGGTTGAAGGTGTGTGCCACCACCACCTGACTTTGGACAGTTTCTTAACACAGGAGATGTCCATAGAAGTCAGCATAATTTCAAATAGACTAAAATGATGACTTTGATAAGAAGATATTTTACAGTGGGGGAGGGGAATAGGGATTCTAGATATTACAGATGAAGTACCAATATTACTTACTAGAATATAGTATCTAATGAGCATTAATTAATAAATTCACAACTTGCATTAAAGCTTCTAAATTCCTAATAATGTTGTAAGAACTGGTAGTAGTAGTTCTAGTGTTTTCAGACAATCTCATAACCTAGTTTGACCTCCAATTTGTCACTTGGCCAAAGCTGGTCTTGAGTTCTTAATCCTCCTGCCTCAGTCTCTCATTTACTGGTATATAAGCTAGAACCACCACTCCCTGCTCCAATTTTTATTATTAAAGGGCTTCTGCAACAAAATGGAAGCCTCTGGGTTTGTGTGGCAAGCACCTTTACCTCCTAAGCCATCTGGATAGCCCTGGATAGTGTTCTGTGATGTTAATACAATATTGAATGTTGGAGATCAAATACTATGTATGTAATGCCGTTATGTAGCTTTCCTGATATTTAGAACTAAGTGAATTTTTACACAAATACATAAGTAGTTTTTATATGCCTCACTTCTCCTGAATAAGACTACTTTGGGTTTTTTTTCTTGTTTTTTCTTTCTTTGTTTTGTTTTATTTTACAGACATGGTCTCATATATCCTAGGATGGCTTCAAACTCAATCCTTAACTGAACATCTTCCTACTTCACCTTCCTGGGATTACTGCCACACCCACATCAGATTTATGTGTTACTGGGGATGCAACCCACAGCATACAAGAAAAGCTCTCTGACAACTGAGCTACATCTTCATGCACATACGTAGAGATAGGATGTGTGTGTGTATGTGTGTGTGTATGTGTGTGTGTGTGTGCACATGTGCATGCATGCACGTGTGTTCAATCACTGAGTGATTTTTCTCATCCTCACTACTTAGAGTATACTCAATTAAAATCAGATATACATAATGGGATACAACCAAAGATTCCTTCATCTTTGCATTTGTTTCTTGACTAGAACTGGGGCTTCCACACATCTACAACTGCCCCACTTTCTCCCAACACGATCCACTGTCTGGTGGTGCTGTGAGGAAAGCACGTCCACAGGATGCTGTCCTCAGAGGTGGGCAAGAAGATTGACCTCTTGTCACCAATGAGCCACCGTATGCTCCGATGTCGTGAGTCACCCTGTGCTTGGAGATAAGTACAAAAGCAGAGCTTTATCATCCACTGAAGCAAAATGGACACTTTTCCATTATGCCTGGCTCTATAACGAAAGCCTGAGGAAGTGAGTGGAACATGAAGTCACCCCTTCCGCCCTAGCAGACAGATGGATAGAGACATTCGCATATGTTCCCAGCCCTTTGTCTTCTGAGCACTTTTGGCATTTCCTTCAGGAAGCTGGAGGTTATGACCTAAGGTTTCCTTAGCGAACACACTCTGTTTCCCACAGTTAACCTTACCCAGAAATGACATCTATGCTAGTAGGTGAGGTTTATCTTCATGTCCCAACTGTGTCCTGTCCTGTGCAAATTCAATGACACTTGAAAACACAAACTCTGAATAGTAGCAATAGGCTGACTTAACCTGCAGTAAAGATGGCAGTTGCTCCAAGTTAACTCTTAGAACTTTATGCTATATGCCTTTGTTTCACAGTTGCTTTCATTTTAGTAGGACCAGTTAAATAGGCAAGAACCAAGAAAGTTTAAAAGCTGCATTTGAAGGGGGCATCTGCCCTATATTCCACTTGTTACATGTTATAATTGATATTGCATAGTCCCATAGTATTCTTATAAGAACCCAAGTCAATGTCCTAGAAAATGGGATGACTTAAGAGGTTAGAGATTGAACTCACTGGGTAAAGTACATGTGTAGCATGTGTAAAGACCTGGGTTCAATCCCCAGCCTCTCATAAACCTGGGCCCGACATTGACAAGGAGGAGGAAGCAGGAGAACTGAAAGTCCACATTGCTCTTCTGAGCAAATATGAGGTAAGTCAAAACTACATTAGACCTTGTCTTAAGAGTAGACACATCAAAAAATTACAAAGCACTGACCAATTTAACATTATCTCCCATTAAACATGTTTTCTCTTTCCCAGTATGTTGATAAAAGTCCAAGTATGTATGTTTTTGCTGCAGCATTTGAACTGATCATTTTAGTCATAATTTAAAACAGATTTACAACTCCATCGCTGAAGTTCAGAAGGCTGTATTTTAGGGTAGAATTATCACACTTGCTTCTGTTTGGCCTCGCTGCACTTTAAAATCGAAATAGTCGCATTTATTTGCTGTGGTCTTGAGAAGGTTGATGGTTTTTCTCTTATTCTCCACATGTCTCAAATGCTAATTTATTGAAGTTTCTCTTCCTGAAAAAGCTAGAGTGGTTTCTAAACAAACCACATTTTTTCATACCTTAGTTTATCAAGGTAAAAAGCTTTTAACTTCTTTCACCTTTTAAAAATTGGGCCTTACCTTTAATTCCAAAGAGCTACATAAGCAAGAGGTATCTCGGGGAATGAGTTTTTAAAAAGATCTCTTCACAAAAGAATCTTTAAAAAAAATCAGTTTATTAATGTTTAAAAGTTGATAAAGCTATGTGCAAAATGATCCACAAAAGTCAGGAACCTATTAAATACTATTTTTTTTTAAAAAAAGACATTTCTTGGTTTAATTGCACTGAAAACCATACTAAAGAGACAGTAATATATTTTTATTCTCTGTAACATTTACACCCACCATCAAGACCTAATGACAGCTGAAATAAGGAATTCCTGATGTTTTCTGTCAGTTAAAGTAATGCTTCTTTTGTGTACAAAAGGATGGCACTTTCTTAAGAACTACACATTCAATGATGTTAACACAGGTTAAGAAGAAATTCAATAAGATGACCTCAAAGAAACAAATACATTCGAAAATCAGAAACTGTTCTTTAAACAAAATACAGCCATCCCCCAGTTGGTTGAAATGGAACACACAACACTCTGAAGTCATCAAGGAAAGTGCCAAAGATGCTGTATGGGTTAGAGAAAGACATCAAGAAACAGCTCTTGGTTTACAGAGCTTAACTCTCACAGTTCACCTCATTCTGTTGGATTTTTTGTTTATTTGTTTGTTTGCTTTTGTTTTTTCCCATATCACCTAAGATCCTGGCCAATATAATTCAAATAAAGGAGACTTTGTTATTTCCATTACAAACACATGCACGTCTTGGTTGTAATGAGAATAAGGAACACATGAGGAATAAGGTACAACACATTTTCCTCTTAAAGATGCCCTACTAAATCCCTGACAACTTGACCCAGCTTACATGGAAACTTTGGCCTCAGCAAATAGCCTTCCCAGTCAACAGCCTGCTGTCTAGAGACAATCAATAGACCCCTCCATGACCTCCTTCTGATGAACAAAGGTCAGGCAGGTAAGATATAAAGTAAAAGAATTTAAAAAGGGGGTGGTAAGGGGAGACAGGGTGAGAAGAAACGGAGGGTGGGGACATGCACACCAGCCAACCAAGCTAAAGGGCACATACTCACTTTGTCATTACAGTGAGAGATCACGACACTTTCTCTCGGGACCTTAGTCTTTGAGGAGGGGCCAGAGGAGCCCTCTGGGAGCTTGACAATGCTAGACCTTTGGCTCAGTGCAAAATCAAAACTCCAGGGAATTGGGGAGGGGGGAGAGGGCAGGAAACCCACTGCAGGCCAGACCTGATCTCCACCCTTCCCAGTGCATTGTTCACAATTACTACCTACCTACATCATGGTATCACCAGGCCACACATTCTCCCTTCCCTCCCTCTCTCAGGCTCCCAGTTGCTCCTTCCTTGCAGCAGTGGAGAATGAGAGACATTTTTGAAATGCTGGGGTAGTGGCTGATCAAGTCAGAATGCTTCCCTCAGTATCCACAGCTTCCGGTTTTAAGAAGAAGAATTGACGTTTCCCGAAGACATAATGGTCTCTGGGTTGTCCCCATCGTCCTTCTGCGGGTGGGAGGAGTTGTCCGATTTGCTCCGGCTAAATTCCATGCCTGGGATGATGGGCCTCTTGAATTTGCCAGCGGAGTCTCCATTGGGGCATTTGCAGCAAGATACGATCCGGATGAAGGCCCGGCGCATCTCCTTGTTGGTCAGAGTGTAGATGATGGGGTTGGTACCTGAGTTCAGCACAGCCAGAACCAGGAAGTACTCTGCTTTGTACAGGATGCCACAGGTCTTCGCCTTGCAGCCCACATCTAACAGTAGTAGGATGAAGAGCGGGGCCCAGCAGGCAATGAAGACACTCAGGACAATGATCACCGTCTTCAGCAAGGCCAGAGACTTCTCAGAACTGCGGCTGGCCTTGGAGATGTTCTTGCGGAAGGTCAGGCGGCGGCTTCGAGTCCTGACCAAGGAGTAGATCCTGCAGTAGAGGATGACGATGGAAAGCAGGAGCAGAGTGAAGACGGTGGTGCAGAAGAGAATATAGTGCTTGTGGTAGAGCGGGAGCACGGTGGAGCAGCTGGACAGCGAGCTGATGCAGTTCCAGCCCATGATGGGCAGGCCACCCAGGATGAGGGAGATGACCCAGCAGGCGCTGATCAGCAGAAAGGAGCGCGAGCTGTTGCTCCCATTGTGTAGTTTCATCTTCAGCATGGTGATGTAGCGCTCAATGGCGATAGCAAGGAGGCTGAAGACTGACGCAGACAGAGCCACAAACATACTCCCTTCCCGCAGAAACCACTGAGCAGGCGTGAGCTTGTAGGTGGTGGCCCCAGACAACAGCAGGTTAGCTGTGTAAGCCACTCCTGCTAATAGGTCCGAGAGGGCTAGGTTGCCTATGAAATAGTACATGGGCCGGTGGAACTTCTTGGTTTTCCAAATAGTTAGCAAGACAAATATATTCTCCAGGATGATGAAGCAGCAGATGAGAATGAACACCACTGAAGTCAGTTTAATGCCATGGTCCTTCTCCAACCCGATGTTCAACTTGCCTGTGTAGTTGTAATGCCAGACTATGATATCATAGTTGCCATAGTCAGAGACTGAGCTGCGGAGCGCCTTAACCACCGGGATGCTGGTGGACACCATAGCCGCTGCACTGTGTCCCCAGGAGCCCGGGGTGGTACTTCTCCAGGTGAACGCTAGAGGGCGAGGTTGAGCAGGCCTTCAGTTAACAGCAAAGGGCCAGGTCAGCGAGCAATCCAAAGCTTTTTTATGTAGCTTTTCCTTGGCTGGAGAGGCCTCCGAGAAACAGCAGCCTTAAACAAGTTACAAAAAAAAGAGTCAGGGAAAATGCCCAGCACACTAGCATAATTCATTCTAGCTAAGGCATTGCTCCAACTTTGTTGTTGATTTGTTTTAAGGAAACTTGGCCAGAGCACAGGGAGGATTTTTTTTTTTAAAAAAAAACTCAAATGATCGTTTCTAGTAACAAAACAAAAATAAACAAAAGAGAAATGAAGTTAGGAAGAAGGGTAGAAAACAAACAAACAAGACTCTTGAGTAGACAAAACCTACCCTTGGGTCACTAAATCCACCAAGACAGGAATGAGAAAGAGCCCCCCATTCTAGTTTTCAACCCCACGCCATTTCCACTGGCGTTGCCACGTCCAGTGTCCAGCCCTGAGATTCCTTCAAGCGATCCCCAGGTCCGCTGCTTGCTCACCACCAGCCCAGGGGCCTCTTCTCACAAAAGGCGCCAACTGCCAATTCTGGGTGCAGGGCAGACATGCATACCCCGCGCCAGACACACACACACACACACACACACACACACACACACACACACACACACACACACAGCTCAAAGAGACCAGCCCACCTTCTCATTACCATGCAAGAAAATCGCTTTGTAGGAGGGTCATTTGACAAGTCGTTTTCTGGGCTCTATTAATAACTCCCTGGGAGCAGGTGTGCTGAGGGTCGGGTCAGAGGGTAAAGCGAGGTGTGGGCCGCCAGGCTTTGAAGTAAACAGGAAAGCTTGGCCCCTCGGTGAAGCAACCGCCTATTCTTCTTTTTTAATTTCTTTCAGTAAGTTCTCCTCCACCCCACCCAACCTCCCCACTAGTCCATTTATTACATTTAAAGGTATTCACTAAGAACCCATCCTAAGAGACCGCAGCAAATCTAAGAAGTTTCTACACGAACTGATTGCTTAAGAAAGTTTTAACTTCAGTCAACGCTTGCACGCGTACAAAATGTCACCCTGCTAGCGATAACGAAACATGCCACTTTGTTTTAACTTCAGGTACATCAATTTCCAGAAACACCTACTGCTAAATTTGCATGGGCAGTTTTAACCTTATTGGCTCCCCCACAGCCCCAACATTGCCTCCTCTCATCAGAACTAGCAATCCCTAAAGGAAGGACACACAGCACTAATTAAGTTGGACACACGCACTAATCAAGTACTCTAAAGTTTGCACGGTAATTGATCAACGCGATAACAAATGAAGGGGGGAAAAAACCCTAGAGACATTGCAGTCGTTTCTATGACAAAAGATTATAAAACTCCACATTTCTCCACTCTACCGCTACAGTCCACTCTCAGGCAATGGAAATCATTGGCGTGGTGCCTGATAATTTTGTCTATAGGATTTTCAAAAGTAAGCGTCTCCCCCTTTCTCCGTTCTAATGAACCGCAGTTTCTCTAGGACCCCCCCTCCCTCAGTCGTTTCTATAATCTGGAAATTAATTTTTTTCTAACTTCATAAACTCCGTGACCCAAGAAGAAGCCAGTCAAGATGGGCTCCATAGCATCTTGGTGATGCCCGGGTTTGTTTGGTTTTTCCCAAAGTTTTTGTTTGTTTCGTTCGGGTTTAAAGGTTCGTTCTTGACACCTGGATGTCCTACAACGGGCGCAGGAGCCTGCGAGGCTCACAACCTCCTACCTCGCTCAAGCCGGACGAAGCTGCGTCCGCAGGACTCTGGGTCTACACGGCGCGATCCGCATCTTGCTGCTGTCGGCGTCTAACAGCGACCGGCTCACTCGCAAAGTTCCCTGAGCTAGGGTCCCCTCCCTCCTCAGCGGTGCACTCCAATGGCCAGCCCTGCCTGCACTTCCCGCACCACTTTCGCAAGGCGAAGTCTCTGAGCGCCCCGCCGAGGCTGGGTGGCTCCTCTAGGAAGGGACTGGGAGGGGTTAATGCCTTTAACTCCTCCGCCCTCTGCCAGCGGCAGGGGGCCCCTCCGGGTCCAGGCTGCTAAGAAGCAGCCTCCCAGAAAGATCTGGGGCAGAGTGACTAAAATAAAACGAAATGAATAGGAGCCCCTCCGCCACAACCAGCAAGAGGGGGGGGAGGGGGGAGGCAGAGAAAGGGCGGAGCCTGGCAGCCCCTAAATTCTAATTCACAAATCACTTCTCAAGCCAGCTACCCGCAGTCCCCAGCGCGGGACTGGACTCCGAAGCGAGGCATGGGGATCCCTGGGAAAACTTTTCTTCGTTGAAAATCTTAGAGGACAGAGGACAAGCCTGAGTCTCATAGAGGATCTTCCTGGTCCCCGATCCCACAGCTCTGAGGATCCGTGTAGCCCGAGTGGCCCGTTGCCCTGGGGTCCACTTCCACGCGGTTAGGGAAACCGGAGCCACTGCCCAGAGAATCGTCGCCACCCCGCAGGGAGGAGATCCTGAGAAGGGAATGCGAGAGAGGTCGGAGGAGAGCAGCCCGGAGGCATTGAAAAGCTTCTGTTCGCCTCCTCCTCCCCCTCCACTCCGATCCTGGTGAAGCCTTGAAACTTGCGGTCTGGTGGGCAGAAAGTGGCTTTCCCCGGGTGCAGGGTGAAGTGAGCCAGTGCTGTACTTGATGTTGGGCGGGGGTTCCCCTCGCTCAGCTGAGCGCAAAGCCAGGCGGTGTGCCCCAGATTCTGGGAAGCCCAGAAGCCTTTGAGGAGGTGGGCTGCTGCGCTGGCCTCAGAGATTTAAACAATCCGGCAGTTCAGGAATTTCCACAGGGCAAAGGGTTGCCTGTCTTTTCACTGGCCAGCGCCTACAGCTCCCCGGCCTAAAGCTGAATTCCTCTTCTTTCCCTGTCTATTTGAGAGATAATAGACCACCAAATCTAAAGAGTAGCACCTCGCCCACAGTTTTCTATTGCTAGATAATGCTAGATTGTGGCCGAAGAAGCCTTGGTCAGATTTGTCTGAGTAGCAGACTCAGGGCCTTTATGCCTTGTCTGTCCTACTGTTAAAAAGAGGTTCCACCCAAGTCCCCTGTTCGCACCGCCTTCCCACCCTGAGCAGATGTGATCACAAAACTTCCTTTGCTGTGCAGTTTCAATTAACAGACACACCCTGTACCTGAATGACTCAAGAGAGGCTGAAGACACAAACAACAGACCCCTACCTTCTGGGATTTTATGAGCGTGCAAAAAAAAAAAAAGTAACTGTTAATTCACATTTGCCTAGAAGCGCTAAACAGCCTCCTACCTTACATAGCCACAAACTACAGACTCTGCAAAACAATATGGAAACCAAGATAGCAGTCATCCAGTCTCCCCCGGAAAAGACAGAGCTTGAGACTTGTTTCATTTAAAGAGGAGATAATTTAAGTCTATCACAGTCCTGCAGTGGCAAGGAGTTAGCTTCCCCTCCTCTCACCAACAATTTATTAGGTCTTTAAGGGGGGAACTGTGCACCTTGTTGTCCCAAGATGTGATGGACAACTGTTCCATGAAGCAATGGGTTAGCTTGGGCCATTCTACCCATGGGAGAAATCCTCAGCCTAAGAGACCTGTGGATTGTCCCGGGAGTATGTGCCAGAGAGGGGTCACCAAATCTAAGGTGTCTTGCCTGCCTCCTCAAGTGCTGTCAATCAGTTCAAACTTCAAATTACTTTCCTGAACAGAGGAGACGTCTGGACTTGGACTCCATACATTTGTACTTCCAATTGTACTTGTCTTCACATATGCATAAAACTATTACTAATGTAAACTGTGTTTGTATGTGGGGGGTGTGAGCTCTCAAGCTTGGGTTATCACACTCAGCTATATCTCCATATCATTGGTATACACAAATGCTAAACTCTAGCACTCCATGCTCCTAGATACAGATTTCTGGTAAATTCCAGGTTTCTAGCCCCACACCCTTTAAGACCCATACATTGAAGATGGTGCTAAGAACTATGTCCTCCAGCTAATTCCTGGCCAGAAGTCTAGCCCTTTTTCTACCCGGAAGCCACTCTCTGCATTCCCACCTTACTAAGGACACATTTAAGAACACTCATCTGCTGTGTCCAGTTCCTGTTAAGGTGGCTCCACTTCAGGGTTCTAATTTCAAAAGACAGTTCCCTGACCTTCAGTGATTTTTCCTTAAGAGCTGTCAGATGAAACAGCACATGATCCCTAAGCTATATAGTATAAATAAAAAGCAAATACTCATTCATCTGGGAATCAAATGTAAGGGAGTAAACCAAATTTTCTTTTTACTAATTTCTAACTATTCTCTTCTATTTATTCTGGTTGATTTTCAACTTGTCCAGCCTCTCGAGACCCGGAGAAGAGTAACAGCTTTCTTTCTCGTTTGTTCATAGGAAAACAACCAGTCTCCCACTTCTCACAGAGAAAACTGCATGATCACTTCACTTTCCTGACTCTCCGAGTTCCAGCTCAATAACAGAGCTGCCCCCAACATGTCTGTTCCACCTGCTTGAGAAGTGAAACTCATTTTAGCCTTTAAAAGCGGGCTCTTAAAACCAAAAATAAAAAAAATAAAATAAAAAGCCGGGCGGTGGTGGCGCACGCCCTTAATCCCAGCACTTGGGAGGCAGAGGCAGGAGGATTTCTGAGTTTGAGGCCAGCCTGGTCTACAAAGTGAGTTCCGGGACAGCCAGGGCTACACAGAGAAACTCTGTCTTGAAAAAGCAAAAATAAAATAAAATAAAAAAGCGGGCTCTTTCCCTCTCCATCACCTCACCGGCTCCCTCAAAGCTCTGTTGCTTCCCTCCCTCTTGTAAGCAGTTTTGGGTTATTTCTTTTCACAAAGATTTATTTTTGGTTTTATTTATGTGTATGTAGGGGTTCACAGAGAGGCCAGAGAAAAGCATCAGACATCTTGGGGATACAGGATGTCCTGAGCTGCCCCGCGTGGTTGCTGGGAACAGAACTTGTGTCCTCTGGAAGAGCGGTAAGTGCTCTTAACCGCTGAGCCTGCTTCCCAGACCTCTGACACAGCTTAGTTTCTGATATTTTTAGTTTCTCTGTCTCTGTCTATATCTCCCTGTCTGTGTCTCTGTGTCTCTGTGTTTCTCCCTCTCTGTATGTATGAGTGTGTGTGTGTGTGTTCCTTTCTTCTGACACTGACTCTTTTTTAAAGATTTATTTATTATATATATAAGTACACTGTCACTGTCTTCAGACACACCAGAAGAGGGCATCAGATCTCATTACAGATGGTTGTGAGCCACCATGTGGTTGCTGGGATTTGAACTCAGGACCTTCGGAAGAGCAGTCAGTGCTCTTAACGGCTGAGCCATCTCTCCAGACTGTGACAGAGACTCTTACACTGGTTTCCAGTGCCTCCTGTCTCCATCCTGAGAGCTGGGGTTCAGGGATGTGCCAACATGTCTAGATTGGTTTCTAACGACTTTTAACCTTTAAGTTATATCAACATCTATGTGTTTCTTATACCAAGACCTCAATGTCTTCTGCTTATCCAAGGGTCCGCTATATATCTTCTTGCTTGCCAACAGTCTAAACTACGTAGATCAATATGGTGGAGCCCTGGAGACAGTTAGGCTCAGCCTTACTATTACCAATTTTGAGCTATATGTCTATGTCTTTGGACAGTTTCCTTTAACTTACTGTATCTTCGGTTGGTGGTAAGCAAAGCTGTGCTGTGCTCGAACTCAGGGCTTTCTCTGAGGTTAAATACACTCTTTGCCAGCGAGCCACACCACAGCCCCTCCACTAACTTCCCGGAGGATGTTCCCTCATCTGTAGGAGTGGAGGGTTATATTTCTTCTCTTTTTTTTTAAATTTAATTTTTATTATATTTAAGTATACTGTAGCTGTCTTCAGGCACCCCAGGAGAGGGCATCAGATCTCATTACAGATGGTTGTGAGCCACCACTACTATGTGGTTGCTGGGATTTGAACTCAGGACCTTCGGAAGAGCAGTCGGTGCTCTTAACCGCTGAGTCATCTCCCCAGCCCAATATTTCTTCTCTTTAAGTCATTTTAAGACTTAGGGCTTCTTATGGCAGCCTCAATGAAAGAAAGTGTCTTCACATCTCATGCTGCTGTCACGATCTCATTTCCAACTTCTCATTCATTTCTTTTTAATTTTAGAGCAGTCATTCTCTTACATTTCTTATATGTGCATGTTGTTGGGGAGGCTACCGATGCTACGGCATGCATAGGATGTCAGTGGACAGCTTGAGGAAATCAGTTGCCTCCTTGCAACCAAGCAATTCCTGGGGTTAGTCAGACTTAGCAGGAAGTACTTTTATCCATTGAGTCTGGAGTCCATTTTGTCTTTGGCCTTGACAAAATCATTTTTGACCAAGCCAATATGTGCACATCATTTAGAGAACATCAGAGAGTACTTACCTCGTGAAAAAGAGTGTCTCTTTTTGTGTCCTCAG